>JAHLJS010000003.1:50187833-50787833 GCA_038502445.1 Eremochloa ophiuroides
ACCGCGCGCTTCGATTCCACCTACGTTTTCTCAACGAAGAAACCCCGGGCTCGGGCGCCCGTTACGTTCCCAGGGGATCGAAGACTGGCCCTCCGAGGCTCGAACAGTCGCCCCAGGGAAATCGAGTTAGGGACAGCTAGTGGATGGGTCACGAAAACGGCCAGTATCCCGACGCCCGGAACGTCACAAGGGACATCCCATGCTGTGTCCAAGTCCCAGTAGTGAGTCGGTTACGTGGAATCCCTCCGTGGGAGGCATCATGCCCTCGGGACCCGTCGAAGGGACCCGACATCCACTAACTGACCCTCGGGAAATAATTGGAGTGTGCTCAGGCCACTAGCCGACCCTTAACGAATAGGGCACGGACCTCCACTTGGACCAACCCGTTTGTAGCTCACCGGAAATGCCGACTCGTGCCCCAGCGGGGAAGTCGAGCAGGACCAAACCTTCCTCTTCCCGAAAAAAGAGCGTGAAGGTCGAATTAAAAAAGATAGGGAGGAACCCGATCGATCTCCGATACGAAAACGGAGGCTCGGAAACTTGCCCTGCACCTTGGAAAGACCACCGAACGATCTCCCAACACGGTGGGAGGCTCGGGGGCTCCGCTTCCAAGGAAACAACCCACCTAAATAAATCAAAAAACACCCGGGGACTAACAAGCACGACTCTAAGCCTTTGAAGGGATATATCATCCCTCCAAAGCCTCGGGGGCTACACCCGGCGGGTGCGCTCGCGCGCACCCCCCGAAAAAAAACAACCCACACTTTATCTTTTTTGACAGGAAGAACCAGCGTGAACCTGTGGAGGAGTGCCTTCACTCCGCCACAGGCTCGGGGGCTACTGTCGGTTACCAAAGTTAGGGGTACCCAACTTCGATGCAAAAAAGCTCATTCCCAACTTGGCCTGGCCCAAGTAAGGCCAGTGGAAGCCCACGAAGGCCGCGTCTACAGAGGCCCACGACATCATTCCACTAATGACAGCCTCCTCGGGAGAGCGGCGTCGTCGGCGCCCAATTCTCCGATTCGCCCGAGCCTCCTCGGGAGAGCGGCGTCCTCGGCGCCCAAGTCTCCGATTCGCCCGAGCCTCCTCGGGAGAGCTCGGGAGGCGGCGTCCTGGGCGCCCAATTCTCCGATTCGCCCGAGCCTCCTCGGGAGAGCTCGGGAGGCGGCGTCCTCGGCGCCCAATTCTCCGATTCCCCCGAGCCTCCTCGGGAGAGCTCGGGAGAGCGGCGTCGTCGGCGCCCAATTCTCCGATTCGCCCGAGCCTCCTCAGGAGAGCTCGGGAGGCGGCGTCCTCGGCGCCCAAGTCTCCGATTCGCCCGAGCCTCCTCGGGAGAGCTCGGGACAGCGGCGTCCTCGGCGCCCAAGTCTCCAATTCGCCCGAGCCTCCTCGGGAGAGCTCGGGAGAGCGGCGTCCTCGGCGCCCAAGTCTCCGATTCGCCCGAGCCTCCTCGGGAGAGCTCGGGAAAGCAACGTCCTCGGCGCCCAATTCTCCGATCCGCCCGAGCCTCCTCAGGAGAGCTCGGGAGGCGGCGTCCTCGGCGCCCAAGTCTCCGATTCGCCCGAGCCTCCTCGGGAGAGCTCGGGAAAGCGGCGTCCTCGGCGCCCAATTCTCCGATTCGCACGAGCCTCCTCGGGAGAGCTCGGGAGGCGGCATCCTCGGCGCCCAATTCCCCGATTCGCCCGAGCCTCCTCGGGAGAGCTCGGGAGAGCGGCGTCGTCGGCGCCCAAATCTCCGATTCGCCCGAGCCTCCTCCGGAGAGCTCGGGAGGCGGCCTCCTCGGCGCCCAATTCTCCGATTCGCCCGAGCCTCCTCGGGAGAGCTCGGGAGGCGGCGTCCTGGGCGCCCAAGTCTCCGATTCGCCCGAGCCTCCTCGGGAGAGCTCGGGCGGGAGAGCGGCGTCTCGTCCTCGGCGCCCAAACCTCCGATTCGCCCGACCCTCCTCGGGAGAGCTCGGGAGGTGGCGTCCTGGGCGCCCAAGTTTCCGATTCGCCCGAGCCTCGCCCGAAGCCTCCTCGGGAGAACTCGGGAGAGCGGCATCCACGGCGCCAAAGTCGGCATCCAAGGCACGGGTGATGTCAGCGGAGCAATCTTGGACCACAAGAAATCTCTCTGACCACTTTACAAGCACTGTCCCGTCAGGCGAGACTCTCGACGCGACTGTGCTTCGCACGCCCCTGATGGCCATACCACCTGTCGGGATTTCCCTGACAGCAGATTTGATGAGCCCACTACGACCGTCCTCCACGGTATGGTCTACGGTGCGCTGCCCCGCTTCGGGAAAGGCGCCCACTGCGCCGTCCACACGAAAGGATGAGCACGCCTTCAAGATCCCGAGCCTTGGGAAACAACGCCCCAAGATTTGATGGGCCCACTACGATCGTCCTCCGCGGTGTGGTCCGCGGTGCGCCGCCCCGTTTCGGGAAAGACGCCCACTGCGCCGTCCACACGAAAGGACGAGCACGCCTTCAAGATCCCGAGCCTCGGGAAACAACGCCCCAAGATTTGATGGGCCCACTACGATCGTCCTCCACGGTGTGGTCCACGGTGCGCCGCCCCGTTTCGGGAAAGACGCCCACTGCGCTGTCCACACGAAAGGACGAGCACGCCTTTAGGATCCCGAGCCTCGGGAAACAGCGCCCCAAGGTGATTCTCCCTCTTGTCACATCGTACGGAAGGATAGCCGGCAGGTGTGAACGCACCAAAGTCGAGCGGACCACGACGGCCATATCCAGAAGACCCAGAGAGCCGACGACAAGACATGGTCAGACGACTGTTTCTACCTTGGAACTCGCGAACCAAGATAGCCATACCCATGCCCCGGAGACACGGAGAAAAGGCAGCAGCTAGTCAAACGGAGAACAGCAACTCCTCACTATTTTAATAGGTAGCGTCGTAGCCGCCTTTGCCTCTTCCTTGCGGCTATAAAAGGGAGGGCAGAGACCAGCTTTAGAGAGAAGAACGAAGAACGGACGGAGAAGTTCCAAGTTCTCACCCACAGCATACGACTTGTAAACACTTAGACACTCACAAGAGACCTGGGAGCACTTCCCTCTCTCGATTAGCTTGTAACCCCTACTACAAGCACCCCGGTGCAAGGCAACACGACTCTCCTCTCCACTGGACGTAGGGCTTGCTCGGCCTGAACCAGTATAATCCCTGTGTTCCCCCTTGCACACCATCCGTAGCCTCAACCGCAAAACACATATTTACTAGCCGGTGTTAGCCTCGCCAAAACTAGCACCGACACCTCGGATAATCCTATATCATTGGCTAGATCATTTCATACTTAAGCTTATGAGTGTTAGGTGTGTTCAACAGTTGCAAATTTTGCCATAGGACTAGGTTTTGCAATCCCCGTTAAACTTCGCTCCAAAAGTTTCCAATCCTTGAGGAACTTCTGGATGCATTCAACTCGACACTAAAGACTCGATAAATCTTTAACTGTCTAAACCCACGTATATGTCAGTCTTGATTTCCTCCTTTCGTGACATATGCCATTTCTTTAAAACCATCCATCAACATGTGTTGGTTGAAAGCTATTGTAATTATAGTCTATGGGATATCATGCTCCAAGACCATGACACAGCGTCGAAATCTAGGGTCTCCTATGGATCGCAACCATGGGAAATTACTGCCGGACGCTCGCTGTTGTCAGGGTTGATGGTCATGATCCTAGCCTGCAATTAATGTGCTTTCACTCTCTTTCAAATACCTTTTACAAGAATTTGTATCCATATTTCTGAGTTTCAAAATCCTTTTGCTCTTCATAACTATATTAAAACCCACTTTGAGAATTCACATCTGATCTCTCTGAATTCTCAAGATTCTTTGTCCTTGCAATCATCTTAATCTCATCTGATAAATAATGGGAACCGATTTGGAAATGATACCTAAGGTCCAATCACTTGGAAATGGTATCTACGATCCGCTGAAGATTCCCTGTTGTTTTATGGATTCCTGGTTATTTATAAATATCCTGACATGTAGCTTGAAAATTCACCTCTTCGGAAATTTTAGGAAGCACTTAAATTCACCACAAACTCAGCGCAAAAAACCTAGGACCAGATCATGACCTTTATCTGTATACGTGTCATGCCTTGATCTGACACGTATCACTCACTCAAACTCAACACATTATTCCAGAATCATTATGGCCATATCTATAGTAATGCCATGACCTGTGACCACGGTGCCGTGTCGAAACCTAGGGTCTCTTGTGTGCCATGGCCACGCAAGATTATACTAGGCACGTGCAGGTATTGAGGTTTAAGGTGGTGATCTACTATAGCTTTACAACTAATAAGCTCTATTCCGTTTGCTGTGGTGTAACTTGATCTATGACTGCGATACAATATAGCAACCTGGAATCTCTTGTGATTCGCAACCACATGAGATTCTAACGGGTATATGCTCGTGTCAAGGTCTGTGGTCATTGTTCATCATAGTCACAATCAATCTACTATCTCTCTTTTTACGGAAGGTTACTTTAATTGTGTTCGATGATGGTATCTCGACCCGTGACTCTGGTGCCGTGTCAAACCTTGGAATCTTCTGTGGACTGCAGCCACCTAAGGTCTTACCAGGGTACGCGCTAGTATCATAGTCAGTGCTCCTGAGTCATTATAGCTCGCAATTAATGTGTCCTCATTTTCCTTGAAACTATCCTCGACTGATATTTCTCATAAAAGGGTTACTTGGAAGAAATAAATTTTTTAAAAAAACTTTTAGTGTTGAGAGACAACTGATTAGGTCAAACAAGAATCTTCCTTATAACAGATAAGAAGATAAGTGTGGGCTAGTAGCTTGTCAACTCAAGTCTCTAAACCCTTATCAGTTGCACTTGAGGTATTCCTTGTATCACCTCTTGAGAAGTGCTTTCAAGTGCCAGATCGAGATATTGGTTTGGTACGAGTTGCTTGGGATCAGATCTGACACTCCGAGTATCCAGTATGAGTTATAAACCAAAAAGAGATCGTGTTACTCAAAGGACTTCGACCGGATAATACACAAGTACTTTGGAGTCAGTCTTCAAAAGAAGAAGCTACCCAAGAATTAGAGATTTTTTTTTCTATCTGAAAACTTTCCTAAGTTCTTTACTACCTTTTACAAATAATTTATCTCTTTCAAGTCTTACAAAATATAAAACCCCTACTTTCTCTATAGTCAAGTCAGAAAATGTTTACTTGACATATTTTCTCTTCCATTACTAAACCTATGGCTTTAGCCACTTCTTAAATCTCGGGACGAGATTTCTTTTAGGGGGGAAGGTTGTAACACCTCTGGTGTTACGGTTAATTAAAACCTGCCATGTCATCATCATTGCATGTAAATCATCCGGCATAAACTCATTTTTACTATGCATTAACAAAAATGATTTTTTCTTTCAACATGTAATTGTGCATAAGTGCTTGAGAGTGATTTATTATGTAAATATTTGTGTTTGTATGCTATTATCTAAATTAAATTGGGAAATAATAAAGAAATCAATTATAAACCCTAAAACGGACCTAAAACCCTAGATTAAAAACTAAGCATAATTAGGGGATGAGTCTTAAACAAAAGTAGCAAATTTCTAAAAGTTGAGCAACTTCTATTTTGGACAATTTTGAAATTATTAAAAGAATTTCAAATAAAACCCTAATCTTTGCTTTAAAGTTTGAATTTGAAATACAGATTCTAAAACTAACAAGAATCTGATGAAAGTACTTTAATAGAAGTTGTATATATTTTAAAATGGAACAACTTTTATTCTTGGAGATTTTGATGTTGTGTTACAGAAATCCAAATTAAACTCAAATTACTATGTTGAAATATGAATTCAAAACTTCAATTTCAAAAATATTGAGGATCTGATAAAACTTTCTTAATAAAAGTTGTAGAGCTCACAGAGAGGAATAACTTTTATTTTAACCATTTTTCAAGTTATTGAGAAAAATTAAAAGTAATTTCAAAATTACAATTTGAAATTTCAAATCCTATTTACCCCCTTTTCTGTAAATTCAAAATTTGGCAGAATTTGAACTTGATTCAAAAAGCAAAGATATTCTACACAAAATTTTCCACAACTTTGATGTTTGAAGTTTTTCCTATTGTTACACAAAATATGGAGTAATTGGCAAAGGTAGGTTTCGACCTTCGAATCGGCTACAGTACCCGGGAAGGAGGGGGGCCTGGTTCGCGTCCTGACATGCGGCCGCGCGTGGCACGGCGTGCGCCGGCGCCGGCCGGGGCCGGCCGGGCCCGGCCACCGCCGCTGTCGAGTTCGCAGGGGGGGTCCCGGCCACGTGTTGCTCGCACTACTTCCCTATAAGAAGCCCCGCAGCCATCTTCCCCATTTTCTCCTCGTTTGAGCTCGCCGGCAGTTCCTCGGCTTTTCCCCAAATTCACAGCCCTCTCTCCACCTGCATCCAATTCCCTTGGACCAAAGTACCCCGGTGCCATCGCGAGTTGATTGGGCCCGGTTGTGCGGCCTCTTGTTGCCGGAATCGCAGGCGGGGTCTGATTCTTCCCCGCGGCCGGCAGCGGCGCCGCCGCGAGCATTTCCTCCACGGTCAGCCACCACGGTGAGGTTCTGCCCTTGAAGTAGGGTGTTCTAGAGCCCTTGTTCCTCCCTGAGACTCAAAATGTAGACGGTTTCGCTGTTGGTGCACAGAATCTACCGGAACGAGGTCCTTATCCTTGGAGCGCGCCGCCGGTGCCTCGGTCTCCGCCTAGTTCGTCGTTCCGGTCATCCTCGTCCACAACCAGCACGCGCACGGGACCCTTGGTGAGTTCCTGGTACTTGTGCTCAGTTCTATCGAAGCGTACCGGCACGATGTGCTCGGAACGCGGGGCGCCACCGTGTGCCGGGCCGTCGGTCCGCCATGAACGCAGCTGCGCATGCGCCGGGCACGGTTTCGTCAAACCAAGTATACCAGCGTATTTGTCTTGTCACGGGTAGTCGTGTGGCCTGCTGCTGTCTCCTTGGCCCCTGCCGGTCTCTCCTGACCCTGGCCGGAGCTGGCCCGGTCGGCCGGCGGCTATGGCTGCCGGGGCTCAAGCTGGCAAGGTCGGCCAGTAGCTGGCCAGGGCGAGTTGGGCCTGGCTGGGCCGGCTTGGTGTGTAGGGGCACGCTGAGGGAAGCGCTGGGCCGCGGGTGGCTGGCCCAAAAGCTCTGGTCGGCCTGCTTAAGCGATTTTTCCATTTTAGTTTCCAATGAATAGTGCTATGTCTCCTTATTTTGGTAGGAATAATTATACTGCATGAAAAATTATGAAAATAATTGAGTGAACTCTCTGTTAAGTGTAGAATATTAAAAAAATATGAAAAGTAATGTTTGGGTATTTCCTACATAATATAAAAATGTATCTTTTAATTAGAAAAGCCAAATTTGATAAATTTTAATAAATTCTCTGTTAGTCCAAAAATCATGAAATTTTATTTGGCACCATTTTAGGGTAAGATCTATCAGTTGGCAGAATTTAAGCAAATTTGGAAATAATTAACTCGGTGGGATGATTAATTTTGGATTAATTAATCAAAAAGATTAGTAGAAACCCTAACACCTGGGTATTGGGTGACTTGGGATTGATGGTTGGACCTTGGTCAAACACCCTGAAGGCCACGGGAGGATTAGCATAGCACATAATCTTAATGTCTCTTGTACAATTGATTTATTGATTAATAAAAAAGGGGGTTATTAGAATTAATTTTTATGAATTGCTTGATCTCTTAAAATTTGGTTAAATCCCTTGTAACACTTGAATCCTTGCTGTTTCAAAGTTGTTGCTCATTTAACTTGTAGGATGGATTGCTTCATGTAGTAATTAAATGGTAAAACAAAATTCTAATTGATAGATTGATTAAAATAAATGAATAAATAAATAAATAAGAAACCCTAATGACTTAGATTTTTGTGTGACTTTCGGATCAATTGATTGACTCTGGGTAATGAACTTAATGTGATCCTTGGCATCTTTAGTAATTGTTTGGGTTCATTCTTAATTTGTTTACTAGTAGAACGAATTGATGGATGCGCCTTTCTACAATTGTTAAAGAGACCTTTTTGTAATAATCAACCAGACAGTTTTAATGGCTGGCAACTTTATCATGAAGAAAAGTGGTACTCAACTTTCAAATTAAGTTTATTTTCTTTTGATCAGTGATTTTGTGCACCTCATGCATCATGGCATACATATCCTCATATTAAGCATTGCATTATTATTTTGTGTAGTGAACGCACGGTGATTATTATCGGAAACAAATCCCGAGTAAGGTTTTCACTTGGAGGGCGTGGGTATTCTCGGTGATTGACTTTGGAGTACTATCTGCTTCAAGCAACAGGCAAGCCCCGGTGCATTTGTCCCTCCTTGTTATTTAAAAATATTTATCACTTGAGTTAATCTACTGCATTAGGTTAATAGGAGTTGAGTGATAACCTATTGATGCATTACCTTTCCTTGACCACATATTATACCTGAGACCCTGATTTATTTAAAGTATTGAAAAATGCTTAGTTATGCTTAATGATAGAGTTGCAAAAATGCTATTTTGAAAACTGTGATGATATGAAACAAATGAATCATTTTACGGGATTGGTATTGTCCTCGTTTGGTGATGGTGTACTTGGCCAGTCCATTATCATCAACATGGATGGGTTTTCTGTTTGGTTGACCATCTGTTTGGGTTAGAGTCCCAACGATCCTCGCTATCGGAAAAGGGATGCGAAAACCGGGTGGTCTCCAGTGTACTTGGGTTAGAGTCCCAAAGCATGGTGTCCAACGAAAAAAATATTTAGGGACCATTCGTTGTCGGCCTGCTGTGATCATGACTTTGCAACTAGCCACATACTACGGAAAGCCTCTAACTTCGGTGGCTCTACTGCTAGAACCGACAACCACGCACTGGGAGTGGAGAGATGGCAAGAGTAGCGTGTACCCTCGTGGCCGTCGTGCCTGGAGACGAGAGGAGTACTGTGCTCTCGGGTGGCGCAGGACCGGTTCCGGGGTATGAAAAGCTGTGGTAGGCGGGGTTGGCATATGCAAAATTAAGTGCTACATATGCAGTGTGGATAGGGATCCCCAGCTGGGTACTTTTGGATTCGAATCGACGTTGCTCCTTGGTTAATGGAGACATGATCCTCACCCTTACAGTGAAGAGTGGTTCGGAACTAGGTGTTTTTGAGAATGAATATGAAATTGAAAGAACATGATATACGAGAATTGATATTAGAATTATGTATATGAATAAAATAATATTGAGATCAAATAATGAGATAGGACAGAAATGCTTTTCTGCAAAATATTTTGACTCTTGCTCAAGCCTTACCTTGACTCCCCTCAGCCTGCATTCCTGAGTCTAATTTTACACCTTTAGTCGGGTAAGCCTTGCGGAGTACCCCATGTACTCAGGGTTTGTTAATCCCTGTTGCAGGTAAACTGAGTGTGCTGTTCTGCGTGGGACCGTGCCGGTCAACGGATCATGCATGGATGAAAAGTATATAATTTAACCCCTTGGGCAGGGTGTTTAGTTGTATACAGCTACTCCACTACGAAACTCTAGTTTGGGATAATGTAATTGTAATGTATGTTTAAGTAATACTTCCGCACTCTTTACTCTGATTCAAATTATTTATGTAAACTGTTGTAACACTGCAATGCTTACAATGAGATCCTCGGGAGGTTAGGGTTTCTGAGAAAACCCAGCAGGCCACCTTGGTTAAGGGGAACTCGTGCAGACTAGTCAAAGGTCCTTAGAGACAATGACGGGTCACGTGGGCCCGATAATTAAGGCGGTTCTGTCACTACAGGTGCCATGGACAAAAGTATTGCTTCAAATATGTATGCCTTAAGGATGACAGCCAACATGCCCATCAAATCCTCACCGTACAAACAGGTCAGCACATATCTACCACTAATGATCCTTTCTCCTCTCATCTATTTCTTAGAATTTGCAGGAACTAAGTTATCTGGAACCAAAAAGCTGCATGATGGACTATATAATTGTGCCTTTATGTTTCTATATGTGTCTTTAAATTATCATTGAATGACTCGTGTATCATGCCTAAGTATTCAGTTACCTCTGTGTATGTTCTATGGACGATTTTGCTTAATCCTCGGCCTCTATATTACATGATATAGTGATTAATTTTTTATATGGTACATAAACTGTAACAAGAAATCAATCACGGATTTTACATTTCTCATTTATAGATTTTGATTCCTCATCTTTGTAGTCTGCTTTTTACAGGCACAAAGCACAGCCTACAGCCAGTCAACCAATAAAATATAAAAACGGGGTCAACATAGTCTGTAGCAGAAAGATATTTAGCAAACCTGGGCTGTTACCCCTTCTATAAACCACACAATAAAGGTAAAAAAACTCTCTTTGGGCGATAAGCAATGCCATTCAAATTCTTACTTGGTTTCCAGTCAGTGGTGCTCATACCACACATTTTGTCAGAAATACAAAAAAAGGCTTGCAGGTTGGCTCTTATGTCAGGTTAGCAGCAACAACAATGGATTGGAAGATTCATCTTATGTGGGCCTACCTCTGGCCCCAAGGAAGATCATAAAAGCTTAGGAGTTTTTCCTATACTGCTACGGGGATTTTTATGTCCTTTGAATGCAATTACAAGTGGTCTGCTTTTCTACTAATAGTAGATGTGAGTTCTGTTACAATATAGGCGAAGATGCCTATTTTAATTAAGTAGCAAGTGTGGATCATGATAGTGTACTGGATTGTCCAAGCTCTCAATATGCTTCTATCTTAAGTTGACAATCTTCAAATAAGTAACAGTTGTGCTGTAGAAGCTTAAACCTTGTCAAAAGACCCTTGCATTTTTTTTCAATGATAGCACCTTTTCACATGTGAGTTTTATTCCTGATTAATTATTCTTTGGCTCTGCAGGCATTGATGAGGCTATTTTTGAATTGCAGCAAGAGGATCAAGGTGCTCATGGTGGCTATTTTTGTTCATGACTTTCTATTGAGAAAAGATTTTGTTGTGTGAGCGAAACATATGAGTTGTCAGCTCAAGCCAACATCTTAGTTGTGTAGGTACTTGAGCAAGCTAGTGTGGTTATTGCCGTAGTATTTTGTGTGAAAATTTTACCAGTACAAATGTTGATGGTTTCAATGAAAATGATGAGCTATGTTTTGCCAATTGTGAGCTTAATATGTGTTTGATGATTGCTTATTTGCTAATTGGTGTAAATATTGTTTGTGTAAATGGGCTTGGTAGATTCAAATTTGGTCCACAACTAAATTTGTCCTAGTAAAGGCCTGCTAAGGGCATGGGCCTAGCAATAGAATTGTGATGAAAATCAACCGTCAAAAGCACATGACGCCATAAGTATTGTCACTAAAGGAACAATGATGAAATAACTCATTTTGTCACTGATCATGATTTAACACGCTTGATAGGTGACGATCATATTTTCATCACCTGAGCATCATAAATACACATCTGTGATGAAAATCTTACTGTTGGTGACATAAACACATTGTCATTGAAGGTCATATCTCTTGTAGTGCCCTTTGGCGTCAAGCACCAAAACCTAAGAGTCTGGGGGTGTAGTCAGGTCACGGTGAGCAATCTCGAAGGCTGCAGCATCAGTCTCTGACTCTGGGCTGAAGGTCCCCTGACCCTCTGTCTGCTGAGCTGGAGGTGAAGCGGCCTGGGTCAGAGGCACCTCAAGTGTCTGCTGCTCTGCCTGAGTGTCAACAGGCTGCTCAAGAGGAGTCTGCTCAATCACTGGCTGCTCAAGCTGAACCCTCTGACTCTGGGTGTCTAGAGTGAGAGGAACGTCAAGCTGTGGCTCTGTAGTCTGCTCTGGCACTGTCTCCGTCATCATCGTGTCGTGTGTAGCTGGCTCAGAAGAAGCGACCAACAACAGAATAGTCTCTGTGGTCGTGCCTGTGACAAGAGCTGTAGTCATAACTGGTAGCTGGGGCAGAGGCTGAGGAGTGGCCATCCCGGTAAGCTCACTGTCAGAGAACTCTAGGCCCCTGCTAGCTGACGATGTTAGCAAAGACTGCTTCACTGACGAAGGAGTGGAACCTGTGACAATCGGCGACTCCTGAGCAAACTACCACTGGGGAGCCTGAGGAGGAGGAGTAACCTCAACTGAAGCAGCTGCCTGTGACTGACTCTAAAGTCCGTTGGACTGTAACGCTAGAGTAGTCACAGATGCAGAGACTGTAGACGGGCCAGGCTTAGTAGAAAAAGGAATCCCTGTCACTCTGGCCAACGCCTCTAGCAAGAACTGCTGCTGTTGCATCTGCTGCTGCTACTAAAGGAGCTACTGCTGCTGCTGGATGACTGCCTGCTGCTGAAGCTTTCTATGGAAGGCGTCCTGGCGAGCCTGAACCTGAGCAAGGGCAGCTGCCTGCTCTCTACCGTAACGGGCCTGCTCCTATGCTAGCCTCTACTGCTCCAAAGCCTGCTGCTGCTGAGACTGCTAAAGACTCTGTAAGATCACATGCAGCATTAGGTCACTCTGGTGGCTTTGTGGAGCGGAGCTGGAGGTACCAGCCTCGTGGTCATGAGGAGCAAGGTACTCGGGGATGGGATCGTAGTCCTCAGCAGTGCTGTCCGACGGAAAGTCATCGTCCACGCCACCCCCAAGTGTCACTCCCTCTATCTGAGCCTCCTCTGCCTCTGCCAAGGCCCTGATGCCCTCGTCCTGCTCCTTCTCTGTCTCAGTCATGGTGCCTGTCCTGCGAGTCTGTCTCAGTGGAGTACGTGGTGGTCGCCGTGCTGCTAGAGGCCTCTCACATCATACAAGCTGAGTGACGTTGTAAGGCGGGAAGCAGTGTACTGTGTCATCAAACTCTCCATGGACGTCTGGCGAAATCTGATTGACAGCTCTGATGATCAAGTGACAAATCCAGTGTCCATATGGCATACGCCTGCTCCCCCTGAATCCCTCAGCAATTAGATCATCTCTGAAATGATCAAGTCCCACAAATCAAAGGGCTCCTGCTTCACAACGTGAGCCAAAAGCCAAAGCTGAAGCCTAGTGATCCCCTCTCTGTATCCCTCTTGAGGCAAGATCATCCTCCTCAACCGTGCATCCGGGACTCTAGCTAAGAAAGCGAGGTCCTTGGGGAGGCGACTGGAGACCTCCCCGAACGGTTGCCTGAAGCACTCTTTGACGAAGTCAACTGAGGGGTCGATGCCGCCGTGAGGGCGGCGAGGAGGGTCGGTCCGATCGTAGCAAAGCTGATGGATCCTGGTCTCTGAAGCCTCTAGACCAAAGATCTCTCTGAACCTCGTAGCGTACACACGGTGGTGCCTCTCAGCAATGGAAAAGTGAATCCACTGGTGCTCGGGGTCGACGAAGAGTTGATGAGGACATCATTGTCTTAGATATGACCATGTTAACCCCTTCAAAGATTAAGGTGAAACCATTCTATATGAGGTTTATATTTGATACATTTTATGAATGGATGTTGCACTTTGAAGTTTGTACGTTTTCCTTTTCAGAATTGCTTACATGGATCAAGAGAAGATTTCATTGCATTAGGGAAGCATGGAAGGTCAATGAAGTTGATTGGGGACCAAATCTAAGTATTCCAAATGTCCTCCATCAGGCCACCACGTCACTTATAGCCCAAGAAAGGAAAGAGTTCAAGTCCAACACGTTTTGGTGTGGAATTCGGACTGCAGCAGAGTTCCAACTTGAGACGGTCACCACGACTTCATATCGATTCCGATTGGGACATTCTAGCACTCTTTGGAAAGCATATTAAGTCTACTTTCCAAAGAATCTAGCCTCATGTCCATATCTACTGCAAGGCGTCCGCATCATCTATTTAATGACGAGAACTTTTTCTCTCTGCGGTGCTGCATCACCTAATTATTGCCTAATGGGCTGTGTATCAAGTGGGGCCCAATAGGGGCGCATCCTAGGGTTGTGGGACGACATCCACCACATCCAGGTCGTCCTCAACCATCTTATATACCTCCGTAGCCACCACAAATAGATTGGGTTTTGTTTTTGATGTATGTTTAGCCGCTGCTACTTCCTTGTAGATGCGTGTGTCGACTAGACCATCCGTTCTACTCGATTCAGAACCCCACCTTCATGTGTATTAGATCTGAACTTTCATCTCATATTTGCAATTGAGTGCTTGTTCTTCTTGTTCTTGCTGGTTCTTCGATTGCTTGCAGGAATAACCCTAGTGGTTTGGTTGGTCGTGCTCCGCAAGATCGCGTGCAACCGCTGGAGTTGGTGTATCGGTCGCTAAGGCGCAGCATCCTTGGACGGTTGTAGTCGGATCGTGAATGTCTCTCCAGTCCAAATCGAAGTTATCCATCTCCACCGAAAGATCGGGACAACCCTTACCCTTATCAATTGGTATTCAGAGCAAGGTTTGATCGGTGAGAGATTTCAGCTTATATTATTTTCCTATAGTCCAGAAAAAAGCCAACAAAATAGTAGATTCAATTTTCCATAATCCCATAGACCTTTGTGCCTTTTACTAGTACTACTTAGTTCAGGCTTGTTGAGTTTGGATTACATCGGTTGAGTCGAGTTGCTGGTCTTAGGGTTAGTCTTTTAGAGTTTCGAGTTCTTGTCACGTTTTGGTCACTATCAATCATATACATCTCTGCTACCATCACCACCACCATAAACATCTCCACTACATCATATTAATCTCCATTGCAATAATTTCCATCATATGCATCTTTGCTGCCGCATACCCATCCCTGCTATTTTATTTTAACACCGGCAAAATCTGATTTGGGCACACAAAGAAAAATCTACATTGCTAGTTCTATTCTTGTTACTCCCAGAAAAGAAAGAGAAACACATTATAAGTTGCTTTTCTGAAATCTGATTTGCAAAGATTCAGTTTTGCTCTGGTTGTGCAAAGTAAAAGAAAGAAGAAAAAAAGAGAAAGAAAGAGAAAGAGAAAAGAAAGAAAAAAGGGAGAAGGAAAAGGAGGAGTGAATTTCTTGCTATTCTTGTGCCTTGTTTCTTGCTGTACCGTGACTTCATTTGTGTTCAGGCTCGCGTCTCTAGCATGGTCTAGCCTAGGACCAGCACGGTACCACCGTTGAACGATTTCTCAGCTTGCTTTTGTGATTAATGTGGTGCTAGTACTTCCTTGTGTATTGATTTCAGCCCTCCTACAACTCCACATATCTGATTATAGCTTGATAGATGTTGTTGCTGCAGCACCGATACACTTTTTCTAGGGTTCCCAACTTGTTGGTTGCTGCCACCTCCTGTTTGGCTTGGTAAGAACTTGTAAGAGCTTGTTTGAACAAGTTGAAAGAGAGAATTATGATCACCACATCCTTGTAGTTGGTAGGAGCATACATGTTATTGTGTTTGTTTCTTATTTTCTACTAATCATGGCAGGTAATAAAGAGATTCATGAGAGCATGGCATTAGACCCTCATATTTTGGATGTCATTCAACACTTGCCTTCATTTGCTAGTAAATTTGACCCTCATGCCTACATTAATTGGGAGATGAAGGTAGATAAAGAATTTGATGAGTATGATTTGTCTGAGAAACAAATGGTTTTAGCTGCTTCTAATGTTTTAACTAAGGATGCTTTGTACGAATGGAAACATCTTTGTAGGCGCAACATTGTTCTGCAAACTTGGAAAGACATCAAAATGCATTTTAGAGGTGTATATATTCCTGCATATTATGTGGACCACTTGCTTGCTAAACTGGAGAAACTGAAACAGGGTAGTAGAACCGTGAAACAATACTAGCATGATTTTAAAATTTGTGTCATGTTTAGTGGCTTGGATGAATCCATGGAAGATGTAATGAGTAGGTTCATGAAAGGGCTCAATTCTGATATTCAATCCTTGCTCATTGGTGAAACATATAACCATATATCTTGCTTGTTTTGTCTTGCTTGTAAAGTTGAGAATCAGATTCTTTTATCTATGAATACTTGCAAGAATGATGTGACGCAATGTAACCAGCAATTGTCCACTTCACATGCTGAAATTGAGCAACAAACAGTAAAATACACTGCTAATTTGCCTTTGTCACAACCTGATTTGCTTGTTCTACCTTGTCACAAAGAAGAATTGTGTCATATTTCTTCTCTGATTTCAGTACCACAACTAGAGATAGAGAACCCTATTTTTCCCCTTGCTGTCCATAACATTTTGCAGGAGGATGAGAACAATTACATTGAGTGCATTGAGCAATTTGAGCAACTACAATCGCTGCTAAAGTGGAAAAAGAATGATTGTCCAGCACCCACCACATCAGAGGAGAGTGAGAACACATTTGATGCTGCAATCACTCCATGGGCGCAAGGTTGGGTAATACCTACAACATGCACTCGAACATTGGTCAAACCGAGGACGGTTTGCTGTCAAGAAGGGGAGAATGATGAAGACATCATTGGCTTAGATATGACCATGTTAACCCCTTCAAAGATTAAGGTGAAACCATTCTATATGAGGTTTATATTTGATACATTTTATGAATGGATGTTGCACTTTGAAGTTTGTACGTTTAACTTTTCAGAATTGCTTACATGGATCAAGAGAAGATTTCATTGCATTAGGGAAGCATGGAAGGTCAATGAAGTTGATTGGGGACCAAATCTAAGTATTCCAAACGTCCTGCATCAGGCCACCACGTCACTTATAGCCCAAGGAAGGAAAGAGTTCAAGTCCAACACGTTTTGGTGTGGAATTTGGATTGCAGCAGAGTCCCAACTTGAGACGGTCACTACGACTTCATATGCAGTCGGATTGGGACATTCTAGTACTCTTTGGAAAGAATATCAAGTCTACTTTCCAAAGAGTGCCAGAATGTCCCAATTGGACTCCATATGAAGTCGTGGTGACCGTCTAAAGTTGGGACTCTGCTGCAGTCCGAATTCCACACCAAAACGTGTTGGACTTGAACTCTTTCCTTCCTGGGGCTATAAGTGACATGGTGGCCTGATGGAGGACGTTTGGAATACTTAGATTTGGTCCCCAATCAACTTCATTGACCTTCCATGCTTCCCTAATGCAATGAAATCTTCTCTTGATCCATGTAAGCAATTCTGAAAAGGAAAACGTACAAACTTCAAAGTGCAACATCCATTCATAAAATGTATCAAATATAAACCTCATATAGAATGGTTTCACCTTAATCTTTGAAATTTCCAAAGAATGCTAGAATGTCCCAATCAGACTCCATATGAAGTCGTGGTGACCATCTCAAGTTTGGACTCTGCTGCAGTCCGAATTCCACACCAAAACGTGTTGGACTTGAACTCTTTCCTTCCTTGGGCTATAAGTGACGTGGTGGCCTGATGGAGGATGTTTGGAATACTTAGATTTGGTCCCCAATCAACTTCATTGACCTTCCATGCTTCCCTAATGCAATGAAATCTTCTCTTGATCCATGTAAGCAATTCTGAAAAGGAAAACGTACAAACTTCAAAGTGCAACATCCATTCATAAAATGTATCAAATATAAACCTCATATAGAATGGTTTCACCTTAATCTTTGAAGGGGTTAACATGGTCATATCTAAGCCAATGATGTCCTCATCAAGAGTGAAGCGTAGAACTCCTTGACCCAAGACTGTGCATACTCTCCTCTCCTGCTCATCATCTCTGAAAGACCTGGGAAGTACGTCAAGTACGGTAGAATCTCCTCTCCATCCTGAGCATAGATAGCCTCTAAAGAAATCACTCTATGTACACTGAACTGAGTACCGGCTCTGAGGAATGCCTGGTAAAAGTCCTCGTGCAGCGGGTGGTAGAACCGAGGGCCGGCTCTAGGGTCCCGCTGCGGAGGGAACCACTACTCAAACGGGACACACCTTAGCGTCTGTGGCTGCCTGGCTGTCACTATGTGAACGTCATACCGCTTCTGATAGGTATCTCTGCGAGCTGGCGGTTGTTGACAGTTACTAACGCTATCAAAAAAGTGTTGCCAAATATATCCTTTAGCAATGGTAACAATACTTCTCAACACAGTCACTAGGGTTGTCAATCCCTATGCTCAAAGTATGTGATTGCTGACACTTCTAACATTGCTACTAGGAATAAAGTTATTTCTAGCAACTGCGCCAAAAATGCTATAGGTAGCTCTATAGGATAGGTGATGGGATTCTGCAAGCGCACAGAACTATCGTGTAGTACTTTACCTGGGAGTACCAGGTGTTGAATTTATATTTTCCCAAAGGAAGGCTGGGTTTGTGATTCCAAGGATCTGATAGTCAAGGATCTAGATATGGATAAATGGGGTAATAACCTTAGTAAGGACAAATCAATGAAGTATAACTAAGGTGGAAACACACTAGGATAAATTGAGGTAGCTCTAGAGTTTTATGGGAGAACTCTAACTCAGTAAAAGATTAAGTGATTGTTATACCAAAGAGATTGCTATACTCGAGACATGCAAAGTCCTAAACTCACCGGAGTTTGACTAATTAGGCACCGTACGTCCAAAAGCCTACGCTGATAAAACCAGACCGAACGTGGTGGAATCCAGAGGATTCTAGGGCTATCACCACCTAGATCCTACCACTACTATCTGTGGGTCTAGTCACACTCAAGGATAAGATTATAGCCTAAGCACCTCGCTTAATTTATAAAGCTTACTACTCTAACTTTGGCCAAGGAATTAGAGCACTCTAACCAAGCAATGAGACAAGTATGCAACTGCTTAAAGTATAACAATAAATAAATGAAGCAGGGGTCTTTTTTATCGATAAGAGTGAAGAACGCCGCAGAGGAGGTCGCCGACAAGCCCGGCTCCTCCACAGACTTCCTCCTTCTCCCGACTTCTCTCTACTCTACTCTTCTCTAGCAAGCACTATTCCTAAGAGCAGAGCTTTGCTAGAGAGAGAGCTACTATTGAGTATGAGCTGAATCTCTAGTGATTTGCTAGTGAACCTCTAGTGGTTTCTAGTGGTGTTTTTATCGTACAAGTGAGGATTCAAGTCCTATTTATAGTGTAGGAGTGCTCCAGGGGTACTTGTAGGGGTCCTAGAGGTCGGTGGCACGAAGAGACAGGGCGGGTGCCCTCCTAGGGGGCGGGTGCCCCCTTGGATCTACCGCCTTGCAACCTACGGCCCTCCTTCACCCTCAAGGGCGGTTGCAAGGTCGGTTGGAGCTCAGGATTGGTGGTTTGCAACCCCCGGGAGCATGACATGTGAGTCCTTCGATCCATGGCACATCTCTTGATCACCGTTGGATAAAAACCCACTTCATTTGATGGCTTGGATGACTCTTGGACACTTTCCCTCAGATTGTGGACATGGCACTCAATTTGGACAGGGCGGACGCCCTGTTGATAGGGCCACCGGATCCTCGTGTCTTGTCTCTGAGCTGTTGATGTTATTTCAACGTGCCATAGGCCATTTGGGAGGATGGCACACGGATGCGTGAGGTGGCATGCCAATTTAGCACAACTCATAGGGCGGGCGCTCTATGTAGGAGGCGCTGGCTCCTATGTGGCAGCTGAGGTGCTGGGGTGTCTTGGTATGCTTCATTTCTGCCTGTTTTCACCATTTTTCCTGCATACACAAGATTTCTCCAAGGACATGTGGAACTAGGTAACTTTTAGAGAAAATTATTTCCTCGGCCCTGAAAAAAGTTCGACTTAGTTTGTTGGCCCTGTTTTCATCGAACTTTGTTATTTGGCCCTAAAACAAAATTTGCTTATTTTCTTAGCCCTTCCGTCCACTTGGAAAGATCATAACTCTTCAATATGACATCGTATGAATATGATTTTTATATGAAAATTGTAGGTCTCGACGAGATCTACAACTTTATAATTTTAAGTTTTTTCATTTGAGGAAGTTCAGATGCCCAAAAACATTAATATATTATATTTATGTTTTTGGGCATCTAAACTTCCTCAAATGAAAAAACTTAAAACTATAAAGTTGAGATCTCGTCGAGACCTACAATTTTCATATAAAAATCATCTTCGTCCGATGTCGTATCGAAGAGTTATGATCTTTCAAAGTGGACGGAAGGGCCAAAAGAATAAGCAAATTCCGTTTTAGGGCCAAATAACAAAGTTCGATGAAAACAGGGCCAAGAAACTAAGTCAAACTTTTTTTAGGGCCGAGGAAATAATTTCCCCTAACTTTTAAGGTGAGTCCTTTGCATTTCATGTGGTTTTACCTTGATTATGGGTGAAATGTTGATGGTAAAATAGGGTGTTAGCGACCGTCAACAGCGGTGCCCTGGCCCCACGCCTCTGAGTATCCTCCCTGGGAGAAGGAGGCTGTGCTATCTGTCGACGTGCGAACCAGTGCACTGACGGTGTCTCCGGTGGTAGTTCTAGCGACTCTGTCTGCCCTGGCTGCTCCGCTCCATGCTGTGCTATGCCCTCTGTGCCTGTAGCCTGCTTAGACTGTTGTGAAGAGCCACGAGTAACTATCAGCTGAACAAGCATCCCCATCTAACATTGTCTCTGTCGGAAGGTCATGGGCCATGTGGGCATGTCTCTCTACGTCAAGTAGAGTCTCTCTCCTCTGCTATGACGGGAGTGGCACCAATCACTATGCCACCCCCACAACCACCTCTCTCGGCCCTCTCAGCTACTGCTGCCACTGCCAGGGCCTGCGCTGCATCCCTCTCCTCTCTGGTGCGCTTCTTCTTCTTCGACTGCTCGACCACTGGCCTCTTGCCCTTGTCGCCACCTGGTGGGCGAGAGGGCGGTGGTGGGTCATCCTCTGTCGGTGGTGGGTCATCCTCTGTCGGAGCTCCCCAACTTGCTTAGGTTCGGGGCATCACGCCACGAACAAGCAAGTCAGGCGAGAGAACTGCTGAAACCCTGATGAACCACTGCCGCTGATCTGCTAATCACTGCCACTGAGAACCACTGTCAACTACCAAGAACGGCTGCCACTGCCTATGACGAAGTGTGCAACTGACACTCAGAGGCTTGGCTTTGTTCTGTATCCGCGGGCTTGGCCCCAGATTCGACTGACAGTGACCCGCTGCAAGAAAGAATAGACAGGATTTACATAAGCAACATATACTACTAGAGGGAAGAAGATCCTATCGGAAGCAAGCACATGGTAAGAAATAGAGTGAAAAATGGCTCACTACCTCAGGTAAGAAGCAGACCCTACGAAAAGATAAGATCAACCACAAATGAAGCACCATGGGATATGGATATCACTGCATGAAGTAAAGAACGTGTCAAAGTCATAGGGCAATGACAAGAAAACGCATGAACAAGGATCTAGGGTTGAAAAGCCCAGAAGAGTACCACGACAACGAAGAAAGGCATTCCCAAACCCTAGAAGCCGAGAGAGAAGCCCTAGCTCAGTCAATCCTGTGAGAAAACAGTGAGATACCTGATTTAGGCATTTCACTGAATACCTTGAAGGCACTGACATTAAGAAAAGCTAGGGCAAAAGAGCCGGGGGTAGAACATCACCATAGAAAGGAGAAGGGAGGTGCGAGATCATGAGGAACAGCGAGGAGGAGATCCACGGATAGCTGGAGTGGGTCACCGGCGGTGGAGGGCGCAGCAGAGCCTCGAACGCGAGCGCACGCATGCTCGAGGTGAAGAATAGCACGGCCAAGGGAGCCCGGTAAGTGGAGATCGACGGCGAGGTTGCTGTGGTCGAGCTCCGGCAAGGCGAGAGGTGTGGCGAGGCGGAGGGTGGCGGCGCACGGTGAGCTAGGGCAAGGGTGCGCGGCGGCGGTGTACGGGCGGCGGTTTGAAACGAAATGAGGAGGAGTGGGTCACGCGGTTATGAGAACTCAAAGTGCCAGTTAATGTTGCACCGGACGCTCCGACGATAGCACCGAACGAGTCCGGTGAACCAGCTGAGAGCAACCCGAGAGCGCAGATACACAACGGACACGTCTGGTGATCGACCATCATACATTCCCAGCATCCGGTGCAGTCTTCTGGACCTTCACGCACAAAACACACCGGACGCCCTGAAATCTTGACAGGACGCGCTAAACGGATGGCCTTGGCGTCCGGTGCTCCTATTCATCTTCACTGCAGGGCAGCTGGCAACACCAGACGCCAGAGCAGTGACCGGTGCAGCGTCCAGTGCACATTTTTGTGCAGATTCTCCTCGGTCTTCGTGAGACCTTTTCCCAACCAAGTTCCAACAACAATAAGAGGCAAATAAACACTATTTGGAACTGGTATGAGACATCCTCTCTCAAACCCTCAATTTTTCAAATATTTTGCCTTAGACATATGTAATTTTTATGGAAATAGGCAATAAGAACCAAGAACAAAATGAACAACAAACAACCATGCAAATTCAATGCAAGTTCGCGTAAAGTAAACTAGTTGCTTGTCAAGTTTGTCCTCGGGTAAGCTTCTTCAAATGCTTTTGGGCGGTTATCTTAACCGAGTTAGACAAGCCCTACATGCAATTCAAAGTTAGACATGTTTTGTATTACAATGCAATGTAAATGACAACACAAGATCATCTTTTAGTGAAGTTGCTTAGATCAAGGCAATTAAGTTCACTCCTTAGTGAGTAAAACCATGCCTCATCCAATGGTTTTGTGAAAATGTGCGCCAAGTTATCATCCGTTCTCACTCCCTCAAAGGAAATGTCACCTTTAGCAACGTGATCTCTAAGGAAGTGATGGCGGATGTCAATGTGCTTAGTGCAGGAGTGTTGAACCAGGTTATTAGCAAGTTTTACCGCACTCTCGTTGTCACACAACAAACGCACCCTTTTTAAGTTAATTCCATAATCAAGTAGGGTTTGTTTCATGTATAAGATTTTTACACAGCAAGCACCCATGGCAATGTATTCTACTTCGGTTGTTGATAAGGCAACACTATTTTGTTTCTTGGAGGACCAAGAAACTAGTGATATTCCAAGCAAATGGCACCCTCCGGATGTGCTTTCCGGTCAATCTTGCAACCGGCATAATCCAAATCAGAATAGCCGACAAGAGTAAAGTTAGCTCCTTTGGGATACCAAAGGCCAATGCTTGGGGTGTGCTTTAAGTACCTAAGGATTATTTTCACCGCAACTAAGTGAGGTTCCTTAGGGTTAGCTTGAAACCGCGCACACATACACACACTAAACATGATGTCGGGCCTAGATGCGGTCAAGTATAACAAACTACCGATCATAGAACGAAAGAGAGTTTGGTCAACCGATTTACTTCCCTCGTCAAGGTCGAGATGTCCGTTGGTAGGCATGGGGGTCTTTATGGGCTTTCATTCTTCCATCTTGAAGCGCTTGAGGTGGTCTGACGTGTACTTCTCTTGCGACACGAACGTCCCCTCCCTCTGTTGCTTGACTTGAAAGCTGCGGAAGAATGTGAGCTCACCGATCATGGACATCTCAAACTCCTTGGACATCATATCACCAAATTCCTTGCAAAAATCTTCATTAGTCGAACCAAAGGTAATATCATCAACATAAACTTGACAAATGAAGATGTGCCCTTTATGTTTCTTGGTGAAGAGTGTGGTGGCGACCAAGCCAATTTTGAAGCCCTTGTTGATGAGGAAGTCGCGGAGGCGCCTTGGACAACCTATAAATATAGTTTGGATATCTAGGGTCCTCAAACCCGGGCGGTTGTGAAACATAGACAAGTTCATTTATGAAGCCATTTAAAAATACACTTTTCACATCCATTTGAAAAAGTTTTAGATTGTGATTAGATGCATATGCAAGTAGAATACGAATGGCTTCTAATCTTGCAACCAGGGCAAAAGTCTCCCAAAAATCCAAGCCTTCAACTTGGGAGAACCCTTTTTCCACGATCCTTGCCTTGTTTCTCACAATGTTGCCTTTGTCATCTTGCTTGTTGCGGAACACCCATTTGGTGCCAATGACTCTTGCTCCTTTTGGCTTCTCTTCAAGTGTCCAAACTTGGTTGCAGGTGAAGTTGTTGAGTTCTTCATGCATGGCATTCACCAATCCGGGTCTTGGAGAGCTTCTTCTATGCTAGTAGGCTCAATGCAAAAGACAAAAGAGTGATGTTCAGTGAATTGAGCATGCATTTGTGAGCGAGTCATTACCC
Organism: Eremochloa ophiuroides; assembly: GCA_038502445.1. Lineage (NCBI taxonomy): Eukaryota > Viridiplantae > Streptophyta > Magnoliopsida > Poales > Poaceae > Eremochloa > Eremochloa ophiuroides. The sequence continues at coordinate 50,211,792 of JAHLJS010000003.1, forward strand.
CCCTTGAAGGACTCCCTATAATGAGATCTTGAGGATGAGCTTGTAGGAGTGGAGTAGTCTCTTCTATCAACCACTTGAGGAGGAGGTTGTGGAGCATCAAAATCTTGTGCTTGTGCCTCAACTTCTTCTTGTGTGATGTGGGTGTCTTCATGTGGATCCACCCCATCTTTATCTTCATCATCTTGAGGCACATTTGATGAAGATGATTGATTGATCACTTGCACATCATCACCATCAACTTCATCATATTTAGGCTTGATGTCTCCGGTTGGCATGTTATTCATAGCCTTCCTCAATGGTTCATCACCTACATCATCAAGATTCTCATGCTTTCCTTGAGAGCCATTAGATTTATCGAACTCCACATCATATGTTTATTCAACAAGGCCGGTGGCATTGTTGAATACTCTATATGCTTTGGACTTCAATGAGTAACCAACAAGAAAGCCAATATCACAACGTCTTTGGAACCTCCCTAGGTGTTGCCACTTCTTGTAGATGTAGCATTTGCATCCAAACACCCGGAAGTAGGAGACATCCGGCTTCTTGCCAATGAGTAGCTCATAGGGGGCCTTCTTTAGCAACCGGTGAGGTAATAGGCGGTTGGATGCATAGCATGTGGTGTTGATTGCCTCCGCCCAAAACCTCTCCGGTGTGTTGTACTCATCAAGCATTGTCCTTGCAAGGGTGATCAAGGTCCGGTTCTTCCTTTCAACAACTCCATTTTGTTGAGGTGTATAGGTGGATGACAATTCTTGCTTGATCCCAAAATTCATCACAATTTGCTTCAATGTTTGTGTTGTCAAATTCTTTCTCATTGTCACTTCTAATCTTTTTGATCTTCACTTTAAATTCATTTTGTGCTCTCTTGGCAAACTTCTTGAATGATGCGGCAATTCGGTCTAGTCATGAAGAAAGAACACCCAAGTTATTGGCCCAAATAAATCCATGTGAAGTAGCTCTAAAGGTCTTGAAGTTGATACAGATGCCTTGGATAGATGAGTACTTGCCATTGCTTGCCGGCTTGACAAGCACTACACAATTTATCCTTCTCAAATACCACATCTTTTAATCCTCTCACCATCTCCTTCTTCAGTAGCTTCTTGAGTGTCCTCATCCCAACATGTGCAAGCCTTCTATGCCAAAGCCACCCAAGAGATTGTTTGGTGAATAGACAAGTCTTCAAGTTTGCATCTTCGGAATTGAAGTCCATGTTGGCGGTCCTTAGCAACTAAAATACAACATCATTTTAATACTAAAACAAATACAAGGTAGGGCTTTTATCTAATCCTTCCACGAGTTTTGTCATGTATAAAACATGTAGGTTTGACACGTGGAAATGCATCAAATCCACAAGAAAGTGCACTTTCAGGAAACATATTCAGAGAAGGCGCAAACCAAGAAAATAAGAAAGCCCATCTCAAACAATGAACTAGATCCATCCGTAACCACAGGAGAGGCCCAGGCCCAGGGAGCAACCGACCACCCTAAGGCGGTGGCCAGCGGGCCCAGTCAGGGGACCGACCACCCCCAGGTGCGGCCGTCCCCCTGGTGGGTTACCTTTCTGAAGAAATGGTGGTTGGGAATGTCAACTTTCGTTTCTAGTATTATTATTACGGACAGACTTGTATTCTATCTTTAGTAGTGATGCTAATAAACGCCAACAAGCATTTCTGGCGCCGTTGCCGGGGATGGACCTTTAGTCTATCTTTTGTAACGACGTTAAGAAATGCCAACAAGCATTTCTGGCGCCGTTGCCGGAGAGGGCAAAAAGAAAATATAAACATCTAGCTTTGGCATAAACTTTGATTACAAAATAAGCATTGGTAGCCATGGCCTATGCAGGCTAACTCTGCTGTTTTCTTCCTCTTTTTATTGGAATGAAAACAGGATAGTGTATGAGCAGTTTCAATCTGCCGGAAAACTTCGTTAAAAATCCAGAGGCACTCCTAAGGAAGAGAAGGCCTCGTATCATCTCTTCTTCTGCTACTCAGCCGGCAAACGAACCGGTCACTTCCGCACCATTCGCTACTACCACCATGGCCAAGTCACTCCGCGAGTATTCCACCCCCGCTATTGCCAACGTGCCCATTGGGCCCGCTGTCAATGTTAGGAACGAAAACTTTGAGCTCCACACTGGCCTACTCACGATGGTGCAGGTGAACTAGTTCTGTGGTTTGCCAAGTGAGGACGCAAACGCACACTTGCAAAACTTCCTTGAGCTGTGCAAGACCATCATCATTAAAGATGTCGCACAAGACAGCATCAGGCTCCGCTTGTTTCCCTTCTCCCTCTCGGGGAAGGCAAAGCAATGGTTCTACCAAGCCAAGGAAGCAGTCAACACGTGGGACAAATGTTCTGCAGTGTTCCTCGCAAAGTTTTTCCCCATGAGCAAAACGAATGCTCTACGAGGGAAGATATCTAACTTTCAGCAAACGTCACTCGAGTCGATTCCTGAGGCTTGGGAAAGGCTCCAGGAGTACATCCGGGCCTGCCCCCACCATGGGATGGAAGAATGGCTCGTGCTCCAGAATTTCTATGAAGGCCTCATGGCCATGTCTAAAGGGCACGTAGATGCCGCTGCTGGAGGCGCGTTCCTTTCCCTCACCATCGAGAATGCCATGGCATTGATTGATAATATGGTGGCCAGCCAAAGCTGGGGAGAAGGACGCAAAACACAAAAAGGCATGCACACCGTGAAGAAGACGGATCTGCTTGCCGCAAAAATAGAGTTACTAATGATGAAACTTGAGGGACGTGCCACCGATCCTACCACCGGCACCGTCCAGGCCATGGACTCACACATGACGTGTGAAGTCTGTGGAGATGTTGGCCATTCGGGGAACAACTGTCCCGAAACCCATGAAGAAGCTTCATACGTTAACAACGGGTTTCGCCAACATCAACAAACAGGTAACGGGTGGAACAGCCAGAATCGCCCCCAAGGTAATTCTTCCAATTTTAATTCAAATTTCAATTCCTCCCAACCTTCATTAAAAGATCTTATTATAGGACAAGCTAAAATAAATGAAAACCTTTCTCTCAATGATAAATGTTTGAAACTATAAATACTAAGCTTGATAGCCTGTCCTTATCTGTTAAAAATCAAGTAAGTTTTAATAAAAGAATAGAAACTCAGATCGCCCAGCTTGCCTCTGCTGCTAAATCTGCCATACAACCTAATAGGACTGTTGAAAATATAAACTCGGTAACCACGAGAGGGGGTAAGACCACTCGTGATCCATCACACCCTAACCATAAGACAGGTAAAGCATCAAGGCAGCAAGAGGAGACACAGGTCGAGTCGGCACAACCACAGGAAGAATTAGAGGAAAATGAGCTGACACCGGAAAACTATGTGGACACCACGATGTTACCTTTCCCCACAAGAATAAGAAGGAAGAAGAGGGCCGGAGATGAGCAGTTCCTTCGATTCGTGGAAATGGTCGAGAAGACACACATCAGCGTCCCGCTGATGGATGTCTTGCACATACCGTCCTACGCCAAATTCATCAAGGACATCATCAACAACAAGCGACCATTACCGTCCACAGAAATTGTCAAGCTGATGGAAGAGTGTAGCGCAGCTATACTCAATCATCTACCCGAGAAGAAACAAGACCCTGGGTGCCCCACGATCACATGCTCTATTGGCAACCAGCAATTTAACCACGCCTTATGTGATCTTGGGGCAAGCGTAAGCGTCATGCCAAAATTAGGCTTTGATAGACTGAATTTCACCAACTTGGAGCCCACCAACATGACACTTCAGTTGGCTGACTCCTCAATTTGGTACCCAGCGGGGATAGCACAAGATATCCCTGTCAAAATCAGAGAGTATTATATTCCAGTGGATTTTGTGGTGCTCAACATGGAGTTTACCAAAGAAACACCACTTATCCTTGGGAGACCATTCCTAAGCACGGCCGGAGCACAAATTGTTGTTGGTGCTGGAGAAATCCGCTTCAATATCAATGGACAAGAAGAAAAGTTCGAATTCAGGCCTCGCCGTCAGGAAGAATGCAACATGATACGTATCCGATATGGGCCGAACCCCCAAGGCATTAAGGAGGTAGAGATTCAGTCTCAGCTCTTAAAAAATCTATCGAAAGAATTAAAGAAAAAGCCGGAGCTAAAAGAAAAGGCGGCTCCTAAAAGAAATATAAATAAGGAATAGAAAAACAAAATGGCTCCTAAAAAGAGGAAAGAAATCCCCAAGCCTTCACAAAAGAAGTCGGTGTGGAAACCCAAAACAAATGTCGAAAAAACTACCACACTGCCCAAAACCACTCAGAAGGTATGGAGGCCCAAGCTGGTACAACCGTCTACTTCTCCCAAGACGGATGTACCATCATCAAGAAACCAGTGAAGGGAGAAAAGTCCTGCTCAACGGACTTAAAAGGCTGAGCCCTTACCGAAGGTAAATCGGTAAGTTATCTTTAATTTTTACTTTAAATAAAAAATTAATAAATCTTTCAATAAATACCTAAGTAATCTCTCTATTCTACAAATAATAATAATAATAAATAAATATTTATATATTTTAAACTTTTATAATGAACATATGCTTACATGGTGCTCTTGTTGCATTTATGAAATAAATAGAAAATTCCTATGATCTTCTTTCATGCACATAAATATTTTTATGATCATAGAAATACTTTCTCATAAATGCATGATAGTGTGATCTTGAGCATAATCTCATGAATATCAATCATTTCCCACACTCAATCACACACACTATCACTCTGACTTACTACGCATCAAACTTGATCGTAACCAAGATAGGGATCTATACAGTCAGCAAAGCATCGGGCCAAAAAGCAGAGGCCGGCTGGTGGACCCAGGGGACCGACCGCCCCCGGGACCGGCCGCCCCCTTGGCTAGCCCAATCTGTGCCAAACTTTTTCGTACCTCACTCTGATCCCTCCAGAATCGCGTTCATGGTTACGATCAAGTTGTTTCCTTATCAGAGACCATGGAAGCACCTATTTAAACCCTCATAGGTATCTCTTTTCCTCACACCAACCTCTCTCTTCTTCCTTTTGCAAAGCTTGCTAAACTCTTTCATCTCTAAGTGCCGACCATGTCTAGCTACGCCCTCTCACTGAACGCTCCAAAGGCCATAGTGAACCTAGACATAGCACCTTACCAAGAGAGTCCATTAGTTAGGGAAGAAGCTCATGTTGTGAAGGAGAAGCCTTTAGCGATCCTGCCAGCACACTCTCCTGCACCCGAAGGTGGCACCAAGAAGAAGACCGCTGCTATCCATCCTACCAGTTTTCTAGGCCTCAAGAGGAAAGCCCCTAGCGGTAGTGGGACTAGCATGCGTACTGGTGAAAAGTCGGCTAGCAAGCCTGCACTTTCAGCCAAAAAGGCAGCATCCGCTAGCACCTTTCCTAGAATTAGGAGGCATTTACCACAGCCATCCATCAAGCATCGTGCAAGACAGTACGAAAGCAGTGGCGATGAGGACGACTCTAGTATCATCAATAACCTCATAGCTAAACATGCTAGCTTGCGTGCTTTCCTTAGGACTTTAGAAGACGACATAGAGACCAAGAACACAGAGATTAGGAACCTTAGCGATGACATTAATAGTTTTCGCTTCAAGATCAATCTTAAGCTAAGGAAAGACGTTAAAGCCCTAGGTGTTGATCATTATCTTGAGTATCTTTAGAATGCACCTGCTGCACAAATAATTAGGCACTTCTCTTTTTCACGATCATTTACTATCAATGTGAATGTGCCTATTCGAGTTTATCAATGAAATAAAGTTTTATGTTGAGCACATGTTTTCGCCACATATATATATTGTGACTAACCAAGACAGGAAAGAAAACAAGTGTGGGGGAGGACTCTCCAAGACAATTGCACAATAACAAAAATCAAAATTCGGTTTGTGCAACTTTTTCCCTCTCTCATTCTGAAAAGTTTTAAGATAAAATGATGTCCCATTCATACTCCATCAAAACTTGTCTTCCTACATTCGAGATATTTGCATACTTTTTATTCCTTGCTAAAATTCCTATAGATTTATGAACACTGTTTAGGGACCCCGTTTCTATCTAAGTAATTGATGGATGAGATATAGTAGGATGACTTGATGCTTGCTCATTCTTGCAAAGTACTTGGGATTTACCTTACAAAAACAAAAACTCAATAGCATGCTCCTTGAATGATTGATAAATACCGACCAAGGCCATATATGATTCAATTTGATGAAACCTTCTAAATATGCCACTTATTTTGTGTTGAGTTTGGTCAAATTTCTGACCGCTGTTGAGAGATGTTTCATACTCCCAAGATCAGAATTCACTTGCACCCACCAAATAAAGCCAATTCTCACCCTGAGAGTTGCGCAAAACATGCACTTCATCCATCCACCAAATAAGAACCGTGCATTTTTTCTACAAAATTTTACTTCATTCATCTACCATCATGATATCTCCTTATTTGAAAGTTTTTCATATGCCAATAAAAGATATGGGGCTATGTTAGCTATGTTAAATATATATCTATATATATATATATATATATATATATATATATATATATATATATATATATAAAAGATCATGCCAAGGGGCATAAGAAAATAACGGGAAAGAAAAAGTTTAAACACCTGTTCAAAATAATAATAATAATAATATAAAGATCTTATAGCCCATATCTTCCTAAGTGTTATCCAAGGAGAATCATGATGCATGGAATACCAAAAAGATTTAGAACTACGTTTCCACCTTCATACTTTCCACACACATGCACATTCTGATCTAAGAGTATGGCACACTCCCTCCGGTATGGTCTGGGTTTTGACTTGACAACATATGCAGGGTAAGTGTGCCTCATCATTTCTCATTCCTACCTGAAAATCCAGATAAGCCTTTTTAGAGGTAGGATGATCAAAGTGAAGGCATCACCTTTTCATGCCTTGGTGAGGAACCACTTACAAAATGAATGACTTGAGAGAATCATTCAAGGAACACAAGCTATCTTTATATTTTTAAAATCTTACAAAAACCCAAGTCTCTACGCAAGGACAAGAGTGAGAGGATTTGATTCCAAGCTATTCCATTTTTCAATTACTAAAGGTGATTCGGTAGATACTTTGAAGTTCATAAATTTAGGTGAAGCTTGGAATATCCTGTATGCAGACTCTTTTGACAAGGAAGACAAACCCATTTTGTCCTTAGCACTTTACTCGAGGACGAGCAAAGGATCAAGTGTGGGGGAGTTGTTGGCGGTCCTTAACAACTAAAATACAACATCATTTTAATATTAAAACAAATAGAAGGTAGGGCTTTTATCTAATCCTTCCACGAGTTTTGTCGTGTATAAAACATGCAGGTTTGACACGTGGAAATGCATCAAATCCACAAGAAAGCGCACTTTCAGGAAACATATTCAGAAAAGGCGCAAACCAAGAAAAGAAGAAAGCCCATCTCAAACAATGAACTAGATCCATCTGTAACCACAGGAGAGGCCCAGGCCCAGGGAGCAACCGACCACACAAAGGCGGTGGCCAGCGGGCCCAGCCAGGGGTCCGACCGCCCCCAGGTGCGGCCGCCCCCTGGTGGGGCCTCCCGGGCCCAGTCTTCGGAGGCGATGCTCAAGGCGGTTTCCCAAGGGCGGTTTCACCTCCTTCCAAACCTGGAGATGCCCAAACCGCCCTACTCTAGCTATAAATAGATGGTGCTCCTTCATCATTCACACACACCAACATTTGGAGTACTACACCACACATTTCATACTTGTTCTCTCTAGTTCAGTAGTAGTAGAGCAAGGCAAAGCTATCAAGGAGAGCTTGTCTTCTTGGAGGAATCAAGAACATCTTGGTATGAATATAATTCAGTTCTCCTCTATGAGCAAGTTCTCATCTTATGTTTATAGCAATGCATCTGAATTAGAGTATAATCTTGTTCATATTATGATCATAACATATGAACTAGTTCATAGTTTATGTGTTATGTTCTTGATGTGTTCATCAAAGTTCTTCATCATTCATCAAATTAGTAGGAATAGAGGAAGAACTACGGATGGGATAATAGTTCGTTGTGCTGCCATGGTTGCTCCTAGCCGAGCCTGTCAATCTGAAGGGTTGGGGTCCCGGGAGGTTAGGAGTTGTTTCCAATTATGCGAGCATGGTGTTCGGGTATGCGGAAATCAACGAATATTCGGTACCCCACGGGTAGAGGTGTAGGTGGGCAGGTGGTGACAGCCTTGTCCATCCCTAGCACTCCCCACGTTCAGGTATTGAGTAGGAGTTCGGAAAGTCTCTATCGGCTGGCAGACCAGCTGCGGGGATCTCCCTATCATCCCAGACATAGTCCTAATTCTAGTCTTGCTAGTTAGATGTAAATTCTATTCTTTGCATAGCTGTATACGACTAAAGCCTGCTCAGTTAGTTGTATTCTTTTATTCTTTAATCCTTTTTTGTCCTTGAGGTTGCTCCGATGCGTGTGTCCACTATCTTATAAACTTGATTTAACCCCTGCTTATGCTATGCCTACCTATGCATCCAAATAAGTAATCATGTTTATACCAAAGCTAGATGAAATTCATCATGCCCTCCTACGGGAAATTATAAATACGACACCCTTGAATACTCACGGGTTAAAATGCTACAATGATAGTTCTGTGCGCTTGCAGAGTAATCTTATTTCTTACTGAGCTATCGATTGGCGTACCTAAGTACCATTACTTAAGGATTGTAATTCTTGTGCACCCCACGGCGCCGTGTCACAGTTTTGCATATCGTAAGTAATGACGGTTAGGAAGGCCAATCCGGCACTTCTAACTGCTATTACCAGACTGCATTACCTAGGCCGGTGCCTCTAAGGGCCAAGGGTTACCTTTCTGAAGAAATGGTGGTTGGGAATGTCAACTTTCATTTCTAGTATTATTATTAAGGACAGACTTATAGTCTATCTTTAGTAGTGATGCTAAGAAACGCCAACAAGCATTTCTAGTGCCGTTGCTGGGGATGGACCTTTAGTCTATCTTTTGTAACAACGTTAAGAAATGCCAACAGTCCACTAGATAGAGGTGATTGTACCGAAATCCCTTGAATATAACATCATTGTCATCTTTGTTGTAAACAACCACTTCTTCACTTGTAAATAGGCATTGGAAGCCAAGATCACACAATTGACCAATGGATAGCAAGTTGAAGCTCAATGAAGCAACTAGAGCACATTGGAAATAGAATGGTCATTTGAAATAGCCACTTTGCCAAGCCCTTGCACTTTGCTCTTTGAATTATCACCAAATGTTATCTTTCCTTGGTCTTCTACATTCTCTTCTAGTGAGGTGAACATACAAGCATCACCGGTTATATGTTGAGTGCATCCACTATCAATTACCCAATGAGAGCCACCGGTCTTGTAGTTCACCTACACACAACAAATCAAGCTTGATGTTTAGGAACCCATACTTGAGAAGGGCTCCGGACTTTCTCAACCAAAGCTTTAGCCACCCACAATTGCCTAGGCCTATTCTTATTAGGGGGACCTAGGTACATGACTTTCACTTTGCCCTTAGAATCTTTTCTTAGCATGTAGTGAGCATCAAAAGCAAAAAGGGCCTAGCATGCTTGGGCAAAGGTTGTGGTGGTGGTGTCTTGCACTCATGAGCAAAGTGTCCTTCTTGACCACATTCAAAGCATCTCTTTGGCTTGGGCTTGGGCTTGTTCTTTGCTTTGTTGAGTCTATTTTGAGCTCTAATATTTTTCACCTTCTCACCCATGTAACCAATCCCACTTCTATCAAACTTCATCACGGTGTTCATGAGAAGATCACTTTGAAGATATTGCCCTCTTGTGAATCTTTGCAAACCAACAGTGAGGTGACTCTTCTCTTGCTTCAATTTCTTGTTCTCTTCCAATAAGGTTGCAAGTTGACAATTCTCACTCTTGAGTATCTTGTTCTCTTCTTGAAGCAAGTCAATTTCATCATCTTATTGCACCGTCTCAATGACAATGGTGTTGGTGGTTGATTGCTCCTCTAGCTCTTTCTTCAAGTTCTCATTCTCAATCTTTAGCTTGACATAATCATCATGACAATTGGCCACCATCACTTCCTTGTCTTTGTTACTAGCACCTTGCTCAATGATCTAATCAATCAAGTCATCACATGATGTAGCTATGTCACACTTAAGAACATGGTTAGTAGCATCACGTGTTTCATCAGAGAGCAAGTCATAAGCTAAAGCAAGGTTTTCATGATTCACTTTAACTTGAGTGTAGTCCTCTTTTAGCTTGTTGTAACTAGTGGTGAGCTCAATGTGCGTCTTCTCAAGTTTATCATGTTTTTCTTTGAGCTCCTTTATATTGGATTTGAGCAAATTGAGCTTAGATGACACATTTTAGTTTTCCTCTCTAAGCTCATCACTAGCCTTAGTGAATTGTTCATTCTTAGCTAAGAGGTTACCATTCTCAAGTTTTAGCCTTTCATTTTTACTTGTTAGCTTTCTTATCACTTTGGTGTAATCGTTTAGCAAGTTAGCAAGTTCATCATATGTGGGTGAATCATACTTTGTCACTATCACTACTCTCATCATCACCTAGTACCATCTTGTCCTTAGCCATGAGGCAAAGGTGTGTTGGAGATGAGGGCGGTGATGGCGGTGGAGGAAGTGAAGTCCCAATAACAAGAGCGACCACCTTTTCTTTTTCATCATGACTTTCTTCACTGGAAGAACCACTAGAAGATTCAATGTCGGTGAGCCAATCACCAACAATGTATGCCTTGCCATTCTTCTTCTTTTGAAATTGCTTCTTTTTGCCTTCTCTCTTCTTGAATGGCTTGGCCTTCTTCTTCTCATCTTCACTCTCATCACTAGAGTCTTGCCTTTTGCCCTTGTTCTTGTTCTTAAACTTGTCTTTCCTAGGCTTTGGGCATTGATGAGCAAGATGCCCAAGCTCTCCACAATTGTAGCAATCCATCTCGGAGATGGGCATTCTTTTGCTACTTGTGAAGAACTTCTTCTTGTTGGAATCAAACTTGATTCCCTTGTTGTTGAGCATCTTGAGCATCTTGGTGGTCTTCCTCACCATGAGAGCAATCTCCACATCATTATCATCCTCATCACTTGTGGAGTCAAGAGAAGAATACTTGACTTGAGATTTGCCTTTCTTGTCGGCTGTCAAAAGAAGGTAGCCAAATCTATCCTCTAGCAATGGCAACAATACTTCTCAACGCAATCAGCGGGGTTGTCAATCCCTATGCTCAAAGTATGTGATTGTTGGCCAAAAATGCTATGGGCAACTCTATAGGATAGGTGATGGGATTCTGCAAGCGCACAGAACTATCGTGTAGCACTTTACCTGGGAGTACCAGGTGTCGAATTTATATTTTCTCAAAGGAAGGCGGGGTTTGTGATTCCAAGGATATGACAATCAAGGATCTAGATATGGATAAATGGGGTAATAACCTTAGTAAGGATAAATCAATGAAGTATAACTAAGGTGGAAACACGCACTAGGTAGCTCTAGAGTTTTGGGGACAACTCTATCTCAGTAAAAGATCAAATGATTGTTATACCAAAGAGACTGCTATACTTGGGACACGCAAAGTCCTAAACTCGCCGGGGTTCGACTGATTAGGCACCGTACGTCCCGAAATCCTACGCTTATACCGGATACTAGGCCGAAGGTGGTGGAATACAGAGGATCCTAGGGCTGTCACCACCTAGCACCTACCACTACTATCCGTGGGCCTAGCGGCACTCAAGGGTAAGCTATAGCCTAAGCACCTCGCTTAATCTATAAAACTTACTACTCTAACTCTGGCCAAGGAATTAGAGCACTCTAACCAAGCAATGAGCAAGTATAGAGCTACTTAAAGTAAAACAATAGTAAATGAAGAAGGGGATCTTTATTACCGATAAGAGTGAAGAACACCGCAGAGGAGGTCGCCAACAAGCCCGGCTCCACCACAGACTTCTTCCTTCTCCCGACTTCTCTCCAACACTCTACTCTCTAGTGTTTCTTGTGTGCTCCTAAGTGTTGCTTCATGTTTCTACTTACAAGTGAGGATCCTAGCCCTATTTATAGTGTAGGAGTGCACCAGGGGTACTTGTAGAGCTCCTGGAGGTCGGTGGCGCGAAGGAGCAGGACGGGCACCCTCCTAGGGGGGCGGGCACCCCCTTGGATCCACCGTCTTGCATCCAGCGGCTCTCATTCCTCCCCATAGGCGGTTGCAAAGTCGGTTGGTGCCTTGGAAAGGCAGTTTGCAACTCCTGGGAGGATGACATGTGGGCCCTTCAATCCATGGCACTTCACTTGATCACCGTTGGATGAAAACCGACTTCAATTGATGGTGTAGATGGCTCCTAGACACCTTCCCTCGGATTGTGGACGTGGCACTCAACTTTGACAGGGCGGGCGCCCTGTTGATAGGGCCATCGGATCCTCATGCCTTGTATCTGAGCTGTTGATGTTGTTTCAACGTGCCACAGACCATTTGGGAGGTTGGCACATGGATCAGTGAGGTCGCAAGTGCCATTTGGCACTTTGGACAGGGCGGGCGCCCCCCCTCTGGCTCCCACGTGGCAGCTGAGGTGCTGAGGTGTCTTGCCTTGCTTTGTTTTGTCTTGTTTCCACCATTTTTCCTGCATACACAAGATTTCTCCAAGGACATGTGAAACTAAGTAAGTTTCAAGGTGGGTTCTTTGCTTTTTATGTGGTTTTACCTTGATTATGGGTGAAATATTGACGGTAAAATAGGGTGTTAGCAACCGTCAACAAACTCCCCAAGCTAACGTTTTGCTTGTCCTCAAGCAAAGACATGATTTTAACTGTTGGATCAAGAATTTCTTTAATGCAACAATTCACAAAGATCTTGCATACAAACCAATACTATTCTAGTATTGAGCATGATTTAGAAATTTATCTTATGTCTTAACTATATGGGGCCTATAGATTTTTCACCATGGGTCATGCAAAAACAAGATAGCATAGATAAGTAGATACTTCCTCCCTTACTTTGGTAGAGTGAGACCATTTACTAGAGAGTTTTTATTCTTTTAAAAAAGAAAATCTTGCTTTGGTTCCTTTAATGGTACTCTCAACCACTCCTTAGTGTGATGGACCTCACAATAGCTCAAAAGAGCTTTTCATGTCTATCCTAAGCTTATGTGGGGTTTATAGGATTGGAGCAAAGCATACTTGAACTGAATGTATTGCAAGATTAGACTCTTAGATCAAAGGGAGCAACAAGTCATAAAACATGATCAAGAAGTGCAAGTGTAAATTATTTGGTGGACTCCTTGAGACTTATTCCTTTGCCTTAGATAGGGAGAGCAAGGTTACTGAATACATAATTCTCTTTTTTTTAAGAAGAAGATATATGGGCACCTGCCCATGGGACATTTGAACTCTTTTGTTTTCCTTGAGCACTTGCTTTTTTTCAGTAACCTATACTCCCCATCTATCAAAAGGGCAAAAGTTGATTGTGGTTGGTTGTCTCAATTGATGTGTGGAGCATAGATGTATAGCTCCAGTGTAGATGTAATACATAGGCGGCATGTGTACGTGATCTTGATCAAAGAATATGACTAGTTTCTCTACCTAGATCAAATAAGGCCTAAGCAAGCTCAAAACAGACAAGGGCTCTTTCTTTTGGTGGTTTTAGTTGGTTGTGGATGTATGTCCTGATGGTAGGTATTTAATTCCATAAAGGAACCATGAGCAAGAATTTGAATTTTATAAATCAAAATCTCTAGTTGGTTCTCACTCATTCCTTAGATCAGGCAAAAGTTCTACTTATACCAATTTCAATCTTGCAAGAGCATAGCTTAGGTTATTAGCATGTGCAACCCACAATAGTGTTTGACTTAAGACAGATTTCAGATATCACACTCAAAACTTTTCATAGTAAGGATTGCATAACAAGATTTTGCAAATCATCATTGAACAATTGTTCATAATTTCCAACAAAGACATAGCATATTCTTTTTCTCATCATTATTTTCATTTATTTATTGTTATGCAAGAACATTATAACTCACAGTAATTAAGAAAAAGAGCTGGGGTTAGGATGCCATGGCGAGGATGACGGCTCTCCCAAGCTAGCTTCTTCTCCAGGATCGCATTCTTCTCTTGGTCGGGTTGTTTCCTTCTTTGCATCTTATTACAATCACTGGGTTTTGCTTTTTTTTCTACTTTTATTTATTACTAATATGATAAACCAAATATCTATTTTATTTTATTATTATTATTATATTTATTTTTTATTATTTTTATTATTATTTTTTAAATCCCCCTTTTATTATGGTCTTGAATGCAGGGCATAAATTTAAACATGCTTCTAGAAATTAATTGATTTAATGCACGAAGAAGGGAAATATGCCAATGCAATAATTAAAGAGAGAGAGAGATAGAATACTTACTCCCATAATTGTCCTTCCTCGGAAGGAAGTTCTTCCTTGATCGATGTCTTCTTCTCATCTTGTCCTTCTTTAACGGTAGCGGGGTCTGGTGTAGAGGCTGTAGATGATGGTTTCTTCTTTACCGCATCTCTGTCTTTCTTGTTTCTCCAAATTCTTGGTTTTCTCCTCCTCATGGATCGGCTCTTATTTTTCCGCATGTTAGTTGCATGGTGCAGTGCACAAGAGAAAACAAATCTTTCTTTCTTCCCATTTATATAGAAATCCATGCTACCACTAGCAACAAATATGCATGCATTCACAGTATTCAAGAAAGGTTGGCCAAGAATGAGGGGTAAGTGTTATCTATTACCCATGTCTAAAATCATGAAATCAGCAGGCACAAAGTTGTTTCTAACTTTTACTAGAACATCACAAAGTACTCCTTCTATGTAGCAAGTTGTTTGATCAGCTAATTGCACATATGCAGAAGTTGGTACTAGCTCAGTGTAGAACAATTTTTCATAATGTTCTTTAGACATGATGTTAATGCTAGATCCTAGATCACATATAGCATTATAGAACTTTTGAGATTGAATAGAGCAAGATATGACAGGGGTTCCAGGATCTCCCTTTTTAGTTGAAAAATTCCATCCATCTAATTCATACCTATGATAACTAATAGTAACAAGATTAGCAGATTCCATGGTTGTTTCAGGATTTCCTGGTATTCTATCTTTTTCAAAAAATGGAATTGCAGCTGCTAGTTGTGCTAATTGGTTTCAAGCATCTTATTAAAACCAAGTTGATTTTTAATTGCGGAAGAGAAATCATCCAATTTAGCATTTATGCTATCTAGCATCCTATCATTAGCATGGAGCTTCTTATTTATACTATCAGTCATTCTACCTTGACCATAGACAACATCTTTAAGAGAAGGGTAGTTATTACCTTGGTTGTTTGGACGTTGCGAAGAATTGAAAGTGTTACCTTGAGAATTGGAGCACGGAGTCCATCATTGATTTGAAGAACGAAAACTGCCATCATTGCTGATGAAGTTGAAGTCTTCATGTGTCTTAGGACAATGGAGTCCAGAATGGCCAACTTCTCCACAGACTTCACACATCATGTGGGTCTCCATGGCTTGCACGGTCTCAGGTGTACGCATCCTCTCGCAATTTTCTGGCCTTTTGGCCAGTAGGTCCATTTTAGCTGCAATCATGTCAGCTTCCTTTAACGAATGCATACCTCGCTTGCACGGTTGCAGACGTTCCTCATTCCATCCTTGATTGGACACCATCTTCTCGATCAAAGCCTTTGCATCTGAAACTTTAAGAGAAAAGAATGCTCCACCGGCAGCAGCATCTAGATGGCTTCTATCAAGAGGGGTTAATCCATGGTAGAAGTTTTGGATCAAAAGCCAATCCTCCATACCATGGTGTGGAAAGGCAGCGACATACTCTTGCATTCATTCCCAAGCCTCGGGAATCGATTCATCGGCTTGTTGTTAGAAACTAGAGATCTTATTGCGAAGAGCATTGGTCTTGCCTAAAGGAAAGAATTTCACTAGGAAAGAGTTGGAACACTTTTCCCATGTGTCCACATCATTTCGGTTCGTATAGAACCATTGCTTGGCTTTTCCTAACAAGGAGAAAGGAAAGAGTCGCAAACGAATTGCGTCTGGGGCTACTCCTTTAATGGTAAAGGTGCTGCATATCTCCAAGAAATGTTGGAGGTGTGCATTAGCATCCTCATGAGCTTTGCCACAAAATGGGATAGCTTGAACCATTGTGATTAATGCAGGCTTTAACTCAAACTGAGTGTTCACGTCGATGACACCAGGGCCTGTTGCTATATTAGCAGCAGAAGGTGCAGAGAATTCATGGATGGTCCTTTCGGCCATATTCGTGATTCTAAGGATAACTATCTAGACTTGACTCAAATCAAAGGAATTCAACAGTTGCCTTCCCCGGCAACGGCGCCAAAAATGCTTGTTGACAGTTACTAACGCTCTCAAAAGAAGGTAGCCAAATCTATCCTCTAGCAATGGCAACAATACTTCTCAACGCAATCAGCGGGGTTGTCAATCCCTATGCTCAAAGTATGCGATTGTTGGCCAAAAATGCTATGGGTAACTCTATAGGATAGGTGATGGGATTCTGCAAGCGCACGGAACTATCGTGTAGCACTTTACCTGGGAATATGAGGTGTCGAAATTATGTTTTCCCAAAGGAAGGCGGGGTTTGTGATTCCAAGGATATGATAATCAAGGATTTAGATATGGATAAATGGGGTAATAACCTTAGTAAGGATAAATCAATGAAGTATAACTAAGGTGGAAACACGCACTAGGTAGCTCTGGAGTTTTGGGGGAGAACTCTATCTCAGTAAAAGATCAAATGATTGTAATACCAAAGAGACTGCTATACTTGGGACACGCAAAGTCCTAAACTCGCCGGGATTCGACTGATTAGGCACCGTCCGTCCCGAAGTCCTACGCTTATACTGGATACTAGGCCGAACGTGGTGGAATACAGAGGATCCTAGGGCTGTCACCACCTAGCACCTACCACTACTATCCGTGGGCCTAGCGGCACTCAAGGGTAAGCTATAGCCTAAGCACCTCACTTAATCTATAAAACTTACTACTCTAACTCTGGCCAAGGAATTAGAGCACTCTAACCAAGCAATGAGCAAGTATAGAGCTACTTAAAGTAAAACAATAGTAAATGAAGAAGGGGATCTTTATTACCGATAAGAGTGAAGAACACCGCAGAGGAGGTCGCCGACAAGCCTGGCTCCACCACAGACTTCTTCCTTCTCCCGACTTCTCTCCAGCACTCTACTCTCTAGTGTTTCTTGTGTGCTCCTAAGTGTTGCTTCATGTTTCTATTTAAAAGTGAGGATCCTAGCCCTATTTATAGTGTAGGAGTGCACCAGGGGTACTTGTAGAGCTCCTGGAGATCGGTGGCGCAAAGGAGCAGGGCGGGCGCCCTCCTAGGGGGCGGGCGCCCCCTTGGGTCCACCGTCTTGCATCCAGCGGCTTTCATTCCTCCCCGTAGGCGGTTGCAAAGTCAGTTGGTGCCTTGGAAAGGCAGTTTGCAACCCCTGGGAGGACGACATGTGGGCCCTTCAATCCATGGCACTTCAGTTGATCACCGTTGGATGAAAACTGACTTCAATTGATGGTGTAGATGGCTCCTGGACACCTTCCCTTGGATTGTGGACGTGGCCCTCAACTTTGACAGGGCGGGCGACCTGTTGATAGGGCCACCGGATCCTCGTGCCTTGTATTTGAGCCATTGATGTTGTCTCAACGTGCCACAGACCATTTGGGAGCTTGGCACACGGATCAGTGAGGTGGCAAGTGCCATTTGGCACTTTGGATAGGGCGGGCGCCCCCTCTGGCTCCCACGTGGCAGCTGAGGTGCTGAGGTGTCTTGCCTTGCTTTGTTTTGCCTTGTTTCCACTATTTTTCCTGCATACACAAGATTTCTCCAAGGACATGTAGAACTAGGTAAGTTTCAAGGTGGGTTCTTTGCTTTTCATGTGGTTTTACCTTGATTATGGGTGAAATGTTGACGGTAAAATCAGGTGTTAGCGACCGTCAACATCGGCCTTGAGAGCTAAGTCCTTTTTCTCTTCTTTCTTGGATGATGAGCCATCTTGGGGAGTGATCTTCATATACATATCCTGAGCATTGATCTTTCCCAAGATTTGAGTGAGAGTTGCATTGGAGAGATCCCCTTGATAAAGCATGGTCACAATGTGACCATACATGTCAATATGAAGAGCATTGAGGATCCTCCTTGCAACTTTGGCCGGAGTGATTTGAGTGAGCCCAAGGCCATTGACTTCATGTACAATGATATTCAAGCAAGAATACATGTCATTAGCACTTTCAGTAAGAAGCATTTTGAAAGAATTGAGCTTGTCCATTATAAGGTAATATTGTTCCTCACGCTCATTCTTAGTTCCCTCATGGAGCGCACAAATATCCGACCATAGTGCATGGGCTTTTTTGTGGTTCCTCACACGGTTGAACACCCCTTTGCTAAGGCCTCTAAAGATGATGTTTCGAGCCTTAGCATTCCATTTCTCATGTTCCTCCTCAACGGTTGTGAGGGTAGCGTCGGGCTTAGGTTTGGGGTAACTTTGCATGGCGGCTTTGTGAAGACCAAGGTCCACCGCCTCATGGTAAGCCTCCATGCGAATTTTTCAATATGGAAAGTCGTTACCGTCAAAGACGGGAGGGGGACCATCATGACCCCCAGACATCCTTCTCTTGGCGGTTAAGCCAAATTAGTGAGCACAAGGCTCCGATACCAATTGAAAGGATTGAGGTTGCCCAAGAGGGGATGAATTTGGCAACTAGAAATTTTTGACATAACAATTCAACCTATCGCCATTTTGCCCAATCTCACCCCACAAGTGCTTATGTGTTGTTCTAAGCCTAAAACAAGTTGAGCAACCTAGAGCCAAGTCCTACTCATGTAATTCTATTCTAGGAATGTAAAGAGCACAACGTAAATACGGGAAAATAAATGAGATAGAAAGACAAAGCCAATTTTTCCCGAGGTATCGGAGAGTTGGCACTCTCCCCTAGTCCTCGTTGGAGCACCCGCGCAAGGGTGTAGCTCCCCCTTGATCCTCGCAAGGACCAAGTGCTCTCTACGGGCTGATCCTTTGCCTCTCTGGCGCGGTGGATTGCCCACAACCGCTCACAAGCTTGGCTTGGGCCGCTGTTGGCGCTTCTTAGCGTCAGCAGAAAAGTCCGCAAGCGCACGGAAGTACCATTGTAGCCTTCACCCGGAAGTATTCAGGGTATCATAATTTCCCAGAGGAATGGTCTTTGTACTTAGTCTCTTAAACTAGTTTACTCAGAAGAGACGGAAGGGATAGCTTGGGTAGAGAGGTTCTTCTAAGATCAAACGCATATAAGCGATGGAAACTTCCCCACTACTTGCTTGCTTCACGCCCACTGACGTACCTGGTCTGCCAGGCGATACCAGTATCAGCGCTATTCCGCGTCCAAACATGGGGGATGCTGGTACAAGTGGACAGGGCTGTCACCACCTGCCACCTACCCCTCTGCCCATGGGCGCGCGCAACATACAAAGGTAGACTCTGACCTAGACACCACGTCTACGAAGGCGACTACTACTCTAGCGGCGTACAGGAACATCCGTCTCTATGAGGAGTCCTCTTACTAGAGCATCCGTCCAAAGGACGAACGACGATCCCACAAACAAGTAGCTTTATGGAAGTAACATGCTTAATGAATCAAACCAAAGTTGAACACGAACTTCTTACTTCAAGTAGCAAGACGATCGTAGACGTACTAGTTGGATCGAGAGCCGACAAGCCCGGCACTTCGTCCACCTGGAGGCAGAACTGCTTCAACTCTGCTCTTTCTCCAGCTCTTGTCCCTCTCTCACTCCCTATACTAAATTATCTATAAGCTAATGGATTGGAGCTTGCTCTTCCTCTCTACATTGTGACCTCTTGTGTTAGTGAATCAATTCATAGGTGTAGAGAGGAGGCCTCCTTTTATAGTTTGAGAGGAGGGGTTCTATGCAAAAGGATCATCCCCACATGGAAGGACCCAAACTGACCTCCAAAGGGCAGTTTCCACTTTCCATCTGTGCTGATCGTAGGTGGGACCGTCCTTGGGGAACCGCCCTACAACCGCCAGAAGAAAACTGGGCCCGAGAGGCCCCACCAGGGGTGCGGCCGGTCCCGGGAGCGGCCGGTCCCCTGGTGGGCTCATCTGACCACCACCTTTTGGGAGCACGTGGGCCTCGTCGATAGCTTCGTTTTGACTGGTGATTCAGCCCAATCGGAGTTCGGATGAGTGAGTTATGGCCAAAATACTCAAGCCTACTCATGGAGTCCTAAATTGGATTCAAACTTATATATCTTTTTATTGGGAACTCCAAATAATGCAAATAATATATGCATTTTGATCAGCGCGACAAGCTCTCCGCAATGGTGTAGTCCATTTTATTATTTGAGATACTTTTATGTTGTGAAAACTCGGATATTCCTGCAACATTGTGGAAAACACCAAAAATCATGGAACTTGTTAATTAAAGAATATTTTTCTATGATGTTCCATGGATTTATATTATTATTGGCGGTATAAAATGTGACTTAAGGACCGCCAACAGCTGCCCACAAGCTCTCCAAGCGGTCATTGTAACAGAACCGCCTTAATCACATGGCCCACAGGCACCTGTCATCGTCACTAATGACCTCTGACAGTCGTACCCGTGTCCCAAATGATCGAGGCAGCCCTGCCGGGCTACATCAGTGCCCGTATGCCGACAGGATCTCCATTGCGAAGCCATTACAGAGTTACAACATTTCATAATCAAAATACATCAGAGTAAATGCGGAAGATTAACTAGTACTTAAATTACAAACCGAGTTCAAATAGTAAATAAGTGTAGTCATTACAAACCAACTTAAAACAGTAGCAGTGGCATTGGAACAACGATACAACATAAATAGATAGTAGATAATCGAACCCAGCCCACGGGTCCTTCACTCCTCACCACTATCCTCTTCGATCACTGTAGCACAGCAGGGGTCGAGACAAATCTCCGGCTGTGGCCCTCCTGCAACGGGGTTAACAAACCCTGAGTACTGGGTACTCCGCAAGACTTACCCGACTAAGAAAAATATTTGACTCTTGGAATGCAAGGTTAGGGGTAAGGCTTAGCAGGAGGTAAGGGTTAGCGGAAAAGCATTACTATCCTGCCTCAGTATTTTTGCTCATTGAATAACTTTATTAGTATCATAAGTCATCATTCATCACTTCCATCTATTTTATTCATTTCATTATTCTCAAAACATCCTATTCTTCAAACCACTTTTTGAGGTAGACGTGAGGATCAAGTCTCCATAACCGAGGAGCACGTCGATTCGAATCAAGTAAGTATACCCAGCTGGGGATTCTATCCACACTGCATATGTAGCACTTAAGCTTGCATATGCCAACCCATTGTCACGGCTTTTCTACCCCGGACCCGGTCCTACGCCACCCGAGAGCACAGTACTCCACTAGTCTCCAGGCACGCCGGCCACGTGGGTACACGCTACTCTCGCCATCTCTCCACTCCCAGTGCGCGGTTGTCGGTTCCAGCAATAGAGCGACCTGACTCTAGGCTTTCCGAATTGGTATGTGGCTAGGCTGTTCATCATGATCACAACAGGCCTTACAACGAACGGTCCCTACTGCTTTCCGTCAGAAACCATGCATTGGGACTCTAACCCAAATACCCTGGATTCTGCCCGGTTTTCAAATCCCTTCCCGATGATGATGATCAGTTGGGACTCTAACCCAAACAGATGGCCGACCACTCGGGAAACCCATCCATTACAATAACAGTGTCCCAGCCAAAGGACCCTGCCATCATACATGGACTCATACCCATCCCTTGATAATTTTTCATTCCAAATATCAAGTTTAAAATAGCATTTTTGCAATTCTAATATTTAAGCATGACTAAGCATTTGTCAACTCATTTCAAATCATTAGGTTTCTTGGATAACAAGTAGTCAAGGATGGTAAATGCATCAATTGTTTCATCACGCAACTCCTAACAACTTAATGCAGTTGATTAACTCCAGTGATAAAAGCATTTATAAATAGAGGGTAAATGCACCGGGGCTTGCCTTGCAGCGCAAAAACAGTCGGGGCAGGAGCACCCCAGCTTTCAGGTTCAAGAACCACCTCGGAACCTTCTCCTCCAGGCACCTCGACTATGACTTCCTCGTTTACCGGCACTACACGTGTGCAACAATGCATGTATGAATGCGATGTGGAAAAGAACATATGCAAGAAATAAAGAACTAAACATATGACAAGCATGAAATGACATCACTAGGGTGTTCTAGGTCTTAAATGGGTTTGACCTAGAACCACAATCAATTCCAAAGTCACACAAACCCTAAATTCATTTTCTATACCTTTTTACTATTTAATAAACCCATATCTATCTAATACAAGAGCAAACTAATCCCATTTGAGACCAAACTTCACCAACAGATAGCTTTTCATGCCAAACAGAGACAAATAAATTTTGGTGATTTTTGGAGTTACCTAGAATTAATTAAAAATGTGCAAAAATCCACTTTCCATTTATTTTAGGGATTTTTACCTACTGCAGAAAGTACTTAAACATGACAAACAATATTTTTATAAAATTCTACACTACTCAGAGAGAACATACAAAAATTCTCATGAATTTTGGATCAGCCAAAATATTCTAACAAAATTATGAAACTGCAGCACTATTCCTTTAAAAATAAATAGAAAAGGCATTTGCAAAAACCTGGAAAAAGAAAAACTAGAAACGGCCCGAAGCTGGCCCAACTCGGGGCAATCGGCCCACACGGCCCGCTCCCCTCTTCCACACTGCGCCGGACGCTGACAGGCGGGGCCGGCCTGTCAGCTCCGTCTTCTCCCTCGGCCGAACGCGCGGCGCGAGCGAGCACACGCGTACCAGCGCGGCCCTCGCCGCCGGCGAACCGACGGCCACCCGGACGCGAGCTGCGGCTACCACACACCCTAACGGACAGCCTAGAACACCTAGCTTCAACCTTAGCCGCCTCCGACGAGACTCTCCGCGACCATGGCGGACGCCACGGCTCGGCGAGCATGCGCCGGCCTCCCGAGACCAAAAAGCGGTAAACAAAAGGGTTGGGAAGGATCTAGAGCTCACCACGAGTCTAGTGAGGGAGAAGGACGGGGCTGAAGCGGACTGGTGAGACGAGATTGGCGACGGCGGCGGATGCGGCGGCTCGAACACTCCGGCGAGCACCCGTTCCGCTGAA
The DNA here is from genome assembly GCA_038502445.1 of Eremochloa ophiuroides. Classification (NCBI taxonomy): domain Eukaryota; kingdom Viridiplantae; phylum Streptophyta; class Magnoliopsida; order Poales; family Poaceae; genus Eremochloa; species Eremochloa ophiuroides. The sequence goes on from JAHLJS010000003.1 coordinate 50,235,000, forward strand.
CCTAGGGGACGAAACACGCAACCGCCGAGCGCATGAGTTCAAGAGAAGGTCAGAGAATAGGAAAGGAGGCTTAGGCAGGGGAGTAGCTCACCACGACGAGCTACGGTCGAGAAACCGAGCCCGCGGCAGCGCTCTGCCGGACCCGAAGACGATGACACCTGAAGCAGAGCACCCAAGGCGTTAGAGATGGCACAAAAGGCACCAACCGGAGCGCCTTGGAGCTGCACACTTACTGAGAGGATGGAGAGGATGGAGATAGCCGGTGGACGGCGAATTTCGCCGGTGACCGAGTGGAGCTCAAGAATGGTGGTGGTGACGATTTCGGCCGGGAGGGAGCACCTGGGGGCTTAAATAAGCGAGGAGACGGTCGGGGAGAACGTGGGGGGGCTCGGCTCCATGCTGCGCGTGCAACGGACAGCGCCCCGGCGCCGGAGGACGCGCTGCACGGTCGCGCACGCCGGCGACGTGCGCGCCGCGGCCGAACGCGCGTGACGCGGTGAACAGTGCCGCCGGTACAGTACTTGGCTCAGAGAAAATCGCCCAAATTGACCGGCCAAAAGACCGAATCCGAGGCCACGCCCAAAAGCAAAGTTGCAGATATTTTTGTGCTGGACAACTTTTGTTTTTGCACAAATTTGAAATTCGGCCTAGATTTGAAAATATTCAAAAGGGGGTAAACTAGGGTTTTGAATCTCAAACTGAATGTTTAAAATTACTTTTTATTTTTCTAAAGAACTTGAAATTTGGCCAAAATAGAAGTTGTGCATCTCAGAGAGATCTACAACTTCTATTAAGGAAGTTTTATCTAATTCTCATTAGTTTTTGAAATGCAGTTTTAAATTCAAATTTTGAAACACTATTTTGAGCTTAATTCAAATATTTTCAACATAACTTCAAAATCACCCAAAATAGAAGTTGTTCTACATTAAAAACTCTACAACTTTTATTAAGGGACCTACCTCAGATTTGATCAAATTTAGAAAGTGCACTTTGAAGCCTTTAATTAGGGTTTTAGGGAAAATTAAAATCAACATGCAATAACAACTCAATTAGGGTTCCTTCAAGCACATACAAGAGTTAAACAAGCTAATCACACTATTATCCCTGATGACAAGCAACTGCATATGATGATATGATGACATGGCATTTTAATTAACAGTAATACTAGGGGTATTACAGTCATCAAGCCTCCGATCGCCACCAAGCCATCTAGGTGATGCCGATCACCAAAAGTAACAAGCTCAAACTCTCACTTGACCCGAACAAGTTCAAAGAGATGGATGGATGCACACAAGTAACTCTTGATCAACTCTAGGGAAGAAGCTGACATGGATTCGCAATTCACTCAACCTCCCTAGGGCTCTTACAGGCTCTCAAGGTCTCAAGGTGTATTCGGTTGTTTGAAGTGGCAAGAGACCTCCCATGGATGAGCACAAGGAGTATAAATACCCCCCCACACAAGCCCATGGCCGTTAGGCACAAAACCCTCTGTTTTCGGGAGCACCGGACGCTCTTAAGTTCACACCGGGCGCGTCCGGTGGTTGTCCGATGCCCCTCCAATGGCTACTGTACCTACAGGCTTTTGAATGCACCGAATGCTGGCAGTGCCCAGTGGGGCTTCAACGGACGCGTCCGGTGCTCAAAAACCCTTTCTGGAACCTCTCTGTGTGGACACCGGACACTCCCGGCTTTGTCCGGTGCTATACCCTAACCCAGGGTTAAGCACCGGACGCCCGCACAGTAACCATTGCGTATCCGGTGGTTCCAAACTGGCGTCCGCTGCGCTCTGCTGACTGCACCGGACGCTCTGGCCCACGTCGGTGCAGCGTCTGCAACATTTTGGCCCAAAACTTCATCGAATCGAGAACTTTCCAAAATGAAGTTTGTTCCAAATGTTCACCAGACTCTCTCTGCACTCTCTAGACCTAGGTTTGACAAGTGTGCACCACACTACCATGTCCTGGCCAAGTGTAGGTGAAGCTACCCATTCAAACCCCCCTTAATAGTACGGCCAAAGTCAAAAACTAGACCTAAACTACTCTAAGTGTCTCTCAACTCTAAACGACACTTGGAACTAGCCTATCATCGTCTTGTCTTCCGTCCTTTAAAAACCGAATCGATTTCCATCGCTAGGGGCTTGAACCTACATGTTATTATGACCTAACCTCAAGGTTATCCTGCAAAACACACGTTAGTCATAATAACCTCCTTGTTGTCATTAATCACCGAAACCACTAGGGCCTCGATGCTTCAGTTATGAAACCCTAGGGGTCTTGGGCTATTTATATGGGCCGGTGCGACGAACCGTAGCCCTTGGATCGAACCGACTTAGACGGGTGGTGGAGATTGATCCTAAAAAACGGGTGTGGGTCCACGTCAAAACGCAAGCGAAAACGATGTCGGGCTAGGTTGGCCGACCTATCAGGGAGGTCGGCCGACCTCCCCTGGCTGCCATCTGGGCCTCGCTTCGTCAGGCGTGTCTCTGGTGTTCTCTAGAATATTCTTGATCTTCTTTCGCGGTGGAATTTGATGTTTTAGTCCGACATGTGGGTCTAGCTTGGTTCTTTTCTGATTAACACCCTGCAAAACACTGATTCACCAAAACTGTAGAATTCTGTTAGTTAAAGCCCTATTCTATGGTGGTGTTTGCCTTTATACCCTTATTTCATATTTGGTTGACAGGTAAAATCATACAATAATTACCGTCAACAAGCTCCCTAAGCTTAACCTTTGCTAGTCCCTTAGCAAAGCCAAACTTTAGTAGATATTAGAAGTTATAGCTACCCCTCACAAGTATTTAGTGTAAACCAAGAAGTACTCAAGAATTAGATTAGACCAAACTAACCTTCAGACTTACCTTTATTACCTTTAACCGTGGAGCTTGTAGCTTTCTCTTGGGTCTTGGGTAATTGAAGGATATAATGTCTAAGTTAAGCACTATGACTCAAGCTCTGTCGTTCAACTCTTATTTTGGAGCTTTTGCAAGTTTTCAAAATAAAACTCAGAGTTTCCTGTGTATGACTCTCTCAAGTCTCTCAATATGTGGTATTTATGGATCCTCACCAAGGCAATAGTGATGCATGCCTTCTCTCTCTCTCACCCTATAACTAATGGCTTATGTGGAGCTCATGGGCAAGGAGACAGCTCATACATACTTACAATGAATATGTTGTAAAGTCAAACAATGGATCCAAAGGAACAAGTCATACAATCAAATCAAGATGTGCATGTGTGTGGATGTGAGGTGGTAGGTGGATATGTATGGTGGCTAGTCCTAATTCTACTCTTTTGCTCCTTGAAAAACATCTCTCTCTTTTTTTCAAACACTAGGGAATTGTGCTGCAGGACAACATGGGCTATCTTACTCTCTCTTTTTTCAGGCGGGCATCAGAGTACCCATCATTTTGATAATTCGGACACTTTTCCATTTTTACCTCTCAGGTGGGCATCTTTGTACCCATTGCTTTCTCTCATATCACTCTTTTTCATAGACACATGCCTCTTCTCTGCAACAGTACTTTCCTTTTTCTTTTTCTTTTGAGAGATAGCAACAAGAACTTTGGAGCATTGATCTGGGGTAACCAATGGGTTATATTCTTGGGTGGAATAAATGAAATGTGTGGAATGTGGATGTGCCTACTCGGATATGAGTAGTGCATTATGGGTGGAGTGCACATGATCTTGATTGTAAAAGCACGACAAGTTCCTAAGGCATCAACAAAGCTTGACAAAACTCAAAACAAAGCAAGTAGCATAAAATGTGTATGTTTTCCTAATCTAGCATGCATGGCTGTGGTAGGAATGTAAAGCTCTTGTCATACAAGAACTTATCATGTGGTTTTAAGGATTTTCAAAATAAATCTCCAGAATTCAAGTATCACTAGGAACAAGATAAATAGCAGTTCATACTTTGCATATCATATCCCTCAATCACTTAGACTTAGATCAAGCATTTGCTACCCACAAGTTTCAGATTCAAAGTAAATCTTCAAGTTAAAATGGTTATGTCTAAAACTTGGGATGATTCAAGTTTGAAAACTAAGTGTTATGAGAAATCATGGTGGGGTGCTACTTATCAATTCCTATGCATGGTTTCCATCTAGTCTGAGCAAAATTATTGTAAGCACTCTCTCTTTATTTTATTCAAACTAACCTAAACACTATTTATTTGATTTGCAAATTTTTATCTTACTAGCTAACTCACGCGAAAAGCAATATGGTACAATAATAAGGTGGGAAGCTTTATACTTAGCTAGATTAAAATGGAGGGTTCCCTCCCCCAAGCTGAATGTTGACGTGGTCTTTGATGTTGCAAGTTGAGCGATCCTTCTGAGAGCAGATGTACCGGTAGCGTAAGGGTGTCGGGTATTGTCCTGTAAGACTCAATTGCCAACAAGAATACCAAATCTCATGGAGAGGGGTTAGGTTAATACCACTCCATGGTAAGTGATTGATTTTATAATTCCAGTAGAAAGTTCCTTAATTGGGTGGACCTTCATGTGCCCACATATTTTTGGTGTTTTCTTAAAAGTGTGGACCTTCAAGTGCCCATATATTTTTGGGTGCTTTAGAGTTTATGAATGCAGAAAGTAAATATGATGCAGATGTCTATCCTAGATGCAATTTATTTTTGTGCCACCACAATGAATAGTATTTATGAGCTATGCCACAAGACTAGTCACATGGGGCTTAGATTTTATTTAATGCAACCAATATTTTGGTTTTCTTTTAAGTGCAGGAAAGTAAATATGCAATTACTAAGATACTAATGCAATGCTAAAAAGTAAATATGGGTAAATACTAGTTTTACCTTTTGGCGAAGGCTCGGTGGTTTATAGTTCTTCGAACAGGACTCCTTATCTGTTCATTCCTTATCGGGTGCATCGTCGGGTTGAGATAGTGTCCCTAGTTGCACTTCTGATGATGAGCTGGAAGGTGACTCCTCCTTCCTTCATTCCTTCCTGGTTGGTGAAGTTGATGTTGCTGGTGGGGTTGAAGCTAGGAGCTCATCCTTCACAATCTCTTCATCCTTCTTCTCTTCGTAATCACTCCTTTTGACTTCTCCTTCATAATCTGCCCAACCATCCTTGAGTGGTTGGTTCTTCAGGTGTTGAGAGGAACGTCGTCTCCTCCTTGACCTATTTTTCTTCGGCTGCTCATAGGTTGTGTAAATGTTGAAGTAGCAGCGACTTTCTCCTTGTGTAATTGGAAGTGGACTCTCCTGATCTCATATAGATAACTGCTCTTGTAGTGTTGAGGAACGGTCTTCCAAGTACGAGCGATGGATCGTACTCTTCTTCTCCCATATCTAGGACCAAGAAGTCAGTGGGGACATAATGATCTCGAATCTTTACCATAACATCTTTAGCAATCCCCTCTGGAAATCCGAATGTCTGATCTGCCATCTACAGCTGCGTGTAGGTAGAATACAAAGGTGTCTTGCCAGATAGGAAGTCATAGGTTACCTTGGCCATTATGTTGACACTTGATCTTATGTCGCAGAAGGTCTTGTAGAAGATCTTTTGATTAATTATGCAATCGATCGTCGGTACTCCTGGATCTTCTAGCTTGGGCATGTGTGGTGAAACCAGAAGGTGATTGTACTCAGCTCAGACTGAGTTGATCATCCTCACAGCTTCAGTGTGAGTCTTCCTAGCCTTGTTCTTTATTCTGCTTGTCTTCTTCTGCGCTGGCTTGTCTTCGTAAATGTACAGCTTCTATGGATGTGCAGTACTTTCCAGTGTCTTGTTCTTCAAGCTGAATCTTTCTTTACTCCCTCGGATACTGAAACAGATCTTGGCGATGTCGGTGTAAATGATAGCCTTGGCAGTACTCAGGAATGGTCATCCCAAAATGATTGGTGACTTCTCATCTCCTCCTATCTCAACTAAAACAAAGTCAGCAGGTACGTGCGAGTGTCCGACTCGTACACAGACATCTTCCAGGATCCCCTCTGGATAGCAGAGTGACTGGTCTGCTAGCTGCAAGCACATGTTCATGTATAGGAGCGCATCTTCATGGATCTTCTCATAGATCACTTTGGGCATAATGTTGACGCTTGCGCCAAAGTCACAGATTGCTTCCTTGAATGCGTGTTGACCAATGGCTATTGGTATGACGGGTCTTCCTGGGTCTCCTTTCTTCTCTGGCAGAGAATCATCATTCCATTCCTTGGACCGATGCTCTGCATAGTACCATCTTGAATTGAAGATATCCACCATATTTGCAGTTTCTAGTTCTTCTGGTTGGCCTGAGATCTTCCCTTCATTGGATGGATGGATAGAAGATGCCAGCTGAGCTATTTGAGATTCTAGCATTTTATTGAAGCTGAGCTGGCTCTTGATAGCAGAGGCAAAACCATCCATCCTGTTGTTGATGGTTTCTAGCAACTTATCATTGGAGACTAGCTTCTTGGAAATCTGATCTAGTAGTTTGGTCTGGCTAGAAACTAGATCTCTCAACGATGTGTTGAAATTGTTACCTTGGTAATTAACTGAGTAATTACCTTGGTAATTGGGCCTCTATTGCTGATTCTAACCTTGGTTCTGATTCCATTTCTGATTCTGGGGACGGTAGTTGTTGTTATTGTTGCTGACGTAGTTCACATCCTCCTGAATCTCTGGACAGCTGTGACCTGAGTGGCCAGTGCCTCACACTCTTCACAAGTCATGTAGACGTCATGAATGTGGTTGACCTCTCTCTTATGATTGACTCGGTCATCAAGCTTCTTCATCATTAAGTCCATCTTGGTAGAAATCATGTCGGTTTCCTTGAGCTGGTGCATTCCTCCTCTCTTGCGGGACGGGGCTCGTTCTTCATTCTAACTCTGGTTGGATGCCATCTTCTCCACAAGGGTGGTAGCTTGCTCAATGGTGAGTGAAAGAAAAGCTCCTCCAGCAGCAGCATCCATCGTCTCATGGGTGCTAGTAGTCAACCCATGGTAGAAGGTCAGCATAAGCAACCAATTCTCCATCCCATGGTGAGGACATTCTGAGATATAGTCTTGAAAGTGTTCCCATGCTTCCGGGACATTCATCGTGCTGTTGTCGAAAGCTGGTGATCTTTCCTCTGAGAGCATTCGTTTTGCCCACGGGGGAAGAACATTGCTAGGAAGGCAGTGGAGCAGAGATCCCATGTAGTGTTCTTGTCTTTGTTTGCGTAGAACCACTGTTTTGCTCTTTCCAATAGTGAGAATGGAAACAGGCGAAGCAGGATAGCATCTCTTGTTACTCCCTTGATGGTCAAAGTGCTGCATATCTCCAAAAAGTGTTGGAGATGGGCACTCGCATCCTCATGTGCCTTTCCACAAAACTGACTAGCTTGCACCATGTTGATGAGCGCACGCTTGAGCTCGAATCCATTATCTCCAACATCAGTGGGTGGTCCCGTACAGATGTTAGCGGTGGTTGGAGCAGAGAACTCGTGAAGGCTCTTTTTAGCCATAGCCTCAAACTCTGGTGTCAAACTTCTTCTTGTATGGATGTCTTCCAACGGAGGATCTGGGGTCTTCTTGAGCTTGGCTCGTGTCTTCCTGATCAAAGCTTCTGGATCTTCAACAAAATCCTGCGGAAGGTCAAATCAGTTCATACATCACCCTGCTTAAGCTACACAAAGAATAAACAAGGGCATGGTGAGCCTGTTTGAGTAAGGTTTATATGGTTTCTCAACATATTTGGTGTTATGCATATGATCTATCTACACCTTATGTATGCCAAACAGCCTTCCCCGGCAACGGCGCCAAAAATGCTTGTTGGCGTTTCTAACGTCACCACCAAAAATAGAGTTAGACTCTACTCTCAGCAATGGCGCCAAAAATGATGGGAGGTATAAATTAATGTGCCACCTGATTAGTCTACAGACCACTTGAACTCTTAACATCTATCTCTTACAAATAACTAGGTTGTCATCCCTGGCATGATTCTAAAAGATCTCTCCTTCTAGCAAGTGACTGAAAAATGTATTATATTATATCCGCAAGCGCACAGATGAAATATACACCATTATAGCATTTTACCTAAGAGTATTTTGGGTTGTCATTTATATTTTACCACTGGAAAGGGTTGGCAATAAATGGGATGTAGGTAGATAGATAGTCATCATATGCATATGCAAATATGGAGATAACCATGAATGATCTACTTACTCAGAATAGGGTTTATGTCACAATAATGATGATATATATGATAAGCATAATGATCAATCAATCAATAGATATAATAATGATCACTTAGAGCACTTCCTATCTAGGCACTAGCCTGGATTAGGCAGAAGCATAAGAATATCCTAAGTCATTCTAACTATACTATCAAAGACATATTAGATTGGTGCAATTATACTAGCAATCATGCCAAAGACACTTCATATTCATACTTAAGGGAATATTACTAAGGAAGATCAAGATCATAGCCAGCCTTCTTAAGTAATAATAACTTCATACTCTCCTTACATTCGGAGTGTGGACTACAAAGGACTCAACGGGAGTGTCACATCCGTGATCTACCACAGAACCCAGAATATAAGGCGCATTTGTAGACAAACTACATCTAAGCACCATGCTTACATGCTGTTCATCACCCACCCATGATATCAATGAATGAGCGCTATACAAACCTATGTATGAATATGAATGCATCCTAACTATGCAAAGTATACAATCTAGATAAGCAATGAATAGCATAGTTAAGAACCTAATCAATAATAGAATAATGTCAATCAACTTTATCTCAAGCACCCAAAAGAGGTTTAAGATACAAGAGAGAGCTTACAATGGCTCCGGGAAGCCTCCAGCTCCAAACAAGATCCGGAACTCAAGTAGAACTTGCCTCCTTCTACTTCTAACCTATGTAGCTAAGCTCTGGATGGTGAAGCTCTAATGATTCTAGGGTTTCTGGCTCTGTTCTCTATTGATCTACTGATTGGTTATGAAACCCTAGGAGGTCTGGGGCTGTTTATATAGGCCGGAGGGAAGAACCGTAGTCCTTGGATCAAACCGACTTCGACGGGTGGTGGAGATTAATCCTAAAAAACGGGTGTGGGTCCACGTTGAAATGCATGCGAAAAGGACATCGGGCCAGGTCGGTCGACCTCTCCTAGCTGTCATTTGGGCCCTGCTTCGTTAGGCATGTCTCTGGTGTTCTCTAGAATATTCTTGATCTCCTTTCGTGGAGGAATTTGATGTTTTAATCCGAAATGTGGGTCTTCCTTGGTTCTTTTTTGATTAACACCCTGCAAAACGCTGATTCACCAAAACTGTGGAATTCTGTCAGTTAAAGCCCTATTCTATGGTGGTGTTTGCCTTTGTACCCCTATTTCTTATTTGGTTGACGGGTAAAATCATGCAATAATTACCGTCAACAACTCTCCGAAAGTTGACCCGACCTTGTCCTCTTCCTTGGCTCATTCTCTCTCTCGGCTCTCTTAGAAATACCGTGCGTATCTCGTTCTTCTTTGATCTCCATGCATGAGAGCTCTCTCTAATCTCCATTGGTCCTCCCCAAAATTGAGATTGCTCGCTCAGCATCAAATTTTCCTACGTCGGCCCCTGCTCCTCCCCAATCCGGTGCTCTATGCCCCTGCTCCACTCACACTAGGGGCTAGGAAGCTGCCCCCTAGCTAGGTAGGCTAGGAGCAGCGCCACCGCACAGGCCGAGCAAGGAGCAGTGTAGCTGTGCATGCTAGCTGCCGCGCCGTAGCTTTGGCGGCGCCTCCAACAGGCCGTCGGCGGAGGGAGGTGTAGAGGAGGCGGTGGTAGTTACGGTATTTTCATTGAAAGGGCATCTGTAGGAGAGTGAATCGGTGCGAAACCAGCCAGTTGCCGTTTTGAGAATTTTACGAAGGGAAGGGGAACGGTTCTGCTCCGATTCTTCACGCTGGAAACTTGTTTTGGAATTGTTTCTCCCAATTCTTGCCAAAAATGGATCTGATTCAGGATTCCATGCGTACCGTTAGTTTTTCCAGGACAGCTTGGCTCACCGATATTATCGTGCGGCAGTCGTTGCCTCGTGATTTGTGCATGTCATTGGTCTTTTTCGGTAGCCTGATATCTCATGCGGTATACTACCTTCCGCAGCAGCTCATTTTCACCATACTCCGCTTTGGAATTCGTGTTAGCATATTATGTTTTTGCATTAAAATGTCATAACTTTTGTTCTTTTGTTTCAGTTTCATATCTCTCCATATCCCCATGTAGTCTCTATAAATACCCTCATATGATTAATAGAACATGAGATGAGTTATTCCTCTAAATTATCCTCTAATATGGTATCAGAAGGGGTTCAACTCCTCCACTTCTGCTCCTAGGAACAACGAACTCTGTCGATTTTCTTCCCTGCCATCATGCCCTCCAAAGCTGAGCTCTAGCGTGAGCGTGTAGCCAAGCAAGCCTAGCAGGTAGTTGCTGATGGCCTCGCTGATGCCTAGCTCGCAATGCCCAGGCGACCTCTGCTCTCGATTGGGCAGACACTGCTCATGCTCGGGCGGAGATGGTCGATCGACGCGTCGCCGAGTGCGAGGATGCAGAGCAAGCGCAGCTTCAAGCTCAAGTCATCATTGTTATTAACATCAAGAACCTGCTCCCTCTCATCCTTGAGCAGACATCCATGTTTGCAGTTGATTGCGCTCGATCTTCCTCAACACTGTCACCAAGTATGCACTTGACGGTCTTGTGCCCACCGATGATGAATTCTCCAGGGATCCTTACTGGAACCACATGGATTGCACCGTCAAATCATGGCTCTTTGCTACAGTGTCACCTGATGTCATTGATTCCTTGTCCACTGCTGTTTCTCCAACATCGTGCTCTATTTGGCTTGGTCTTAAAGAACTGTTGATCGGCAATAAAGAAACTCTTTCCATCTGCCTCGATGCCAAGTTTTGGACTCTTCTTCAAGGAGATCTTTCTATCACAGATTATTGCAACAAGATGAAGCATATGGCCAACACTTTGGGAACCTTGGGTGTACTAGTCTTGGATCACACCCTCGTTCTCCATGTTCTTCATGGACTCAACGATCGGTACTCCCACTTAGCGGCCATGATCACACACTCTCGTTCATTTTTGTCCTTCTCTGATGTCCTGTAGACTTGATTATTGAAGAAATCACAATGGCCAGCAAGGTCTCTACTCCAACGGTTGAAAGCCCTAGTTTGGTTTTGGTAGTTGATGAAACCCAAGTCACTTACCAAGATTGCTAAGCGTGTAGCTCAAGAGAGGTTAGTGTCATGATGGAGAAGATGACATAAAACTCATGGTGATCAAGTGAAGAAAGGATGAATAAAAAGGGAACAAGGAGCTAGAGGCTAAGGTAAAAAAAAATAACTCTTTGTTTTAGTCATTAAGGCTCTTAGCAAGAGTGATCACATTTAGGATAGATGGCCAGATTATTAAGAGATTTGGTCATCAAGTCCTTTAGGATTGCATACACTTGTTGTAACACCCTAGGTGTTAAGCTAGCACGCTTACACTTGCATTTGCATAAGCACATGCATCATCCATGCATTCATGTTCATAATCATCTTTGCATCATATGTTACTTTGATTTTATCTTATCTTGCTTGATCTATGTGCTTGATTGTCAACTTGTGTGTGTGGTCCTTGTGCCAGTGGTCTAGCTAAACCCAAAACCAATCTAGGGTCACTAATAATGTCATTTGGAACAATGTTCATGAAGGACACTTCATGAAATGATGACTCCAAGTGATAGCTAACCCTAGAGCCCTTCTAAACCTCTTTTGTTTGACCAAACTAGAAAGTCAACTTAGAGACTTTGCATGGCAGTAGGGTCTTAATAAGAGTTGTGAAGATTTTATTTGGAACAACTTTTATTAAGGGGTCAACTCATGAAAAAGTGCCTAACAAGGTCAAACAGGGCCCACAAGCCAGTTTTGGGCTGGTTTTGAACTCTCTGGTTTTTGCTAAGTCTAAGAGTCATGCACAGTTTGCATCTACCCATGTTTAGAGCTCGATATCTTTTGATCTAGGCCGAACCAGCGAAAACATCCCTAATACCGATGGTACATCTCATGTAGTTCTTCATCTCGTATTAGTGAAGTTTGAGTTAACTCTCAATGGATTAGGAGCGTGCGCTAAGTCGACGGTTTCAGTCGACTGAAACTGGCTGATCGCCGTCAACGCCGTGGCCAGTGGCGACCGCGCGCAGGCCGCGCGCCACCTGGTGGCCGTACACCGGCGACGGTGGGTGGTACCGGCCTACAAGGGGCCCGGCCACCCGAGAGGCGACGCGCACCCCCACTTTGCATTTTCGAGCGCCCCTGTCTGCTCCTTCATCTCCGACACGCGGAGCACTGAGAGTGCTCGCCGCCGCGACATTGCCGGCGGCAATACGCCGTCGTCGCAGCTCCACCAGCCAATCCAGCTAGCCCATAGCTTCGCCGTTATCCTCTCTACCTCCTTGACCCGTGTGCTCGAACGGTCGAGCCGCCCTTGGTGAGCTTCTAACCCCTCGCGCCACCGCGGATGCTTGCTGGAGCACCCCACGCGCTCTACGGTGCCGTGATCAGCCTCACCCGCGAGGCCATTGGTCCGGTTTTCTTGTGTCAAAAGGTCACCATGACCCGTAGATGGTGTAGTGGTAGCCGGTTTGGCCGGAGGAAGCCTTGTTTCACCGGAACACGACCTCACCATCGCGGTGCTCGCCGTCGCTCCGGCATGCATGAGCTCGGAGCTTGATGCTACGGGCCACTTGTCGCTAGGTCTAAGGTGTAGCTTCTCGTGGTAGTCGTGGCGCTGTTGCGCACCCACGCGCGACTCACTGTGGCCGGAGTCGGCCGGCGCACCTCATTGCAGCGCCGTCGTCCGCCATTGCCGCCGGCGTCTCGTGTCCCGAGCGCCGTAGGGCCGACCACCGAGGTCATCCTGCTCGGGGCAGTGAGGGGAACATGTCGATGCCCTCTGTTTCGCCGGAGAGCTCACCGTCGGCGAGAATGCCGCGGTCAAAGTTCACGGTTTGCCTCTGTCTCTGACCTGTGGGGCCTGTTGACTAGCAGGGCCCATGCGTCAGCCACTTGTGTCTGTTTTGTGTGCATAGATCTGGGTGTTCCTAGCGAAAACAGCCGGTTTATGTTTTTCCTGTTTTTGTTAAATGCATATTATTCCTGTTAAATGCTTCTGAAATTCATATCTTGAGCTAGATAAGTGCTATGAAGGTGAAACAAGTTTTGTTGGATGCATCTTGTAATGTTCTGTCTAATAAAAATATGTTAAGTGACTTTTTAGTACTTTTCCTGTGCAGTTTTATTTAATTTTCTATATGCTGAGAATCTGAGAAAATACATAACTAATTATGGGAATGTGCTAAAAATGTGATTTCTATTTTATTGAACCTGTCATGGTCTATTCTATCTATGAAAAATATATCTTAGTGTTGTTCTGTGTAAAATATTGATGTTTTGCTTTTATTATTGTCTAGAGCAGATCATTGTTAAATTTTTTAAAAATAAAATATGAACTGTTGGAATCTGGTAATTTTTGTACACTCTTTATACACTGTTTAGAAGCTAATAAAAATATAAAATATGCTGATTGATGACTTTTACAGTGCAAAGTATTTATTGCCTATTTTTAGCCTGCTGTCTTGCTATTTTTGCACAGGCTGATTGGTACCTTAGTTTGCTGTGAAAATTTTACTGTAGTATCCAGAGAGCATTTTTTAGCTATTGTAATTTTATCAGAATTTTTGATAATCAGGAAGCAGTAGCTCCAGTATAATCTATGTTTGTTGATTTGGAAACAAAGGAAGTAATTAACCCTTTTTGTACTAGCTATATGATCTTTTGTTGTTTTTTTTTAATGTTTTGACTGTGTTTAAAGGTCAGGTCCACAATGTTATATAATTTTGGGCAGCAAGCTTATGATGTTCCTTAAGTTTGAATAAGATAAGTTGTAGTTTTATTGCTTGTCTAAATTAGTTAATCTCCGTAGGTACAAGCTGTCGCCCTATAACTGAGGACGAGAAGTTGTACATTAGGTTAAGGGAAAAGGATGAGTAGGAGCTGTAATGTTTTCTCTGTATAGCATCTCATATGCACCATGTCATTGCGCATCATGAGCTTTTATCCAGTGCAGCATATCTTAGCTTTTGGCATTGTCATGCAATAGCTATTCCAGAGGGAGTGACGCTACTGGAGTTCGAGCCGATAGACCCATACCCTTTCCTTGACTACAAAATATACCTGATTTTCTATTTGGGTCCAGGATCGAAACTATGCTTAGCCTTACTTAGAATGGTAGAAGTCGAATGACCCCCTGTCATTCGCGAGATAGTGATGGGTATTCTTACCTTGACCAGTTCTTGACAAATGGCTACTGTGGGACTTAACCATGGTGCATAACTAATCGGAAGGTACAGGAGGAACGTAGAGAACCAACAAGGCATAGCAGTCCTTGCTGCGTATCTACCTCCAATTGTGCCATTAAGGACAGTACGCTGATGCGCGTCCTCGATGTCATGTTGAACCCTACCTCTCGCTTAACTGGCCGGATAAGTCATTCCGACCGTGAAGTCGAGTAGTCCAGTTCAGGGTGGGAGATCGACTGGTTGAAGTGCGTATCCCAGCAAGAGATTGACACAATGATTTTTACAGATGTTTACTTGCTTGCCAGCAAGCTACGTCCTCGTTGTAGCGATACACCCACTTGGAGGTTCACGCGCGGCATCACATGCCAAACCCTTCTCAAGGGTGCCGCACAACCAACACAAGATGGGGATCCACAAGCTATGAGCAATCCACTAGAGTAGCCTTTTGCGATCTCCCACGGGGAAGGCTCAAGCACCCCTCACAACTTCACCGATCGGAGGCGGAGACAATCACCAACTCCCCTCAACGATCCTCACAGCTCCAAGCCGTCTAGGAGTCGGCAAACTCCAAGAGTAACAAGAGAAACCGCTGCGAAATCCACTCACCAAGTGCCTCTAGATGAACACACTCATGCAATGCACTTGATGCTCTCCAATCTCACCAAATGATGAACACAATCTTGTAGGATGAGTGAGAGTGGAGTAGGAAGGCTCACAAGCAAGTAGGAGTAATTAGAGTGGCCAAGAGAGCCTCCCCAAACCTGCCAAGTCCCTATTTATAAGCTACACCCAAAGACAAAGCCGTTAGGGACTTCCTGTGCACCGTCAGACTGTTCGCGTACGCCACCGTCGGACTAGCAACACTGGTCCAATGCCTCGGATGGACGCCACGTGTCCTCTGCCGTTTGAAGTCAACCGATAGATCCCAACGGCTCTATTTTCGCGCCAAGCAAACCATTGGACGGACGGTCGTCGGACCAAGAACCACTATCCGACGCCCACTGCACGAACAGCGTCGGACGGAAGCAGAACAGGCCGTCGGACTAATGATCACAACAGTCCGACGCTTCCAGAGAGGTTCCAGAGTGCCAAAAACCGTTGGACAGTCATTCGATGCCCGCCGTCGGACTAAGCAGAACGGTCCGATGCCCTCTGAGCTCTCCACGTGTCAGTCCTTGCACGATCAACACTGTCGGACGCTCAGAAAATAGTCCGACGCATAGAAACTGAGCGTCTGACGCCCACTGAAGGGTTAGCCGTCGGACCGAAGACAATGGTCCGACGCTCAGTCAAGTTAGAGTCCGACGCTAGTTTTTCTATTGTAACGTTTCCGAAATTCCCAGAATCCTGCCTCGCAAGCTCGGCAGGAGGAAGAGAGGACCAAACCCTCTCTAACCCTCAAACTTCATCCCGTTTCCAAAGGTGCTAACACTTCAAAGTGTCTCTCACTTAGGTGCACGTGTGTTAGCCGTTTCAAAGAGTTTTCCACGGGACAAGTTAGTGTCACTAGCATCTATATGCATATGCAATGATCATGAACACCTAGTGGCACTTGATAACCGCATTTCATCAACGATTTCGCCCCTCTTGATAGTACGGCTATCTATCCTAAATGTGATCACTCCCTCTATGGAGTCTTGATCACCAAAACCAAAAGAGCTCCTATTGGTTATACCTTTGCCTTGAGCTCCCGGTTTCTTATCAACTTTCTTCTCATCTCTTGATGGACCTTGTGGACACCTTTGATGATGGACTTATACCATTTGCATGGATGCCGTCATTACCCTTTTCTTGTGGCCTCCACCGACCCGGTCCTTTACTCCATCTTGTTGTTTGCTAATTAGACTCATGAAACACTTAGAGCAAACATTAGCAAACTAGGTTTCATCAATTACCCAAAACCAAATATGGGCTTTCACAATTAATCATTTCTTTAATTATTGAAAAGCATTTTATTTTCACCTTACCCATTTAAAGTCAACACCTTTTCTTTGTCAATTCATTTAAAGGAGCAGCGATGGTACTGAAATCTCTCACAAACATTTTATAAAACCAGCAAGGCCATGAAAACTTCTCACCTGACTTACATTCGTATGAGTTGGCCAATCCTTGATGGCCTTCACAGGTCTCATCCACTTCTATTCGCTTTCCTGAAACAACAAAGCCAAGGAACACAACATGGTCTGTGCAAAATCTGCACTTCTCAATATTAGCATATAATTTCTCCTTTCGGAGTTCATCCAAAACTTGATGAATGTGATTCATATGTTCTTCAAAGTACTTGCTATAAATCAAGATGTCACCAAAATAAACAACCATAGATTTTCCAATGAAAGCTCTCAGGACATGTTTCATTAACCATTCATACAGAATTTTGTTTTAAATGCAGTTTTCCATTCGTCTCCAATTTTCATTCTTATTTGATGGTAACCACTTCTCAAATCAATTTTAGTGAATATGGTGGAACCACTCAATTCATCAAGCATGTAATCTAACCATGGAATAGTATGGCAATAGCGAACAGTGATGTTATTTATAGCTCTACAATCAACACACATCCTCCAAGAACCATCTTTCTTAGGTACTAGGATCACAATGACAGCACAAGGACTTAAACTTTCACGAACATAATCTTTATCAAGAAGTTCTTGCAATTGCCTTTGTATCTCCTTTGTTTCGTTCGGATTGGTTCGGTATGGTGGACGATTAGGGAGTGCAGCCCCTAGACTGAGATCAATTTGATGCTCAATCCCATGAATTAGAGGTAGTCCACCCGGTGTCTCCTTTGCAAAAATATCTTCATAGTCCTGCAAATGATGCGACACAATACTAGGAAGAGAGGTGATGTCTTTAGGTGAAATTAAAATGTATTTGCACACAAGTATAAATAGCACTTAATCTGGGTTGTTCCTCAGTTCTCTCATTTCAGATTTTGTGGCTAGCATTACTAAATGCTCTCCCTTTCCTTTCTTTTTTTCTCTCAAATTTGGCTTGTGGCACCCACTCACCGAAGTGTGGATGGCACTCAATTCTTTTTCTCTCCTCCCTCGTTACTCACTGGAACAATTTCAGATTTCCTTTGTAAGTGCTCAGCCATGATTTGTTGAGGTGTCATAGGTTTGAGTACAAACTTCTTCCCTTTTAGATTGAGAGTGATCTGATTTGTTCTCCCACAATATTGGCTATACCGATCATATTGCCATGGCCTTCCAAGCAGCAAGTGACACACCGACATGGGTGCCACATCACACTCCACTATGTCAACATATTCCCCAATCTTGAATGGAACTTTCACTTTATATGCAATCTTAATATCTCTCGAATCATTCAACCATTGGACATGATATGGATGAGAGTGTCGCAGCAACTTCAAACCAAGCTTTTCAACCATCTCACGACTGGCAAGATTTTGACAGCTCCCACCATCAATGATCACCTTCACTAATTTATCTTGCACTTTTGCTCTAGTTTAAAATAAATTGTGTCACTATCCATCTTCATTTTCTTTCATTTGAACACTCAAGATTTGAGCCACAACAAGAGCAGCACCCTGCTAAAATTTGCAGCCAGTATGGTCCTCAGTTTCATGGGCTTCCTCCTCAGATTCTTCCACAACTTTCTCTTCACTAGTTGATTCATATTCTCCATTATCATTCACAATGATCACCCAATTATTAGCTCATTTTTTTGGTAATTTGTCCATGGCCTCCACACTTAAAGCATTGAATACTACTACTCCTGGATGTAGAACCCACTGAACTAGTGGTCGATGCTGCAGGTTTTGAACTCTTGTTAGGGGCAGCAGGGTTCTTCCCACTGAAAGTACACTAAAAATGAGAATGCGACCCTCCACTTGAGCTTTTCACCGTTGATGGTGCAGTAACAAACTTCGTTGCTGACTTGTTTCCTCTAGAAAAATTCCCCATACCAAATGACAAGGACTTGTTGCTCTTAGCATCTTGCTGCAGTTGGCGTTCAGCTTTGGTTGCTTGATGCACCAAATCAATTAGATGTCAATACGGCTAAAATCAACAACACGCTGAATGTCTTGATGTAGCCCTACCATGAAACGTGTAATGGTTTGCTCTTATCTTCATGCAAATTGGCTCTAATCATAGCCTTTTCCATCTCCTTATAATATTCTTCAACAGAGAAACTTCCTTGCTTCAGATTCTGTAGCTTATCAAAAAGATCACGTTAATAATGCTTGGGCAATAGGATGTTCTCCATCTTCTTCACGATCATGAAGGAGTTGCTCCCACCATATCAGAGCATATCCTTCAAACTCCAGAGATTCCATGGCTAGTTTCTTCTCTTCTGAATAATTATGCAAGTGAAAGATATTATTCAGTTTTAATTCCCAAGTGAAATAAGCTTCAGGATCAGATCCTCCCTCAAATTTTGGCAAGGTAAATTTCATTTTGCCAAACCTTTCCACATGATTGCCTCCTCTAAGTCATCGGTGATCAAAACGAAGTTGGGAATGACTATCATCATCCTCATCTTCAGATTCTTCATTGTCATTATTTCTTTGATTCTGACCTCTTCCTCTACCATGTGCAGCACCTTTGTTCTGTTCTCTTGTTCTCTTGCTCTCCGAGTAGCAGTGCTTCCATCATGATCTTCCCCCATCTTTACCTTGGTTGCTTGCTCCATCACGTGGTTGTCGGCTTCCTCAGATTTCAGCCATAAAGACCTGATGGTCTTGTGCCAATTGATCTTGCCTATCTTCCAAGCTTTGCTTCAATTCGTTAAATTGTGCCAAAGTAACACAATCATCTATGTCTACTCCACTCATCTTCTTGTAAGGTTAGCTCACAACGAATAATAGGTGGTAGTAGAATGGAAATTTTTGGTAGTCCTGACAACCTCACCTCTCTTACCAACCGTGAATCTCTTATGAAATCCCTGCAGGTCACAGAAAACAAGTGTAGTGGTATTCGAGAGTGATGGTTTGGAGAATACAAGATCAGAGTATACCGATAACGATGGTTTGTATGTGCAGCTTGGTGGAGAGTAATAAAAAAGGAAAACAATCTAAAATCTAGTTCTTATCATGATAAGAAACAGTCCAAACTAGAAATTCTCTGCCTAGTGCTAACCACAAGATATGTTTGAAGAAGACAGATCAAACGCACACACAAAGAAAATTTCAGATTTGATGAAAACAAGGAGTATGCTTAGGATGCAGGTGCTGCAATCAAATCCAAGTAAAATTTTGCACCAATAGATAGGTAACAACCTGGTGTGTAACTTGATAAAAATTTCAGCACTGTGCACACAAACCAAACTGAACATTTTGTTGTTCTTCCACAACTTTCTCAACTCTTTTTTTTAGAAACCTTTCTTTCTTCTTATTTACACTTTTTATAGAACTAAGAACAAGACTAGATATAACACTTGAACAATTTATGATAGAAACAAACACACAACCAATAGTTATATCTTGATAAGATTAAAGTTAACGCGAAGAATGATATAGGTTATGTATTTTTTGTGGGGATATATAAAAGAGGCACAAAGGATATGCAAAGGATTAATAATCAGACTAAAACAAAGACTCTAATGAACTAAAACTTAAACAAAACTCACAAGAATAATAGATTGAAATCAAAGGGCTATGGCAAAATATTTTTATGGATTTTTTGTGGATAGGACGAACACAAATATATATGTAGGTAGGAATAAATGAAACCTACCATGGTAATGAAAGCTTTGATACCAAATAATAGAATACGATGTCCCGATCTTCACGACGTAGGATTAGATAACTAGCTTCAGAGAAGCCGAGATAACTTGCTGCAAGCAGCGATAACTAGTGCAACCTAGCAAATAAAACTCGAAGCCAACCACCGTCTTTAACCTACAACCTGAATCGAGGATTCGCCCAACCAGACTCTCAAGAAGCCAACCAACACAGCCTACAATCAATCGAGGAAACCTCGACGGGAGTAGGAGCACCAATTGGGAGTGGATGAAGTCGCCGCTTCTATAAATCCCGTGAAGGAAATCACAAAGGGGTAGATATCTCTCTCAATATTTGTTATCACTCAGCTGA
The DNA here is from genome assembly GCA_038502445.1 of Eremochloa ophiuroides. Taxonomy (NCBI): domain Eukaryota; kingdom Viridiplantae; phylum Streptophyta; class Magnoliopsida; order Poales; family Poaceae; genus Eremochloa; species Eremochloa ophiuroides. The sequence continues at coordinate 50,255,373 of JAHLJS010000003.1, forward strand.
AGAAAAGGGGTTCTATATTTGATTGTCAAAAGTATGAGTTTACAATGAGTCCAGGGGGTATTTATACTAGCAACAGCCCTACTAGATAGGTGAAAACACAAAAAATAGACATATAAGTCGGACTATGTGGGCAGGCCTCCTGGCTGTTGAACTTCGGTGCATTCTTCAATGTTTTGACAAAAACTCCACCTAGGAAACTCCAAATGATGCACCTCTTGTTGGGTTAGAAAGTTAACTTGATATGCTTTCAAACCATGTATAGCTTGCCCCACAAAATATTGTAGAATGGTACAGTATTGCATGTCAAGTTGAACTTGAGGCTGGCTGTTGTCCCTCTAACCAGTCAAAACTCAATCTGGTCGGTCAGCCAAATGGGGTATCCGATATGGTCAGAACTAGTATCATTAGAAAGTATACTTAACAAGCTTTCCAACAAGTTCTCATTCACCTTCATAGCTTTTGGAAATCAAGAGATATAAATTTTTCTTTGAGGTTGTTCTGCAGAACTAGGTAGCACTAGTCTTGGTTGGATGTAGTCAATGTCATGCTCAGAATCCCACCTCACCTGACCCACCCTCGCTAGAGTACCGCCTCATCTGACCCCCTGGTGGTCGGCTCGACCCTTGGGAAAGTTCCGCTTCTGCCGACCCCTCCCCCTCGGGAGAGTCCCGCCTCGCCCTACCGCCTGGTGATCGGTGTAGTTCATATCGTGTCTTGTTGTCTTCCTCCTCAGTGAACCTAAGCAATAGCAATGTACATGAATTAGGTAGTATATAATTCTCATTAATGTGACAATGGATCTCACAAAGTAGCGCGTGCACCACTTGTTGTAGCTTCTTGGCTCGGCTACGTGTAATCTGTCCATCAAATACTTGGGCTGGTATTGATGTAGGTGATATTTGGGTTGGTGTAGCTTGATTCGAAGGTCGTAACATGTTGTTGGTTGGCATGGTCATATCACCGAGTGGGAGGATAAGGTTACTCCCTCCCCTTAACTGTCTCTCCCTCACTCTTTCAGTTTTACATTTGAGATCCTAAGAGAATAAAGCTCTCTTCCTTTCTCTTTCACTTCATAAGCTTTGTGCTCCATTTAAATGAGAGATTATTCTTGAGAGCTTCGAGAGCATCTCCTCCCTCTCCTCTCCTTCTCATATCTTGGTGCTCTAATTGAGGGTAACCCTAGTGTGTGCATTTGAGATTGTATATTTGGTGGCACTTAGTGATTCTTGTGATTGGGGATTTCTTATTATTTTTGGTGATTGTCGTCACCTAGATGGTTGGAGATTTATTGATAGGTGAGGGGATTTGTGTCACATCCCGCCTCTCCCAGGCCGAGCCCGCTTACATCTGGCAGCTTAACTAGAATATAGACTACCCTCACATACCAACACTAGTCTTTTCTACGCACTTTATCCTCACTCATGTGCACCCAGAAATGACTTCCCGGTCGGTCACCCATCGCTCCAGGCCAAGCTCGCTTAACCTCAGAGTTTTTTTCAGATGGGCTTCCGGAAAAGAAGTTACAACTTGTTGGTATAAGCATCCTATCAATCCTATTAAGCTCTGAGCCGGCATGTTACATCCTCACCCCCTTAGGAGATCGACGTCCTCGTCGATCAACCCCAGGCCAGGAACAACCCCTCTTGGCCACGTCCGTGCGTCCAGTGTCAGCGCATGTGCCATGCAGTGTGACCACTTTAGGTCCACACCAGCCATGCGCACCATGCCTGCGCAACTACGACACACGCGCCCGTGAGGCCCGGGTGCGCATAAGTGAGGACAAAGTGTGCAGAAAAGACTAGTGTTGGTATGTGAGAGCAGTCTATATTCTACTTAAGCTGCCAGATGTAAGCGGGCCCGGCCTGGGAGAGGCAGGACATGACAGAATGGTATCGGAGCATGATTCAGCATACACCGTCACTTGAATATTTCAAAACAAAAAGGTTTTGGAGTTTGCAAAACTAATTTCCAACTGTTAGTTGTGGGTAGGTGTTAAGCCAAATGTTTTGTGAAAAATATGAGTACCAAGGACCTAGTCTTCTAAGCCCATATATATATGTATAGTAATCAGGTGGCTTATTTAAGTACTAACTTGGGGGAAATTGCATCATATTTGTGAGTGCTTCTTGTCGTTGATACGACTTGCCTTTGTTTTATTTTTTTTATTGATGCCCAGGTAAGGTGAAGATGGGCCGAATGTACCACTTCCGATGAGGTAAGGTGAGATGTGAGAGCATGATCGAATAACCGTCGATCTAAGGGGAGTGCTTATTAATTACTGAAGTAAGTACATGTTGTCCATATATGTGCTTATGGAGGTATCTCTGTGTGGAGTAATTACTTTTGGGGTCGCAAGTGCTCATGGGAGCATTTCTGGCAAAAAGTGCTTCTTATTGCCATGCACACATTGGGAATAGGCTGAAATAAATTTTCTACAGGTACAAAAACCACGCAAATGTGTAGAGCGATTAGTTATGTATATGAGAGCACGTGGTATGCCACCGGCTATAACGTTAGCTAAATATATGTAGAAGTGTGAGGTCGTATGGCACGAGCATGCATCATGGTCATGAAATTAATTTACATTACTGCACTGTCCTGTTCCTTTTCCCCGTAATAAATCAATGCTATCCTACCTTATTCTAATGCTTCAAGATGTTGCATTCTATCAGATGGCAGCTGAAGGTGAGCTGCAGAGTGATCAGTTTTTGGAGCAGTTTGGCACGCCTACCGTGTTGTGGTGGGTGCTGGAGTCAGTGGGGTATCCAGAGCCGCCACTGTACTTCTGGAAGCCAGCAGACACCTTGGTGCAGCCTTGGTTTGATGTTTGGGTGGCGATCCCTACTCTTGAGGGAGATTGGTCACTGCCCGAGCTGAAGGTTGAGGTGGACATGAAGACGCCTTGGGGTGGTGCTCAGTTTGTAGCTTTCGAGGTGCTGATGAAGATTTGCTCAAGGTTTAACAAAAAAGCTGATTTGGGGCCAGCCAACATGTTTCCAAGGGTGGATGCAACACATGTAGAATGGGTGCAGTCAAGTGAAGCTCCTTTGGTCCGAGGTCGAGATGAGCGTGCCCATAGCACTGGGGCTGCTATGAGTGCTATGTTCCCTGTCTTGAAGATGCAGCAGATTCAGGAGTTGCAGCAGGAGGTGCACAGTCTGAACAACATCGTCGACCCATTCCATCCTCTGGGCCCAGCAGAGTTTGGTCCCGAAGTGCTTGTGGTTGATGATGACGCCGCTGCAGTCTCCGTAGAAGAAGAAGACCCTGTGGAGGTGGTGCCTGTTGACGAGAGTGACGATGTTGGTGGAAACGTGTCCGGTATGGACAGTGACCACGACGAGTAGATCTTTCTAGTACTCTCGCCATGTTGGCGCCCTTTTGTAACCAATCCTTTCATGTACTCCTAAGTGGTTGGGCTAAATTTGTACTGTAGCTGGACCTTGTGTGTGCAAGGGTGGAGACCATCAAACTTTTAATTAAGTAATGGCAGTTGATGCAGTTCGGAAAGAATTTTCTTTTGTTGCACCTTGTTATTGTGTGGTTGTGTGATGGATATTGAATTATTGTGCCGCTTGCATGTTATCAAAAATAATCATTGATATCTTCTGATTTTTTTGGTTATCGTTTGCATGGCTGACACCTAACAATGGTTGTTGTGCTTTACTGCAGATGCCGATCCAAACCCGCAGCCATGGGTCGGGTAGTGGTGGTGGGAATGAACGTGAAAATGAGGAGTTACCGCCGCCTCCACTACTCACTTCGGATCAGATGTTCGCCCAGTTTTTGGCAACTCAGCAGGCCATCCTGCGTGAGATGGTGACTTCCAACAACAACCGTAACCGGGATGAACGTCGTGGTGATGGTGGTGATCAGTATGGTACTTTCAAGAATTTCATGGACACTAAGCCGCCGGTGTTCAAACATGCCGCTGAACCACTGGAGGCAGACGAGTAGTTGAACACAGTGGAGCAGTCATTCTCTGTGCTGAGGTTAAGTGAGACCTTAAAGGCTTGTTATGCTGCTCTCTTGTTGCAAGGACCAGCAGGAATATGGTGGGCACAACACAAGACCACTTATCCTGTAGTTGCTGACATCACTTGGGAGCAGTTCACAAAGGCTTTCAGGGGTCATTTCATTCCTGCTGGCCTGATGAAGATGAAGGTTAATGAGTTTATGCAGCTCGCTCAGGGTACTAAGACCCTTATTCAGTACCTTCATGCCTTCAACAATTTGTCGAGGTGTGCCCCTTGGTTGGTGGATACCGATGAGGAGAAGATCGAATCATTCAAGAGAGGTCTTGGAACCAAGCTTATGAAGACTATGGCCAACAATACTCATACCACTTTCAATGAATTCATCAGTGATGCTCTGATCCAAGAGAAACAGAAAATCTGCACACTGCTGCAAAGGGGCAAGAGGTCGTTCGAAGGAGGTTCTTCTCAGCAGAGGCCCCAGTGACAAATCGTTCGATAGCAGGCCATCCTTCTTACCGTCCAGCTGTTCTAGGTGCAAAGTTCAGGCCTCCTCCGAAGAAGCAACCACCAAATCAGCAGCAGAGGTACAAGAGAGGATTTACTGTTCCTTTGCCCAAGGGTAACCCTCCTCCAGGCAATGCCGCCCAGGCTAAGGCTCCTTCAGGCAATGGACCGTGCTACAATTATGGGCAGCATGGGCATTTCTCGCGTCAGTGTCCGCACCCACCAAAGAAACAAGCTCGGGTGCATCATACTACTCTTGAAGAAATTCCAGAAGGTGAACCAGTCACTGCGGGTATGTTCTCTGTCAACCAGCATACTGCTCTTATTTTGTTCGACTCCGGATCATTGCATTCTTTTGTGAGTCAAGCATTCGCACAACAGCATGCATTTCAGATTTCTGAATTGGGATGTAGTTTTCGGATAACTTCCACTGGGGCTGAAATTTGCACTCGCCAGTGTGTCGAGAAGGTAACCATTGAGATTGGTGACAAGGTGTTTGTCAGCAATCTTATTGTGTTGCCTGGGTTAAGCTTGGATGTCATTCTAGGGGTAAGTTGGATGAATAAGTGGGGTGTGGTTATAAATATCCCCACCCGGACACTATTATTGAAGGACCCTCAGGGTGAAGGTACCTTTCAGGTTTTCTTATCTCGCAGGGGGGACCTTATGAGTTTCATTCGCAATTGATGTTGTGAACCTTCTTGATATCCCTGTAGTGTGTGAGTTTCCAGACGTCTTTCCGGATGATCTTCCTGGACTTCCACCTGATCGGGAGGTAGAGTTCGCAATAGAGCTCATTCCGGGCACGGCACCTATATCTCGAAGGCCCTATAGAATGCCTCCACATGAGTTGGCAGAGCTCAAGAAACAACTCCAGGTGTTATTGGACAAGGGTTTCATTCGTCCTAGCTTTTCTCCGTGGGGTTGCCCTGCAATCTTTGTGAAGAAAAAGGATGAAACCTTGCGTATGTGTGTAGATTACAGGCCACTCAACGCTGTGACCATTAAGAACAAGTATCCTTTACCTCGTATTGATATCTTGTTTGAACAATTGTCTAAGGCTAAGGTGTTCTCTAAAATAGATTTGAGGTTGGGATATCATCAAATTAAGATCCAGCCACAAGACATTTCCAAGACGGCATTTTCCACTAGGTATGGGTTGTATGAGTATTTGGTTATGTCCTTTGGGTTAACCAATGCGCCTGCACACTTCATGTATGTAATGAATTCAGTGTTCATGCCTAAGTTGGACAAATTTGTGGTGGTCTTTATTGATGATATACTGATATATTCTGCGAATATGGAAGATCATGCTGAGCATTTGAGAATAGTGTTAACTAGACTTAGAGAGCATAAGCTCTATGCAAAGTTTAGCAAGTGTGAGTTCTGGTTAACCAAGGTACCTTTTTTGGGACATATATTGTCTGCTGAAGGTATTTCTGTAGATCCTTCTAAGGTTCAACAGGTGTTGGGTTGGAAGTCACCCACTAATGTGTCTGAGGTCCGTAGTTTTCTGGGTTTGGCTAGGTATTATCGTCGTTTCATCCAAAAATTTTCCAAGATAGCTCAACCTATGACCAAGTTGTTGCATAAAGATGCAAAATTTGTTTGGAGTGAAAAGTGTGAAGCAGCTTTTCGCACCTTGCGAACGTTGCTGACCACTGCTCCTGTTCTGGCTCAACCTGACATTGAGAAGCCTTTTGATGCTTATTGCGATGCTTGTGGTACTGGGTTAGGTTGTGTGCTCATGCAAGAAGGTCGAGTCATTGCTTATGCCTCATGCCAACTAAGAAAGCACGAGCAGAATTATCCTACCCATGATTTGGAACTCGCCGCAGTGGTCCATGCTCTGAAGATTTGGCGACACTATATGATGGGCCATAAGTGTCATATCTATTCCGATCACAAAAGTCTCAAGTATATTTTCACTCAGCCTGAGCTAAACATGAGGCAAATAAGGTGGTTGGAGCTGATCAAAGATTATGATTTAGAGGTGCATTACCATCCGGGTAAGGCTAATGTTGTTGCTGATGCTTTGAGCCGAAAGTCTCATTGCAACGCATTGCAACCATTGCTGGCACAAGGGTTCAATCTTATGCATCCTGTGGTGTTGAATAACATCACTCTCAGCTGTTCATTGGAAATTAAAATTATTGAGGGACAAAATACGGATCCGGGAGTGTATCACATCAAGAGAAAGATGGAGGAAAAAGAAACACTTCATTTTCGGGTAGACGAAAAAGGTATATTATGGTTCAAGGACCGATTGGTGGTACCAAAGGATCGGGAATTGAGAAACCAGATTATGGATGAAGCTCATCTGTCCATGTTGTCTATTCACCCTGGTAGTAGTAAGATGTATCAAGAATTGAAACCTAGGTTCTGGTGGACTAAGATGAAGAAAGAGATTGCGGCCTATGTGGCCAGGTGTGATACCTGTTGTCGGGTGAAGGCTATTCACCTTAAGCCGGCTGGCCTACTACAACCTTTGTCAGTCCCAGGATGGAAGTGGAAAGAAATAACAATGAACTTCATTTCTGGTTTGCCCCTAACACAGAAAGGCCACGACTCAATTTGGGTAATTGTGGATCGCCTAACTAAGTCCACACATTTCTTACCAGTTCGAACTACAGATTGACCACAACAGTATGCACAACTTTATTTTGCTCAGATACTCCGGTTGCATGGGCTACCTAGAACAATAGTCTCCGACAGAGGTCCGCAATTCATTGCACGCTTCTGGGAGCACCTGCACAAGCAATTGGGAACTAATTTAGTCTGCAGTTCAGCCTATCATCCTCAAACTTCCGGTCAAACTGAAAGGGTGAATCAAATTCTTGAAGACATGTTGAGAGCCTGTGTCATTTCGTCCAAGGGTTCGTGGGAGCAGTGGTTACCGTTAGCGGAGTTCTCATACAACAATAGTTACCAAGAGAGTATTCAGATGGCTCCGTTTGAAGCTTTGTACGGACGCAAATGCAGAACCCCTCTCAACTGGGTTGAGCCGGGAGAAAGAAGGTGTTATGGAATTGATTTTGTGAAAGAAGCCGAAGAACGGGTGCATACCATTCAACAGCATATTAAAGCCGCACAAGCTCGTCAGAAGAGTTATGCCGACAAACGTAGAAGGCCGTTGGAATTTCAAGTTGGTGACAATGTTTACATAAAGGTGTCACCCATGAAGGGCGTTCAGCGCTTTGGAGTGAAACGGAAGTTAGCTCCAAGGTATGTAGGTCCTTTTCAGATTTTGGAAAAGAGTGGGAATGTGGCATACAAGTTGCGTTTGCCACCACACATGTCGACTATTTTCAATGTCTTCCATGTCTCTCAACTTAAGAAATGCTTGTGAATTCCGGAAGAGCAAGTGGACATTGGCGATATCAAGTTAAAATCAGATTTAACTTATGAAGAAAAGCCTATTCAAGTGGTGGACTACAAAGAAAGGGTTACTCGCAGCCGAGTAATCAAGTTTTACAAGGTTGTTTGGAACAACCAAGGTGAACATGATGCGACTTGGGAACGAGAAGATTATCTCAAGGAAGTCTACCCCTCTTTCTATACACAATGGTAATTAACTGCAATCTCGAGGACGAGAATCTTTTAAGGGGAGAAGGGCTGTAACACCCTAGTGTTATTCACCTATTTTACACTTGCATTTGCATAGCATCAAGCATTGATCATGTCATTGCATACATCAATATCATTCAAGTTGACTTATTTCATTCTATGTGGTGTAAATGTTGCAAATACTTGTTTATGCTTGGTAAATATGTTAACATGCAAGTGTGATGGTTGTTTACTATCCTAAGTATCTTAAACATGTTTGGGTTAACTTTTGGAACAATGTTCATGTTGGTGAAATCCCCTAATTACCTCTCTAGCTCCTAGTTGACCAAAAATCTCTTCTAGACCTATTCTGTTTGACCAAATAAAAATATGGTTTTAGAGATCTTGCATTTCTGAGCACCCTTAATAAAAGTTGTGTAGAATTTTATGAACAACAAACTTTATTTTTGGGTCTAGTCTTGAAAATGTGTGCAAAATGGTCAAAAATGTGTTTTTGTGCTAGTACGGGGGCTGTTTGGAAGGGGTGAAACTTTTCCTAAGTCATTTAGCCAGTTTTAGTATCATGTCCCTCTGTTCCTCGACCTATAGCTCTCAAACCAGGTCGATTTAGCTCGTGATATTCTAATACCAATTGAAGTACTCATGTAGCTCTCCAATCCGTATTAGTGGAGTTTTGGCTGAAACGCGCTGGATCGAGAGGAATAGAGCTGTAAAACCTCGTGTTTCAGTTAACTGAATCGACCTGATTCAAACAGAAACGGCCGACGTGGCTGGTGGCTGCCGCGGCACGCCGCGCGCCAGGTGGCGCTGTACGCCGTCGCTGCCCTCTATCGCCCTGCAAAACGCAAAGACGACACTCCATCCTGTCCCCTGCCTGCTCCATTCGTTCTCTCTCCCTCTCGTCTCTCTCTGCTCTCCCTCTGCTCCCTCCGCCATCGCTATGACCGCCGAGCCGGTGCCGCGGTGAAATCCACCGCCACCGCTCCGTCTCCAGCTGCTCCATCTCCACCCTAGCTTCGCCGTCCTCCGCTCTACTGCCTCCACCCATTTCTAGACTCAGCCGAGCCAAGGTAAAGCCCCTAGGGTTCCTCACCGCCGCGCCATTGCTGGAGCGCCATCGAGCTCTCTGCTCGCAGCAGCCAGTGCAACGCCATAGTTGTTTTTCCCTCATTCTTTCTTGTCTCTAGTTCGTCATGAGTTGTAGATCGAGTTTGTGAAGTTGGTTGGGTAGTTCGTCTCTTAGACTCGCCGGAACGCAAGTTCGCCGTGTCTCTGCCCGCCGCCGTGTCACCATGCGTGTGCGGTCAGTGCGAGTCCGTGCGTCGGAGCTCGATTCGCCGAGCATGGAGGTCCGTTAGGGTTTAGGGTTCGCGGAACGGAACTCGGTTTCGCCGGCAAAGGTCGGGTTCGGCCGGTGTGCGCTCGCCGGATCTCCGTCGTCCGCCATCGTCGCCGACGAGCCTGCTCCGGTGGGAGTTAGGCCTCAGTAGTTAGCTCAGAGGGTTCGCCTCGTCGCCAGGAGCACGTAGGTGGTCTTGGTGTCACCGGTAGTCTCGCCGACGGCGAGCTAGCGCCGGTCAGCGCCGGCGGCCGTTCTCTCTCTCTGCGTTGTGGGACCAGGTTGACTGGGGGTCCCACTGGTCAGCTACTCGGGTGCGCCTCTGGTGCGCTGAGCCAGGTGTGTTTAGTGTTTTAGGGCGAGTTTGATTTAAGAAAATAATTTAAATATATTTCCAGAAATTATGTAAAACCTTCTAAAATTCATATCTGGAGCTAGAAGTGTCCAAATGAGGTGAATCAAATTTTGTTGTGTTTTTATTTCTGAGAGCTATACAGGAAAAATATAAAATGTGCTTTTGGAATAAGTTTTTTGTGCAACTCTATTTAAATTGGTATATGCTTGTAAACTTGGAATAACTAATTGTAGGAAGATGCCAAAAATGTGATTCCACTTGAATTAGTCTTCTTTTGAGTAGTAGAATCTGGGAAAAATGTATGTTCTGTGTTATCACTGTTTTAGATGTACTGTCTTGTATAGTTGCCCTCTATGTTATCTTTTTGATAAATTCACCATGCTTAGTGTATAAAAGATATGGTCATGAATATTTTTCCTAGGGCTTTCTGTATAGTGAAGAAGCTAAGAAAAATAGAAAATTTGTTGTTTGATACTTTTCTCTGTAGTAAGTATTTTTCCATGCATGTTAGGCTGTCTACTTGTCATTTTTGTGTAGGATGTTCTACCTGCTCAATTGACTTGAATTTTGGTCAGTAGCTTGTTTGTGAGGTGTGTTAGCTGTTGTAATTTTATTGGAATTTTCTGGGCACTGCAACTAGCAGGTCCAGTTACATGTTAGGCTCTTTGGGAGGAGATTTTGGCTCATGTTTTGGTTTAAGGGGTAATTATATATGTTTCAATGATATCTTTCAGATGTTTAGAGCTTGCTGGGCTGTGCAGTATTTGTCCTGATCATGTTGTGGAGTGGCAAGTAAATATTTAATTCATGCACTTCTTGTATGGTTGTTTTGAATAATATGCTTGCTTAAGTAGTTTAAGTTGGAGATGGGTAAGCTTAAGCTTGATCGAAATTAATTGTTAGTGTAGGTTGTAGGCCTCTTACCGAGAACGAGAAATTGTTCTATAGGTTGCTTAAGCGGGGTGAGTAAGTAATTGTTGGTCAGAGAAGAAATATGCACATATTCAGTAAATGATTGTTATGTTAATTTGTATGTTTACGGGGTTGTAGTGCACCACATGAGCATACTTATACGATATCTCTTGCATCTCATGCGCATTCTAAATGCTTATACGTGCATGCATGCATACAGGATCGCCGGAAGGAGTTACGTTGCTACAGTTCGACCCTCCGGGGGGCGGAGTACCACCGGAGATCGAGGTGCTGGAAGCTCCAGAATGAAGAGAGGAGGCTGAACCGCCAGAGTGCACTAACCATCAGCCTACTAACTTTGTGAAAGGCAAGCCCTGGAGCATCTCTAAGCCTCTACCTATCTCTTTTTATAAATACATCGGTCTTTATTAAATCGTATGATTGTGCACTTAAGTGTAGGAATTGATTGATACCGTTGCTGCATATTCACCTTCACCACTTTATATATGATCCTGCTACTACTAGATAGGTGATCGATTTTTATGCTTAGTCCTGCTTAGACCGGTAGAAGTCAGGTGATTTTCTGTCATCCGCGAGCATAGGTGATGATGAGATCCACATGGAAGGCTATATGTAAAACGACCTCGATTTCCGCGAAGGGAAATCCACAGGCTCGAATTGTAATTCAACAGATTGCTTGGGACAATCCATGAAATTACCCATAGCTCAGTTGACACCAGGATCCATACAACGGTAATTAAGTCTTACATAAACACTTATTACATCGCCACACTGGCGGAATCAACATTCAGAGAAGCTTTAGAAGATGCGGAAACGTTTCATCCTTCACGGCCAACTTGAGTGTAGCACGTGACCCTATTCCTCGCCATCGTCTTCCTCGAAGTCGTACTCATTCTCGTCACCTGACAGCAAATTTATCAGTACGATTTGTATTGGCCACGGAGGCCACCTATGCAGCATTTGCTTTGTGGAAAGTGGATGCAAGGCTATACAAGCAGACCTATAGGCTGAGGTTTCCTATGCAGCTGTAATCAATGTTTAATTAGTCAAGTTTTATCTCCAGTTAACACCATCATCCCTTTTCCCATCACCACATCTCACTTACCCACACCTCGCTCTCATTCGACAGGCCCAACTCCCTCTCGGGCCTATCTCAGCGGCACACTACCACAAAGGGTACACTGCCGGAAAAATGTCATCCAGGGGGAGAAGAGAACACTCACTACACTAGTAGAAGCTTCACAGGAAAGGTCCATAGCCAACAAGTTGGCATATGTATCGATCGATCAACCGTACACTCTGCAGAGGTTTCACTACCCACAAGATTAGCCATCATAGGTGTTGCGCAAACACCTAGGCAGAATTCCGGGTGCTTGCTTGCCTAGGTCGATGCCACCCTACCACTCAGCCCTGGGATATTCCGGATCCTACACCGTTATGCTGAGACTGGGAGACACAGTACCGGGCCCATCCAGTGGTACTGCGCATCTAGAACGGAACGGGAACCCATCGACCGTCTCCGCCCACCCTTATCACCTCTCAACCTAGCAGTAGTGGCACCGTCCTACCAAGTGGTCCAGCCGTCTCCCGCCCATCAGAAGCGAGTGAGTAGAAAAGGATTCCCATGAACCTGAAACTAGTCCGTCCTAGGTTTGACCAAGCAGGCATCTTCACTTAGGGGATACTCTCCCTGTGCCATCACAGCACCTCCGTTCACGGGCTTCAACCCACCAAGGCTATCCCACCCGGAAACTCCTCAACAACTTTACCCGCCACAGGTATCGCTTGGGGATGCCCAGGTTGCACCCCTGGCACGACTTGCCCCACGGGCTTGTCTCACATCCCACTTGGTCGACATCAACCCTTACCACGCACCCAAGACGCACGCAGCACTCTCTCCCAGTGGTTATAATCAGTTATACACCGTCCCAATTCCACCACATAGCATATAGCAAGTAGTAAGTAGTGGAAGAGTAACAGTAAATTAAGCAGCAGCTAACCTAGCAGTGGATAGCAGGGTATAGTCTTATCAAGGCAGGGAATTCAAATATACTACCATGCAACCAATCCATACATAATCATAAAGCAATAGCAACAATGTCATTTGCAATGCGTAAATAGGATCTAAGGATTTGGTGGGACGTGGCACCTTCGTAGTCGTCTCCTAGCTCCTGAAGGTACTCGTGGTCATCTTCCTTAGTCAGATCCTCCTCCGGCTCTGAAATCGAACACGAAATAGTCGCGTCAGCGACTCCTATAGAGTATTTCAGAAAAATCCAATAAAATAAAGAGCCAAATGCACACAAACATAGTCTTAGATTGTAGATCTCATTTTTCTGAGAATTTTGGTATATGGGGCGCAATTTTTGGACATCGTATGAATAAGTTAGGAATTTCCGAAGATTATCCTGTTTTCTGAGAATGGAAAATGGCCGATTAATCAGGGGCAGCTCGGGATTGGTCCATGTGGCGCGCGGGTCCAGTAGTGCGGCATGTGGCGCCTCATCAGAACACAGACCCGATGGTCGCCCACTAGGTGTTCGATGCTGGTTCCCAGAGAGTCGCCGGCGTCGGCGTAGCTCGGTGGAGTCGGCGTCGCTCGGCGGGGCTCGGCGTAGCTCGGGCGAATCAGAGATTCGGGGCGCCGAGGGTGCCGCTCTCCCGAGCTCTCCCGGGGAGGCTCGGGCGAATCGGAGATTTGGTGCGCCGAGGGTGCCGCTCTCCCGAGCTCTCCCGGGGAGGCTCGGGCGAATCGGAATTTTGGGCGCCGAGGGTGCCGCCCTTCCGAGGGTTGGCTGTCATTAGTGAAATGATGTCGTGGGCCTCCTTCTCTCCCACGGCATATGGCGGTTCTCCGACGAGGTGGAGGCGCACGTAGCCAAGGCGACAGACATGATTCGGGGCTCGGCTATCTACGCGGCGGTGCCGAGGCAGACTTGGCGAACCTCGTCGGCCTTTCTCCGCAGCGCGAGGCGATCGGGGGTACTCGGAACGGATTTTAGGCGAGGCGGAACGTGTCGGCGGCGATCACGTTTCCCCGAGAACGCACCTCTTGGTGTTCCGGGCTATGGAGGTTCGATCTTCCGCAACTAAGCTTGTCCGAGGTGATCGGTGAGTTGGTGGTCACGCTAGCGGGTCGCGTCGGCGGTTTCACGGCTTGTGCGCGCGGGAACGCCGTCGAGGTGGCGGTGCTCCGAGCACATGTGACGGCGATGCCCGTCGGAAGTGGCCTGACGTCCATAACCGATGTCCAGTGGTTTGATGACCGGTCTTGTGCGCGTGTTGTGCGAAGTGTTCAGGGGCCGGAAACAGCCCGCGGCCTACACGCTCGTGATGCCGAGCGCCATGACCGTAGCACAGCGAGGTTGGATGAGGTGCTCGGTGGCTCACCGTGGGGCTGGTGAGGTAAGGATGGCGGTGCAGTGACGAGGTGACGCTGTGCAGAGCGATCGCAGTGCCGTGCCGCTCCTCGTCCGCAGCTCGGGCTTCTCCTCCGTGTCCGGCTCCGGCGTGCTCCGCGGCGGCGGCGCTCCGGCAGCTTCTCCTCGTCTGCTCCGCCCTTCTCCCTTCTCCCTCTCCCTCTATTGTGCGGTGTGGTGTAGTGGTTGTGCCGCAGCGCGGCGGCGGCGAGTGGGACGAGGTCTAGGGCTTCGGGGCGACTCCTTTTATAGACGGCCAGGGCATGGCGTGGCGGCGGACGATGATTAGCGGCGAAGGGGGCACGTGGAGACCATCGGTGCTCCCGAGCTAGGGTTTCCCAGTGCGCGCGGCTCCTTGGCGAACAAGGCAGGGGACAGGCGAGGGACAGCGGGTCAGGGCTCTGCCATGCGTGGCGCTGTCGGTCACGCCATTTGCGTGACTCTGTCGGCCACCGTCTTTCGCGAGGTGAGAAGAAGAACAGTAGCGAGAGCGGCTGACAGGCGGGGCCGGGCGGTCAGCGGCTGCGGGGGAGTGGGTGAAACGGTCGCGCGCGCGCGCTTGCTCGGTTGGGCCGCAGTTGGGACGACAGGCTAGCTTCCTTTCTTCCTCTCTTCTCTTTTCTTTTTCTTTTTCTATTTTCACTTAAGTGTATTTATATACATATATTACCCTTTTTAAATATTGAGTAAATACAAACATAAATTGCAATAAATCCCAGTTGTGATGCATAAGCTATTATTCTATGTGAATGGAATTAAAATGCACAAATTCATAATGAAACCTATATGCTTGCACAAGAAAAATGGGTTTTCATAATAAATAAATGAAAAATTTTAATTGGTTGGGATTTTTTGGTTGTGTGGGTTTTTAGGGTTGTTACAGTCCTCCCCCCTTATTAGGATCTCGACCTCGAGATTCAGAGATAACGTACCCATCGAAAAGGTAAGGAAACATAATCCGCAAGTCTGATTCTTTCTCCCACGTACTTCTCTTTCAGTGTGATTCTTCCACTGTACCCTGCACATCGGAATAGTCTTGTTCTGCGTCTCCTTGGTATCCCGTGCCAAGATCTTGATCGGATGTTCCTTGTATTCAAGTGTGTCTTGCAGGTCTAATGCATCCGTAGGAACTTGCTCCTCGGGAAGCTTCAGACACTTTCTTAATTGCGAGACATGGAACACGGGGTGTACTCCAAATAATTCCTCCGGTAGTTCCAGCTTGTAAGCAAGCTTTTCAACCCTTTTACAGATCTTGTATGGCCCAACATATCTTGGTGCCAATTTCCCTTTTACGTGGAATCTGACAGTGCCACGAAGCGGAGATTCCTTGAGGTAGACATAATCCCCAACCTTGAACTCAAGCTCTCTACGTCTTCTATCTGCATAGCTCTTTTGCCTACTTTGTGCAATCCTCAAATTCTCTCTTACTTGGGCAACACCTTCTTCTGCTTCCACAATCTTAGCAGGACCGAAGAATGTCCTTTCACCTGGTTCTGACCACATTAACGGGGTTCTGCACGGTCTTCCATACAACGCTTCAAATAGAGACATCTTAATGCTCGTCTGGTAACCGTTGTTGTATGAGAACTCGGCGTGGGGTAGACAGCTCTCCCATCCTTCCTTGTACCTCAATACGCAAGCACGTAACATGTCCTCGAGAATCTGGTTCACTCTTTCTGTTTGCCCGTCTGTTTGCGGGTGGTATGCTGTGCTATAGTCGAGCTTGGTCCCGATGGACTTGTGCAAGGATTTCTAGAATTGTGATACGAACTGTGAGCCTCGGTTAGATATAATACTCAGAGGCGCCCCATGTAACTTCAAAATGTTTGATACGTACAGATCTGCCAGCTTTTCAGCTCTATACTTCCTTTTGACCGGTATAAAATGTGCAACTTTGGTCAGACAATCCACTATTACCCATATAGAATCATATCCATGCTCGGATCGGGGCAGTCCTAATATGAAGTCCATGGATATGCACTCCCACTTCCATTCTGGTATCTCAACTGGTTGTAGCAACCCTGCTGGTCTCTGATGCTCGGCCTTGATTCTATTGCATGTATCACATCGGGCTACATGCCCTGCAATGTCTGTCTTCATATTCTCCCACCAAAAGTGCTTCCTTAGATCATGGTACATCTTGGCTAACCCTGGGTGAATGCAATATTTGGAGTCATGCCCTCCCGACAGGATCTCTTCTCGTATCGCTGAATCCATTGGTACGCAGATTCTATCTTTGTACCATACAGTTCCCTGCTCATCTTCTCGGTATTCGGGGCCTCTCCCCAGTTTCATCAAACCACGGATATAGTCTATCTCAGGACAGTTCCTTTGTGCTTCACGGATCCATGAGGTGAGATTGTACTCGACGCGAAGCTCATTTAGCATGCCATAGGGGACTACCTCGAGCTGGAACGCGTCGAACTCTCTCCTGAGCTCAGGCGGCATAGAGTTGGTGATGAGGGTATGGCAGTAGCTTTTGCGGCTAAGTTCATCAGCGACAACATTAGCCTTTCCTGGGTGGTAATGGATCTCAAGATCATAGTCCTTGATGAGCTCTAGCCATCTGCGCTGCCTCATATTCAGATCTTCTTGTGTGAAGAAGTACTTCAGGCTCTTGTGGTCAGTGTAGATGTCACACTTGTTGCTTATTAGATAGTGTCTCCAAATCTTGAGTGCATGTACCACGGCTGCAAGTTCTAGGTCATGAGTCGGGTATCGCTGCTCATGTTCCTTCAACTGTCTTGAGGCATAAGCTATCACCCTTCCTTCTTGCATTAGTACACAGCCCAAACCTTGCCGAGAGGCGTCACAATATACAACAAAATCTTTGTGAATATCAAGTAGGGCTAGTACAGGTGTAGTAGTGAGCTTCTCCTTCAAGGTCTGGAAACTCTTCTCACATTCAGGAGTCCATATAAACTTGTTCTCTTTCTTCAGCAAGTTGGTCATGGGTCTTGCAATCTTGGAGAAATTCTCAATAAATCTGTGATAGTATCCTGCAAGTCCCAAAAAGCTTCTGATTTCTGACACATTATGGGGTTGTTCCCACTCTTTCACGGCTTCAATCTTGGCTGGGTCCACTGCAACTCCTTCTCCTGACAGTACGTGACCAAGGAAAGCAACTTCCTCAAGCCAGAATTCGCACTTGGAGAATTTGGCGTATAGCTGGTTGCGAGACAACCTCTCCAAAACGGTCCTTAGAAGATGTTCATGTTCCTCTTTTGTGGCTGAATAAACCAATATATCATCAATAAATACCACCACAAACTTGTCTATCTCATTCATGAAGATCTTGTTCATCATGTTCATGAAGTATGCTGGAGCGTTAGTGAGTCCGAATGAGACTACTGTGCACTCATACTGTCCATATCTAGTGACAAATGCAGTCTTCGGGATATCCTCTTCCCTGATCTTCATCTGATGGTACCCTGATCGGAGATCGATCTTTGAGAAGTACCTGGCCTTACTCAGTTGATCTAACAGATCATCGATGCGGGGCAGTGGGTACTTGTTCTTGACTGTGACTGCATTCAGATTCCGGTAGTCAATGCACATCCTCATCGTGCCATCCTTCTTCTTGACAAACAAAACAGGAGATCCCCAGGGTGAGGCACTAGGCCTAATGAAGCCCTTCTCCAGTAATTCTCCCAGCTGCTTCTTGAGTTCCTTCAACTCATCAGCCGACATTCTGTAGGGTCTTTTGGCAATCGGTGCAGTTCCTGGCATCAGCTCTATAACAAACTCCACATCTCTATCTGGTGGCATTCCTGGCAACTCCTCTGGAAATACGTCATTGAATTCACAGACTACTGGCACATCTCTGAATGTCAGCTCCATTTTATCTGCCTTAGTCTCCAGAGCACATAGGAGGGCTTGGACTCTCCCGGTTTGGGGTATACATCGAACGGCTGTTTCTCAAGGGTGGGTTACCTGAACATATCTAGGTGAACAAGATATCACTCCCCGGTGTTTGGTTAGCCAGTCCATGCCTAAGATGACATCTAAGCTATTGGAGGATAGTAGGGTTAGGTCAGCTCGAAAGTCAAGTCCCTCGATTGTGATTATCACTCCCCTACATATGTGAACGCTTCTGAAGGTTCCTAAGGGCGAGCTAGTTAGGATGGGGTTTGTTCTCGGGGTTACAGGTATGTTATGCTTACGTGCATATGCAGATGAAATGTATGAACATGTAGCTCCCGAATCGAACAGAACTGCAGCCATGTTACCCTGAACTAGGAACGTACCGTACACAGCATCAGGTGCAGCTTCAGCTTCCTCAGCGGTCATGTGGTTCAGTCTTCCTCGGGCAGTAGATCCCCGGTTCGGTGTGCCCTGTGTAGCTGCTGGTGCACGGTTGAGGTCGGGGCACACAGCCACACGGTGTCCAGGCTTTCCGCACCCGAAGCAAGTGAAGGGCACACTGCCTGCTGCGGTTGTCGCAGGAGCCTTCCAATTGTTTGTCCTTGGCGTGTTGGTAGCGGGGGCGGGTGTTTTCTGCACAGCTTGAGTCGGCGCAGGGTAGGTCTGAGCGGGGCGGTGATAGTTGCTGCTGTTGGTACCACCACAGCTCGTTCCCGAAGAAGGTCCCTGGCGAGTTCGGAAAGGCGGGGGTGCACCTGTTCGCTGTCTCTGGGGTGGAGCAGCGCGAGCGGGTCCCTCAGAGCGGCGCTTCTTTCCCTTGTTCTGGGCCTCGAATTCCAGACGTGCTTCCATGCGATCCTTCTCGATCTCAATACAGCGGTCAATCAGCTCACGCAGAGTGTAGCTCTTGTTCCCTGACAGAGCCAACCTGATCTTGGTCTGAAGTCCCTTCCTGTAGTAGTACATCTTTTCCTTCTCGGAACTCACGCAAGACGCAGGTGCGTAGCGGAGCAAGCAGTTGAAACGGGTGGTGTACTCGTGGATCCGGTCAGCTCCCTGGGAGATGTTGCGAAACTCGTTCTCCTTGGCCTCCATGACTCCCTCAGGAATGTGGTGGTCACGGAAAGCCTCGGTGAACTCATCCCAGTCAATGCGGGCTGGGTCCTCATGAGTGCTGGTGTAGTTGTCCCACCATGCTCGTGCAGCACCGGTCAGCTGGTGGCTAGCAATCCCAACACACTCCTCGTCGGAGCAAGTGGTCAGGTCCAGCTTCTTCTCCATCTCTTTAAGCCAATCGTCGGCAGCGAGGGGATCGCTGTCGGTCCCGTCGAAGGTAGGTGGCCTCAGCTTCAGGAAACCCTCCAGTTTCCTTTGAAAGTCATTCTGGGGTGGCCCGTGGTGCCTGTTCATCCCAGTAGCTATGGCATTCAGCAGCTGGGTCTGCTGAGCCATCACTTCCGCCAACGTCGGTGGCGGCGGCGGTAGCGGTGGCGGAGGCACGTTCTCGCCTTGTGGTGGCAGATCGTTCACCGGCGGTGCATCCTCTGCCCGGCGTAGTTCTTCTTCCAGGTTAACTCCAGCACGCCTGCCAACTGGGCGTCCACGGTTGCGACCACGCCCACGTCCTGGCGCAGGCGCAGGGGAGGGCTGGCGGTTCTCCAAACGCGCAGAACGTCTCATCGACATCTGAAATTATTAGGTACGTGCTCAGTGCAGTAATAATCTTGTAGTGGTTTAAGTAGGAGTTAGATGTTTTCAACTATTTAAATGAATTAAAATATTTTTCATGCTATCCTACACTCAACCAAAGAAGCATAGAGAACCATAAGAAGCATAAGATCCAAATGTCACTCATCACATGGTTATTATTACATAAAGGATGTTCCTAGCTGCTAAGAAGATCGTGCTATGCGCAGATAGCCAATGACAGGACAACTCATGGTATCACTAGTCTAAGGGCCACGCGGGGTCCCATAAGCTACTGGTGCATAAGGTCGAGTACGGCGTCGGGTATGCGGCTGTCCTCTGCCTCGATCTCGTCGTCGGTCATGGTCAGACGTTTGACATAGTCGAGAGCTACAGCTAGCTCTGGGGTGGCCTCAATCTCCTGCATCCTTAGAGACGGACACACTCCCAGGTTGAGCGTAGTGGGTGGTACGCGGAAGTCTCCCTCCCGTGGCTTCACCATCTCCAGTGAGGGAAGCGAACTCTGTACCTTCCGGACCTCAATAGCACTCCTGGCGTCGGACTGCTTCCAAGCTGTCTCTGTCCTCCGTAGCTTGTCCTTTAGGAACTCCACCATCTTCACGCGGTCGATCAGAATCCCTTGGTTGCGGGTGGACTTCTCCTCGGCTTTCTCCAACTGCTTCTCCAACTCCCTGATCCTGGAGCGCAACGTGCTCATCTCGACTCCTCTGTCTCTGCTCCTCTGCTCCCTCTCAGCAAGCGCTCTCTCCTTGTCGTCCAGCCTCCTCTGTAATCCCAATACTCTGCTGTTCAGGTAGTCATTGCGTAGCCCAAAATCTCCGATCTTGTCTCGCAAGTCGGCGATCTCGGCTCGGTGTAACTCATCACGGCGCTGCATCTCCAACTGCAAGTCAGTGACTGCTCTGCTCAAACTCTCCAGGGTCTGAGTCCCTTTCTGCAAACTATCCTCGACCTCTGCCATGCGGGCTCGGTCACGCTGCCTCCTTTGCTCCAATGAGCTGATGAACTCGTCCTGCTCCTGGAGGTGGTGTGCCACTGTGCGTAGGCAAGGGTCAGTCTCGGCCTGAACGATCTGGCTGGTGTACAGAATCCTCTGGATGGGGTCAGGGTGCAGCTCCAAAGCCTGAGGTAGCAGACGGAAATGGGTCCCCTTAAGGTACTCGTATGCTGTGTACACAACTGCGCGTAGTACCTTGCGGGAGACGGACTGTACTCCGTCCTCCACAGTCTCTCCAGCAGTGTAGTCAGCAAAAACCGGCATTCCTGGAAGGGTCAGGCTGACGGGTGTCTCAACTCTGGTAGTGACAGGTCCTTCAAACCTCCCAGCCTCGACAAGCTTCCCTCGGCTGAAGTACTGGATCTGGTCAGACGGTGCTCCCAGCTCCTCCAACACCTGGCGTAGCACCATGGCAAATCCGCCGTGGTTCCTCCCATTGATCGGGATCTCAATAGTGCCATCGTGCAGTGGACGAAGTGGTGGTCCAAGGCTGGTCATCTGTAAATTTTTCAAGAAACGGATTAGCAGGTCCTTGTGTTAGATAAGCCATTGCATAAAAAGTGAATGCAAGGTCGGCAATATAACCGAAAGAGAGTCTGGCTTCCTATTCTAACGTCCATTCTCTATGGGTCTCGTCCTACAGTCAAGTATGGCTCTGATACCAACTGAAACGACCTCGATTTCCGTGAAGGGAAATCCATAGGCTCGAATTGTAATTCAACAGATTGCTTGGGACAATCCATGAAATTACCCATAGCTCAGTTGACACCAGGATCCATACAACGGTAATTAAGTCTTACATAAACACTTATTACATCGCCACACTGGCGGAATCAACATTCAGAGAAGCTTTAGAAGATGCGGAAACGTTTCATCCTTCACGGCCAACTTGAGTGTAGCATGTGACCCTATTTCTCGCCATCGTCTTCCTCGAAGTCGTACTCATTCTTGTCACCTGACAGCAAATTTATCAGTACGATTTGTACTAGCCACGGAGCCCACCTATGCAGCATTTGCTTTGTGGAAAGTGGATGCAAGGCTATACAAGCAGACCTATAGGCTGAGGTTTCCTATGCAGCTGTAATCAATGTTTAATTAGTCAAGTTTTATCTCTAGTTAACACCATCATCCCTTTTCCCATCACCACATCTCACTTACCCACACCTCGCTCTCATTCGACAGGCCCAACTCCCTCTCGGGCCTATCTCAGCGGCACACTACCACAAAGGGTACACTGCTGGAAAAATGTCATCCAGGGGGAGAAGAGAACACTCACTACACTAGTAGAAGCTTCACAGGAAAGGTCCATAGCCAACAAGTTGGCGTATGTATCGATCGATCAACCGTACACTCTGCAGAGGTTTCACTACCCACAAGATTAGCCATCATAGGTGCTGCGCAAACACCTAGGCAGAATTCCGGGTGCTTGCTTGCCTAGGTCGATGCCACCCTACCACTCAGCCCTGGGATATTCCGGATCCTACACCGTTATGCTGAGACTGGGAGACACAGTACCGGGCCCATCCAGTGGTACTGCGCATCTAGAACGGAACGGGAACCCATCGACCGTCTCCGCCTACCCTTATCACCTCTCAACCTAGCAGTAGTGGCACCGTCCTACCAAGTAGTCCAGCCGTCTCCCGCCCATCAGAAGCGAGTGAGTAGAAAAGGATTCCCATGAACCTGAAACTAGTCTGTCCTAGGTTTGACCAAGCAGGCATCTTCACTTAGGGGATACTCTCCCCGTGCCATCACAGCACCTCCGTCCACGGGCTTCAACCCACCAAGGCTATCCCACTCGGAACCTCCTCAACAACTTTACCCGCCATAGGTATCTCGCTTGGGGATGCCCAGGTTGCACCCCCGGCATGACTTGCCCCACGGGCTTGTCTCACATCCCACTTGGTCGACATCAACCCTTACCACGCACCCAAGACGCACGCAGCACTCTCTCCCAGTGGTTATAATCAGTTATACACCGTCCCAATTCCACCACATAGCATATAGCAAGTAGTAAGTAGTGGAAGAGTAACAGTAAATTAAGCAGCAGCTAACCTAGCAGCGGATAGCAGGGTATAGTCTTATCAAGGCAGGGAATTCAAATATACTATCATGCAACCAATCCATACATAATCATAAAGCAATAGCAACAATGTCATTTGCAATGCGTAAATAGGATCTAAGGATTTGGTGGGACGTGGCACCTTCGTAGTCGTCTCCTAGCTCCTGAAGGTACTCGTGGTCGTCTTCCTTAGTCAGATCCTCCTCCGGCTCTGAAATCGAACACGAAATAGTCGCGTCAGCGACTCCTATAGAGTATTTCAAAAAAATCTAATAAAATAAAGAGCCAAATGCACACAAACATAGTCTTAGATTGTAGATCTCATTTTTCTGAGAATTTTGGTATATGGGGCGCAATTTTTGGACATCGTATAAATAAGTTAGGAATTTCCGAAGATTATCCTGTTTTCTGAGAATGGAAAATGGCCGATTAATCAGGGGCAGCTCGGAATTGGTCCACGTGGCGCGCGGGTCCAGTAGTGCGGCATGTGGCGCCTCATCAGAACACAGACCCAATGGTCGCCCACTAGGTGTTCGATGTTGGTTCCCAGAGAGCCGCCGGCGTCGGCGTAGCTCGGCGGGGCTCGGCGGGGCTCGGCGGGGCTCGGCGTAGCTCGGGCGAATGGGAGATTCGGGGCGCCGAGGGTGCCGCTCTCCCGAGCTCTCCCGGGGAGGCTCGGGTGAATCGGACATTTGGGCGCCGAGGGTGCCGCTCTCCCGAGCTCTCCCGGGGAGGCTCGGGCGAATCGGAGATTTGGTGCGCCGAGGGTGCCGCTCTCCCGAGCTCTCCCGGGGAGGCTCGGGCGAATCGGAATTTTGGGCGCCGAGGGTGCCGCCCTCCCGAGGGTTGGCTGTCGTTAGTGAAATGATGTCGTGGGCCTCCTTCTCTCCCACGGCATACGGTGGTTCTCCGA
This sequence comes from Eremochloa ophiuroides, assembly GCA_038502445.1. Taxonomy (NCBI): domain Eukaryota; kingdom Viridiplantae; phylum Streptophyta; class Magnoliopsida; order Poales; family Poaceae; genus Eremochloa; species Eremochloa ophiuroides. The sequence continues at coordinate 50,279,010 of JAHLJS010000003.1, forward strand.
CGAGGTGGAGGCGCACGTAGCCAAGGCGACAGACATGATTCGGGCCTCGGCTATCTACGCGGCGGTGCCGAGGCAGACTTGGCGAACCTCGTCGGCCTTTCTCCGCAGCGCGAGGCGATCGGGGGTACTCGGAACGGATTTTAGGCGAGGCGGAACGTGTCGGCGGCGATCACGTTTCCCCGAGAACGCACCTCTCAGTGTTCCGGGCTATGGAGGTTTGATCTTCCGCAACTAAGCTTGTCCGAGGTGGTCGGTGAGTTGGTGGTCACGCTAGCGGGTCGCGTCGGCGGTTTCACGGCTTGTGCGCGCGGGAACGCCGTCGAGGTGGCGGTGCTCCGAGCACATGTGACGGCGATGCCCGTCGGAAGTGGCCTGACGTCCATAGCCGATGTCCAGTGGTTTGATGGCCGGTCTTGTGCGCGTGTTGTGCGAAGTGTTCAGGGGCCGGAAACAGCCCGCGGCCTACACGCTCGTGATGCCGAGCGCCATGACCGTAGCACGGCAAGGTTGGATGAGGTGCTCGGTGGCTCACCGTGGGGCTGGTGAGGTAAGGATGGCGGTGCAGTGATGAGGTGACGCTGTGCAGAGTGATCGCAGTGCCGTGCCGCTCCTCGTCCGCAGCTCGGGCTTCTCCTCCGTGTCCGGCTCCGGCGTGCTCCGCGGCGGCGGCGCTCCGGCAGCTTCTCCTCCTCTGCTCCGCCCTTCTCCCTTCTCCCTCTCCCTCTATTGTGCGGTGTGGTGTAGTGGTTGTGCCGCAGCGCGGCGGCGACGAGTGGGACGAGGTCTAGGGCTTCGGGGCGACTCCTTTTATAGACGGCCAGGGCATGGCGTGGCGGCGGACGATGATTAGTGGCGAAGGGGGCACGTGGAGACCATCGGTGCTCCCGAGCTAGGGTTTCCCAGTGCGCGCGGCTCCTTGGCGAGCAAGGCAGGGGACAGGCGAGGGACAGCGGGGTCAGGGCTCTGCCATGCGTGGCGCTGTCGGTCACGCCATTTGCGTGACTCTGTCGGCCACCGTCTTTCGCGAGGTGAGAAGAAGAACAGTAGCGAGAGCGGCTGACAGGCGGGGCCGGGCGGTCAGCGGCTGCGGGGGAGTGGGTGAAACGGTCGCGCGCGCGCTTGCTCGGTTGGGCCGCAGCTGGGCCGACAGGCTGGCTTCCTTTCTTCCTCTCTTCTCTTTTCTTTTTCTTTTTCTATTTTCACTTAAGTGTATTTATATACATATATTACCCTTTTTAAATATTGAGTAAATACAAACATAAATTGCAATAAATCACAATTGTGATGCATAAGCTATTATTCTACGTGAATGGAATTAAAATGCAAGCTATACTCCTTTATTTACCAAATGCATAATGAAACATATATGCTTGCACAAGAAAAATGGGTTTTCATAATAAATAAATGAAAATTTTTAATTGGTTGGGATTTTTAGATTATGTGGGTTTTTAGGGTTGTTACAATATGTGTCACCATGCCACCATGATTTAATGAGAGAATAAAGGCTGGGTAGTGGGGAGCTGCATGACATGGGTCATGTTGACTTCGGTGCTACTCGCGGCCGATTAGGACTGAGGCCACCAGACATCAGTTGAGATTGAAAGACGTCGTCACTTAGCTGGCCAGATAAGTCGTTCTGAACACGAAGCCGAGTAGTCCTTTCTGAGCTGAGTATTTGGTGAGACAGGAAAGACATATTCTGGAGGTAGGAAGGATGTGTGGAGACACCACATTACTATGGGCAGGTTGAAGACCTGAGCGACCTGGAAGTGGGTTAGTCTCCGAGAATATGGTCCCCGCCAAGCTCGCGAAACATTACGTCTACAGAAAGAACTAACGGTGGCCTAACGCTTCTCGATGGAGAATGCCGTGGGTTTGTGATTGGCATAATTGCCAGCTGGTACAATCGATTCGAACCGCCATCTCTCCTGATTAGTGAGAAACTGAACTGATCTTTTGGTGAGGTAGAGGTTAATAACTTGAACGTGATTAATGGTGAGATGAAGATGATATCTGTGGGTATCAGAAATCACTATGGTTTATTGATTGCTATAATATCAAGTGATTGCTTAGTATAGCTGCAAATCTTAGTTCTAATAGCTGAACTGAAATGGAAGCTGAACAATATCTAAAGTTGATAAGTTGAGGAATTATTGTAGTAATGCTTTTTATGTAAAATGATGCTATCTCCTTAGCTCCACCAAATAGGCTTTGCATATCCTTGAGAGTCTTTTTATTTACTTTCTGTCGGGTAAGTCTGATTGAGTATAATTGAATACTCGGTGTTTTATTCCCTGTTGTTGCAGAAGGAGTGTTCTACTATGCTTATTGCAAGAATTGCTTCTACCCTACGGGTGAAGACGACTAGACCTTGGACATGGTCGTATATCTATCTCATCTTTTGTTTTATGCTATGACTGGTCAGCTCTTGGTACTACTATCGGAACTTATGTTGTGAAAAATTATGTTGGTTTCCACTACTGCTACTTTTATGTAAAAGGCTATGATGTTCTCTGATGTTTAAACTCTGTTGTGAACTTATGTATCTTGTGATCGGTTGTTGCTGAATTTCTGTGATCCTTGGGGTATGTACTGTGTAAAAGTTTGAAATCCTTCGAGATTTTCGGACTACCGGGTTTATATTGGCTCAAGTGTGACTTGATTGCTCGTAAAACAGCCGTCGTTATACTTGTGCTCGTATAAATTAGTCGATTCTATTATAATTTGGTGATTGTGTCTGTCCCTAATCAAGGATTATATTTGTGAGGGATTTTTGTAGCTTTCCCGGTGGAGTGCCAAAGGCAACTCTAGTGGAATGCTCGTGTCATTCAACCTCTAGCCATTGGTAGGTTCTTGTGGCGCCTTATAAGAGGCTCGGTGTGTGATACTGATTAGCCACCGTACCACGTGATGAAGAGCAACACAACGGAGACGTAGCTTGCCGACAAGTGAACCCCGGGAGAAAATCATTGTGTCATCTTATCTCCCGGTAATTGGCTTCTTTGGTAGTATGTTGATTGATTCATATCACTTGCTGGTGTTGGTATAACATCTCTTGCCACTCTCTTTACTTCACCACACTTACCTTGTGTAACGGTAGTGGTTGTTAGCTAGTAGAGCAGAGTAGCATAATTAGTTGTAATTAGCTCTCTCACTAGTTAGTGTAGTGACATAGCTCTTGAGTGCCATTTAGAGATCATAGAATAATTAGAATTGCAAATAGGTGGCTTGTCTAACCATTAGAGTAAGAGCAACCGCATTTATCGCTATTTGTGTTATAAATCTTTACTCTAGTGATTTGTAGAATTTTAATTTAGACTATTCACCCCCTCTAACCAATTTAGACCTTTCACTGTTACCTCGTGATGCTAAGATTCTAACTTGGTTTTCAACACTGATCACCCGACTAGCCAACTGTCCCAAGTTTTGTCTTGTCTCGATAGCTTTTCTCTGATTGCCAGGAGTAAGCCATGAAGTGCAACTTTCACTAGATCTTCATCAGACAAGTTTAGTGAATAGCATTCACTCCAAACTTCTCTGAATCTTGAAGAAAATTGTCTCCCGACTTGTTGTTCCTATGTCGCACCTCTATCACATCTGAAATTTTCTTTTCCCTAGTGCCAGAATAGAAATATGCAAGGAATTTCTTCTCCAAATCATCCCAGCCAAATATAGATCTAGGTGGTAACGTTGAAAAGCATGAGAAGGCTGGTCCCGACAGCGACAAATAAAACAGACGCACCTTGCTTCACCTTACTGGGCACGGTATCGGCAGACATGCTCCATACTTGACACAAAATCCAAACCAGTGAATTTACCGAGATAGGAGCATTACTTGATCGTACCATTCTAGATATGGCTTTTTGTAAGAGTATCCTGTGTTGTTTCGCTTCAGTCCAAATTGGTATTGCATCATCTCTTACCCACCATCTGGTCAACTTGATTTTCTTGTTGGTTCTGCTGATTTGGAACTGCTTGCATAGCGGGGCTCTGATTTGTCTGGTATCTCTAGTTTGTTGGGCCTCATAGGTTCCATATTCACATAATGGTATCCTAGGGGACATCCACCACACTGCGTGCCCCCAGGCATTGTTGCGAATGAGCTTCTGAACCAATGTCCCTAGCGATCCTTTGCATTGAAGGACCTATTTTTGAAGCTCTCAAGGGTGTATGATTGCCCCCTTGCATATACTTGTTGTTGGTTGTTGCATTGAGTGTGCTGCAAACTAGACCCAACAGCTTGTTGTTTTTGATCGGTACCTCTAGCTTGTTAATTTGGTGCGGTCTGACTAAAATAAGCTGGGCCTTTTTGCTGGGTTGAGTCTCCATTGAGTCGTTCTTTCATCACAAATACGCACCCATAGTGTACATAGGTATGCTCGACAGGCAGGATTCAAGTAGCACCGATTTTCAGCGTTGTTCTAGACCATTTGGGTCATAAGAAATGAAATAGTGTTGACATATGTAGGAAACACATTGCGTTCGGCAGTGTGCACAGCTGCCATGAGGATCAAGACATGCTCCTAGCTTAGCTGCGAGAGGCGGCTTTTCTTGTGCGTTATTTTGATGGTTTATTACTCTCTTGGTCCATTTGATCATGCAACTATAGGAAACGTACCAATTAAAATAATTCAAGTTTGATCAAGTTTACAGTAAATAATATTTGTGTTTATATTTTTAAATAAATTTATTATAAAAATATAGTCTATAATTAATCTATATTGTATATTCTTTATTAAAAAAACTTATATTGTATATTGAATATTAATACTTATTTATATAAATTTAGTCAAAGTTTAAACGATCGGATTTCTCAAAAGGCGGGTATTGCATGTTGAAATAGACGGAGTGAATAGAATACCTTCTAGTCGAATTGGTCCCATTAGTGTAACTCTCTAGCGTCTGTTTAATTTTGACTTCGACGCGTGCTTGGACCGTGGGTTCAGATATTCTATCTTCTTTTTTTTGGTCTCCAGATTTTCTACCTTTTGGTCCCCATTAGTGTAACTCTGGTGCCTGTTTAATTTCAGCCTTGACGCATGCTTGGACCGTGGGTTCAGAGTATTCTAACTTGACCAAATTTGGTAAAGATGGCTAGATGGACACGCGTGACTAGAGGAAGTAGCATCCTCCAGGTGTAGTCTGTTATGCTATAGTACACAATGCAAATCTTTGGCCATAGAAATGGGTAGGTTAATCTTGAAAAGGATTACCAGTGGCTCGATGGTTCATTCTACAACGACGATGCCAATTGACTACAGAACAAAATCATTAAGAATCGAAACATATACAAGATATTCAGTCAAATCATAAACGTTTGTATGTAACACTGAAGGTTGGTCCATACAGTTCCAGAGAACATATAGGCATATAGGAGCCACATACCATGCAAACTGTTCCAAACATTTAATTGTAAGTTGCAACCTGACACATTGTCCGAAATGGGAGGGAGGAAGATAACGCAGTAATTTATACTTAAACTACTTGGCAACATGCTCGTTCCTCAACTTTTTATTCTTAGATGGGCATAGCCCAACTGATAACTGTCATCCACACTGAATGGACTTTTTAGTTGCAGCAGCAACTGTCCACTGACACCATTCTTGTGGTAGCTACATGTCCATTGAGATGGATCATATGGTCGGTGTGCAGCGCCTATAATCACTGCATTCATGTTTGTTTCATTAACCTTTGTGCCAGCATTGAAGACTTCGTATAATTCATACCCATCAGACTGCCGACAGCGACAGATCAATCATCATCGACTTCCTCTTTGGCCAGAATATGGTGGCACTCCCTGTAAATTGCAAACCAACCATATAATCATATATATAATTATATATATGCGGGATCTGGAGAAGGGTGTTAGTGGCAGCCTTTCCCTTGTGATGGGCAAATGCAAGAAGACGCGACTCAAACCCAGGACCTTTCAGTCACACACAGTAGAATTCTGCCGCTTGCACCACACCCTCCCTTTCAAGTCATTAAGATTTATGTTCATCTCATTTCTTCCTAGTATACCTTTTTAAATGATGTGTTCCAACTCCAATAAATAAATGCAGTCGCTTTCTAATACTTTGCAAGTCGCAATAAGATAGAAGCAGATTAAGTTCAGGAACAACAGAAGAAAACAACCTCTAATTTAATTACTCTTGACTCTTATACTCCTTCCCACCCAATACATATAAAATCAAGGACATCGGCTGTACTTTGTATAGATGTTAAATACTAGAATATAAATTAATATCATTTATAAACTTTTAGTAATTATAACCAATTATCAAGCTCCAGAACTTGGGATTGAACTAAAACAATCCCAGGTTAAGATACCATATAATGGAATTTTGGCACTTAAGGGAAGTTGACTAAAAGGATCTTTTCCCATTTTACAGCTACATCTAGAAGCAATCAACCTGATAAACAACTGCAGAAGTACTTCAACCGATTTTATGATATTATAAGTCGTCTCCCATCGAATCGAATACATCAAAATCAGAAGAACAAAAAAGAGGAAACGGATTGAAAGAGTGCACCGGAGGCATCAAACTTACCAAACCTACCAGCAGCCATTGTCATGCTCCAAAGATCATTCTCAAAAGAAATTTAACACTCTGAGTGCTGCAGGTATGGGCCAAGTTCAATAGATCAGGCTGTGCCACTTAATCCAATAATCCCCAGCAACTCCTGCATAAATGAAATTATTAAAACAAAATAGAAATGAGAACTGTAACATCTTCAGACATGTGAACCAAATTTCACTGCAAGAAAATAAACACTATGAAATGATAGACTAAACATGCTAAGAACTATTTCTAATGTTAACAAGTCGAAAGAGTGTCCTTACCAGCAATCATCCTGGTACAAGTTACTGAATCACACATGGTAACTGCTAGACCAGAGAGAATTTGCTGGCTCTTGTTCAGCTATAGGACCACTTTGATGATTTATTCGGTGGTAATTTTGGAACATGTCCTGTTTTGAAGGCTCAAAAAGGTGGAAATCTTGCCAAGTCTTTTCATTGGCACCTTGTGCGTGTATTCCAGAGACCTGTTGTTTCCCAGGGAAGGGGAATGGAGTGGCAAATGCAGTGCTAGTATCACTGACACCAGGATAAACAGATCTTATATTGTGAACATGATCGATCGGTTGCTGATGGCCATCTAGCCAGCTGTAATCATCGACCTGTGAGCTCTGCAGTTTTTCAACCACAATAGAATCATCTTGACGCTTTGGGGTTACATGATTAAATCCTGGAGGTGGCCCAACAGGCTTTGATGGACGACTAACAGGGTTCTTCTTTGAAGCAGTTAGTGGTGCTTCTGTAAATTTCATTGGCATGCCACCTGATGGTGCTATAGAGGGTAAAACTGAATCAAGTGTAGAGGGGACAGTCTCTCCAGTAATTTTCACATGATTATGCATCGAGTTTGCAGTGGTACCACCAGGTTTAATAGGTATCTGAGATGAATACTCCATAGACTGTAAACCACTCAATCCAGGCTGCAATATCTGCTCCAGATAGCCATTTCCAGTTATGTTGACAGTCTTCACTCCATTTATTAAGAGCATTTCTTGTTCACTGAGAAATTTCGAATAATCAGGGCTACTGAAACGTTGAACTATTGATACAAGTCGTTCAGAGACATCTGGGAAAGTTAAACCTGTGTGCTTGTGCGGAGGACCAACATGCTGTGCACCACTGCTTGTCCAGCTGGCAACAGGTTCCTCAACAGGCTGCATGAGATCAAATCTTGGAGCAATGCTAGGAATAACATTTTGCTCACCATTGACAGCCCAACCAACAGAAGACCTGGGAAGCGACTGGTTAATGTTGTAATTACCAGCAGCTGACAGAGATGCAGTACATGGAAAAGAATCTGACCCACCATTGGGTGGCCAACCAGTTGCAGACATTGATGCAGGGCTCTGAACAGGCACTAAACTAGCATTAGTTGGCCAGCCAGCAGCAGACATTGGAACAGGCTGGGTGTATCCATTAACTGACAGATCTGAAGGAGCTTTTGGAAACTTCTCAGAAGCTGTTGGCTTGAAAACAATTTCTTCATCATCATCACCATCAGAACAAAACTGTACTTTAGACTGGAGTGTGCCCACATTCGGAGAAACTGAATCAAATCTTCTTGCAGCCTCGTGATCCATTTCAGCACCATTTGTTTTAAGTGCATCACAAGGTTCATGAAGAGGGGTGTTAGTTTTAGAAACAGGAGGGTTCTTGGCCGAGACAAACTTCTTCAATGATGGATCAAAATATATCTTCAACTGATCAATCTGAACAAAGTTCAGCAGCGACTTCCCTGCAGCAAAAATTCGTTGAACCCGTGCTTTCTTCTCCTTGGTACTTCCAACATTTCCAAATGTGTGTTTGCTTGAGAAATCCAAAATGGTATGTGCAGGAACCAATGGCAAAAAACCTCTCAATTCAAGATCTTCCCAAAGGGCAAGCCGGTTGCCAGTTTCACCCTCCTCATAAATGCTCATATTAGAAAAGCAAGCCTCATCATCATCATCATCCATAGATGCAAGGTCGGTAAGGATCAACTTATTCATAAATGAGATAAATTGGCTCCAGAAAAAAGATCTGGCATTTGCATGCTTTTCCTCCATCTCTGAATCAACAGCCAACTCTGGATGGGACGCCAGCCATTCGATGTAGACCAGAATGGCTGGCAGATAGAAGCTTGAGGCGATATCACGGAGTTCTGAACACCTTCTGACAATTCGTCCAACAAAATCAAAAGCGGCCGTAAACGCACTTTGGAGCAGTACTCTGCGTTGCACAATTTCAGCATACGACTGGCTATCAGGTTCTTTATTTACATTGTGCACTGTGAATATAAGGATGACAGTAAGCCTAACAACAGCTAGTGCATTTTCTGCAGCATCAGAACCAAAATTAAGGTCCTCTTCAAGACCAGAAGAAAGAAGAATCTGCAAATCATTGCTAACTGGAGAAAACAGCTCCCCAAATGTTTCCAGACTGTTAAAAAGGGAGAGGAAAAGAAAAAAATTAATTAGGAAGATTGACACCAAGGACAAGAGGGTTGAAGAATAGCAATTCCGATCATGAAAAGGACTGGGCTGCACCTGGTCCTCGTGAAAAGAATTCCATTGAGCCTGACAAATCGTATATAGAAGGCCTTCAATGTATCACGAATATTGCACTCCTGTTCCCTTTCAGCTGTTTCTGCATTATTAACATCTTTTGGCTGAAACCTTACTTCTCCCCGTCCTCGGCCCCTCCCAGATGGCCGTGGGGGTAATGTCTTAGCGCTGGGAACTTTGTTGTTGTCTGGCAGCTGTCCATAGCTTTGGCGATTCTGCATAGAAAGTTGCAGAAGCTTAATAGCGCAAGTCTGGAAATAAATTGTAGATTTGATGACAAAACCATTTTCGTTCTTTCTTTAACAAAAAGTATGTTCTCTGTTAGTATTGTGTATTACTCAAGAGTATGATGCTAACATGATAGAAAATAGCAAATATTGATAACCATATGAACAAATAATTATAAAGTAAATCAAGATTAATTAACCTCATCTGTTGAACAGAAGAGTTAAGAACATGGATTTCAACAGAAAAAACAGCAAAATGTAACATTATTACAACATGATACTAGGCGATCGAAATACATTGTGAATTTGTGATGCATGAATATGGAATACATATTCGAAATCATCCTGCCGTTTGCTATTGATCAAATGTGTTTATCTACTAGAGCAAATGCATCAACTCCTCCAGGGTATCATGAACAATCAGTCCCATATAAGCCACAAAGAAGTGATATCTCAGCCTCTCAGGCTATCGAGATCAACTTGAATACTAACATTACAACTGAGAACACAAAAATATAGATGCCTCAAAAACTATTTGCACCTAATTCCACTAAATTATTGATCAGTGGCACTACTGGAGGAACTAATAAACAAAGAAACATCTCAAGATAAATTAACATTATAAATATTAATTTACATACTAAAGTATCTAAACATGACAGCCGTATACACAGTAAAATCTGAAGGACAAAGGAGAAAATACATGTGCTATGTATTAACCTGCAAATTAAGTGCCATTAAAGGGCACCAACAGTATATCTGACTGTACAAAGTGACCAAGTGCCATGCACAGAACAATTAAAATGCTAAACAGAAATCCAACCAGATTTTCAACCATCTGGTCTTCAGATATCATCAGACAAAGAATACAATGTTTGGCAGATAAGTAAAGAAATCAAGCAAAATTCACATCTCATATCAAACAATGCAATCTTATATTGAAGGTGTGAAACCAAAATGACAAAGCATGATAAGAAAAAGTACTTTGCACATGAGCTAATGAAGATAACACGAATACCTTTTCAAAAAGAATAATCAAGTTGTCCCGAGCAGTGATAAAAGGAGTATCTGCAGCTAAGCTTCGGAAGTACCTATAAACAGCTACCACCTCGTTGCCTGAGTAAGAAGCTAGTATGGCAAGCTGAAGAAATGACAGCACCGGTAATTAAAAGACTGAGTAGAGAACAAATAGTCAACTGAGCAAATATAGTAATAATGCAGTAATACCTGATGATGAGGGTTGCCACTGGAAGGATAGATAGAAGCTGCCTCCTTGTAGTAACTAGAAGCCGCTGCGTATTCACGACTAGCAGAATCACCATCACCATGCAAGCTCTTGTAACGAGCAAGATCACCCAAATATATCAGGCAGCGATGGCATGAAATCAAACCTTTCTTCAATTGAACTGTCTTTTTGCCATCTCGCACAGAGTTGTTTGCATTGTCAAGGCCCTCTGGAAAGTAACTGAGTGGAAGGCCCCAATTTGATTTGATATTTAACATCAAGTCATGATAGAAGCCAGTTGCTTCTGAAAGGAAGCTTTTGAAGGCTGATTTAATTCTCTTGACTCGATCTGGGTTAACATTGCTCTTCCCACTGTGAGATGCAACTGTGCTTGCAGCACTAATGTTCCTCCTGAAGTCCTCAATTCTTTTGTAATGCAACTGCCATAGGAGATACTCTACCTCTTTCTGTTCAGAGAGGTCATGATCTATGAGAATTATCTTCTCAAAGTTGTCACGCATCTGAAGCCATATGCTGGGATCTGATGGGACTTTGGATTGTGTGGACTTGCGGAGCTGATCTTCAAGTTCATTATTCTGCATAATAGAATTGCAATGTCACAACTTTATCATTATTGTTTGCATAAACATGATTATCGATTGCATCTCCTTGCCATGGGAGAAACCAGAATGCAAGCAAAGCTTGTCTTACATCCGAGGAACAATTAGCTCAATGTAGTCTCCTTCCTTAAGCAATTTATCATACAAACCAATTAACCTATGTAAATAAAGAAATATTAAACTATCCCAACTGCTCAAGGATCCACAGTACCCAACGACTAAACTTACAAGCAGTGTTTTCATATCGGACGACTAATCGCGATTAATCGCGATCAGTCGTCCTTATCGTATCTCTGTGCTCGATTAGGGCTCTCGATAAGATTTATTCGATAAGAAGCCTTATCATCCGATAAGGGACGACTAATCATGATTAGTTGTCCGATAAGTGTAGCTGGACGATAAGTTGGGCCAGGCCAAGAATATATAGGATGGATGGAGAATTTGGCCCATCCGATGACAATTTTGGCATTCAGGAGTGGAGGAGCTGCATCCAGCCGCTGCCCATTCGTTTCCCGCTCAGGCTCAGCCGCCGGCCAAGTTCCCTCTCAGCCACTGGCCGACGCCCGTCGGAGCCCAGCTGCTCGCCTCTGCTCGGATCCGCCTGGTGCTCTGCCTCTGCTCCGCCCGGCCTCCGCCTCCTCTTGCAGCTCGGCCTGCAACTTCCCCTCCAGCCTCCGTTCTGCAGCTCGGCCGTCCGGAGCTCTGCTACGCCTGCAGGCGGGCTCTGCCAGCAGCTCTGTCCGCTTTACCAGTGACCAACTCTCAGCTCCTTCCTCGACACCTGGAGGACAAGTCAAGTAGTCAAGCATCAAAATGAGCCACCACTCCGCCTCCTCTGAAGGTTTTTGTTTATGTCTTGTCTGCTACTCTGCTGCTGTGTTCCTATTGCCTCCAATATATAGTATATACATTGTTGATCAGGTCATCTAGGCACAAGGATGACTAATTGTCCGACTAGCCGACTAGACCGATCAGGACCGACTAATCGACCCTGATCGACGACTAATCGCGATTAGTTGTCTGATCGGTGGTCATACGACTAGCCTCGATAATACGATCTGAAAACATTGCTTACAAGACAAGCAGCGCCAGCCATCCTAAAAAACGTGGAAAAGCTATGGGCATAGCGGAAACCACTGGATCAAAAACTCAGAGTGTGGAGCAGTAGTAATAGTAGCTGTATAACATGCAAAAGGAACAAAAGACAAAGGCTTTACCCTAATAAGGAGATGCTCCGCAAGGTCCCGCACGGAGGATGGAGCTGTGTTAGAACTATCCATGGGAACAGTCATCATCCATCACCAGCGCACGGGTTTCAGCACCTGCAGCCAAATTACAAGCACACGATTCACCAACGGACATCACGACAAAAAGTACAATCCAATTTCGCAAGCAGGTAGTCAACAAGAGTAAAATTACGAGCCAACGAGACACCAACGGAAAGCAAATATCTGACAATCCAATCTTGCATGCAAGAGTATGCGGGCCCGCAAAACAAACCCTAGTCTCCTCTTTAGGGCTCCTTTGGATGCAGGGAGCAAAACACATGTGGATTTCATCCCCCAAGGGAAAACACTCCCTTGCAGATGCCACCCCCCTCCCACTGGGCAACAGAATTCCCCTTGGAGAGAAATTCCTTGGGTACCGTTTGGGACCCACAGGTATATAAATCCCGGCCAACCAAAATACATTCAAAAAACTCAGAAAAAAAGGAAAGAATTTCAAAAATGCAATTGTAATATGGAAAATCAGAACCATGAATAATCTTTCAATAGTACAATACACATATTAGATAGAAAAAGTGAACTAATTTACCAACTCAAAGCACACAAACTCTTCGTCTCATAGGGTAACCAAACAAATGAACTTTTATCTAACAGATCATTTGCATAGGCTTTCAGATTGTGGAAGTAAAGACAACATGTAGCTACATCCAGTTCAAGCAAGAAATAATAAAAGCGGCATCACGGAAATCTGATCTCTTAGCACATTTGATGATTGTACTTCATCGTAATGGTGTAAGTTGTCTCTTCAGATGAGCTGCGCCCTCTGATGGTTAAGATTGACATATAGTGATGTACTTCTGCAAAACTCTCTACAGCAGCTATCAATATGATGAGGGCCAAGCATTCCCAGTTTCTTGACACTAGTATAACCAAACTAGAGGGGTCACATAGAGCACTGACGAACAAATGTGAGATGTTGAATATTCAGTAGAAACTGTACTTATTGCCACCCTGCTCTTTGCTTGGCTTCTAGAATTTCTTTAGGTGTATATGCTATATGCAGAAGAGGGAATTCGTTGCAAGTCATAAGTTGTCTCTCCTTAAGAAAATGACAGAGATGACAGCTGGTGAATGCACAATTGATAATTCTATGCTTAATTTTGTCTACAAGCAGAGAAGGTCAACATTTAACCAAAATAATAAGAAATCACTATTACTATAAAGAAATGCTCACCTCATGCACAAACAACACAAAACTGCCCTCGGACACTCTGGCATTTACAGCAGCTTGTGTGATGACCAAGAGTGTTTTTTCTGTAACATGGAAGGATTATGCCATTATACCAAAGGTGAAGAAAATTAATACAATAAATGCGCTACAGGATCAGCACAACAATTAGCGGCTCATTTCAGGGAACATACCATTTACGAATTGTTGATTGCCATTTACGAATTGTTTTTAATATTGGCAGGTTTCATGTCTCAAGGACAAGGATTTGCAAAGGATTTTTTTTTTTCATCTCTACCACTAAAACATACCAAACGGAATCGTCCACCCGACTTCACCTCACCTCCCCCTCGCGTAACTCCACCCCATTTTCACCTCCCTCCCTGCGAAATAGCTGGAACCGGCTCTCTCTCTACTCTCCCTGTGGCGGCGCGAGGCAGTGAGGGCGCTCACAGCCCCCAGCTCGGCGGCGCAGGGCAAGCAGCCCCCCTGGCGTGATGACGAGGGCCGGAGGCGCAGGGCGAGCGGCCCCCGACGCGGCATCATGGGTGCGCCCCACCCCATCGTGCGCTGCAATCCTTCCTCCGCTGCCTGCTTCATCAAGCCCTCCTCGTCCAAACCTTCCTCCGCTGCCGGTGAGTGAAGCTACGGAACCGGTTTGTGCTCGATCCGCTGCAACTAGATGTGGTAGACAGGTACTTCGATCCGCACTGGGCTGGGATTTCTAATCCTGCCTCTTCTTGTTTCGCAGTCATCAAAGAGGAGCGCAGTGTGCTCAAATCGCGACCATCTCCACAGTTTCACCACATGACCACTGGGGCACAAGGGAAGTGGAGGAGGAACCCACCACCGCGAAGTCGCCAACAGCAAAGGCGAGGTACCCGTCGCTGCCATGGCGAGCTGCCCCCCTCTTGGGAAATCTGCAAGGACCCATAGCAGGTGAGATTACTTTACTTGCCTGGCCCCTGAACATGTCATCTGCATGGGTGTATGTATGTTCAATTCAGCGTCGTCAGTGTTAGTGCCTCACTGTCAGGCTGTGCGATTGATTTTGACTGGGATGAAAACAAAATTGCATGAATTGTTTATTGTCAGTTAAGGAACAGCAGTTTGGTAGCTGATCTTAGAATTGCACACTGATAGGAAATTAGGCAACAAGAGAACTACAAAGACACTTGGAACCTGTTGCCTGATAACTGATCTCAGAATAGTTGTCAGATAGAAGGAAGCATGGTATTGTTACCCGTTGCCAGTTGAGCTTAGAAATGGCCTTGATATTTCCAGGTACTTCTAGGTTCTGATCACAATAAGTGCTGAATAATCCAAATATACACCATATATGGATATCTCTTTTCAGTTTCAGAAAAAAAAAAAAAAAACTAACGATGTTTCTTGCTGCCTTTACCATGTGCAAACCAGACCCCATCATCCCTGGCGTTACGGCATGACCTAGCTCCATCAGTGCAGACAAGAGCAGCCATTTTGGTGGCTAATTCTACCTGGTGGCCATGGGCGCAAGCGTCCCCGGATGTGAGTTTACAATTGATCATATGTTCAAGCTTCCAATAAATTTAATCATGACAAGTTAATTAAATTTTGTAGCAGGGCAGGTATGAGAGCTACTTTTAATGTCTGTGAGGCGCAACCTCTTTGAGAATATTGTTATCAGAGAAATAAACACTTAGAAAGCTGATTAAAAAAACTGTGAGGCCATCATCAGTTAGTTTGTTGTAAATAGACATATTCTGATGGCTTGCCACATTTCTATTCAATAGTCAGATGTTTCGATAATATCAAGTGACATTTCTATTGCCTGGGATCCTAGCTGCAACAGTTGAGAACACGCTTATCACACCAGTGCCGCCAGCTTATTTCTTTCATAGACAAAATTTGATGCATTTGAAGTTAAGACATTTTCTTGGGGTTCAAAAAAAAGGTTGAGATAGTTCTTTGATGGACTAAGGAAAACACCTAAAACAGATGGTGTCTTGTTTCTTTGTGAAAGTTATTATGTGTTTTTGGGTTCTCAGAGACGAGGGATATTAATTACCACAGAGAATGTATCCATCTGATGAATGTATCCATCTGACGAAATTATATTTTCTGTAGGTATGGTCTAAATTTTACATACAGGGTTATGCTAAACATGTGTCAAATTCAATTTCGGTATAGTTGCTTTGTCCGATTCTGATTTATTTTGACGACAGTGTTAGACAAATTGGCTCCAATCAAAGAGGATATAAGCATCTCAACAAGCAGAGCAGGTCCCAAGTGGTATATAACATTTCTGTTTTGCTCTTGCTCAGCCATTAGATTGTTGCTGCTAATTGTCAGATTGGAGGGAAGCAAATTGGATTGCTGCTCCTCTACTCTGATTCGTGGAGAAATTGCTCATTCAAGTAAGGCCTATACTAAGAAGCTTCTGTACAATATCAGAGCTAAGTTTGAAATGGAAATTTATGCAACTGACAAATGATAAATCCCAGACTTGCACTTCTAAATCTGAGATACTATTACATCTTTGCTTGACTATTGTTTATCATACAGTTTGTGGATTTTGCCGACCATAATGCTTTTGATCTCCTTGTAAGATACGGCACCACTCACCTTGTATTCATTGATGATATTCAGTTAGTATTATTTGATGCCTTATAACTTGTTTGCCAAGTGATTTACTGTGAAATATTTACAAAATAAGATTAAATGCAAGTTGGCTTATGAAAAAGTTATTTCTGAAATTGTAATGTTTATATAGTGCAGGGAACAGCTTCTGTAGTTCTTGCTGGCCTTATTGCAGGCCAACCATTACTTGGTGGTTCATTGGCAGATCACACGTATCATTTCCTGGGTGCTGGAGAGGTCATTTTCTCTCTGACTCTTTTATAGACATTTAGTTTCAAGGTAGTCCTTATATGCTGATTTCAATGGTATTTTGATCTAATAAAATACCAGACGTAATGTACTGAACTACTGATCTACCCCGCTTTATTCCAAGTGCGTCATGCTATATGCAAACCAAAGTATCAACTCAACTATTTGTAATTTGGTAGTCAAAATAGTTTATATCATTCTTATTTTATTAGTGGAGCTTTCTGTTCTTGAAATTTGAATTACAGTTTTTTTAACTCAACTTGTTTATCACTGCATTTTTCTCAGATCCCAATGTTGGTTTGTTTGCCATCTTTCTTCCCATATCAATAGTTGCTCTGTTGCTTGTAGGCTGGGACAGGTATCTCTAGCTCTTGAGATCTCACGGCAAGTGCTTCTTCATTTTCTGTTGGTTTTTTCTGCTGTTTCTGGCTTGTGCTATACACGTCAGGATGGCCTAACAATTTCTAAATGTGTAGACGAAAGCTCCTACAGAGGAGTTGATGAGGACATCAATACCAACGATACATCCTCGCCGTCTATTACTCGTGCTCGTGCTCGAAAACTTAATCATCCAGTGAGTTCCCTCTTGAGCTCTTGTCCATCTTGTTTAGATCTTGGAGACACGTGCACTCTTGTTTTGATTAGGAATCAAGGAGAAGACAAAAAGGGAAAAGGACTCGCGTAGGCTGGATTCGGACTGCAACACACCTCCAACTTGCGACGGTCGCAACGGTTGCATACGGAGTCGGATTTGGGTGATTCTGGACTTGTTGGAAAGCAGATCAAGTCTACTTTCATATGGATCTGGCCTCATACTCATATCTGCTCAGAAGCGGCGTCAATCGTCCAAAAACCACCGAGAGGTCTTCTAGGTGCCACCTTAATTTAGCCTAATGGGTTGTGTATCGTTTAGAGTCCATTAGGGACGCGGCTTGTGGTCGTCCTCCCCACGTCATATACCCCTTAGCCGCCACCAGGAACACTTGGGTTTTGTTTAGATCAAGTTTAGCCTTCGCTACTTGCCTGTAGGCGCGCGTGCTGGATCAGCCGCCCGTCTCCTTGTCTTCGGAACCCCACTCTTGATTAAGATTCAGTTTGAGACCTTCAATTTCATCTTGCAAATCCAGTGCTTGTTTCCTCATTCTTGCTAGTTCTTCGGTTGCTTGGAGGACAGGAGCCCTAGTGGTTGGTTGTCGCGCTCCACAAGATCGTGACGGCCATTGGAAGTGGTGTATGGGTCGCTAAGGCGCGGTCTTGGAAGGCTATAGTCAGGCCGTGAACGTCATCTCCGTCCACCAATCGAGTTATCCCACGCCTCTCATCGAAAGATCGGCCAAAAACCCTAGCGGGTTCATATCAGGAGTGCCGCAAGAAAATTTGGCTTGTTGATTCAAAGGACAAATTTATGAAGAGGGCCTCACTTTTATTTCATTATATCTTTGTCTCGGAACATCGTTTTATTCCTTTGCTAACTATAAATACTGATCAACACTTCAAGAAACCATGGGCTCAAGGGCACAATCCATGTTCCTCTGTCGGTACTGCATCTACGTTCACCTCGACGTTTTCTGCTGGCATTTGCTATGATTTTCAGCAAGTACTTGGTTGTATGTTTGTCAGTAACAGCATGAAAGGTTCGTCTTTCTTTTTTTTTCTTAGATGAGAATAGATTCTTCAGCAGGTAGAGTATGCTGTCATGACAGAACCCGTTACGAAGAAATTGTGATGTCCACTTTATAGTCGCTACTTAAAAAATATGTTAGTGGCACACGCATGAGATTGGTGACATTGTAGCTGCGTCCAATGAAAAGACAATTGAGGTTTATTTTTTCAATATGTTATAAATGACCAGAATATGCATGATTCATGAAGCTTTATTGTAGGGATCTGCATGATTCTTTTCAGCTGTCGGATGCAATAAAGTATTGGAAAGCATACATTGATGCTTAAGCAGATGGCAAAAGAAAAGTTGTGTGATCCGTATTATGTTACGGAATGGCAGAGTATAGTCATCTTATCGTACGATCTGTGTGTTTTTAGAATAAAAGTTTAGCTGTCCCGTAGCAACGCACGGGATCCTAGTATAGCCAAAAGTATCATTCTTTCTTCTACATGCACACTAGATTAGAAACTTTGCTTGTACAGCAAAATTTCCAATCTATACGTGAACACTGGAATAGACAGCTTGATAACTACAGCCTCAGCTCTGATTTCTAGATCGTTTTTGGCATTTCTAGATACACAACTTTTATTATGTATCTCGACATATCGTATATCTAGGTGCATAGCAAAAGCTATGTACATATAAAAGCCAAAACGGACTATAATTCGAGACTGAGGGTGATGGGTCATTTGGATTTTCCGAGTACTATAAATTGGGCATTGGGTTTTCAGTTTCAGTCAAAGGCATTGTAAAGGTCACAGAAACTCCAACAATCAATTGCAGCACTAGGCCCTGGCAGAAGGTCAGATTTCATAAATAGATTCTACTGAATTTATCTCCGTATCATAGACTCATATGGAAGACTACTGGAAGGTCGAAAGTGCCTTCCATACATAATTAATGAAACAGGAAGTTTTCAATCAAGATGCATTCCCAATTGACTAGGGTCAAACTCACTTGGTGTGAAGTTGTTCGCTGATCAAAACTGTACAACATAAATAATAACTAGGATCAAACTCTCATTGGTTTGTAAGACATAAGATCCTAAACTTTGGTCAGTTTGTTCCAAAATTTTATGTTCAGTTCAGGTTCAGAGTTTTGTGTACAGAGTTTGTGCTGAACCAGTGAACCGACCCTCCTCTCTGATACCTCTCTCTGCCAGTTTCTTGTGTAAGCAATCTAATCGGCTTAAAGCGAACTTGTTCTTGGTATATAACTCTACAACATTTGCTTTAAGGGCATAAAGCAAATTCATATTGCCAATTACAGATTATGCATATTCACACAGGGGGGCAGTAATTGCAAGCTACCTACCAGACAATCATGTGCTAAATTGAGTACCGTAAAATTCTCACACAAGGGGTGGTACTAGCAAGCTAGCTAGCAGACAATCATGTACTAATAAGCTTACCTAGCTGACCATGCATATATTCATACAAACAACTTCAAAATGCAATTTATTTAGGCCACAAATATTATCGATCGAATAATTGTAGACATTGGATAACTACACATAGATTCTGAAAAGCAAAGTATTTGTCCATCAAGCACATCGAATAATTACACATGTTCTTCGCAAAAAAAAAAGAGAGAGAGAGAGAGAATAATTAGACATGTCTATCATGATATGATAATAGATGGCTAACCTAGGTAAAGTGCAGTGCAGTTTATCCTCAAGCAGATCTAATAAGAAAAACAAATCTAACAATCTAACAAGAAACGTAGAACAAGAGTATGAGGAGTAGGCGTCCAACCTATGGCTTGAAGACCACGCACAGGGCAGCTAGCCGGGGACCCAGCAGGTGCAGGCGGAGGCGGCGGCTCCACCAGGATCGCGGCAAGACCTAGCTCCCACCACCAGGATCGCGGCTCCACCGATCGTGGGGAATAGCAACGGGAAACGATCAAACCCTAGCACCACGGCGCTCTGCCAAGAAGACGGATTAGCAATCAAGATGGCCTGGAAACAAAGGGAGCAGTGATAGGAGGCGCACGACTTGGAGAGAGATGGCGCTCAAACCCTAGGCGCCATGGTTTACCTCGGCGAGGTGAGGCGAGGCGATACCGAGAGCAGAAGACGTGCGCACGCGAGGAGAGAGAGAGGAGGAACGGCACGGGAAACAGAAACACGAGGAGAAAATTGGAAATTTGCCGGAAGATGAAATTTGAGCTTAGGGAAGGGCTTCGCCACAACGTTATCCAGTCTGTGGACTTCGCCGCGAGTTTGTAGGCTTCGCCGAAATAACTTTAGACTTCCCTCTATTCTATCATTTCAAGGTTTTTTATCAACTTAAAATTATTTAGGGGCTTATTTGGAGAAATTAAAATCTAATTAACAACTTAGATTATTTCAGTTAGAATATGGCATTCCACTACTTTATAAAGTTCATATATTAGTTTACCTCACATTCATAGGGTGAGAGATGAAATTTGATTCTATAGATCATCATGCTATATTTCTATTTTACAGTTTATAGTATGCTCTTCAACTCGCTTCTGCATGTTAAAAATATAACACATAATTATCCCTCACGTACAGCCAACAATAATATACAAATATAATTTATATACAGTCATATTAAGTTAATTAATATGTATGTAAATTATGATTCTTAAAATAAATTTAATTCTAAGGATCCAAACGGAGCCTATCCTTTTTTACCACATTTGCCCCTACCCCTTCTACCCTATCCTCTCCTTGTCTCTGCATCCTTTCTTCTCCAAAGGAATCGCTGGTCTAGGCGAGTGGACGATGTCGGCCGTCACCGCCCACTGGACGGCCATCGCCAAGTGCACCATCGGTCCCTGGTTCGCCCAGGCCACCCCCCACGCCGTCGTCTGTCGGTACGGGTCTACCCCTTCTCGTGGCCAGGTGCCCAAGCCATCATCGCCGTGTGGCCACACCCGTGGCCTCGTGCCCACGCCGCTGCCCAAAAACTGAGGTAAGGCTTCAGGCTACCCATATTGACGATTGATATATGGATTCAGTGGGTAAATTTTTAATTAGGGCTTTATAGGACTAAGAAATGTGCTTGTGCTATGGATTACAATCAGAGTGTGTGGGAGTATAGACCCGTATACCCACGAGGCGCTACATAGGCCACGCTGTACCAAGAGGCTCAACTCGCTAGAAGGTGTCGTCGGTGCACGGGGGCAGGCACCGTATGCCACACGACAGTAGTTCGAGTCCTTGGCGATTGTTGATATTAATTAAATGTCACTTGATAAATTACCTAGCCAACTCTTTTAAATCTATATCTCTTATAATAACTAAGTTGTCATCCCTAACATGAATATAAGAGACATAAATAGAAACTACCCAGAATAATAATAAGCAGTTATTATGCATGCAAGTGACTAAAGTGGATATAAAATATTAAGTTCAAAGTACATGCAAGCGCACAGATTAATAATACCATTGTAGCATTTTACCTAAGAGTATTCCGAATTATCATTTATATTTTACCACTGAGAAAGGTTTGGCAATAAATGGGATGTAAGTAGATTGATAGATGTCATATGCATATGCAAATATGGAGATAACCATGCATGACCCATATTCTCAGAACAGGGTTTATATCACAATGATAATAATATATATGATAAGCATAATGATCAATCTAATCAATCAGTATATAATAATGATCACTTAAAACACTTCCTATCTCGGCACTACCATGGATTAGGTTGAAGCATAAGGATATCTTAAGTCATTCTAACTATACTATTAAACAAATATTAGATTGGTGCAATTATACTAGCAATCATGGCGAAGACACCTCATATTCATACTTAAGGGAATATTACTAAGGAAGATCAAAATCATAACCAGCCTTCTAAAGTAATAATAACTTCCTACTCTGCCTACATTCGGAGTGTGGACTACAAAGGACTCAACGGGAGTGTCACATCCGTGATCACAGAACCCAGAATATAAGGTGCATTTGCAGACAAATCACATCTAAGCACCATGCTTACATGTTGTTCATCACCTGAAGTATCTAGGCCCTAATGGTTTTGGTGATTAATGACAACAAAGAGGTTATTATGACTAACGTGTATTTTGAAGGATAACTTAGAGGTTAGGTAATAATAACATGTAGGTTCAAACCCCTAACAATGGAAATCGATTCGGTTTTCAAAGGATGGAAGATAAGATGGTGATAGAATAGTTCCAAGTGTCGATTGGAGTTGAAAGACACTTGGAGTACTCTTAGGTTTTGTTTTTCTCTTTGACCGTACTATAAAGAGGGGTTTAGATGAGTAGCTTGATCAGGGCAAGGTTAGAGAGTGTAGATGTGATGCACACTTGTCCAACATAGCTCTAGACAGCCCAGAGAGACTCTTGAAAGAGAGAGAGGATCAAACTTCGTTTTGGAATGTTTCGATTCGGCGAAGTTTTGATCAAGTTTAGAGCGTCGGACTCTGAGGAGTATGGTCGTCGGACCAATGTTTGGAGTCCGACGGGTACGTGGCAGCCCCTGGCTGCTTCTCAGCACACCAGGGAGCGTCGGACCCCGGCTGGATGGGCGTCAGACCATCAGCCAGTGTCCGACGGTGTCAGGGGTTCCTCGGGTGAGCGTCGGACCTTGGTGAGGGGAGTCATCGGACTAATGTGCGCATCAGTCTGACGCTTTCAGAGAGTTCTAGAGAGCACAGTAGGGCGTCGGACCATTGTCGCGTGTTATACACGTGCTGTGGTTCTGTGCAGCGAGCACCCGAGAGCGCCAGAGGGCGTCGGACTGGGTCCGACGCTAGGCGTCGGCCATTGCCCAGCGTCCGACACCCCTCTGTCAAAGTGTTGACTGCAGGATAGCTGTGAGAGTCGGACTGGCAGGGTATAGTCCGATGGTGGCACTGTTAATAGGGTCCGACGGTTCGTAGAAAGCTGAAAACAGTACAAATGGCTAGTTTTGGAGAGGGGGAGTATTTATACTTCACTATTGTCTTCATTCTAGCTCTCTTGCCCATTTATTCAGCTGAAGTAATCTTTGTGACCTTGTGTGAGTGCAAGAGCCCTAAGGAGGTTGAGTGATTTCCACTTACTTGTGAGGTTCTTCCCTAGAGTGTGATCAAGAGTGACTTGTGTGCATCCATCACCTTTTTTGGTCTTGTTCTTGGTCAAGTGAAAGTCTAGACTTGTTACTCTTCGTGATTAGCATCACCTAGACGGTTCGGTGGCGATCGGAGGCTTGGTGACCGCTTGGAGAGCTTGTGGGTGGCCCAAGCCAAGCTTGTGAGCGGTTGTGGGCGATCCACCGCGCCGGAGAGGTAAAGGATCAGCCTGTAGAAAGCACTTGATCTTTACAAAGATCAAGGGGGAGCTACACCCTTGCGTGGGTGCTCCAACGAGAACTAGTGGAGAGTGCCGACTCTCCGATACCTCGGGAAAAACTCGGCTTGCAATCTCTTACTCATTTACGTTCCCGCATTTACTTTGTGTTGTTTACATTCCTAGAGTAGTATACTTATGTAGGAACTTGGCTCTAGGTTGCTCAACGTGTTTTAGGCTTAGAACGTACACAAGCACTTGTGGGGTGAGATTGGGCAAATGGCGATAGGTTGAATTGTTTTGCGAAAAATTTACGAGTTGCCCAATTCACCCCCCTCTTGAGCATCCTCGATCCTTTCAATTGGTATCGGAGCCTTGTTGCTCACTAATTTCGCTTAACCGCCAAGAGAAGGATGTCCGGTGGTCACGATGGTCCCCCTCCCGTCTTTGACGGTAACGATTTTACATATTGGAAAATTCGTATAGAGGCATACCTTGAGGCGGTGGACCTTAGTATTCACAAAGCCGCCGTTTAAGGGTATCCCACTCCCAAAGTCGGCGCTACCCTCACACCCGTTGAGAAAGAGCATGAAAAGTGGAATGTTAAGGCTCGCAAGATCATCTTTAGAGGCCTTAGCAAAGAGGTGTTCAACCATGTGAGGAACCACAAAAACACCCATGCACTATAGTCGGATATTTGTGCGCTCCATGAGGGAACTAAGAATGAGCGTGAGGAACGATATTATCTTATCATAGATTAGCTCAATTCTTTCAAAATGCTTTCTAATGAAAATGTTAATGATATGTACTCTCGATTGAATATTATTGTAAAGGAAGTCAATGGCCTTGGGTTCATTCAAATCACTCCGGCCGAGGTTGTAAGGAGGATCCTCAATGCTCTCCCCATTAACAAGTATGGTCACATTATGACCGTGCTTTATCAAGGGGATCTCTCCAATGCAACTCCCTCTGAAATCTTGGAAAATGTCAATGTTCATGAGATATACATAAAGATCACTCCTCAAGATGGCTCATCATCTAAGAAGGAAGCTTGTTGACACCAAAAGTGGCAAACGGATAAACCGCAAGCGTACGGTAGTCAATGTAGGTTTCATCGGGAGTATTCCAGATATCGTATTTTCCACGGGGAACGGAAAGTGTTCTAACTAGGTTCAAGGCCGTCCAGTGATGAGACAAAGGAGCTATGATAACTAGGTAGAGAGGTTTTTATGTAGTAAAGATATCTGGTCTTGGCTTTCTAAGTATAAAGAGGTTTACCACCTCCTCCCTTTACAAAAGGCGATAGGCGAAACAGGAGGAGATATAACTCCTCTCGAGGCGGCTATACTATTGTCTTGATGCCCTGCCGTTTTAATAACTTGTCTTACACACGTGGTGGAATACGAAGACCAGACAAGGCTGTCACCACTTGCTGGCTACCACAAACAATCCGTGCGACAAGCGGCCCACACTGATAAGATATAGCCTAGACACCACGTCTACACTATACTTACTACTCTAACCTTCGCGAAAGACTAGAGCACTTCACTAAGTAAAGTAATGTGCAAGTAAAGCAAGTATATACTTAAAATACCAGAACCAGAATATCAAATACTTAGAAGGACTCAGATGTAAAACTTACTTGAAGATTCGCATCCGCTGAGGTACACATTGGAGAAGATTCCCGACAGGCCCGGGGCTTTCTCCTGAAGACTTCCCTCACTCTCTCCCAACTAGCATAGCACTATAGCAGAGCTAAGCTACTACATAGTGTTTTCTCCTTTGAATCATGCTCTAAAGTGAAGGCCTATGGGGGTTATTTATAGGGGATGAAGGGCAGCGCCACGTCAGAGATCCGCGTGACCTCCAGCATGCACCGTTGGATCAACCGCCATATAACCGCCTTAAGATCAAGGGTGGAGGATTTCCAGCACATGTTCAACATGAGAAAGACGGTGGAGGTTCAACCGACCTGGCTGGGCCCAAGGAGGGGTTCGGCCAACCCCCCTATGGCAGGTGGGCCCAGCCAGGGCCTTCTAGAAGGTCTCCCTAACACGCTGGAGTGCAGCTGAGCTTTGGGGCCCATAAAGTGAGGTTCGGCCGACCCACTTATTGTCAGGTGGGACCATGGGTGAGTGTCCCCACATGTCATAGAGTCCATCTCAGGTGTTGGTTACTTCGGGGCCCACCAAGTGTGGTTCAGCCGAACTACTTTTGGTAGAATCGAAGGCCCATCTTTTGCAGGTGTCTTCTCCATGCAATTCTGAGCACAATGGTGGTGCTAACTTACCTTTGGGTGGTTCGGCCGAACCACTCATTGTGCCCATTTTTTGCACATCGTCTCCAGAAGCTGTGATATTGTTGAATGTGAAGTTGGTTTGTCATTTGGCCATACTTGGTAGGTTGCCCAACCTTCATATAGAGCTTCCGGACACTGAAAAGTACATGTTCTGAGTGCCTGCAACCAAATAACGACAAGTACATGTGAAACCAAGTTATTTGTACCTAAGTCACTATGTGTTTGGTGGTTTCCTTCCAGAAAGAATGTCTTGTTGACGGTTTTGATAGGGTAAAAACATGGTATAACTACCATCAACAAAGAGAAGAAGGACTTAGCTCTCAAGGCCGACAAGAAAGGCAAATCTCAAGCCAATTATTCTTCTTTTGATTCCACAAGTGATGATGATGATGATGTGGAGATTGCTCTCATGGTGAGGAAGACCACCAAGATGCTCAAGAAGCACAACAACAAGGGAATCAAGTTTGATTCCAATAAGAAGAAGTTCTTCACTAGTAGCAAAAGAAAGCCCATCTCCGAGATGGATTGCTACAATTGTGGAGAGCTTGGGCATCTTGCTCATCAATGCCCAAAACCCAAGAAAGACAAGTTCAAGAACAAGAACAAGGGCAAAAGGCAAGACTCAAGTGATGAGAGTGATGATGAGAAGAAGAAGGCCAAGCCAGTCAAGAAGAAAAAATTCAAGAAAAAGCAATTTCACAAGAACAAGAAGAATGGCAAGGCTTACATTGTTGGTGATTGGCTCACCGACATTGAATCTTCTAGTGGCTCTTCCGGTGAAGAAAGCGATGATGAAAAAGAGAAGGTGGCGCTCTTGTGATTGGGACTTCACTTCCTCCACCGCCATCACCGCCCTCATCTCCAGCACACTTTTGCCTCATGGCTAAGGACAAGAAGGTATAAAGTGATGATAAGAGTAGTGATAGTGACAATGAATATGATTCACCCACCTATGATGAATTTGCTAGCTTGCTTAATGACTACATTAAAGTGATAAGAAAGCTAACAAGTAAAAATGAAAAGCTAAAACTTGAGAATGGTAACCTTTTAGCTCAAAATGAACAATTCAACAAATCTAGTGATGAGGTTAGAGTTGAAAATCAAAATGTGTCATTTAAGCTCAAGGAGCTCAAATCTAACATAAAGGAGCTCAAAGAAAAATATGATAAACTTGAGAAGATGCAAATTGAGCTCACCACTAGCTACAATAAGCTAAAAGAGGACTATACTCAAGTAAAAGTGAATCATGACAACCTTACTATGGCTTATGACTTGCTTTCATATGAAACACATGATGCTACTAACCTTGTTGTTAAGTGTGACATAGCTACATCATGTGATGGCTTGGTTGATGAGATCATTGAGCAAGGTGGTAGTAGCAAAGGCAAGGAAGTGGTGATGGCTGATTGTCATGATGACTATTTGAAGCTCAAGATTAAGAATGACAACTTGAAGAAAGAGCTTGAGAAGCAATCAACCACCAACACCATTGTCATTGAGACAGTGCAACAAGATGATGAAGTTGAAGTGCTAAGAGAAGAAAACAAGATTCTCAAGAGTGAGAAGTGTCAACTTGCATCTTTGTTGGAAGAGAACAAGAAATTGAAGCAACAGAAGAGTCACTGTGATGAAATTTGATAGAAGTGGGATTGCCTACATGGGTGAGAAAGTGCAAAATATTAGAGCCCAAAATAGACTCAACAAAGTAAAGAACAAGCCCAAGCCCAAGCTAAAGAGATGCTTTGAATGTGGATAAGAAGGTCACTTT
Source organism: Eremochloa ophiuroides (assembly GCA_038502445.1). Taxonomy (NCBI): domain Eukaryota; kingdom Viridiplantae; phylum Streptophyta; class Magnoliopsida; order Poales; family Poaceae; genus Eremochloa; species Eremochloa ophiuroides. The sequence continues at coordinate 50,306,532 of JAHLJS010000003.1, forward strand.
CCTCATGAGTGCAAGACACCACCACCACAACCTTTGCCCAAGCATGTTAGGCCCTTTGCCTTTGATGCTCACTTCATGCTAAGGAAATATTCTAAGGGCAAAGTGAAAGTCATGTTCCTAGGTCCCCCTAACAAGAATAGGCCTAGGCAATTATGGGTGGCAAAAACTTTGGTTGAGAAAGTCCGGAGCCCTTCTCAAGTATGGGTTCCTAAACATCAAGCTTGATTTATTGTGTGTAGGTGCACTACAAGACCGGTGGCTCTTATTGGGTAATTGATAGTGGATGCACTTAACACATGACCGGTGATGCTCGTATGTTCACCTCAAGAGAATGTGGAAAACCAAGGAAAGATAACATTTGGTGACAATTCTAAGAGCAAAGTGCAAGGGCTTGGCAAAGTGGCTATATCAAATGATCATTCTATCTCCAATGTGCTTCTAATTGCTTCTTTGAGCTTCAACTTGCTATCCGTTGGTCAATTTCAATTGTGTGATCTTGACTTCCAATGACTATTTACATGTGAAGAAGTGGTTGTTTCCAAAAAAGATGACAATGAAGTTATATTCAAGGGTTTTCGGTACAATCACCTCTATCTAGTGGACTTCAACTCGGAAGATGCTAACTTAAAGACTTGTCTATTCACTAAGCAATGTCTTGGGTGGTTTTGGCATAGAAGGCTTACACATGTTGGGATAAGCACACTCAAGAAGCTATTGAAGAAGGAGATGATGAGAGGATTGAAAGATTTTGTATTTGAGAAGGACAAATTGTGTAGTGCTTGTCAAGCTGGCAAGCAAGTGGCAAATACACATCCATCCAAGTCATTTGTATCAACCTCAAGACCATTAGAGCTACTTCAGATGGATTTATTTGGGCCAACAACCTATGCATGTATTGGTGGCAAGCTCTATTGTCTAGTGATTGTTGATGATTTCTTAAGATACACTTGGATGTTCTTCCTTCATGACAAGACCAAAGTTGCCGCATCTTTCAAGAAGTTTGCCAAGAGAGCACAAAATGAATTTGAAGTGAAGATCAAGAAGATTAGAAGTGACAATGGAAAAGAGTTTGACAACACAAACGTTGAAGTTTATTGTGATGAAGTTGGGATGAAGCATAAAGTGTCATCCACCTATACAGCTCAACAAAATGGAGTTGTTGAAAGGAAGAACCGGACTTTGATCACCCTTGCAAGGACAATGCTTGATGAGTACAACACATCAGAGAGGTTTTGGGCGAAGGCTATCAACACCACATTCTATGCATCCAACCGCTTATTCCCTCACCGGTTGTTAAAGAAAACCCCCTATGAGCTACTCATTGGCAAGAAGCCGGACGTCTCCTACTTCCAGGTGTTTGGTTGCAAATGCTATATCTACAAGAAGCGGCAACACCTAGGGAAGTTACAAAGGTATTGTGGTATTGGTTTTCTTGTTGGTTACTCATTGAAGTCCAAAGCTTATAGAGTATTCAACAATGCCACCGGCCTTGTTGAACAAACATATGATGTGGAGTTCGATGAATCTAATGGCTCTCAAGGAGAGCATGAGAATCTTGATGATGTAGGTGATGAACCATTGAGGAAGGCTATGAAGAACATACCAACTAGAGACATCAAGCCAAAAGATGACGAAGATGATGGTGATGATGTGCAAGTGATCAATCAACCATCTTCATCAAATGTGCCTCAAGATGATGAAGATAAAGATGGGGTGAATCCACATGAAGACACCCACATCACACAAGAAGTTGAGGCACAAGCTCAAGATGTTGATGCTCCACAACCTCCTCCTCAAGTGGTTGATAGAAGATCTCCACTCCTATAAGCTCATCCTCAAGATCTCATTATAGGGAGTCCTTCAACGGGGTAATGACTCGCTCACAAAGACATGCTCAATTCATTGAACATCACTCTTTTATCTCTTGCATTGAGCCTACTAGCATAGAAGAAGCTCTTCAAGATCCGGATTGGGTGAATGCCATGCATGAAGAACTCAACAACTTCACCCACAATCAAGTTTGGACACTTGAAGAGAAGCCAAAATGAGCAAGAGTCATAGGCACCAAGTGGGTGTTTCGCAATAAGCAAGATGACAGAGGCAACATTGTTAGAAACAAGGTAAGGCTCGTGGCAAAAGAGTTCTCCCAAGTTGAAGGCTTGGATTTTGGGGAGACTTTTGCCCCGTGTTGGTGGTCCCTATGGATAAATTTTATACCACCAACTTAGACTAAAAAGAGGATTAACAATCATATTTTAGCACATATGCCTTTACTACTAACAAGTTCCACTTGTACCCCTAGCATTCATGTTTTACAGGTTTTATGGCATAATAAGTGGAAATACGCATCAACATGGAGAAAGTGCAAAGTCAAAAGACAAATCCGACAAATGCACAAACAAAGAATACTAAAGAAGCCCACCTTCAAAGTATAATTGGATCCATCCGTAACCACGGGGGAGGCCCAGGCCCAGGGGGCAACCGACCACCCGAAGGCGGTGGCCAGATGGCGCTCCCCAGGGACTGACCACCCCCCTAGTTGGGCCTTCCGGGCCCATCTTTCTTAGGCAGTGCTCAAGGCGGTTTGCTGATGGCGGTTTCACCTTCTTCTAAGTTTAGATGCGCCAAACCGTCATAGTTCCACTATAAATAGATGGTGCTCCATCCCCTTCAACACACACATCATTTGGAGTCATCTACCTCACACCTCTCACTTGTATCTTTAGAGTAGTACTAGTAGTTCGTGAGCAAGGCAAGAGCTATCAAGGAGAGTTTGTCTCCTTGGAAGAAAAGGATCATCTTGCTATGAATACAATTCGGTCTTCTTCCATGAGCAAGTTCTTATCATACTTATATGATTATGCATATGAACTAGAGTCTAGTTATGATCTTGCTATGAGCATAGTACATGAGCTAGAACTAGTTTATGTATCATGTTCTTGACTTGTTCTTCACCGTTTTTCATTGTTCATCGAATTAGTATGAATAGAGGAAGAATTAGGAATGAGGTGATGGTTCGTCGTGCTGTCATGGTTGCTCTTAACCTAGCCTGTCAATCCGAAGGGTTGGGGTCCGCGGGGGTTAGGAGTTGTTTCCAAGTACGTGAGCATGGTGCTCAGGTATACGGAGATCGGCGAATATGTCGGTATCCCACGGGCAGAGGGGTAGGTGGACAGGTGGTGACAGCCCTGTCCATCCCTAGCATTCCCCCACATTCGGATATTGAGTAGGAGTTCATAAAGTCTCTATCGGCTGGCAGACCAGGTGCGGGGATCTTCCTATCACCCCAGACTTAGTCATGATACTAGAACGATTAATTAGATGATTTGCTAACAGTTCTTTGCATAATTATATATGACCAATGTCTGCTCAGTTAGATATATTCTTTTATTCTTTATTTTCTTTTTATCCTTGAGGTCAATCCATATGTGTGTCCACTATCTTGAAATCATGTCTTATTCCTGTTTACTCTATGCCTACCATTGCACTCAACAAGTGATCATGTTTACACCACGCTTGATGCATATTGCCCTCCTACGGGAAATTATAAATACGACATCCTACTCATGGGTTGAAATGCTACAATGATAGTTCTGTGTGCTTGCAGAGTAATCTTATTCCTTACTGAGCTATCGATTGACGTATCTAAGTACTATTACTTAAAGATTGTAATTCTTGTTGCACCCCACGGCGCCGTGCCACAGTTTTGCATATCGTAAGTAATGACGGTTAGGAAGACCAATCCGGCACTTCTAACTGCAATTACCAGACTGCATTACCTAGGCCGGCGCCACTAAGGGCCAAGGATTACCTTTCTAAAATAATGGTGGTTGGGAATGTCAACTTATGTTTCTATGCCAACAACCATTTCTGGCGTCATTGCCGGGGATGGACTTTTAGTCTATTTTTTGTAACGACGTTAAAAAATGCCAACAAACATTTCTGGCACCGTTGCCGGGGATGGACTTTTAGTCTATCTTTTGTAACGACGTTAAAAAATGCCAACAAACATTTCTGGCGCCGTTGCCGGGGAGGGCAAAAACATCTAAGCTGGCATAAACATCGATTACAAAATAAGCATTGGTAGACGTAGTTTAAACTGGCTAACTTCGCTGTTTTCTTTCTCTTTTTATTGGAATGAAAATAGGATAGTGTATGAGTGGTTTTGCTCTGCCGAACAATTTCATCAGCAATACGGAAGCACTCCTAAGAAAGAAAAGGTCTCGTACCGTTTCTTCTTCTGCTACTTCGTCAGCAGACGAATCGTTCATTCCCGCACCATCCGCTACTACCGTTATGGCCAAAACACTCCATGACTACTCCATCCCCGCTGTTGCCAACGTGCCCGTTGGGCCCGCTGTCAACATCGGAAATGGAAATTTCGAGATCCGTACAGGCCTTATCTCGATGGTGCAGACAAGTCAATTCTGTGGCTTGCCAAGCGAGGATGCAAACGCTCATTTGCAACACTTCCTTGAGCTGTGCGACACCATTGTCATCAAAGACGTCGCACAAGACAGTATCGGGCTCCGCTTGTTTCCTTTCTCCCTCACGGGGAAAGCGAAACAATGGTTCTATCAAAATAAGGAAGCCGTCAACATGTGGGACAAGTGTTCCGCAGCATTCCTCGTCAAGTTCTTCCCCATGAGCAAGACCAGCGCTCTAAGGGGAAAGATCTCAAACTTCTAGCAATCTTCCCTTGAATTTATCCTCGAAGCATGGGAAAGGCTTCATGAGTACATCCGAGCCTACCCTCATCATGGAATGGAAGATTGGCTCGTGCTCCAAAACTTTTACGAAGGTCTCACGGTCATATCAAAGGGGCATGTAGATGCCGCAGCTGGAGGTGCATTCCTCTCTCTCACCATCGCGGATGCAACTGCACTTATTGAGAAGATGGTGGCCAATCAGAGTTGGGGAGAAGGAAGAAAAGCACAAAAAGGCGCGCATACCGTGAAGGAGACGGACTTGCTAGCCGTAAAATTAGACTTGCTGATGCAAAAGCTGGACGATCATTCCACCAACCCTACCATGAGCATCGTCCAGGCCATGGACTCACACATGACGTGTGAAGTCTGTGGAAACGTTGGCCACTCAGGGAATAACTGCCCCGAAACCCAAGAAGAAGCTTCATATGTCAACAATGGGTTTCGCCAACCTCAGCAAGGTAATAACGGGAGGAACAACTAACACCGCCCGCAAGGTAATAATTTCAATTCAAATTACAATTCAAACCAACCTTTCTTAAAAGATCTCGTTCTAGGACAAGCTAAAATCAATGAAAATTTGACCAAAAAGCTATCCTTCAATGATAAAATATTTGAAAATATAAATGTCAAGCTTGAAACTTTGTCTTCTTCTATTCAAAATCAAGCAAGTTTTAACAAAATGATAGAAACACAAATGGCACAAATAGCTGCTTCTATTCATGTCAACAATGTGAAAAAAATCCCAGGGCAACCCGAGACTTCTCCTGAGTTTGTTCATGCAGCTACAGATCAATAAAGGAAGGAAAGCCTGGCCAATAGACTGTAAACGTTGAGCCCTTGCCGAAGGTCATCGGTAATTATCTAAAAATAAAAATAAATAAATAAATAAATAAATAATTATCTGAAGGGGCCCGCACCATCATTCTAGCTTGGGGGTGGTGTCCCCACTCAGGTATTGTATCTTATCCTTTTGAAAAAAATAAATGAATATTTACATACATATTTATATAATATATATATATATATTTCATAAACTTATTTTCTTGCATTCAAAAAGGGTTTTCCTCTTTTATGAAATTTAGTCCAAAATAAATTCTTCTTCAAAAAAAATTCTATAAAAAATAATTTTCTGAAAGAATTAATTTTGTTGAGTTTAAATATTATTTTTAGAATGATTTTGAAAATAAAAAAGTTTCAAACAAAACTTGTGGAAAATCAAAAACTGGAGCAAAATTTCGAATGGAGTCATTCGTAATCGGCTACACATTAGAAATAGCCGTTAGAGGGAGCTGTAAAAAAGCTGGACCAAACCGGCCCTTTCAGGGGACCGGCCGGTCCCAGGGGCGACCGCCCCCTGGCCAACGGCTCCGAGGCGTGTCCTTCTGCCACCAGCTACTAGCCGTTGTAAGGAGCACTCCCCCACCTGTATTCAGCTCTATAAATACAAGGATCCCGGGTGGAGCTCCTCACCCCTCTCATTCTCACATTTTTGATTCCCTCCATCACTCTCTTGCTCCACCATTCTCCAAGCATTTTTCCACAAAGTTCAAGTGCAAGGAAATCCTGCACAAACTTCTTCCACTCCCATCACAAGTCAAGTTCTTATGCCAAGCTCACCATAAGTGGGATTGGAGGTCGGATTTTCGGCATGTTCCGAAAAGGCCATCGCTCTCGTGGGGAGTCTAGTCAAAGTACTCCCACACGTGAGGAGAGCCCGCTGCATGAAGAAGAGGAGGCGCCAAGAGGTCACGCCATCGATGAGGCCGACGCTCCCTTCATTGACTTGGAGAGCGAGCGGGAGATGCAAGCATACAACCTTCTTAAGGGACGTGAATTCCTGCATATACCGGTCTTTGACCCACACTTTCTCCAGCAGACAGGTATGAACGTCGAATTTAATACCATTTTCGAAAATGTTGGTTGGAGCCAAGTTGCCCCCATGCACGAACTTGGGTCTCATTTCTTGACCATCCAAATCTTGGGTACTTTACAAGTTGTCGACTATGGTATTACCTTTCGCTGCTTTGGGAAAGAACATAGCCTTTACTGGAAAGATTTTGCTACACACTTGGGTTTTCATGAGCGATGCTCTGTTGATTTGGGTTTTACTCCTTCGGGATATCAGCGTCATACTTTTTGGCACTTGATAACCGGACAAAATGTGACTGGAAAATTCCAACCCAACATCAACACCATCCACCATCCTTCTCTAAGGCTTATGTATAAATGGATTGCTAATTCTTTCTTTCCTAGAGAGGACACTCACCATGCTTATGATATTGAGTTGAAGTTGGTTTATGCCGTGCTTAAAAAGATTAAAGTCGCTCCTGTCTATGACATTGTTAAGCACTGGTTAAACTCTTTTAAAACTTCCACACCAATTATGTGCACTTCACTCATCACACGTCTTGCTGTTAGTGTTGATCCTCATGGTGCTAACACTATTGTTTATCTCTCCATTTCGTGCATTATGATCAATGAGTATTATTTTACTCAAGCTCATACCATAAAACGTGATGACTCCGGAACAAACCTGGTATTTTATTATCCGGGATATATAAACGAGATTCCGTTACCTAACCCGGATCTCGCTTTATATAAATCCCTATCTCTCACCTTCGACCTTGTTGAAAAGGAAGAAGCACGCAGGAATTCTGTTTCTCACAGGAGATCACAGAGGAGAGAAGTACAGGAGGAAGAGCATGCGCAACCTGTGCAGCCTACACCACACCTGGCCATGCCCACCACGATACCAAGGATGGAATGGTCCTCGGTCATATCTACACCTGGATTCACCCCGGGTATGGATATAGTATGGGACATGTTCCTCATCCTTATGTGGTTGGAGGGTCAGGGTGGCAACACTCGCAGGATGCAGGGGGATCAAGGCAGCCCGAGCATGAGCATTCTCCAGATTCTGAAGGCATGCCACCTCCGATACGCCCACAGCTGGTCACACTAGAAGTCCTCAACACACGCATGGGAGGACTAGAACTGCAAAATAGACAAATCCAAGGTACGCTCAATGCTCACATCCAGACTTCTACCCAATGACATGAGCAGTACCAGCAGCAGTTCATAAACCTCGAAGATGCGAACCGGTGGCGGCACGAGGCACAGGTATCCTACCTTTGGTCCATGGGATAATTCCCGGGACCTAGGCCTTGAACTAGCTTGGGGGAGGAGACCCCACAAGAGGTAACATTTATCTTTCAATTTCTTGCACTTTATTTCTCGCACTTTTAAATTCTGCAATTTTATTTCCTTATTAAAAATAATAAATAAAATATTCCACTCCCATATGTGCTAATATATGTTAGTTTCTCTTCTGTTGAAATGATGAATAGTTGCTCTGTCTATAATTCATTTGTGCTTAAGTTATAACTTAATATTCCTCAAAATTTAAGTTTGTTGGCTAAAAATATCTCATTCTGAGAACTTGAAATCTTGTGGGTTGCAATTGCATGATCCTTTTCTAAGTTGTTGCGAGATTTGAGATGGTACAAATAGACTTTGCTATGACTTTGTTTTAAGAGAAACTTGACATCCGGAGATTTCTTTTCAAAAATTCAAAAATCAAAAGTTCCCCAATGATTATGAAATACCTACCAAGGCCATATGACATGCTCTACTTTTACAAAAACTTAGTCATATGCTACTTACGGAACTTTGAGTTGAGTCAAAACGCTGAGACCTAGTGAGATTATGGTTATACACCCATGATTGAGATTCACGTACACCCACCAAATAAAGCCGACTCTCATCCTGAGAGTTGCGCACAACATGCACCTTTCATCCACCAAATAAAAATGCCGACCCTCACTTTGAGAGCCGTGCATACAAATTTTTTTTCACTCCTTGTTTGCCATCATGACGTCTCTCCATCCAAAAGTTTTTAATGTCAAATCAAAATATGGGCTATGCTAAAAAAAGCCAAAGGGCATGAGAAAACAAACGGGAAATAAAATACAAATACCCGTTCAAAAAAAAATATATATAATGATATAGCCCATATTCCTCCAAAGAGTTTTATTCCATCCAATAAAAAGAGAGTCATGATGCATGGAGTGCCAAAAAGATTAGAGATAGGTTTTCACCATTCCACACACTTGCACATCTCAATCAAGGTATATGACTTGTATCTCCTTATGGTCCGGTCTTTGACTCAGCAATATAAGTAATGTAAGTACGCCCACCTTCATACCTACCCAAAACTCCACTCTCAGCCTTAGTAGTAGGATGAAAAGGCAACACTACAATGCCTTTGGTAAGCTAAACCATACACATTGAGCGATTGAGAGAATCATTTGAGGAACTTGGTTTATTTTGCAAAAGTTCATAAAACCTCTGGATAAAAGGACTATCAAAGAATGAATGATTGGTGAGTCTATTATAATCATTCTAACTTGCAACCGCCCAAGAAATTGGAGAAGCTATAAGCCCCATAAGAAATCAAGGTAAAGAGTGGATACAATGCCAACTTATTTAAATTACGAATGAATGCTATGTTATAGGTATGACACTTATGAATTATATCATCACTGTAGCAACTCCTGATCAATAACCATACTTGGCTATTTGCTCGGGACGAGCAAAGGTTAAGCTTGGGGGTCTTATTGGTGGTCCTTATGGATAAATTTTATACCACCAACTTAGACTAAAAAGAGGATTAACAATCATATTCTAGCACATATACCTTTACTACTAACAAGTTCCACTTGTACCCCTAACATTCATGTTTTATAGGTTTTATGGCATAACAAGTGGAAATACGCATCAACATGGAGAAAGCGCAAAGTCAAAAGACGAATCCGACAAATGCGCAAACAAAGAATACTAAAGAAGCCCACCTTCAAAGCATAATTGGATCCATCCGTAACCACGGGGGAGGCCCAGGCCCAGGGGGCAACCGACCACCCGAAGGCGGTGGCCAGATGGCGCTCCCCAGGGACCGACCGCCCCCAGGGGCGACCGCCCCCTGGTGGGGCCTCCCGGGCCCATCTTTCTTAGGCAGTGCTCAAGGCGGTTTGCTGATGGCGGTTTCACCTCCTTCCAAGTTTAGATACACCAAATCGTCATAATTCCACTACAAATAGATGGTGCTCCATCCCCTTCAACACACACATCATTTGGAGTCATCTACCTCACACCTCTCACTTGTATCTTTAGAGTAGTATTAGTAGTTTGTGAGCAAGGCAAGAGCTATCAAGGAGAGCTTGTCTCCTTGGAAGAAAAGGATCATCTTGGTATGAATACAATTTGGTCTTCTTCCATGAGCAAGTTCTTATCATACTTATATGATTATGTATATGAACTAGACTCTAGTTATGATCTTGCTATTAGCATAGTATATGAGTTAGAACATAGTTTATGTATCATGTTCTTGACTTGTTCATCATCGTTCTTCATTGTTCATCGAATTAGTATGAATAGAGGAAGAACTAGGAATGAGGTGATGGTTCGTCGTGCTGTCATGTTTGCTCTTAACCTAGCCTGTCAATCCAAAGGGTTGGGGTCCGCGGGGGTTAGGAGTTATTTCCAAGTACGTGAGCATGGTGTTCAGGTATACGGAGATTGGCGAATATGTCGGTATCCCACGGGCAGAGGGGTAGGTGGACAGGTGGTGACAGCCCTGTCCATCCCTAGCATTCCCCCACGTTCGGATATTGAGTAGGAGTTCGTAAAGTCTTTATCGGCTGGCAGACCAGCTGCGGGGATCTCCCTATCACCCCAGACTTAGTCTTGATACTAGAACTACTAATTAGATGATTTGCTAACAGTTCTTTGCATAATTATATATGACCAATGCCTGCTCAGTTAGATATATTCTTTTATTCTTTATTTTCCTTTTATCCTTGAGGTTGATCCATATGTGTGTCCACTATCTTGAAATCATGTCTTATTCCTGTTTACTCTATGCCTACCATTGCACTCAATAAGTGATTATGTTTACACGACGCTTGATGCATATTGCCCTCCTACGGGAAATTATAAATACGACACCCTACTCACGGGTTGAAATGCTACAATGATAGTTCTGTGCGCTTGCAGAGTAATCTTATTCCTTACTGAGCTATCGATTGGCGTACCTAAGTACCGTTACTTAAAGATTGTAATTCTTGTTGCACCCCACGGCGCCGTGTCACAGTTTTGCATTTCGTAAGTAATGACGGTTAGGAAGGCCAATTCGGCACTTCTAACTGCTATTACCAGACTGCATTACCTAGGCCAGCGCCACTAAGGGCCAAGGATTACCTTTCTGAAGTAATGGTGGTTGGGAATGTCAACGTATGTTTCCAAGTATTATTATTAAGGACGGACCTTTAGTCTATCTTTAGTAGTAATGCTAAGAAACGCCAACAAACATTTCTGGCACCGTTGCCAGGGATGTGTAACACCCTAGTGTTAGTTACTATTTTCACACTTGCATTTGCATGTCATCAAGCATAGATCATGTCATTCCATGCATCATCATCATTTCATTTGAATTGATTTCCTTTTAAAGCTATATGTTTGTTTATATGTCCATAACATGCTAAATGTGTTGACATGCAAATGTGATGCTTGTTTACTGTTCTAAATGCTTTATACATGTTTGGTATAACATTTGGAACAATGTTCATGTTGGTGAAATCCCCAAAATACCCCTCTAGCTCATAGTTGACTAGAGAGCCCTCTAAAAGCTATTCTGTTTGACCAAACAAGAAGGGCATTTTAAGGATTTTGCATGTCAGTGCACCCTTAATCAAAGTTGTGTAGAATTTTATAAGCAACAAACTTTATTTTTGGGTCAACTCATGAAAATGGGTGGAAGGTGATCAAAAAGTTAAATTAGTGCAGATTTGGAGCTGTTTTGAAGTTTCAAATTTTTCCTAAGTCCAAAACTGGTTTTCAGTTTCGGTGTACCCCTGTTCATCGACCTGTATCTCTCAATCTAGGCCAATCTAGAGTAAAGTGTCTTAATACCAAATGATCTACTCATATAGCTCTTGGATCCATATTAGTGAAGTTTTCGCTGAAACGCACTGGATCACGAGTTATGGCTTGATCAAAATCGGGTTTCAGTCGGGTTCGCGGAGACTGAATCGAAGCTGATTCAGCTCGGCAGCCGGTCGTCGCCGCGCGACCGCGTCAGACGCCGCGCGCCAGGTGGCACCGTACGCCGCCGTTGGCCGCCGCGCCGGTCGGCTTTACAAAAGCGACACTCCACTCTGTCCCCCGCACGCTCCTCTCACTCTCACTCGCTCGCTCTCGCCCCCTGCTCTCCGTTTTCCCCTCCGCTGTCGCCATTTCCGCCGCGCTGTCGCCGCGGTGAAATCCGCCTTCATCGAGCCGTCTCCGACCGCCCCATCGCCGCCGTAGCTTCGCCTTGCTCTGCTCTTCATCCTCGACCCGTTGCCGACCTCAGCCGACCTAAGGTATAGCTCCAGCGAGCTTCTCGCCGCCGCGCCATTGCCGGAGCGCCGCCGAGCTCTCGGGTCGCCGCGACGAGGGCGATGCCGGGGTCGGCTTCTCTCTCCATTGGTCGTCTAGGAGTCTCCGTTAACTGTAGATCCAGTCTAAGCCGTCGGATGGGTCGGTCTCTCCGTAGGTTCGCCGGAACCCGAGCTCGCCGTGAACCCGCTCGCCGCCATGCCGCCATGCGTGCGCGGTCAGTGAGCTCCCGTGCACAATAGTCCGATTAGTCGCACGCATAGGTCCGCTAGGGTGCCAGGGACACGGAATGAAGCTTAGCCGCGCGAGTAACGGCCGGAATCGGCCGGCGCAAGCTCGCCGGACCGCCGCCGTCCGCCATTGCCGCCGTCGAGCTTGCTCAAGTGGGGTACAACCCTCGGCAGTTGGTCCATTGAGTTCGCCTCGTTGCCACGAGTCGGTAGGTAGCCTCGGCGTCGCCAGTGACCTCGCCGTCGGCGAGCTCTCGCCGGTCAGCGCCGGCGGCTCTGCCCCTCTCTCTGACGCGTGGGGTCAGGTTGACTCCAGGGCCCGCGAGTCAGCCGTTCGGGTGCGCCTCTGGTTCACTGAGCCGGGTGCACGTAGCAGTTTCTATCGGGTTTGGGTTTTATGATTTATAAAATGAATTTCCAGAAAATGTGTAAAATATTCCAAAATTCATATCTGGAGCTAGGAGTGTCCAATTTAGGTGAACTAAATTTTGTTATGTTTGTACTTCTGAGCTCTATCAAGGAAAAATACAAAATGTACTTTTGGAATACTTTTTCTGTGCAGTTATATTTAAATTGTTAATTGCTTACAAACTTGATAAATGCATAAGTAATTGTAGGAATGTGCTAAAAATATGATTCCACTTGCATTAATCTTGTTCAGGGAAGTAGAATCTAAGAAAAATATGTTTGCTGGTGTTGCACTATTATTTATATGGTGTCTAGTATAATGTGCCTTTTATGCTTTAATCTTGCAAAAATCACCATGCTTAATGTGTTAAGGATATGGTCATGAATATTTTTATTGGACCATGTTATATTGGAAAGAAGCTAAGAAAATTGGGAAATCTATTGTTTGATACTTTTCACTGTGTTAAATATTTTCCATTGCTTAAAAGGCTGGTTGTTTGTTATTTTGGTGTAGACTGTTATACTTGTCCAAATGACTTGAAATTTTGTCAGTAGGCTAATCTGGATGTGTAATAGCTACTGTAATTTTTATGGATTTTTTTGATCATAGTAAATAGTAGGTCCAGTTATAAGCTAGGGTTGGTTTAATTGTTTTTAAGCAAGCATCTATGGGTGTGAAGTGTTTTCATGCATTTCTTTGATGTTCCAGCATTTGTCACCTATTTTAAACAGTAAAGCTGATCCTAATTTGAGCTTAGGGCAGCAAGGTTAATATTTTGTTTATATGATGTTGCTCGCGCTTGTTAATTATAAGTTGGTTGTGGTAGGTTAGTTGATGCATGTTGATTATTAAGTGCAGGTTGTAGACCTCTCACCCGGGACGAGAAATTGTTCTATGCTTTGCTTAAGAAGGGTGAGTATGAGTTGGTTGTCTAGAGAAGAAATATGCATGTACTCAGTAAATGAGTGTGGAGTGTTAAACTGATTGCATATCATAGGTTAATTTGTGCATCTCTATCTTGTATTTCATGTGCATTCTCAGTTCTCATATATGCATATCATGCATACAGGATCGCCGGGAGGCGTGACGCTATTGCAGTTCGATCCACCGGAGGAGGGAGTTCCGCCGGAGATTGAAGTGCCAGAGGTTCCCGAAGGCCAGGAAGAAGAGGCTGAACTTCCAGAGTGTCCTGATCACCAACCTACTAACTTTGTGAAAGGCAAGCCCCGGAGCATCCCTAAGTCTCCACCTACTCTTTTTACAAATGCATTGGTCTTTATTAAATCGTATGATTGTGCACTTAAGTATAGGAGTTGATATGATACCGTTGCTGCATTTATACCTTGTCCACTTATACTTGATCTTGAAGTTATTACTAGACAAGGGGATGGGTTCGATCTTATGCTTAGCCATGCTTAGACCGGTAGAAGTCGAGGGATTTCCTGTCCTTCGTGAGCATAGGTGGTTACTAATGATGATGGGGTTGGATTCCACATGATGGACTATATGTGCCACCATGCCACAGTGTCTAATGAGAGAATCAAGGCTAGGTAGCGGGGAGCCACATGACATGGTTGAGGTCATGCCGTCTTCGGTGCTGCTTGCGGCCGACTAGGACTGAGGCCACCAGACATCAGTTGAGATTGAAAGACGTCGTCACATAGCTGGCCAGATAAGTCGTTCTGACCGCGAAGCCGAGTATTTCCTTCTGAGCCGAGCCTTGGTGCGACTAGGCAGACATATTCTGGAGGTAGGAAGTATGTGCGGAGACACCATCTTACCAAGGGCAGGTCAGGGACCTGATGCATCCTGGAAGTGGGTTGGTCTCTGAGAATATGGTCCCCGCCAAACTCGCGACATATTGTGTCTCAGAAAGATTTAACGGTGGCCCAAGAAGCCAGTGGCTCGGCTGACAGGGTTTGTGATTGGCATATTTGCCAGCTGGTACAATCGATTCAAATCGCCATCTCTCCTGGTTAGTGAGAAACTGAACTGATCTTCTGGTGAGGTAGAGGCTAATAACTTGAACATAATGATTATGGTGAGATGAGGTTGATATCTGTGGATATCGGAAATCATATGGTTTTATTGATTGCTATAATATTCAGTGAATGCTTAGTATAGTGGCTAATCTTAGTAAATAGCTTAACTAAAATCGAAGCTTATCACAATTAAAATGAATATATTGAGGATCTACTGTAGTAATACTTTTGATGCAAAATGATGCTACCCTCTGAGCTCCACCAAATAAGCCTTGCATATCCTTGAGAGTCTTTTTATTTACTCCCTGTCGGGTAAGTCTAGCTGAGTACAATTGAGTACTCAGGGTTTTATTCCCATTGTTGCAGATGGTGTAGTCTACTACGCGTATTGCAGGAATTGCTTCACCCCTGCGGGCGAAGAAGACTAGACCCGAGGGCAGGGTCATTATCTATCCTTAGATGTTGTAAGAATGCTGTGACAGGGTCATTTGATGGTACTCGTATTTGAACTCTGTGGTGTAAAACTATGTTAACTTCCGCTACTGCTATATTTGTGTAAAAGACTATGTTGTACTCTGATGTTTAAATTCGGTTGCGAACTTATGTGTCATGTGATCGGGTATTGCTGAATGAATGATCCTTGGGGTATGAAATGTTTGAAATCCTTCGAGATTTCCGGACTACCGGGTTTATATTGGCTCAAGTGCGACTGGATTGCGATTAAAAATGCGATCGTTGTACTTATGCTCGTATAAATTGGTCGGTTCTGTGACAGGATGGACTTTTAGTCTATCTTTTGTAACGACGTTAAGAAATGCCAACAAGCATTTCTGGCGCCGTTGCCGGGGATGGACTTTTAGTCTATCTTTTGTAACGATGTTAAGAAATGCCAACAAGCATTTATGGCGCCGTTGCCGGGGATGGACTTTTAGTCTATCTTTTGTAATGACGTTAAGAAATGCCAACACCCCGGTTGCAAGATTGGAAGCCATCCGTATCCTACTTGCATATGCATCTAATCACAACCTAAAACTCTTTTAAATAGATGTGAAAAGTGTATTTTTGAATGGCTTCATAAATGAACTTGTCTATGTTTCGCAACCACCGGGTTTTGAAGACCCTGATGTCCAAACTATGTTTATAGGTTGTCCAAGGCGCTATATGGCTTGAAGCAAGCCTCTCGGGCTTGATATGAGCGCCTCTGCGACTTCCTCATCAACAAGGGCTTCAAAATCGGCTTGGTCGATATCACACTCTTCACCAAGAAACATAAAGGGCACATCTTCATTTGTCAAGTTTATGTTGATGATATTATCTTTAATTCAACTAATGAAGATTTTTGCAAGGAATTTGGTGATATGATGTCCAAGGAGTTTGAGATGTCCATGATCGGTGAGCTCATATTCTTCCTCGGCTTTCAAGTCAAGCAATTGAGGGAGAGGATGTTCGTGTCGCAAGAGAAGTACGGGAAGGCCTCCTCAAGCGCTTCAAGATGGAAGAATGCAAGCCCATAAAGACACCCATGCCTACCAACGGACATCTCGACCTTGATGAGGGAGGTAAATCGGTTGATCAAACTCTCTATCGTTCTATGATCGGTAGTTTGTTATACTTAACCGCATCTAGGCCCGACATCATGTTTAGTGTGTGTATGTGTGCTTGCTTTCAAGCTAACCCTAAGGAACCTCACTTAGTTGCGGTGAAAAGAATCCTTAGGTACCTAAAGCACACCCCAAGCATAAGCCTTTGGTATCCCAAAGGAGCTAACTTTACTCTTGTCGGCTATTCCGATTCGGTTTATGCCGGTTTGCAAGATTGACCGGAAAGGCACATCTGGAGGGTGCCATTTGCTTGGAAGATCACTAGTTTCTTGGTCCTTCAAGAAACAAAATAGTGTTGTCTTGTTAACAACCGAAGCGGAATACATTGCCGCGGGTGCTTGTTGTGCACAAATTCTTTACATGAAACAAACCCTACTTGATTATGGAATTAACTTAAAAAGGGTGCCTTTGTTGTGTGACAACGAGAGTGCAGTAAAACTTGCTAATAACCCAGTTCAACACTCCCGCACTAAGCACATTGACATCTGCCATCACTTCCTTAGAGATCACGTTGCTAAAGGTGACATTTCCTTTGAGGGAGTGAGAACGGATGATAACTTGGCGGATATTTTCACTAAACCATTGGATGAGGCACGGTTTTGCACATTAAGGAATGAACTCAATTGCCTTGATCTATCCAACTTCACTAAAAGATGATCTTGTGTTGTCATGTGCATTGCATTGTAACATAAAACATGTCTAACTTTGAATTACACGTAGGGCTTGTCTAACTCGGTTAAGATAACCGCCCAAAAGCGTGTGAAGAAGCTTACCCGAGGACAAACTTGTTTAATTTACGCGAATCTGCATTGCATATGCATGGTTGTTGTTTTGTCGTTTCGTTCTTGGATTCTATTGCCTATTTTCATAAAAACTACATATGCCTATGGCAAACTATTTGAAAATTTGAGGGTTTGAGAGAGGACATCTCATACTAGTTCCAACTGGTGTTTATTTGACTCTTATTGGGGCTGGAACTTAGTTGGGAAAAATCGGCGTGAAGAAGATTGAAGAAAATCAGGTTTCAGGGCGTCGGACGCTGGTTTTCCCAGCGTCGGACCAATTGCCACAGTCCGACGGTCCCCTGCTGTAGGGTCGAGATGGCGGACTAGAGGGGGGGTGAATAGTCCTTTATAACAATTAATCGCAGCGGAATAAAACCTAATTGGTCCTAGCGACAATTCACCCCTCTAACTAAGACTCTAAACACCTTGCCAAAGATCCTAGCGAGAAGCAAAGGTGCAAGTCTAGCTTGAGCTTCCCTAAACCGTTCTAGCGCAAGATCACACAAACCTAAGCGCTAGTACTTTAAGCACCGGGGAAACTCCTATTAACTAGCAAGCAAAAAGCACTAAGCACCTAAGCTCACTACTTGCTCAATGACAAGGATACACAATCCAAATCAAAGAGCGCAACTCACTTTAGCTACACAAACTAAGTGAGAACTACTTCTAAGCTACACAAGCTAAGAAGGTGAGTGGCAAGCTACACAAGCTAACCAGTCTCACAAGAGCAACTACAACTACACAAATAAAGTAATGCACAATATAAATAACTTGTGTAGAAGGGAGCAAACCACCGCGAAGGATGGGAAGATGTTGACGCGGTGATTTATTTCCCGGAGGTTCACTTGTCGCCACAAGCTACGTCCTCCGTTGAGACAAGCTCCAAGGTTGCCGCCGGTCCTCTTGCTAGTGGTGACCCGCAAGTCATACTCTCCCACGTGGAGTGCTTACCACAAGCTCTAGCACTTGACTCGGCCGGACCACTTGTCGCTCTTTGCGATCTCCCG
This sequence comes from Eremochloa ophiuroides, assembly GCA_038502445.1. NCBI lineage: Eukaryota > Viridiplantae > Streptophyta > Magnoliopsida > Poales > Poaceae > Eremochloa > Eremochloa ophiuroides. The sequence goes on from JAHLJS010000003.1 coordinate 50,324,689, forward strand.
CGGGGTGAGCTTCAACCCCTCACAAAGCTTCTCCGGAGCTAAGCACAATCTTCTTGCTTGCTTCCACGGAGCCTCTCGCCACCAAGCCGTCTAGGAGGTGGCGACCTCCAAGAGTAACAAGCACCACCGGCTTGCAACTCGATCACCTAGTGCCACACGATGCAATCTCTCAATGCAACGCACTATCGATCGATCACTCACTCCTCGATTTTGAATTCTATGAGCACAAGTGAGTTGGAGAGCACTAAGCCATGCACAAACAAGGGAGACACATTCCCAAGGTGCAAGACCCATCCAACAGCCGGCCACAGCCTTCTATTTATAGCCCTCAGCTCAAAAGAGCCGTTGCCAACTGAAAACAGCCGTCGGACCGACCGTCGGACCGAACCAGCGCGCCACCGTCGGACCAATGTCCACGGTCCGACGCTCCCGATGGCCGCCACGTGTCACTAGCCGTTTGAAGTCGAACGTTGGATCACAACGGCTATTTCTCGCGCCGTTTTTCCAACCGTCGGACGCTCAAGCCGATGGTCCGACGCGCGCACAGCTCCAGGCGTCGGACCGTCCGACTCTCACAGACGGGCCACAGCTCGGCCACCGTCGGACTCTCGCGTGGTTAGCCGTCGGACCAATGATCACCACGGTCCGACGCTTCCAGAGAGCTCCCCGAGCGCTCAAAACCGTCGGACTCCAGTCCGACGCTCACCGTCGGACTAAACTCTAGCGTCCGACGCTTTCCCGAACGCCACGCGTCACGCCGACACCGCTCGCCTCCGTCGGACCGAAGCGGGCAATGGTCCGACGCTCGTTAACCGAGCGTCCGACGCTCGCTATTGGCCAGAACTAGGGTTAGGTGTCGGACTCTACTCAATGGTCCGACGCTATCCCTCCACACAGTCCGACGCTCCTTTTGAGCTCCTTTCAACTTCAAACTTCACCACCTTTGCAAATGTGCTAACACCAACAAGTGTACACCTCATGTGCATGTGTGTTAGCTTTTCACAAACATTTTCCAAAAGGATTTTTCACTCTTTTCACCACGCCACTCGATCCTACCAACGTATGCAAGTTAGATCGCTCAAGTGGCACTAGATGACCAATATGCAAACAAGTTTGCCCCTCTTGATAGTACGGCCATCTATCCTAAATCCGGTCAAGCACTTCTCTACTCAACCTTAGACCGGTGAAATGGAAATGCCCTAGGTTATACCTTTGCCTTGTGCTTTCCATTTCGATCACCGTCTTCATCACCGTCTCCGACACCATCGATGCCAATGCAACACATGCACCAACATCTCATGAATGATATGATCCACTTCATATCATCACGTGGCTTTTGGTTCATCAATCCTTGACTTGCTTGCTCTTCACCGTTGCGTTGGTCCATCGGCGCCAAGCCATCACCCGACTTGCCCTTCACACTTGCAACCGGTCCGTCGACGCGAAGCCTCGTCTTGATCTTCTCCACCTAGCCACATGACTCCATGTCATGTCTCATGCGTTTAGCTCCTTCATCTCCATATGTGTGAGCTAAGCAACACTCAACACGCCATATCCACCTCCATGGCATAGTTCCTCACACACATGTACCTGTGGACTAATCACCTGTGTAATCAACACTTAGACACATATTAGTCCACCTAAGTTGTCATTCAATTACCAAAACCAAACAAGGACCTTTCAATCTCCCCCTTTTTGGTAATTGATGACAACTCTACAAAGATATGGAAATTAAGCGCATTAACCAAGTTAGCTCTTCACACAAGTGTAAATTACTAACTTGGGTTGGATTTTATGTTACTTATCCATCTTTAAGCTCAAATCTTTGGACTTGGATAAGCTTCATAAAACCCGACTTGGTAGTGTTAACTCCCCTTACATGTGTGCTCAAATGGTTTGGTTTCAAATTTTCACACATGCATAAATATGGAATTTGTGGGAGTGCCAACACTACTAAGTGATGCTAAGGTGTTTAGAATAAACCTTTAAAGCTCGATACCACATGTAGTTTGGCAATGATCGTGCTTGATACCAATTGCTTCATGTCAATTGAAGTTGCACCATTAAGTTCACCCTTAGCATCAAGATTAACTAGACAAGCAAGAATACTAGATACCCCGTGAGATCAACATTAAAGGGCAAGGTTCTAGTAAATACTTGATAAACACAAGTCTAGCTAACAACCTATGCATGCTAGTTCTCAAATCATCATTCAAACCTATACTAGCATACACCACACAAGTAAGATACCATATGTAAATAAACTAAATGCAAATGCAAGCAAGCATATGAATATGCACATTTCAAATGCAATCAACCATGTCCATGAGCTTGCTCCCCCTACTTGTGTGCTTCTCTTGTCCAAGAATTTTGATCCCCTTGCAATCTTCAATCTTGTGGATCATTCTTCTTGTTGGCCTATTGCTCTCCCATCATCGGCCTTCATGATGGTTCATTGCGTACTTCCATCCATCTTGATTATCTCTCCCCCATGATCATGTAATCCAATATCTCTTCCTTATCACACAATTTCATATCTTTGTCCAAATCTCTCCCCCTTTGTCATCAATTTCCATAAAAGTCAATGCTCTATTGTGACAAAGGTGTGCGGTAGGGATGTTGAGGGTAGATTTTTGCACATTTGATGGACACCACCATTTTTAGTTGGAATGACAACACTTGTAAACCATCCAAAGAATGAGATACCACATGTAGGACTTTGCATCTCTTGATACCAAATGAATAAGTGTCTCCCCTATGTCATATGGTCGGTCATCCACTTGAATTTGAGCTCTTTTGGTGTGGGAAGTCTTCATCTTTGATGATCACTAAAAGTTGAGGATCAATTGCACATCTTGTCGGATACCACTTGAAAATACCACGTGTAGATGAATATCACGTGAAGAAATAACTTGATATCCATTTTTATTGTTGTCTTGTGCTTCTTGAACTTAGATTGTTTCCAAGAGCTTCTTTCTTGATTAGTTCAAACTAGCAAACTTGCACAAGTAATCTAACTCGGTTTGAACCAAAGACAAGCTTCTTCACTCCACTAGGGGTTATCTTGCCTATGTTGAATTAGATTCTTTTTGCTTATTTAACTAGATCAAACACTAGGTTCACATGCTCATGAACAAGTCATATTTAGCCACTAGATCAAACAAAACATACAAGCAATAGTGGCATCATATGAACTTAAAATCATTTGATTTCTTTATGAATGCTCATCTATGTATGACTATATGCTCTAATCAAGTCCTTATCAAAATATGGATGCATATGCCATACAATGATACCTTTGCTATCTCGGAGTAGAGGATAGTCATTTTCAATCAATCTCAAAAATAGCAATAGTGAAGTTCATTTGAATAGCTTGGTGAAGACCAATCATCATCATGAATTCTATTCTTCACCCATATGATCAAGTGCTAGCTTCAATGTTGTGGTTGACTTGCTTCCATTCTTGATCAAGCTTGCATGAGAAAATACTACTTGGATTTGCATGAGTACCACTTATGAATATTTGACTTCTTATTTGGTTTGTTGCTTGCTCTTTAGATCAATCCTTTTAATTTCTTCAACTAAGCATCTTCAATGATTCTTCGGATCACCACTTCCATATTAGCCATCCAAGCATCACCCACTTGGTTTACCTACATAAGGCGGCACGCCCCGACGATCGGGAGAAGTGATCTCTCTCCAAAGAAACATCTTCAATACCTATTTGAATTGCCTTTGCTTGATTGATCTAAGGACTTAACATAATGATCAACTTGAATTCCTTCTTTAAGTCCTTTTCTTTCTACTTCTTTAAGTCCTTTTCTTTCTACTTCTTTAAGTTCTTGTCTTTCTATCCAATTGTTCTCCAATCATCACTAGGACTTAAGCTTCATCTTTTCTTTGCTTGGTCTTGACCTTCCCTTAAGTACCAATATCCATGATACAAAACCAAACAAATGACTCTCAACCACTTGTAATTATATTTCCAACTTGAGAGCCTTTCAATGCAAGAGATACCAAAGATTTGCAATAATTCTCTCGTGTGGACAGATTATGTACACTTCAGAGAATAGATCATAACTGCCAATGTACTTGTCCAATGACCATGAAATTTTGTGGAGATGACCTTATTTGAGTCTACTAGCAGCCATAAAAATTTGAGCTTTATTTGACCAAGTATGGACTGCCAACCATTATTTTTCTCTCCACTGCTACATGCTCAAAAACTGCTGTACTATAGTTGACAAGAACTACTCCAAAACCAAAGTAATCCTTATCCAATTCTTATGAAATTTTGACAACAACTTGTACCATAAGTCTAGAGCATGTATATCAATTTTCAAGCCAATCCAAATAGTTTTGATTACTCAAACATGGCTTTATTCTCAGCTAGCTCAGTTTCACAATTTTGGACAGATTTTGATCAATTGAGCTAAACTTCTTCAAATTGAATCAAACTTGAGGTAAACAAGCTTGAATACTCTCACAAGACATATATCCATTCAATCCACTTACTAAAAGTCATCCTATGATCATATCCAACCAAATCTACTCAAATTTGATCACTAAGCAATTATTCCATTCAAACTTCTTATTGCAAGCAACATATGCATATTTATCCAATTCAATCAACTCATATGCATCCAAATAAGTTTGATCAACAAATGATATACCTTGATAATTTATGATCATCCACTTTCAAGCTTCAACTCAATTGTTTGCAAGTCATCAAATAATTATCCAAAGAACCACCCACAACTTGAACTTTTGCACTTGTATGTTATAGCACTTGGACTTCACTTTATTTGATTTGGCATTGGTTTGGATTTACACTAGTAATCATGACTTGACTCATTATATGATGATCAATATGAATGCCAATTAAATCAAGCCTCCAATGCCATGATACCTACACGCAATCATCCACTTTTTGATGGTACCCAAACTAGTTTGGGTCCTCTCAAGTTAGGAGCAACATACTTAGGCATTGCCTTAGTATGGATAGCGGGATGTTTTGCAGTAGCAACCGATGAGGTACCATTGTCATCCTTCCTAAGCAAATTATTTGCATGTATTGAAATAGGCTTAGGAGTGTTACCTAGGGGACATGAATTAGCCATGTGTCCCCTTTCCCGGCATGAGTAGCACTTTTGCTTTGCTTGAGCCTTCTCTTTCTTGCTCATGTTGTGCTTCTCATTGCCTCGCCTCTCTTGAGTTGCTTGAGCCTTCTTCTCAAACTTGTTAGGACACTTCGAGGCAAAGTGACCCATGTCTTCACATTTGAAACACTTGATGTGAGCCATCTTGTTCTTCTCTTGAGTCTTGCTCATCATCAACTTGGCATCATGAATATGAGTTTGACGCCTTCCTCTTCCATTACCCCTTCTTGTTTTCTTCTTCTTCAAGTCACCATAGCATACTTCATGGTTGGTCTTGACTTGATCTTGGGGTGTCTTGTCTTGTGGCTTTTGTTGAGGCCTCACAAATCTCTTGTATAGGCACGTAGAAGAGATATCACTTCTAGTGCTACACTTGGGACATTGTGGATGTGTGAGCCTCACTTCTTCTTTCTTCTTGGGCTTCTCTTTGGTAGGGCATGACAGAGCTAGATGACCCATTTCATGGCATATAAAGCACATGAAATGAGCAAGTCTTTCTCGCTCTTGCTTCTTCTCTTTTCTAGCTCTCTTTCTTTCACCTTTGGTCATGTCCCATTTCTTTTTGATGTACCCAAGGCCACTCTTGTCACCGACAATTTTTGTATTCTTTAACATGTTATTGAGGGTGACACTTGAGTTGTTCCACCTTTCTATTTTGTCACTCATGTTCTTCACTTGACTTTTGAGCTCATTGTTCTCCTTCAAAAGGTCAGTCTCACAAGACATAGAAGTAGAACAAGTATGTAAAAATGAAGGACAAGGCATATCATCACATGAGGAGGATACATTCTTCATGCCTACATCACGAGGGTTAGTTGCAATATGTGATTGATCATTTGACCCAAGTGATGAGCTCTCACAAGTTTTAGATTTTTCATTGGAAATCTCCTTAGTGAGAAAAGCATGGTCTTTTACCAAATTCTCATGAGCAACACTAAGCTCCTCATGAGTCAATTTTAGCTCCTCATGTGAACAACTCATGACATAAAGTAGATGCTTTTGTTGTTCACATGTGTCCTTTAGAAAAGAGTTTTCATTAGTCAAATTCTTTGTTTTATTCATCTCATTTTCTAAAGCATTAAAGAGTTTGCGCACAAGCTCGAAATTTGGATCATCACAATCAATAACCACATTGCCAATTGATACCTTACCATCACCAAGTGATGTGTAGCAATGCGATGAGGATGAAGAGCTTGTGGATGCATCACTCTCATAGCCATCATCAAGTGAGCTTGAGGTAGAATCATCATGTACATCACTTGTGGCTTTATCAACTCCCTTGTCAAGTGCTCTTGTGGTAGTATCAACATCATCACTTGACGAAGAGGAGAAACAACTCTTCACAATCATGGAGTTGTGAAGGTGCTCTTGATCACCAAGCTTCATATCTTTGGCATCATCTTCATCTTCGGAGAGCGCGCCATAGTTTTCATTGAGATACACCCAAATTTCATGAGCGGTCTCAAAGTGCATGATCCTTCCGAAGATGCTATCATCCAAAGCTCTATGAAACATGTTAATAGCTTGGTAACCGAGTTGTAAGCATTTCCCTTGCGCTTCGGTAGGATTGTCCTCATCAATCGCATGGGAAAAGCCTACATCTACGATCCACCACATTTGGGGAGAAATGAATTTAATATTACATTCCATCCAATTTCTCCAACGTGCAAAGTGTGTGCCATCAAATGTGTATGGACAATCAACATCTAGCCCATAAGTCGCCATCCTCTCGGGTCGGTTAAGACCGCAATTGAGAGACCAAGCTCCGATACCACGTGTAGGGTCGAGATGGCGGACTAGAGGGGGGGTGAATAGTCCTTTATAACAATTAATCGCAGCGGAATAAAACCTAATCGGTCCTAGCGACAATTCACCCCTCTAACTAAGACTCTAAACACCTTGCCAAAGATCCTAGCGAGAAGCAAAGGTGCAAGTCTAGCTTGAGCTTCCCTAAACCGTTCTAGCGCAAGATCACACAAACCTAAGCGCTAGTACTTTAAGCACCGGGGAAACTCCTATTAACTAGCAAGCAAAAAGCACTAAGCACCTAAGCTCACTACTTGCTCAATGACAAGGATACACAATCCAAATCAAAGAGCGCAACTCACTTTAGCTACACAAACTAAGTGAGAACTACTTCTAAGCTACACAAGCTAAGAAGGTGAGTGGCAAGCTACACAAGCTAACCAGTCTCACAAGAGCAACTACAACTACACAAATAAAGTAATGCACAATATAAATAACTTGTGTAGAAGGGAGCAAACCACCGCGAAGGATGGGAAGATGTTGACGCGGTGATTTATTTCCCGGAGGTTCACTTGTCGCCACAAGCTACGTCCTCCGTTGAGACAAGCTCCAAGGTTGCCGCCGGTCCTCTTGCTAGTGGTGACCCGCAAGTCACACTCTCCCACGTGGAGTGCTTACCACAAGCTCTAGCACTTGACTCGGCCGGACCACTTGTCGCTCTTTGCGATCTCCCGCGGGGTGAGCTTCAACCCCTCACAAAGCTTCTCCGGAGCTAAGCACAATCTTCTTGCTTGCTTCCACGGAGCCTCTCGCCACCAAGCCGTCTAGGAGGTGGCGACCTCCAAGAGTAACAAGCACCACCGGCTTGCAACTCGATCACCTAGTGCCACACGATGCAATCTCTCAATGCAACACACTATCGATCGATCACTCACTCCTCGATTTTGAATTCTATGAGCACAAGTGAGTTGGAGAGCACTAAGCCATGCACAAACAAGGGAGACACATTCCCAAGGTGCAAGACCCATCCAACAGCCGGCCACAGCCTTCTATTTATAGCCCTCAGCTCAAAAGAGCCGTTGCCAACTGAAAACAGCCGTCGGACCGACCGTCGGACCGAACCAGCGCGCCACCGTCGGACCAATGTCCACGGTCCGACGCTCCCGATGGCCGCCACGTGTCACTAGCCGTTTGAAGTCGAACGTTGGATCACAATGGCTATTTCTCGCGCCGTTTTTCCAACCGTCGGACGCTCAAGCCGATGGTCCGACGCGCGCACAGCTCCAGGCGTCGGACCGTCCGACTCTCACAGACGGGCCACAGCTCGGCCACCGTCGGACTCTCGCGTGGTTAGCCGTCGGACCAATGATCACCACGGTCCGACGCTTCCAGAGAGCTCCCCGAGCGCTCAAAACCGTCGGACTCCAGTCCGACGCTCACCGTCGGACTAAACTCTAGCGTCCGACGCTTTCCCGAACGCCACGCGTCACGCCGACACCGCTCGCCACCGTCGGACCGAAGCGGGCAATGGTCCGATGCTCGTTAACCGAGCGTCCGACGCTCGCTATTGGCCAGAACTAGGGTTAGGCGTCGGACTCTACTCAATGGTCCGACGCTATCCCTCCACACAGTCCGACGCTCCTTTTGAGCTCCTTTCAACTTCAAACTTCACCACCTTTGCAAATGTGCTAACACCAACAAGTGTACACCTCATGTGCATGTGTGTTAGCTTTTCACAAACATTTTCCAAAAGGATTTTTCACTCTTTTCACCACGCCACTCGATCCTAGCAACGTATGCAAGTTAGATCGCTCAAGTGGCACTAGATGACCAATATGCAAACAAGTTTGCCCCTCTTGATAGTACGGCCATCTATCCTAAATCCGGTCAAGCACTTCTCTACTCAACCTTAGACCGGTGAAATGGAAATGCCCTAGGTTATACCTTTGCCTTGCGCTTTCCATTTCGATCACCATCTTCATCACCGTCTCCGACACCATCGATGCCAATGCAACACATGCACCAACATCTCATGAATGATATGATCCACTTCATATCATCACGTGGCTTTTGGTTCATCGATCCTTGACTTGCTTGCTCTTCACCGTTGCGTTGGTCCATCGGCGCCAAGCCATCACCCGACTTGCCCTTCACACTTGCAACCGGTCCGTCGACGCGAAGCCTCGTCTTGATCTTCTCCACCTAGCCACATGACTCCATGTCATGTCTCATGCGTTTAGCTCCTTCATCTCCATATGTGTGAGCTAAGCAACACTCAACACGCCATATCCACCACCATGGCATAGTTCCTCACACACATGTACCTGTGGACTAATCACCTGTGTAATCAACACTTAGACACATATTAGTCCACCTAAGTTGTCATTCAATTACCAAAACCAAACAAGGACCTTTCACCTACCCTATGCTTGAAGGCGTCGGACTCAAGCGTCGGACCGTGTTTTTTCATGCGTCAGACTTTCAAGTGATCGAGTTCACGTGAGTTCATGACGTCGGACTGGAAGGATTGGTCCGACGGTGAGCGTCGGACCGCGTCCGATGCTTGTTGGTGCTCTCTGTTTCATTCTGGAAGCGTCGGACTCTACCGTGCTTTGGTCTGCCGGAAGCTACAGTCATCGTCCGACGGTCAGTTCACGAGCGTGATGCTGTTCTTTCTTTACTCTGTCTTGTGGGGCCCGTAACCACTCGTTCTCTTCTTCTTTCTCATGCCCGTGCCGTACATCGTCGAGCCACTGCTCTGCCAAAACCCTAACCGCCGCACTTTCGCCCTCCGTCGTGCCGTCCTCGCCCCAAATTACCGGTGCTCTCGCCGCCGGCGCTCTCGCACGGAGCTCATGTTTTCTCTGGCCCGCATCCCTCCTGCTCGCGCGCCCGTGCTCCTCCTGCTCGTCACCCTTGGCCGGGTTAGCCGCCGCCACCGCAGCCGTTGAACTCCTGCTCGACCTCCTCGACCTCTTTTGCACTGGCCATGTTCCTCATCTTTCTGCAGGGCTTCCTCTCGGCTCCAAGCCGAGGTCTCTGTACCTCTCACTACCGTGGTGAGCCTCTTCACCTTTTCCTGCTAGGTGCTTGACACCTTGTCCCAAAGGAACTTTTCCCTCTGTGTTCACTGTTTGTTTCATGCAGTGACCTTGTATTCCTTTGGAGTGCTCTCTGAGGTCCTAGCTTGAGCTTCTTGTCATGTTCGAGCCCATCCTTCTTCTAGGGTTTGTTTCTATCTTGCTCTTTTCAAGTAAAACCCTAGTCCCATCATCCCTTGTGTGCTCAAGCTCTTGTGTTCCTGTTTCATAGTGTCTTGAGCCCCTTCGTGGTTGGTGCTTCACGTCGACAGAGTTACTTACCTCTTCTCAGGTCCTCTCACCTCGCAGGCTGCTTTGCTATTCTATACTCATCTCATGTGCTTGCTTCTATAGGACATTCCTTATCTCTAGATATTTATGCTTATATATCTCCCTGTCTATCTTTCTTATGCAGTTTGTCATTGGTCAGAGGCAGTGATCAGTGAATCCGGGGCCAAGCCCACGGATATGGATTGAGGCCAAGCCTCACGAGTGTCAGTTGGCAGTTGCAGAGAGGCAGTTGGCAGATTTGACAGTTTGGCAGAGATGGTTCGATGCAAGCAGGCGAGTCGCAGTCAGGCTGGCACAGGTGGGGATGAGAGGCCTCCTTCTCGTCCTCCTCAGGATAAGGGGAAGGCACCATTTGTTGAGCCGAGCAAGAACCAGAAGAGGGGACTCACAGCAGCGTAGAGGTAGGCTATCAGAGTGGCAAAGGCAGCTGACCGTGTAGAGAGAGGAGTAGGCCTCCACATTGGAGGCATTTCAGTCAGTCTATCAGGCAGAGAGGGTCCAGAGGAGCAGACTCAGGCAGAGGCAGAGGCACAGTCACAGAGGCAGCCAGAGCAGCTGGAGTAGCAGGAGACACCGACTCAAGGGGAGCAGGCCCAGGCACCTCCACTTCGTCGCTCGGGCCGCACTCGACCTTCGGTGCCACCCCGGCCCGCTAGTCAGAGGCGTGGCGACCGAGTACCCAGGGCCCCTGCTCCCACAGAGCCACAGCCGGAGCCAGAGCCAGAGGTGCACTTAGACTTGTGGAACATCTCCGCAGCCCGAGTCAGAGAGCTTCGGCTGACTTCACTTGAGAGCTGGTTCCCACCTCAGCGAGACCCCAGAGCTTTAGAGGGCTGCTACACGACCTTACACGAAGACTTCTTCACAGCTCTTGTCACTTCAGAGGTTGGGGTATGACAGCACAGAGTGTGTCCCCGAGAGGACATAGTCCAGGTAGGTGCAGAGGAGATTAGGCCGTACTTGACTTATCTACCTGGTGTTGACGGTAGTTATACCATGTGTCGGGTACCAAAGTTAGGGGTACCCAACTTCGATGCAAAAACGCTCATTCCCAACATGGCCTGGCCCAAGTAAGGCCAGTGGAAGCCCACGAAGGCCGCGTCTACAGAGGCCCACGACATCATTCCACTAATGACAGCCTCCTCGGGAGAGCTCGCTCCGATTCGCATGAGCCTCCTCGGGAGAGCTCGGGAGAGCGGCGTCCTCGGTGCCCAAGTCTCCGACTCGCCTGAGGCTCCTCGGGAAGAGCTCGGGAGAGCGGCCTGAGCGCCCGAGCCTCCTCGGGAGAGCTCGGGAGAGCGGCGTCCTCGGCGCCCAAGTCTCCGACTCGCCCGAGTCTCCTCGGGAGAGCTCGGGAGAGCGGCGTCCTCAGCGCCCAAAACCTCCGATTCGCCCGAGCCTCCTCGGGAGAGCTCGGGAGAGCGGCGTCCTCGGCACCCAAGTCTCCGACTGGCCCGGCGCCCAAGTCTCCGACTCGCCCGAGTCTCCTCGGGAGAGCTCGGGAGAGCGGCGTCCTCGGCGCCCAAACCTTCGATTCGCCCGAACCTCCTCGGGAGAGCTCGGGAGAGCTCGGGAGAGCGGCCTCCTCGGCGCCCAAACCTCCGATTCGCCCGAGCCTCCTCGGGAGAGCTCGGGAGAGCGGCGTCCTCGGCGCCCAAACCTCCGATTCGCCAGAACCTCCTCGGGAGAGCTCGGGAGAGCGGCGTCCTTGGCGCCCAAACCTCCGATTCGCCCGAGCCTCCTCGGGAGAGCTCGGGAGAGCGGCCTCCTCGGCGCCCAAGTCTCCGATTCGCCCGAGCCTCCTCGGGAGAGCTCGGGAGAGCACGGGAGAGCGGCGTCCTCGGCGCCCAAACCTCCAATTCGCCTGAACCTCCTCGGGAGAGCTCGGGAGAGTGGCGTCCTCGGCGCCCAAACCTCCGATTCGCCCGAGCCTCCTCGGGAGAGCTCGGGAGAACGGCCTCCTTGGCGCCCAAGTCTTTGATTCGCCCGAGCCTCCTCGGGAGAGCTCGGGAGAGCACGGGAGAGCGGCCCCAGCTCGGGAGAGCTCGGGAGAGTGGCATCCTCGGCGCCCAAGTCTCCGATTCGCCCGAGCCTCCTCGGGAGAGCTCGGGAGAGCAGCCTCCTCGGCGCCCAAGTCTCCGACTCGCGCCCGACGGCCTCCTCGGGAGAGCCCGAGCCTCCTCGGGAGAGCGGCATCCTCGGCGCCCAAGTCTCCGATTCGTCCGACAGCCTCCTCGGGAGAGCTCGGGAGAGCGGCACCCTCGGCGCCCCAAGTCTCCGATTCGCCCGAGCTTCCCTATCCCCCTCGAGCGCAATCTCTCAAAGGCATCCAAGGCGCAGGTGATGTCAGCGGAGCAATCTTGGACCACAAGAGATCTCTCTGACCACTTTACAAGCACTCTCCCGTCAGGAGAGACTCTCAACACGACTGTGCTTCGCATACCCCTGACGGCCATACCACCTGTGCTCCACGGTATGGTCACAGACTCTCGATGCGACTGTGCTTCGCACGCCCCTGACGGCCATACCACCTGTCCTCCACGGTATGGTCTACGGTGCGCCGCCCCGTTTTCCGCCGGGACCTATTAACTCCAACTGTGACAAGCGCCTGACGACGGGCTACGCAAGAACAGGAAAAGCGCCTACTGCGCTGTCCACTCGAAAGGACAAGCACGCCTTCCATCCGGGCCGACATGACATAGTCAGACGACTGTTCCCATCTTGGAACCCACCAAGATCGTGCAAACCACGACAGCCATGCCCCGGAGACGCGGAGAAAAGGCAGTAGCTGCATAGTCAAACGGGGAACAGCAACTCCTCACTGTAAAATACGTAGCTGCCCCTGCCTCTCCCTTGCGACTATAAAAGGGAGAGCAGAGGCCAGCTTTAGGGGGAGAACGGAGAAGTTCTAAGTTCTCACCCACACAAACGTACCCACAGCAAACGACTTGTAAACACCTAGACACACACAAGAGACCTGGGAGCGCTTCCCTCTCTCGCCTAGCTTGTAACCCCCTACTACAAGCACCCCGGTGCAAGGCAACACGACTCTCCTCTCCACTGGACATAGGGCCTGCTTGGCCTGAACCAGTATAATCCCTGTGTTCCCCCTTGCACACCATCCGTAGCCTCAACCGCAAAACACATATTTACTAGCCGGTGTTAGCCCCGCCAAAACTAGCACCGACACCATGTTTGTACCCCATCAAAACCGTCAACAAGGCATTCTTTCTGGAAGGGAACCACTAAACACATAGTGACTTAGGTACAAATAACTTGGTTCCACATTTACTTGTCATTATTTGGTTGTAGGCACTCAGAACAGGTATTTTTAGTGTTCGGAAGCTCCATATGTAAAGTGATCAAGGGGTCCCACCACCTCATACTCACTCTAAAGGAGGTGGAGAGGGCTCACAAGGAAGGAGGATGGCCCCACTCATCATGGGGGGGTCGCCCGAACCCCTTATGGGGCCCACTAGCCATCCTGTTTTCACCAATCGACACAAGAAGAGGTCCCACACTCAAGGGGTGGTCCCACCTGCCAATGGCGGTTCGGCCGACCCCCATATTATGACCTTTCGGGCCTAGTTTTCTCCCACCGACTTCAAAATCCTTCTAGAAGACATGGGTTGGTCCCATCTGTCTTTGGATGGGTTGGCCGAACCCCTCCCGGTGTCCATCCAGGTCAATTGGCACTCCACCGACTCCCTGCACGCTTCCCACGTGGTGGTTGATCCAACGCGTCCATCCAAAGGCGGTTTGGAGGTCAGTTCATCCAAGGGTGGTGGTGGAGAGGCACATAGATCACTGACGTGGCAATGGAGTAGCCTCTACTCCACCTCCCCCTATAAATACCCCCCATAGGCCTTCACTTTAGAGCATGATTTAAAGGAGAAACCACTATGTAGTAGCTTTAGCTCTACTATAGTGCTGTGCTAGTTGGGAGAGAGTGAGGGAAGTCTTCAGGAGAAAGCCCCGGGCCTGTCGGGAATCTTCTCCAAGGTGTACCTCAGCGGATGCGAATCTTCAAGTAAGTTTACATCTGGGTCCTTCTAGTATTTGATATTCTGCTCCTGATATTTTAAGTATATACTTGTTTTACTTGCACATTGCTTTACTTAGTGAAGTGCTCTAGTCTCTTGTAAGGATTAGAGTAGTAAGTGTAGTGTAAACGTGGTATCTAGGCTATATCTTATCAGTGTGGGCCGTTTGTCGCACGGATTGTTTGTGCTAGCTAGCAAGTGGTGACAGACTTTTCTGGTCTTCATATTCCACCACGTGTGTAAGACAAGTTATTAAAACGGCAGGGCATTAAGACAATAGTATAGCCGCCTCGGGAGGAGTTATATCTCCTCCTGTTTCGCCTATCGCCTCTTGTAAAGGGAGGAGGTGGTAAACCTCTTTATACTTAGAACACCAAGACTAGATATCTTTGCTACATAAGAACCTCTCTACCCAGTTATCATAGATCCTTTGTCTCATCACTGGACAGTCTTGAACCTAGTCGGACCACTTCACGTTCCCCTGGAAAATACGATACCTGGAATACTCCCGGTGAAGGCTACATTGACTACCGTACACTTGCGGTATATCCGTTTGCCACTTCTAGTGTCAACAAGCTTTCTGGCGCCGTTGCCGGGGAACGGTAGCTGTCTTAACTAGAATCGAGTCGTCCGAGTTATCCTTATTTTATCTTTCTTTTATCTTTATCTTTTCCACACCATGAACCAATCAATCATCTCTCATCTTGCTGCTCCAAAGGGCGCTAGTTTGGAGCCACCACCATCATCCCATCCTATTCTTTCGCCTAGCTATGAGCTTCACCCTAGTTTCATAGCTAAGGTTCAGGAACAATCATTTGCTGGGGAAGAAGATGAAAACCCTACACTCAATTACGTCTTCTTGAGCAATTGTGTTCATGTCTTCAAATTGAAGGCATGACACGAGATACCTTGACATGGAAGCTATTCCCGTTCTCTTTGATGGGAGAAGCTAAACATTGGTATGCTCGACACGTAGAAAGTGCACATGGAGAGTGGGAAAGCATTCAATCCAAATTCTGCTTAGCTTTCTTCCCTATCTCTCGTGTTGTTCATCTTCGAAGCGAGATCGTAGCCTTGAAGCAAAAGGAGAAGGAGACTCTAGGTGCGGCATGGGCCCGTTTCATAGACTTAACATCTTCTGGCCCAGATTTAGCTATAACCGAGCCGGTACTATTGCAACATTTCTACCTCGGTCTTAGCCAAAACTCCGCACAATTCCTTGACATATCTTTTGGAGGAGCATTCCTTTGTTGTACCATTGGCGAAGGAAAGAAACTTCTTGCTAAAATTCTTGAAAACACTCCCCACACCCAAGGTATAATGAACCTCCTAAGGAAGAAAAGGAATTAGTTCCCAAGCAAAAAGAAATCTCGATAGCCGAACCACCAACAATGCTATCCAAAGATTCCGCCATCGACCCTGAACCTCAAATACCACAAACATCGAGGGAGGAAGAATTCCACCCTCCAAATCACTCCTTCGACTGCGAGGCTAAACTCTTATCTGACCTTGCTAGTTTTGAGAATGCCTACAATTATACTATCCAAAAGAGACCTTCTAAGAAACTTCATTCAAAACCTCTCAAGAAAGGATCTCTTAAAAAATCTCCCAAATTAGCATTGTCTGACGCCTCGATGTCCCATGTGGCACATAGGAAAACATCTAGGATCTTGGATGAACCTCCAAAAGGAATGCTGACTATGACCATAGAAGGAGAACTAAAATGCTTAGAAGAAAAATCTATACTCTCCCCTTCTATGCCCACATCCACCACGTCCTTTGAACCCATCTCTAAACTCATCCTTGATCCCAATGATTCCAAATGTGCCCTTCCTCCAACGTCTTATGATGATCCAGTCATTGATTCTGAGGATTCATTAAGACACCCAAGGCATGAGGGTCATCAGGCCCATAAATCTAACCAAGAAGAAAAACAACAACAGTTGGAGAATCCATCCACTGTTATAAGTCAAGAATGGTTAGAGGAGACCAAAGATTCTAATGAAATCACTAAGATTCCCACTCATGTAAGGAGAATACCTTATCAAGTCATGGGCATCTATAGTGAAATTTGCTTTGATCCTAGCCTTGGGATAAACATCATTCCTCATTTCCATGTTGAAGGCTCATCAAAGAATCACCTGCTCCAATCCCAAAAGCATCTTAGTCTCCCCAATGATCAAGTCCTTGATTGTTTAGGAGTTCTTTAAGGCGTACCTGTAGTGATTGATGATCTAAAGATCTCCCTAAATTTTCACATCTTTGACCTTCCTGGACCTTCCTTTCATCTCACATTCATTGGAAGGCCAATCATGTGAATCTTGGAGAACATTGGAAATAAGAAGCTTGGTCATAGAATAGGTGACAAGTATCTACCTGTTTAGTCTTCACAGCCACTCAACATAGGGGTAGAGTCCAAATCTGTTCTTGATCCAAGGGGTGAGCTTAAGATGATTTCACAAACAACCATGACATGTCCAAGTCTTGAGGAGGATTTGGAATGTCATGAGAAGAAAATTGCTCACCCACTCCTTGAGATGGAGAATTTCATCAATAAGCATGGAAGTTATCCTTTGATCCTCTCGTCAAGTCCTTGCTCATTTGTGAAATCTTTCGACTCAATCTTTCTCTCTACCACTACCCAACAAGAGATCTACAACCTCTTCACTCTTCTTGTGTCCAAAATCTTTGCAAGAGAGGTTGTAAATGCTTTTGTTTATCATAAGTTCTCTAAATCTCATAGTGGTATAAATTCTTGCAGTTAGACCCCCACAAGTTGGCTTCAATTTAACATCATGGAACTTGTGTGCCTAACTTGAGTAGGGTAGTAAGACTTTTGGTTCTGTTGGTGTGTTGCCACCAACAGAACCCCTGGACTTGATGTTTTCTCTATTTCCATGACTCAGGACACACCTTACACCAAGTGTGAGGGGGTCATTTGACCTCCTCGAACACATTTGGGTGTTGACGGACATCCCGAGCAAAAAGCATCAGTGCAGGAACTCATCATTAGAGGTAAGAATGCACAAGGAAAGAACCAAAGTGGCTGGAGCCTCCAAGGTGGGGTCGGCCGACCCTACCATGGACCCCTCAGCCAACCAGTCAACCTCCACTATGTTGAGCCATACCTCTTGACTGGTTTGTCACTTTCCCTTCCTCTTGTTTACTACATCCCTCTACTTTTGTCTTCAACCCTCTAAAACAAAATAAAAGAAAAAAAATACTTCTTATCTTCACCACTCATTCTATCGTCTCTAGTAGAATGAATCTTATTTATTCTATCATGCCTCCTTTTTCTATGTTAGCATGCCTTGATTTGGGTGTACTGATCTCGTTTGAACGATCATACCTCCATAGTCTTTTTAAATTAAGCATGGTGCTTAGGTTAAAAGAGACTACCTTAATCAAACATGACATGGTGTTAAGTTTAATCATTGAATCAAAACATACTTGCATGGAATTTGGTTGCATTTTTGGACTAACCCCTGTACCAAGAACCTTGACATCTCTATATGGGTAAGTCATAAGATCATTCAGGGAGATAGATTGAGATCCTCATGGTCAAAAGTCAAGTTGTTTGGGCAAGGAGAACTTAAATGCAACTGAGGAGGACCACTACTACAACTCATCATCTTTAAGGTAAGTGGCCACCCTCTTAGAGTTTTCGATTTACATGAACCTTTAAAAAAGAAATAGGCATGCTAGAATTCATCCCTGATAATGAATTGACATAATTAAAATATACATGTCTTACTTTCTTTTTTAATTGTTTGTATAGCTTTATAATTAGATAGATTCTCAATTATCTAGAAATCCCTCCTTTCTTTACCTTGGGTCCCCAAAACCCCCAATTAAAAGTGGACAGCCGAAATTCGGTGACCACTTGGGACCAAAATTAGGCCAAGCCATATAACTTTCAGAAATGCATAATCTGGTCGTACTGGGCCATTCAAACCCAGGTTGGGCGACCCACACTTGGCACAATTTGAAATTTTGGAAAATGGGACAATGTTCAGGAGCTCTTGTAGGCCATGTGACAAAAGTTTGGGGCAAATATATGGGTCGGCCGACCCATATATTTTTCATCCCCCAAACTCGTCACATTTAGGGAATCACTTGGCAAATGAGTGAGGAAGTGGCCACAGCCATACAACCCATTATTGGGGTCGGCCGAACCACCAATGGCAACCTGGTGTCACCCTTCGACTCCAAAACGTTGTGCCAACATTCTCCCAACGTTTTCTAGCGATTTCAAAAAGGAGAACATTGGCACTCGTCGTCTTCTTAACCCCTTCATCTCCTTCTTCTTCCTTCCACCTCCATTCTTCACCATTCCAGCACCTTCCTTTGACCTTAATCCATCCAAGAGATCACTTTTCGAGACCCTAGAGGTCATCATGGAGGTCAAGGTGGTTGAGGTTGAGCCCTATGGAGTGTACCAGCCCCTACACGTCTTCGACGCCCACGTTTCATGAAGAACCACATGGTCATTGGCGGTGGGCTGGGACAAGGGAAGATGTTGTTCCCTAGCTCACATACGAGGAGAAGAAGTAGTTGCGTGAGTAGAGAAACACCACTAGCTCCCAAAGACCACCTGGCGGAAGGATAATCCTCCATGTCAAAGAAGCCGTCAAGGCTCTTCAAGGATGACTGTTGAGAAGAAATTCTTGAAGAAGGACCTTAGTATGGTTTGTACTTAGAAACAAAAACAAAATGGGGTATGAGGACATCCTCCTTTGACCTCTTTCCCTAGATATCTCAAAGCTCTTCACAAATATGCTAGGCACATAGCTAAGTTCATTCAATCTTTATCCTAGTAAGTTGTGCCTATGTTTAATAAAAATTTTGGTTCTGCTGGTGTGTTGCCACCAGCAGAGCCCCTGCACTTGACATTTTCTTTGTCTCTCTAACCCAGTATGCAGCAATCCAAGTGTGGGAGGAGGTTGGTGACCTCCCCAACACACTCAGGAACACGAGACACGTCTGCTCGACAAAACCTGTCCCAAAAAGCCTTCAAATGCAGGTCGGGCGACGAGCACAAAACATGAAAACACAAGTACAGGAGCACCTTCAAAGGTGAGGATTCGAATGGCGATCACCGGAGTGGCCAGAAGCTCCATGGTGGGGTCGGCCGACCCCACCTGGGACCTCTGGACCCACCAGTCAGTATCCACCCAGCGTCTACTTGCTTCTTGACTAGTTTGCCACTCGTACTCCCCTCTGTTCTTTCATTTTTACTTTTATCTTTTATTTTCTTAGATGAAATAAAAAATAATATTTATATAAAAATAGGAACAAGAAGACTTGCATTTGAAAATAAAAAATGACATAATTTATGACGTTTAAGGGTAAAAGCATCACAAAGTTTAATTCTTGCATATGCTTATACTTGCATATCTTGATAGGAATATCATATTGACTTAGCTTGTTGACAAATGTGATATAGTTTTTAGCTCATGATTCATACCTTTTCTATTCAAAGTGCTTAGAGATTTATTTTCTAAAATTGTCATAAAACCATACTATCACTCACTCCTCAATAGTAAGGAAATTCCTACCAAAGCCATATATGATCATACCATGTTCAAAACCCTTCTAATCATGCTATTTGCAATTGATTAGAGTTTGGTCAAACCTTGTTGACCCTAGTTGAGAATTATGTCATAGTCCCAAGATCAAGATCACACACACACCACATATCATGCTTGCTACTTCTACACTGGAAGTACGCAAAAATATGCCATCCACTTCCACCATATAGATGCTCCATGTTTTAAAGTTTAGAATATCTCTCTAAGTATGACTTAGTAGATGAGACACAAAGGCTATTAAAAAAATGGACACATGAAGGTCCATTACCTTATTCAAAAAAAAGAGTGGACACATGAAGGTCCATTGCTTTAAAAAAAGATAGAAAAAAATGCTAGCCATGTCTCAAATAAAATAAAGTAGAGAGAGATCTTATCAAATAAAGGAGCAATACATTCCACTATTTTCCACACACTTGCACATCTTGATCTAGGATTATGACAGTCTTCTCCTTGGATCCTTATTTTGACTTTACAATAAATGCAATGCAAGTATGCTATCCTATCCCTACCTGAGCCCCACATAACCTTGATAGATGTAGGATCAAACAAAAGAAGGAAATGTTATGATATACCTTGGTGAGGAATCATATACTTACTTAGTGATTTAAGAGTACTATTTGATGAGTAAGAATGAACTATGTGCTTTCTTTAAAAACCATTATAAAAAACTCTATGTGCTAAGGATATGAAAATGGGAGGATGACTTTGCTTTGAGAACTATTCCATTTTTCAACATCTGAATGATATATGCTAGACAATACCACATAACCCACTTGTATGAGATATGTCCTGGGTAAAGCTTTGTGTTAGCTAATATCTTAAAAATGTCATAATCATATTTTATCATTCTCTCTCTAACCTTTGCTCGAGGACGAGCAAAGACTCAAGTGTGGGGGATCTTGTTGACGGTAGTTATACCATGTTTTTACCCCATCAAAACCATCAACAAGGCATTCTTTCTGCAAGGGAACCACCAAACACATAGTGACTTAGGTACAAATAACTTGGTTCCACATGTACTTGTCATTATTTGGTTGCAGGCACTCAGAACAGGTATTTTCAGTGTTTGGAAGCTCCATATGTAAGTTGGGAAACCACCGAAGTGATCAAAGGGTCCCACCACCTCATACTCATTCTAAAGGAGGTGGAGAGGGCTCACAAGGAAGGAGGATGGCCCCACTCATCATGGCGGGGTCACCCGAACCCCTTATGGGGCCCACCAGCCATCCTGTTTTCACCAATCGACACAAGAAGAGGTCCCACAATCAAGGGGTAGTCCCACCTGCCAATGGTGGTTCGGCCGACCCCCATATTGTGGCCTTTCGGGCCCAGTTTTCTCCCACCGACTTCAAAATCCTTCTAGAAGACATGGGTTGGTCCCACCTGTCATTGGATGGGTCGGCCGAACCCCTCCCGGTGTCCATCCAGGTCGGTTGGCACTCCACCGACTCCCTGCATGCTTCCCACGTGGTGGTTGATCCAAGGCGTCCATCCAAAGGCGGTTTGGAGGTCGGTTTATCCAAGGGTGGAGGTGGAGAGGCACACGGATCGCTGACGTGGCAATAGAGTAGCCTCTACTCCACCTTCCCCTATAAATACCCCCCATAGGCCTTCACTTTAGAGCATGATTCAAAGGAGAAACCACTATGTAGTAGCTTTAGCTCTGCTATAGTGCTGTGCTAGTTGGGAGAGAGTGAGGGAAGTCTTCAGGAGAAAGCCCCGGGCCTGTCGGGAATTTTCTTCAAGGTGTACCTCAGCGGATGCGAATCTTCAAGTAAGTTTTACATCTGGGTCCTTCTAGTATTTGATATTCTGTTCCTGGTATTTTAAGTATATACTTGCTTTACTTGCACACTGCTTTACTTAGTGATGTGCTCTAGTCTCTTGCAAGGATTAGAGTAGTAAGTGTAGTGTAGACGTGGTATCTAGGCTATATCTTATCAGTGTGGGCCGCTTGTCGCACAGATTGTTTGTGGTAGCCAGGAAGTGGTGACAGTTTTGTCTGGTCTTCATATTCCACCACGTGTGTAAGATAAGTTATTAAAACGGCAGGGCATCAAGACAATAGTATAGCCGCCTCGGGAGGAGTTATATCTCCTCCTGTTTCGCCTATCGCCTCTTGTAAAGGGAGGAAGTGGTAAACCTCTTTATACTTAGAACACCATGACTAGATATCTTTGCTACATAAGAACCTCTCTACCCAGTTATCATAGATCCTTTGTCTCATCACTGGACAGTCTTGAACCTAGTTAGAACACTTCACGTTCCCCGTGAAAAATACGATACCTAGAATACTCCCGGTGAAGGCTACATTGACTACCGTACGCTTGCGGTATATCCGTTTGCCACTTCTGGTGTCAACACCTGGTCTTGTAGATTTACTTGGACAGTCAGGACAGTGCGTGGAGTCGTGGGTACGTGAGTTCTATGCTTCACTTTGAATCCACCCCGACCACGGGTACCTGCAGTATACCTTTGGTGGAGAGCCATACAGACTTTACTCGAGAGCTCTTCGAGAGTTGCTACAGCTTCTGGAGTCCACCACCATGTTGCACAGTCTTTGCTATGGCACGATGGATCCGCCGAGACGGGCACATGGAGGACGGGCACCTGGTACAGCTCATGTTGTAGCGTGCTTCCGGCCACCATTTGGAGATGGCTCTCGCAGCACGCCTTCTGAGCTTCGTCCCATCGTTCGTCTCCTAAACGACGTGATGAGATGCACACTTCTACCGCGGGAGGGGTACAAGGAGAGCTTGACACACTTACAGCTTTAGCTCCTTGGTGCCCTGGTCCAGCAGTCCGAGTTCGACGTAGTTGATCTGATGATCTGTGAGATGGAGGACACCATTGCTAAGGGTATCCGATCACGTTGGTAGCTCCCCTACACACACTGGATCTCCTCTATCCTTGTGCGCAGGCTCTATAGGATTTGGACAGGGATCACCAGGGAGTTGCGTCAGACTGACACCGAGTTCCCAGTTTACAGGATGGCTTCTATTATTGATGGCAGACGAGGCAGCTGTGCACTTCATAGGATATAGAGAGGTCATCGTTCAGGGGCAGATATGGCAGAGGTTCAGCAGTAGGACGAGGCTATGAGGCATGTTACCCATAGCGAGCTTGAGCAGTTGCTTGTCGATGACGACCCTGTTGACACCACTTCCGACAGCACTGACGAGGACTACCGGTCTATCCCTAGGCGTCCACGAGCTCAAGACTCGGAGGCCGGTGGCTCTAGCTCAGCTCCACAAGCTCCACAGATAGACCTTGCCCTGCTTGCTATTCTTCAGTCACTCCAGCAGTCTCAGTAGCAGCAGGCGCAGGAGCAGAGTTGTCTTGCCCAGGAGCAGGCCCGTTTAGCCAGAGAGCAGGCTACAACGCTTTCATAGATTCAGCTTCGTCAGGACTAGTTTCAGCAGTAGATGCTCGCGATGCAGCTCTAGAGCCAGCAGATTCAGTTGCAGACTTTTGGGTTCAAGGAGCACATCATCAGGCACACCAGAGCCCCTCCATACTTGGCCACTATTCCTCCAGTTCAGCAAGTTGGTCCAGCAGCCACTACCGCCCAGGTGACTCTAGCTTTACAGTCCAGTGGACTTCAAAGTCAGGGCACTGCTCAGCTTCCTAGTTAGCTCACTACTCCTTCACAGCAGACGCAACAGTGGTTTGCTTCTCCAGGGTTTCGTCAGGGGTTCACGCCTATTCGCACAGGTTTCACTCTAGACTTGGGTGGCCCCTCAGTGACCACCAGGAGCTTGGGTGCTATGTTTAGTGAGATCACTGGCTTACCTACACCTCCAAAGTTCAGAGAGCTAGTGCCTTCCACCACAGCTCCTGTTACCGGTACGACCGAGACACTGCCTTCCTCAGTAGCTTCTTCTGAGCACATCACTACTACTACCACAGACACTGAGACAGTAGTTGTGACAGTAGCAGAGCCACAGGGTCAGCAGCTTGACATCGAGGAGCAGACTGCTCCAGAGCCTATTCAGACAGTTCCAGAGGAGCCAGCACCTCTAGAGACAGTTTCTGCAGCTCCAGACACTCAGGCTGACCTGGGTACAGAGACAGCAGAGCCGACACGGACCGCTTCACCTACTCGTTCACCGACAGAGGGTCAGGCAGACCAGAGCTCAGAGTCGGACATCGACCCCTCGCAGTTTGAGCTTTGACCTCACGCCTTCGATCGTGACACTGCAGCCTCTTCTCCACCTCCTGAGTCTTAGGTCTTTGGTGCTTGATGCCAAAGAGGGAGAGAGCATAGATTTAGGGGGAGCGTTGAGAGAGGGATTTGTCTCTTTTGATCTTTTGATGTGATATATCTGATATTCTCATGCATCATGTTTACTTTTCATGCATTTGTTCATGTGTGTGCTTGAGACTTGGTTTGTGACATGTGTTTGAGCTTCATGTTTTATATATCATGTCACTTGGTTCTCACTTGGTTATGCTCTTTGACTTAGCTTCCGCACTTCACTCCAATCTTGAGCATAACATTTGGTACTTGTGCTTATTTCATATCCTTTGTGTACCTTATGGTCTTGATTTGTATAAGCATGCCTAACCCTTTTGCTCTTATTGTCACATGCTTATATGAATCAAGCCTTTTAAAAACCTCACTCTTCCTAAATCTATTTGATGTTGTTGTCATCAATCACCAGAAAGAGGGAGATTGAAGCATCTAGGCCCTATTGGTATCGGTGATTAATGACAACAAAGAGTTTATTATGACTAACGTGTGTTTTGCATGATAACCTAGAGGTTAGGTCATAATAACATGTAGGTTGAAACCCCTAGCGATGGAAATTGATTCGGTTTTCAAAGGACAGAAGACAAGACGGTGATAGGCTAGTCCCAAGTGTTGATTGGAGACGATGATAACCTAGAGGGGTTTGGATGGGTAGCTCGACTTAGGGAAGGTTAGAGAGTGTAGATGTGATGCACACTTGTCCAACATAGTTCTAGACAGCCCAGGGAGACTCTTGAGAGAGAGGATCAAACTTCATCTTGGAAAGTTTTCGATTCGGCAAAGTTTTGATCAAGTTTAGAGCGTCGGACTCTGAGGAGTATGGTCGTCGGGCCAATGTTTGGAGTTCGAAGGGTACGTGGCAGCCCCTGGTTGCTTCTTAGCAAACCAGGGAGCGTTGGACCCTGGCTCGATGGGCGTCGGACCATCAACCAGCGTCCGACGGTGCCAGGGGTTCCTCGGGTGAGCGTCGGACCTTGGTGAGGGGAGTCGTTGTACTAATGTGCGCGTCAGTCCGACACTTCCAGAGAGTTCCACAGAGCACAGTAGGGCGTCGGACTACGTCCGACGGCCCTCGTCGGACCATTGCCGCGTGTTATACACGTGCTGCGGTTCTGTGCAGAGAGCACCCGAGAGCGCCAGAGGGCGTCAGACTGGGTCCGACACTAGG
Organism: Eremochloa ophiuroides; assembly: GCA_038502445.1. Taxonomy (NCBI): domain Eukaryota; kingdom Viridiplantae; phylum Streptophyta; class Magnoliopsida; order Poales; family Poaceae; genus Eremochloa; species Eremochloa ophiuroides. The sequence continues at coordinate 50,350,019 of JAHLJS010000003.1, forward strand.
CGTCGGACCATTGCCCAGCGTCTGATGCCCCTCTGTCATAGTGTTGACTGTAGGATTGCTGTGAGAGTCAGACTGGTAGGGGTATAGTCCGACGATGGCACTGTTCATAGGGACGGTTCGCAGAAAGCTGAAAATAGTACAAACGGCTAGTTTTGGAGAGGGGGAGTATTTATACTTCACCATTGGCTTCATTCTAGCTCTCTTGCCCATTTGTTCAGCTGAAGTAACCTTTGTGACCTTGTGTGAGTGCAAGAGCCCTAGGGAGGTTGAGTGATTTCCACTTGCTTGTGAGCTTCTTCCCTAGAGTGTGATAAAGAGTGACTTGTGTGCATCCATCACCCTCTTTGGCCTTGTTCTTGGTCAGGTGAGAGTCTAGGCTTGTTACTCTTGGTGATCAACATCACCTAGACGGTTCGGTGGCGATCAGAGGCTTGGTGACCGCTTGAAGAGCTTGTGGGCAGCTCAATCCAAGCTTGTGAGCGGTTGTAGGCGATCCACCACGCCGGAGAGGCAAAGGATCAGCCCGTAGAGAGCACTTAGTCTTTGCAAAGATCAAGGGAGAGCTACACCCTTGCGTGGGTGCTCCAACGAGGACTAGTGGAGAGTGCCGACTCTCCGATACCTCAGAAAAAACTCGGCTTGCAATCTCTTACTCATTTACATTCCCGCATTTACTTTGTGTTCTTTACATTCCTAGAGTAGTATACTTGTGTAGGACTTGGCTCTAGGTTGCTCAACTTGTTTTAGGCTTAGAACATACACAAGCACTTATGGGGTGAGATTGGGCAAATGGCGATAGGTTGAATTGTTTTGTGAAAAATTTACTAGTTATCCAATTCACCCCCCTCTTGGGCATCCTTGATCCTTTTATCACCCACCCATGATATCAATGAATGAGCGCTATACAAACCTATGTATGAATATGAATGCATCCTAACTATGCAAAGTATACAATCTAGATAAACAATAAATAGCATAATTGGGAACATAATCAATAGTAGAACAATGTTAATCAACTTTATCTCAAACACTCAAAAGAGGTTTAAGATACAAGAGAGAGCTTACAATGGCTTCGGGAAGCGTTCTAGCTCCAGACAGATCCAGAACTCGAGTAGAACTCGCCTCCTTCTACTTCTAACCTATGTAGCTTTGCTCTAGATAGTGAAGCTCTAATGATTCTAGGGTTTTTGGCTCACTACAACTGGGTTGAACTGATTGATGATTGAATTGATATGAAACCCTGGGGGGTCTGGGGGTCCTTATATAGGCCGGTGGGATGAACCGTAGCCCTTGGATCAAACTGACTTCGACGAGCGGTTGAGATTGCGTGAAATTTTAGGATGTGGGTCCACGTCGAAGCGCACGCAGATTGGAGCTTCTGACAGGTCGGCCGACCCTGGCAGTGGGTCGGCCGACCCTCTCGCACTGCCAAGTGGGCCGCGCTTCACCAGGCGTGTCTCTGGTATTCTCTGGAATATTCTTGATCTCCTTTCACGGTAGAATTCGTTATTTTAATCCGACATGTGAGCCTCCCTTGGTTCTTTTCTGGGTAACACTGATTCACCAAAACTGTGGAATTCTGTTAGTTAAAGCCCTATTCTATGGTGGTGTTTGCATTTATATCCTTATTTCATATTTAGTTGACGGGTAAAATCATACAATGGTCACCGTCAACAAGCTCCCCCAAGCATAACCTTTGCTAGTCCCTTAGCAAAGCCAAACTTTAGCAGATATTATAAGCTATAGCTACCCCTCACAAGTATTTAGCTTTAAACCAAGAAGTACTCAAGGAGTAGACCAAGCTAACCTTCAGACTTAACTTTATTACCTTTAACCATGGAGCTTGTAACTTTCTCTTGAATCTTGGGCAATTGAAGGACAGAATGTCTAAGTTAAGCACTATGTCTCAAGTTCTGTTGTTCAACTCTTATCCTGAAGCTTTTGCAAGTTTTCAAAATAAAACTCAGATTTTCCTTTGCATGACTCTCTCAAGTCTCTCAATATGTGGTATTTGTGGATACCAAGGCAATAGTAATGCATGCCTTCTCTCTCTCACCCTATAACTAATGGTTTATGTGGAGCTCAAGGGTAAGGAGACAGCTCATACATACTTGCAATGAATATGTTGTAAAGTCAAACAATGGATTCAAAGCAAAAAAGTCATACAATTGAATCAAGATGTGCAAGTGTGTGAGGTGGTAAGTGGATGTTTGTGGTGGCTAATCCTAATTCTACTTTTTTGCTCCTTGAAAACATCTCTCTCTCTCTTTTCAGCACTAGGGAATTGTGCTGTAGGACAACGTGGGTTATCTTTCTTCTCTTTTTTTCAGGCGGGCATCAGATTACCCATTGTTTTGATAACTCGGACACTTGTCCATTTTTACCTCTCAGGCGGGCATCTTTGTACCCATTGTTTTCTCTCATCTCACTCTTTTGCATAGCCACATGCCTCTTCTCTGCAACAGTACTTCTCTTTTTCTTTTTCTTTTGAGAGATAGCAACAAGAACTTTGGAGCATTGATCTAGGGCAACCAATTAGGTATATTTTTAGATGGAATAGATGGAATGTGGATGCGCCTACTCCGGAATTGAGTAGTGCATTATGGGTGGAGTGCACATGATCTTAACATGACAAATTCCTAAGGTATCAACAAAGCTTGACTAAACTCAAAATAAAGCAAGTAGCATATAATATGTGTTTTCCTATTCTAGCATGTATGGTTGTGGTAGGAATGTAAAGCTCTTGTCATACAGGAACTCATCATGTGGTTTTAAGTATTTTCAAAATAAATCTCCAGAATTCAAGTATCACTAGGAACAAGATAAATAATAGCTCATACTTTGCATATCATATCCCTCAACTACTTAGACTTAGATCAACCATTTGCTACCCACCAGTTTCAGGTTCAAAGTAAATCTTCAAGTTAAAATGGTTGTGTCTAAAACTTGGGATGATTCAAGGTTGAAAACTAAGTGTTCTGAGGAATCATGGTGGGGTGCTACTTATCAATTCCTATGCATGGTTTCCATCTAGTCTGAGCAAAATTATTGTAAGCACTCTCTTTTATTTTATTTAAGCACACCAATTAATCTAAACACTATTTATTTAGTTTTTAATTTTTTTATCTCACTAGCTAACTCACGCGAAAAGCAATATGGTACAATAATAAGGTGGGAAACTTATACTTAGCTGGATTTAAGTTGAGGGTGCCCTCCCCCAAGCTGGATGTTTGATAGGGTTTTTGATGTTGCAAGTCGAGTGAGCCTTCTGAGAGCAGGTGTGTCGGCAGCTTAGGTGCGTAGGGTTGACTAACTCTTTGATCATGTATTATTTGTAAAACTCAATTACCAATAATACTACCAAATCTCATGGAGAGGGGTTAGGTTAATACCACTCTATGGTAAGTGATTGATTTTATAGTTCCAGCAGGAAGTTCCCTAAATGGGTGGACCTTCATGTGCCCACATATTTTTGGTATTTTTCTAAAAAGTGTGAACCTTCATGTGCCCACATATTTTTGGTATTTTTAATTTTATAATTTCAGGAATTAAATATGATGCAGAAATCTATCCTAGATGCAAAATTATTTTTGTGCCACCACGGTGAATAGTCTTTACGGGCTATGCCATAAAATCAGTCACATAGGGCTTTTAGATTTTATTATGCTAAGCAATAAATATTTTTATTTTCTTTTAAATGCAAGAAAGTAAATATGCAAGTACCGAGATATTAATGCAATGCTGAAAGTAAATATGGATAAGTATCAATTTTTACCTTTTGGTGAAGGCTCGGTGGTTTATAGTCCTCCGATATAACACGGGGTGCATCGTCGGGTTGAGATGACCCTGGTTGCATTTCTGATGATGAGCTGGAAGGTGACTCCTTCTTCCTCCATTCCTTTCTGGTTGATGTTGCTGGTGAGGTTGAAGGTGGGAGCTCATCCTTCACAGTCTCTTCTTTCTTCTCTTGTTTGGACTTATTCCTTTCAAGTTCTTCTTTATAATCTTCCCAATTATCCTTGAGTGGTTGGTTCTTCAGGTGTTGGGGGGAACGACGTCTCCTCCTTGACCTACTCTTCTTCGGCTGCTCATAGGTTGTGTAACTGTTGAAGTAGCAGCGGACCTTCTCCTTGTGGAACTGGAAGTGGACCTCTCCTGATCTCATATAGATAATTGCCCTTGTAGTGTTGAGGAACGGTCCAAATACGAGCGGTGGATCGTACTCTTCTTCTCCCATGTCCAAGACCAAGAAGTCAGTGGGGACATAATGATCTCGAATCTTTACCATAACGTCCTTAGCGATCCCCTCTGGAAATTTAAATGTCTGGTCCGCCATCTGCAGCTGTGTGTAGGTAGAGTACAAGGGTGTCTTGCTAAATAGAAAGTCGTAAGTTACCTTGGCCATTATGTTGACACTCGAGCCTGTGTCGCAGAAGGTCTTGTAGAAGATCTTCTGGTTGATTGTGCAGTCGATCATCGGTACTCTTGGATCGTCTAGCTTGGGCATGTGTGGTGAAAACAGAAGGTGATCGTACTTAGCTCGGACTGAGTTGATCATCCTCACAACTTCAGTGTGAGTCTGCCTAACCTTGTTCTTCCTTCTGCTTGTCTTCTTCTGCGCAGGCTTGTCTTCATAGATGTATGGCTTCTGTGGATGGGCTGGACTTTCAAGTGTCTTGTTCTTAAAGCTGAATCTTTCTTTGCTTCCCCTGATAGTGAAACAGATCTTGACGCTGTCAGCATAGATGATAGCCTTGGCGGTGCTAAGGAATGGTCATCCCAAAATGATTGGCGACTTCTCATCTCCTCCTGTCTCAACTACCACAAAGTCGTTAGGTTCATACGAGTGTCCAACTCGTACACATACATCTTCCAGGATCCCCTTTGGATAGCAGAGTGATTGGTCTGCTAGTTGTAAGCACATGTTGGTGTATAGGAGTGCATTTCCATGGATCTTCTCGTAGATCACCTTGAGCATAATGTTGACGCTTGCGCCAAAGTCGCAGATTGCTTCCTCGAAGGTGTGTTGACCAATGGCTATTGGTATGGCGGGCCTTCCTGGGTCTCCTTTCTTCTCTGGCAGAGAATCATCGTTCCATCCCTTGGACCGATGCTCTGCATGGTACCATCTTGCATTGAAGATATCCACCAGATTTGCAGTTTTTAGTTCTTCTGGTTGGCCTGGGATCTTTCCTTCATTGGCTGGATGGATAGAGGCGCCAGTTGAGCTATTTGGAATTCTAGCATTTTATTGAAGCTGAGCTGGTTCTTGATAGCAGAGGCAAAACCATCCATCCTGTTGTTGATGGTTTCTAGCAACTTGTCATTGGAGACTACCTTCTTGGAAATCTGATCTAGCAGTTTGGTCTGCCCAGAGACTAGATCTCTCAATGGTGTGTTAAAGTTGTTACCTTGGTAATTACTGGAGTAATTACCTTGGTAGTTGGGCCTCAGTTGTTGATTCCAACCTTAGTTCTGATTCCAGTTCTGATTCTGGGGATGGTAGTAGTTGTTGTTGTTGACGTAGTTCACATCCTTTAGAATCTCTGGACAGTTGTGACCTGAGTGGCCAGTGCCTCCACACTCTTCACATGTCATTGTTGACACTTCATAGCGCAATTACCAGAGACAGGGTGTTAGGCTATCTCTGATAACAACGCCAGAAGTGCCTGAGGGTATTTCTTATGTCCATTGGATAATTTCGCAAGCGCACAGAATATACCGCTGTAGCACTTTACCCGGAAGTATTCCAAGGTATCTTTATTTATTTTATCCTAAGGGAAAGCAGTGCTAGGAATGTTAATAAAAGAGAGATCCTTAAGTCAATTGCAAATTAGCAATCAGCTAGTGATAGAGGGGTAATTCGATATAGAGGAAAGATCATGACACAGAGACAAGACAAGGTTTAGTATAACTAAGGATAACTAGTAGAGTATAGCTAGGTGGGAGGACAACAAGTCAGTTTAGGACTCCTATAACTCTTACTTTACTCCTGTGAACTTAACCTTAGCAGATAGATGAATTAACCAGATTAATACCTTACTTCTTGAGTGCCAGGGGTAGTCCGAGACAATAGAGGATATAACCTCTACCCGAAGCGGTTATACTCTTATGGGAGCCTACCTTTTAAGAACTTGCCTAAAACACGTGGTGGGATACTAAGACTAGACAGGGCTGTCACCACCTGCTAGCACCCACAAACAATCTGTGCGACAAGGGGCAATCGAAGGCAAGATTTAGTATAAGCACCACGCTTAGACTAAATCTCACTACTCTAGTTGTGTACAAAGCAACTAAATCATCCTATGACAGGCAATGAACAGCACACAATAGCTGTTTACAGGATCACAATCTAGTATAAGTTAACTATAAGCTAAGATAAGATACAATAATACTATAATGAACAGTAGAGTACTAAGTAAAGACTCAGTAAAATAAAATAAAGATAGTATATTGATAAAGGTAAAGTCTTACAGAAGGAAAGGTATAAGAGCTAACCAGACTCTCCAGCAAGTGACTCCGGAGACCCCGAGCTTAGCTCGACTCAACTCTAACTCCCACACTAGACTAATACTACTACTAAGGAGTGAAACTTGACTCTTCCTTGCTTCTTGTGTCTCTTGTGTGTCTTGAAGAGGGTGGTGGCTGCCTCTATTTATAGGAGAAGGTGGAGAGGTGCCACGTTAGCGATCTGTGTGCTCCTTGCCTCTCCACCCTTGGATGAACCGCCTCAAGATGGACGGCAGTGGATAAACCATCACGTGGGAAATATGCAGGAGGTCGGTGGACCATGGCGGTGGCCTGGACCCACCAAGAGGGGGTCGGCCGACCCCCCTATGGCAAGGTGGGCCCACCACCAGGGTCCCCACCTATCATAGAGCATGGCTATGTACTTGGTTTGCCTGGTTCTTGTCGGTTCACGCCTTGATCCATGTGCTTTGCTTCTCCACCGTTGAATAGAAACACAACTCTGATCCGAAGGTGGAAATGAGCTGAGTGGAGTGTCACGAGGATCGTGCCACGTCACCAAGGCTCAGTGGGCCCCATACATGGGTCGGTCGACCCATGCATGGGCCCACCTGGACCTTGGCTCTCTTCCATTTGATGTTGTATCCATTGTGTTGAAGTGTGGTGGCCTGGGGTCACCATGTGTGGGTCGGCCGACCCACACAAGTGGCCCCCAGCTGCTCACTTTTGTCCCGGTTTGATCTTCTCTGCATCCCCCAAGCTTAATGGAGGAGAGGATCTCCCCCAAGCTTGGCTTTTGCTCACTGTGGCGGTGGATAGTATTGGAACCATCCCGCCCAACGCTATGCTTCTTCACCTTGTATGGCTTGCAAAAATTGGACGTTTTGTTGTGCCACGTTTAGAGTTGCGTCTTGCTCAACCTGCATTGTGCCCATGTCGTCGACAAGTTGATCTAATTCCGTCCTTTGATTTCGACGTCCCCTCGCCCGTGTGGACGGGCGAGGAGTGTGCACTCTTGGAGTGTGCTCTGGAGGCCTTTCCATGGACCCTAAAATGTCCATGGAACTCACCTCATCACCCTCTTCTTCATTTCTCCCTGCAGCTTGTGAAGTGCCGCCTTACTCAAATTGAGCGGCTTGTGACCTATTTCTAGTCATCCTGCTGTAACACCCCAATGTTAAGCATACCTTTTATTGCATTGGATGAGCATGAGTATCATTTCATCATTTTCATGTTTGAATTAAGGTGGTGATTTTTAAATGATCATGCAATGTCAACATGTAGATATATGTATACATGTATAAACATGAATTGTAAATTGAAGCAAAAATATTTCTATATAATTTTAGATTGTCAAATCTTGCTTAGCATAGTTAATCAAATGTTTTTTTATGTTGTGAAGGCCAATTGATTTGGTTTCTAATTAGGGTTTGAACTAGGATTTCCTAGGAGTGCTTTTGTTTGCTCATTTGAAAAGTGCAATTTAAATTATTTAAATAACTTCATGCCCTAAATAAAAGTCATAGCAAAATTAATTTGGAGCAAAGTTTATTTTGTGGTCAAGCCATGAAAATGGCCCTAACATGCTCAATTATGGCTCATAAGGCAGGATAGGGTTAGAATTTCAGCTCTGAATTTGCTTGTGTTTTGCGGTTTCAGTTTTAAAGTAACTTCCTTTAGGAATCTGCAGTTTCTATTCTAGACCAAATCAGGGCAAAGTGTCCTAATAGTAGTGATAGGTCTCTCACAGTTCTATCCTTCATATTAACTAGATAGCGTGCCCGTGCATTGCTACGGGACAACTAAACTTTTATAACAAAAACACATAGATCGCAAGATAAGATAACAATATATGACAAACATGTGAATCGCATATTAAGATAGCATATTCAAGTAAATATAATGGTGTTACATGACTTTTTTTTAAATTTAAATAAAATATGGAATATATGACTCAAAATCACTCAATGTATTGTTGGTTCACGTATGTACAAATTCCGAGAGAAGCCACATGTGCACAAAATTTTGTGCAACTCCAAACCGCATCAAGGCAGCTTGAGTAACACAGTTGCCAAAAATATGAAAATCCTATCCAAATGATAGTTGCTTGATAGCAAATCATTCCAAATCCACCAAAGCAGAATCAAATTCAAACCCTAACTCACTCGCAGAGCAGTCTGTCAGCTACAAAACGCGAGCTCTCATGCCCATAGTTTTCAATTCGCAGGACCATATGCAATGTCTCTTCATAAAGTTAGAGAGTTCAGTGCTGGAGTCATGGTGGTCGACCAGCCGTACGTCTCTTCAGTAGAAGGTTGATTTTTCATGTGTACAGCATAGACATGGCTAAACACTAATCAAAATGTGCACTCTGCTTACAATTGCCGGACCTGAACAATATTCATGAGTGAAAAAGATTATTGTGCATCTAATTGCTTTTCCTGTATATAAGCATCCAATTAGCTAGGGAGGCCACATTGTACTTTGGGGAAAGTTGCTTAGAAGATCTTGAACACCAAATTCCTTTCATTTACCTCTAGTTTGTACACCCAACGAAATCAGGACAAAGGTTTCCTATACCCTGACTTATACAGCCATAGTAGTAGCATTTAGTTCCCAAACAATGCTAACCTTTTTTTAGTGTTCTATCCACCAATATGACATCAGAGCCGTAGAACCAAAGTAAAGATGTGGAATCATGTGTTCTATTTGACCAAAAAAAGAAAGGGCTCAAGGTGCTGCTGTGTCTCCAACCTCCAAGAACTGTAGAAGGACGATGAGGAGACCAAGATACAGGGCAGGCTCACCTTGATCTCACGTCGTGGAGGGCGGCAATCACCCGGTCAAGGCGGTCGCGGTGCTCGTGGCTTGGCGGCGTCGGGCGGGCAGGCGACGCTCGTAGCTTCCCGGTGAAGTCAAGGCGGTGGCGGCGTGTGAAGGAAGTTGCGGCTTCGGTGGCAGTGGCGGCTATCGACGTCAGGGCGGTCGGGCGCTCCGCCCCCCCCCCCCCCCCGCCCCCCATCCGTCTATCGTCGCCGGTCGCGGCTTGGCGGCGGCGCGTGAGGGATCATCGTGGACCTGGGTACCATGAGTTATGCGCTTGGATGCTGGCCTCCATAACGGCGGGGTCTCGCCATGAGCACCAGTGCCGACTCCAGCCTGCCGCTGCCATGCAAGGAAAGAAGCTAGCATAAGTAATCTCGTCCAATTTCAGTCAAGAGCTGCATTAGTAACTGCATAAATATATCACATTCATGTATCAAACAACATTATAGTAGGTTTTAGATAAAGGTAAAGTGTGCATTTCTGCTGCAAATAATATAAAGAAATTATGTAGCATATAACCAGCATAACATCAAAGGTATGTCTGGTGGCTCTGAATATCTCACAAGTCACAAGTCGCCTCATGAGCGATGGAAAAATGACTGAACCTATGAATATTCTTATATAGAAAAAAGAATACATGGTCCTAGTACCATATTCCAACAGATCTATAAATGGATAATGCAATATATAAAAAACAATCTACTAAGGGCCTATTCGTTTCATCCCATAACCAAGTCAAATTCCCCCTCAATCCCTCCTACCAAATATTGTATGGATTCAGAAGACTAACGTCAAACACACACTTTCATCTATGAATTAAGGACAAAATTGGAATCAGAACACATTGCTAGACCAAATGTGAGCTGCATAAACGTGGAAACAAATGATTCTTCAGCAACATAGGCCAGATTCACAGCCTGGAAAAATTAAATTGACATGAGAAGTGTTAGCTAATTTTGCTAGCAAGATTCAGAGAACAGGAAAAATAGTTGAAGAAGACAAAAATTGCTTCAATTTACAAGACTGATTGCTGCTAGTTCATCAAATAAGCAAAACCAAGAGTTACAATAACAAGATTGTTATCGTGGTATATGTTGATCACAAGCTGCAGTCTTAATTTCAATGATACTGTTTTTTGTTTGAAGAGTACTATAGAATGTCAGGCAAATGGTTTGCAGAACGTTTTTTTAGGGCGTTTTTTTCCTCCCAAACATATATCTTATTATATATTTGAAAGGTCCTTGTTTGGTTTTGGTAATTGAATGACAACTTAGGTGGACTAATATGTGTCTAAGTGTTGATTACACAGGTGATTAGTCCACAGGTACATGTGTGTGAGCAACTATGCCATGGAGGTGGATATGGCGTGTTGAGTGTTGCTTAGCTCACACATATGGAGATGAAGGAGCTAAACGCATGAGACATGACATGGAGTCATGTGGCTAGGTGGAGAAGATCAAGACGAGGCTTCGCGTCGACGGACCGGTTGCAAGTGTGAAGGGCAAGTCGGGTGATGGCTTGGCGCCGATGGACCAACGCAACGGTGAAGAGCAAGCAAGTCAAGGATCGATGAACCAAAAGCCACGTGATGATATGAAGTGGATCATATCATTCATGAGGTGTTAGTGCATGTGTTGCATTGGCATCGATGGTGTCGGAGACGGTGATGAAGACGGTGATCGAAATGGAAAGCGCAAGGCAAAGGTATAACCTAGGGCATTTCCATTTCACCGGTCTAAGGTTGAGTAGAGAAGTGTTTGACCGGATTTAGGATAGATGGCCGTACTATCAAGAGGGGCAAACTTGTTTGCATATCGGTCATCTAGTGCCACTTGAATGATTTAACTTGCATACGTTGCTAGGATCGAGTGGCGAGGTGAAAAGAGAGAAAATCCTTTGTGAAAATGTTTGTGAAAAGCTAACACACTTGCACTTAAGGTTGAACACTTGTGATGTTAGCACTTTTGCAAAGGTGAAAGGTGGTTTAGATCTTTCTTCCTCCTGCCGAGCTTGCGAGGCAGGATTCAGAGGTTTTTGGCAAAGTAAAAGGAGCGTCGGACTGTGTGGAGGGATAGCGTCGGACCATTGAGTAGAGTCCGACGCCTAACCCTAGTTCTGGCCAATAGCGAGCGTCGGACGCTCGGTTAACGAGCGTCGGACCATTGCCCGCTTCGGTCCGACGGTGGCGAGCGGTGTCGGCGTGACGCGTGGCGTTCGGGAAAGCGTCGGACGCTAGAGTTTAGTCCGACGGTGAGCGTCGGACTGGAGTCCGACGGTTTTGAGCGCTCGGGGAGCTCTCTGGAAGCGTCGGACCGTGGTGATCATTGGTCCGACGGGTAACCGCGCGAGAGTCCGACGGTGGCCGAGCTGTGGCCCGTCTGTGAGAGTCGGACGGTCCGACGCCTGGAGCTGTGCGCGCGTCGGACCATCGGCTTGAGCGTTCCGACGGTTGGAAAAACGGCGCGAGAAATAGCCGTTGTGATCCAACGTTCGACTTCAAACGGCTAGTGACACGTGGCGGCCATCGGGAGCGTCGGACCGTGGACATTGGTCCGACGGTGGCGCGCTGGTTCGGTCCGACGGTCGGTCCGACGGCTGTTTTCTGTTGGCAACGGCTCTTTTGAGCTGAGGGCTATAAATAGAGGGTTGTGGCCGGCTGTTGGAGTGGTCCTGCACCTTGGGAATGTGTCTCCCTTGTTTGTGCATGGCTTAGTGCTCTCCAACTCACTTGTGCTTATAGAATTCACATTCGAGGAGTGAGTGATCGATCGATAGTGCGTTGCATTGAGAGATTGCATCGTGTGGCACTAGGTGATCGTGTTGCAAGCCGGTGGTGCTTGTTACTCTTGGAGGTTGCCACCTCCTAGACGGCTTGGTGGCTTGTGGCTCCGTGAAGCAAGCAAGAAGATTGTGCTTAGCTCCGGAGAAGCTTTGTGAGGGGTTGGAGCTCACCCCGCGGGAGATCGCAAAGAGCATCGCTAGTAGAGCGAGACGTGAAGAGCGACAAGTGGTCCGGCCGAGTCAAGTGCTAGAGCTTGTGGTAAGCACTCCACGTGGGAGAGTGTGACTTGCGGGTCACCACTAGCAAGAGGACCGGCGGCAACCTTGGAGCTTGTCTCAACGGAGGACGTAGCTTGTGGCGACAAGTGAACCTCCGGTAAATAAATCACCGCGTCAACATCTTCCCATCATTCGCGGTGGTTTGCTCCCTTCTACACAAGTTATTTATATTGTGCATTACTTTATTTGTGTAGTTGTAGTTGCTCTTGTGAGACCGGTTAGCTTGTGTAGCTTGCCACTCACCTTCTTAGCTTGTGTAGCTTAGAAGTAGTTCTCACTTAGTTTGTGTAGCTAAAGTGAGTTGCGCTCTTTGATTTGGATTGTGTATCCTTGTCATTGAGCAAGTAGTGAGCTTATGTGCTTAGTGCGTTTTTGCTTGCTAGTTAATAGGAGTTTCCCCGGTGCTTAAGGTACTAGCGCTTAGGTTTGTGTGATCTTGCGCTAGAACGGTTTAGGGAAGCTCAAGCTAGACTTGCACCTTTGCCTCTCGCTAGGATCTTTGGCAAGGTGTTTAGAGTCTTAGTTAGAGGGGTGAATTGTCGCTAGAACCGATTAGGTTTTATTCCGCTGCGATTAGTTGTTATAAAGGACTATTCACCCCCCCTCTAGTCCGCCATCTCGACCCTACACGTGGTATCGGAGCTTGGTCTCTCAATTGCGGTCTTAACCGACCCGAGAGGATGGCAACTTATGGGCTAGATGTTGATTGTCCATACACATTTGATGGCACACACTTTGCACGTTGGAGAAATTGGATGGAATGTAATATTAAATTTATTTCTCCCCAAATGTGGTGGATCGTAGATGTAGGCTTTTCCCATGCGATTGATGAGGACAATCCTACCGAAGCGCAAGGGAAATGCTTACAACTCGGTTACCAAGCTATTAACATGTTTCATAGAGCTTTGGATGATAGCATCTTCGGAAGGATCATGCACTTTGAGACCGCTCATGAAATTTGGGTGTATCTCAATGAAAACTATGGCGCGCTCTCCGAAGATGAAGATGATGCCAAAGATATGAAGCTTGGTGATCAAGAGCACCTTCACAACTCCATGATTGTGAAGAGTTGTTCCTCCTCTTCGTCAAGTGATGATGTTGATACTACCACAAGAGCACTTGACAAGGGAGTTGATAAAGCCACAAGTGATGTACATGATGATTCTACCTCAAGCTCACTTGATGATGGCTATGAGAGTGATGCATCCACAAGCTCTTCATCCTCATCGCATTGCTACACATCACTTGGTGATGGCAAGGTATCAATTGGCAATGTGGTTATTGATTGTGATGATCCAAATTTCGAGCTTGTGCGCAAACTCTTTAATGCTTTAGAAAATGAGATGAATAAAACAAAGAATTTGACTAATGAAAACTCTTTTCTAAAGGACACATGTGAACAACAAAAGCATCTACTTTATGTCATGAGTTGTTCACATGAGGAGCTAAAATTGACTCATGAGGAGCTTAGTGTTGCTCATGAGAATTTGGTAAAAGACCATGCTTTTCTCACTAAGGAGATTTCCAATGAAAAATCTAAAACTTGTGAGAGCTCATCACTTGGGTCAAATGATCAATCACATATTGCAACTAACCCTCGTGATGTAGGCATGAAGAATGTATCCTCCTCATGTGATGATATGCCTTGTCCTTCATTTTTACATACTTGTTCTACTTCTATGTCTTGTGAGACTAACCTTTTGAAGGAGAACAATGAGCTCAAAAGTCAAGTGAAGAACATGAGTGACAAAATAGAAAGGTGGAACAACTCAAGTGTCACCCTCAATAACATGTTAAAGAATACAAAAATTATCGGTGACAAGAGTGGCCTTGGGTACATCAAAAAGAAATGGGACATGACCAAAGGTGAAAGAAAGAGAGCTAGAAATGAGAAGAAGCAAGAGCGAGAAAGACTTGCTCATTTCATGTGTTTTATATGCCATGAAATGGGTCATCTAGCTTTGTCATGCCCTACCAAAGAGAAGCCCAAGAAGAAAGAAGAAGTGAGGCTCACACATCCACAATGTCCCAAGTGTAGCACTAGAAGTGATATCCCTTCTACGTGCCTATACAAGAGATTTGTGAGGCCTCAACAAAAGCCACAAGACAAGACACCCCAAGATCAAGTCAAGACCAACCATGAAGTATGCTATGGTGACTTGAAGAAGAAGAAAACAAGAAGGGGTAATGGAAGAGGAAGGCGTCAAACTCATATTCATGATGCCAAGATGATGATGAGCAAGACTCAAGAGAAGAACAAGATGGCTCACATCAAGTGTTTCAAATGTGAAGACATGGGTCACTTTGCCTCGAAGTGTCCTAACAAGCTTGAGAAGAAGGCTCAAGCAACTCAAGAGAGGCGAGGCAATGAGAAGCACAACATGAGCAAGAAAGAGAAGGCTCAAGCAAAGCAAAAGTGCTACTCATGCCGGGAAAGGGGACACATGGCTAATTCATGTCCCCTAGGTAACACTCCTAAGCCTATTTCAATTCATACAAATAATTTGCTTAGGAAGGATGACAATGGTACCTCATCGGTTGCTATTGCAAAACATCCCGCTATCCATACTAAGGCAATGCCTAAGTATGTTGCTCCTAACTTGAGAGGACCCAAACTAGTTTGGGTACCATCAAAAAGTGGATGATTGCGTGTAAGTACCATGGCATTGGAGGCTTGATTCAATTGGCATTCTTATTGATCATCATATAATGAGTCAAGTCATGATTACTAGTGTAAATCCAAACCAATGCCAAGTCAAATAAAGTGAAGTCCAAGTGCTATAACATACAAGTGCAAAAGTTCAAGTTGTGGGTGGTTCTTTGGACAATTATTTGATGACTTGCAAACAATTGAGTTGAAGCTTGCAAATGGATGATCATGAACTATCAAGGTATATCATTTTTTGATCAAACTTATTTGGATGCATATGAGTTGATTGAATTGGATAAATATGCATATGTTGCTTGCAATAAGAAGTTTGAATGGAATAATTGCTTAGTGATCAAATTTGAGTAGATTTGGTTGGATATGATCATAGGATGACTTTTAGTAAGTGGATTGAATGGATATATGTCTTGTGAGAGTAATCAAGCTTGTTTACCTCAAGTTTGATTCAATTTGATGAAGATCAGCTCAATTGATCAAAATCTGTCCACAAGAGAGAATTATTGCAAATCTTTGGTATCTCTTGCATTGAAAGACTCTCAAGTTGGAAATATAATTACAAGTGGTTGAGAGTTTCAATTGTTTGGTTTTGGATCATGAAGATTGGTTCTCAAGGGAAGGTCAAGAACAAGCAAAGAAAAGATGAAACTTAAGTCCTAGTAATGATTGGAAAACAATTGGATAGAAAGAAAAGGACTTAAAGAAGTAGAAAGAAAAGGACTTAAAGAAGGAATTCAAGTCGATTATCATGTTAAGTCCTTAGATCAATCAAGCAAAGGCAACTCAAGTGAGTAGTGAAGATGTTTCTTTGGAGAGAGATCACTTCTCCCGATTGTCGGGGCGTGCCGCCTTATGTAGGTAAACCAAGTGGGTGATACTTGGATGGCTAATATGGAAGTGGTGATCCGAAGAATCATTGGAGATGCTTAGTTGAAGCAATCAAAAGGGTTGATCTAGAGAGCAAGCAATGTACCAAATAAGAAGTCAAATATTCACAAGTGGTATTCATGCAAATCCTAGTGGTATTCTCTCATGCAAAGCTTGATCGAGAAAAGAAGCAAGTCAACCACAACATTGAAGTTAGCACTTGATCATATGGGTGAAGAATAGAATTCATGATGATGATTGGTCTTCACCAAGCTATTCAAATGGACTTCACTATTGCTATTTTGGAGATTGATTGAAAATGACTATCCTCTACTCCGAGATAGCAAAGGTATTATTGTATGGCATATGCATTCATATTTTGATAAGGACTTGATTAGAGCATATAGTCATACATAGATGAGCATTCATAAAGAAATCAAATGATTTTAAGTTCATATGATGCCACTATTGCTTGTATGTTTTGTTTGATCTAGTGGCCAAATATGACTTGTTCATGAGCATGTGAACCAAGTGTTTGATCTAGTTAAATAAGCAAAAAGGGTCTAATTCAACATAGGCAAGATAACCCCTAGTGGAGTGAAGAAGCTTGTCTTTGGATCAAACCGAGTTAGATTACTTGTGCAAGTTTGCTAGTTTGAACTAATCAAAAAGGAAGCTCTTGGAAACAATCTAAGTTCAAGAAGCACAAGACAACAATAAAAATGGATATCAAGTTATTTCTTCACGTGATATTCATCTACACGTGGTATTTTCAAGTGGTATCCGACAAGATGTGCAATTGATCCTCAACTTTTAGTGATCATCAAAGATGAAGACTTCCCACACCAAAAGAGCTCAAATTCAAGTGGATGACCGATCATATGACATAGGGGAGACACTTATTCATTTGGTATCAAGAGATGCAAAGTCCTACATGCGGTATCTCATTCTTTGGATGGTTTACAAGTGTTGTCATTCCAACTAAAAATAGTGGTGTCCATCAAATGTGCAAAAATCTACCCTCAACATCCCTACCACACACCTTTGTCACAATAGAGCATTGACTTTTATGGAAATTGATGACAAAGGGGGAGAGATTTGGACAAAGATATGAAATTGTGTGATAAGGAAGAGATATTGGATTACATGATCATGGGGGAGAGATAATCAAGATGGATGGAAGTACGCAATGAACCATCATGAAGGCCGATGATGGGAGAGCAATAGGCCAACAAGAAGGATGATCCACAAGATTGAAGATTGCAAGGGGATCAAAATTCTTGGACAAGAGAAGCACACAAGTAGGGGGAGCAAGCTCATGGACATGGTTGATTGCATTTGAAATGTGCATATTCATATGCTTGCTTGCATTTGCATTTAGTTTATTTACATATGATATCTTACTTATGTGGTGTATGCTAGTATAGGTTTGAATGATGATTTGATAACTAGCATGCATAGGTTGTTAGCTAGACTTGTGTTTATCAAGTATTTACTAGAACCTTGCCCTTTAATGTTGATCTCACGGGGTATCTAGTATTCTTGCTTGTCTAGTTAATCTTGATGCTAAGGGTGAACTTAATGGTGCAACTTCAATTGACATGAAGCAATTGGTATCAAGCACGATCATTGCCAATCTACATGTGGTATCGAGCTTTAAAGGTTTATTCTAAACACCTTAGCATCACTTAGTAGTGTTGGCACTCCCACAAATTCCATATTTATGCATGTGTGAAAATTTGAAACCAAACCATTTGAGCACACATGTAAGGGGAGTTAACACTACCAAGTCGGGTTTTATGAAGCTTATCCAAGTCCAAAGATTTGAGCTTAAAGATGGATAAGTAACATAAAATCCAACCCAAGTTAGTAATTTACACTTGTGTGAAGAGCTAACTTGGTTAATGCGCTTAATTTCCATATCTTTGTAGAGTTGTCATCAATTACCAAAAAGGGGGAGATTGAAAGGTCCTTGTTTGGTTTTGGTAATTGAATGACAACTTAGGTGGACTAATATGTGTCTAAGTGTTGATTACACAGGTGATTAGTCCACAGGTACATGTGTGTGAGCAACTATGCCATGGAGGTGGATATGGCGTGTTGAGTGTTGCTTAGCTCACACATATGGAGATGAAGGAGCTAAACGCATGAGACATGACATGGAGTCATGTGGCTAGGTGGAGAAGATCAAGACGAGGCTTCGCGTCGACGGACCGGTTGCAAGTGTGAAGGGCAAGTCGGGTGATGGCTTGGCGCCGATGGACCAACGCAACGGTGAAGAGCAAGCAAGTCAAGGATCGATGAACCAAAAGCCACGTGATGATATGAAGTGGATCATATCATTCATGAGGTGTTAGTGCATGTGTTGCATTGGCATCGATGGTGTCGGAGACGGTGATGAAGACGGTGATCGAAATGGAAAGCGCAAGGCAAAGGTATAACCTAGGGCATTTCCATTTCACCGGTCTAAGGTTGAGTAGAGAAGTGTTTGACCGGATTTAGGATAGATGGCCGTACTATCAAGAGGGGCAAACTTGTTTGCATATCGGTCATCTAGTGCCACTTGAATGATTTAACTTGCATACGTTGCTAGGATCGAGTGGCGAGGTGAAAAGAGAGAAAATCCTTTGTGAAAATGTTTGTGAAAAGCTAACACACTTGCACTTAAGGTTGAACACTTGTGATGTTAGCACTTTTGCAAAGGTGAAAGGTGGTTTAGATCTTTCTTCCTCCTGCCGAGCTTGCGAGGCAGGATTCAGAGGTTTTTGGCAAAGTAAAAGGAGCGTCGGACTGTGTGGAGGGATAGCGTCGGACCATTGAGTAGAGTCCGACGCCTAACCCTAGTTCTGGCCAATAGCGAGCGTCGGACGCTCGGTTAACGAGCGTCGGACCATTGCCCGCTTCGGTCCGACGGTGGCGAGCGGTGTCGGCGTGACGCGTGGCGTTCGGGAAAGCGTCGGACGCTAGAGTTTAGTCCGACGGTGAGCGTCGGACTGGAGTCCGACGGTTTTGAGCGCTCGGGGAGCTCTCTGGAAGCGTCGGACCGTGGTGATCATTGGTCCGACGGGTAACCGCGCGAGAGTCCGACGGTGGCCGAGCTGTGGCCCGTCTGTGAGAGTCGGACGGTCCGACGCCTGGAGCTGTGCGCGCGTCGGACCATCGGCTTGAGCGTCCGACGGTTGGAAAAACGGCGCGAGAAATAGCCGTTGTGATCCAACGTTCGACTTCAAACGGCTAGTGACACGTGGCGGCCATCGGGAGCGTCGGACCGTGGACATTGGTCCGACGGTGGCGCGCTGGTTCGGTCCGACGGTCGGTCCGACGGCTGTTTTCTGTTGGCAACGGCTCTTTTGAGCTGAGGGCTATAAATAGAGGGTTGTGGCCGGCTGTTGGAGTGGTCCTGCACCTTGGGAATGTGTCTCCCTTGTTTGTGCATGGCTTAGTGCTCTCCAACTCACTTGTGCTTATAGAATTCACATTCGAGGAGTGAGTGATCGATCGATAGTGCGTTGCATTGAGAGATTGCATCGTGTGGCACTAGGTGATCGTGTTGCAAGCCGGTGGTGCTTGTTACTCTTGGAGGTTGCCACCTCCTAGACGGCTTGGTGGCTTGTGGCTCCGTGAAGCAAGCAAGAAGATTGTGCTTAGCTCCGGAGAAGCTTTGTGAGGGGTTGGAGCTCACCCCGCGGGAGATCGCAAAGAGCATCGCTAGTAGAGCGAGACGTGAAGAGCGACAAGTGGTCCGGCCGAGTCAAGTGCTAGAGCTTGTGGTAAGCACTCCACGTGGGAGAGTGTGACTTGCGGGTCACCACTAGCAAGAGGACCGGCGGCAACCTTGGAGCTTGTCTCAACGGAGGACGTAGCTTGTGGCGACAAGTGAACCTCCGGTAAATAAATCACCGCGTCAACATCTTCCCATCATTCGCGGTGGTTTGCTCCCTTCTACACAAGTTATTTATATTGTGCATTACTTTATTTGTGTAGTTGTAGTTGCTCTTGTGAGACCGGTTAGCTTGTGTAGCTTGCCACTCACCTTCTTAGCTTGTGTAGCTTAGAAGTAGTTCTCACTTAGTTTGTGTAGCTAAAGTGAGTTGCGCTCTTTGATTTGGATTGTGTATCCTTGTCATTGAGCAAGTAGTGAGCTTATGTGCTTAGTGCGTTTTTGCTTGCTAGTTAATAGGAGTTTCCCCGGTGCTTAAGGTACTAGCGCTTAGGTTTGTGTGATCTTGCGCTAGAACGGTTTAGGGAAGCTCAAGCTAGACTTGCACCTTTGCCTCTCGCTAGGATCTTTGGCAAGGTGTTTAGAGTCTTAGTTAGAGGGGTGAATTGTCGCTAGAACCGATTAGGTTTTATTCCGCTGCGATTAGTTGTTATAAAGGACTATTCACCCCCCCTCTAGTCCGCCATCTCGACCCTACAATATTGAACTGATGGTGCTGTACCTGAAAAGAAAGGTGAATAGAGAAAGCTGACCATTCTCAAGCTTCATGCAAATAATGAAATAAGCACGTCCTCTAGTATGCATTTAGCCCTGAGAGCCAGCACAAGGCAAATAAAGAGAGTAAACTGGCTCAACAACCTTTTGACCTGCACTCCAAATGAAGACAGTAAAAACCAGTCTTTGTAAAATGCATACGACTTCTAATATCAATTGCATCTCATCTTGTGAGGCTGCAGCACAAGTGAACATTGTAACTAAAAAAATGATCTTAATTGTATTATTGGGTCCACAACCACCATGATATTAATCCATTGTCAAATCTAAATATTGAAAACATGCAAGCATACAACCTGGTGCATTTTAGACTTTTGTTGGCTAGATCGTTACAAGATGATCGCTGGCGAGATCTCACCTGACCTTTGGCATTACCCATAGCGTCCGTAATTTTGGCAACAAATACCCGTCTTGTTTTGAGTTGAACACATATATCCTCTGGTTTTATCCGATCTCTCACAGCCACCACCGTCGCCGGCGAGGGGGTGGGGCTGGAAGCTAGGAGGAGATCAGAAAAAACAAAGACATGCATATAGATATGATGCAGCAGCGGCAGCAGGCGTAGGCGTAGACGGCGTACCTTGTGGGCGTAAATGTCGGCAAGCGCGGCGCCCCATCCGCCGTTACTGAAGCTATACTGCACGATGGAGGAGCCGAAGAGCACGAAGAGAGGACGGCCTCCAAGCATTGTCCTCGTCCTGCTAAGTACCCCGATCCGCGGGCGATCCGCGGCCCCTTCGCCTCCCTTGTGAGGGCGCACAGGGAAAGTTCCTCCATAGCAGAGCACCGGCACAGCAGGGGGAGGAGATCACCACAGCGGCGCCAGGTGGCGCGAGGCCACGGTCTGAATCCCAGTCACTGGTGGGGAGCGGGGAGGAACGCTCTGGCTCCTCAGCGACCGGCCAGCGGCGGCGGTGGCTGCGACGACAGCGCGGGTGTGATGGGGAGGGAGAGGTCTTGGCCTCAGCGACGGCGAGCTGGAGGAGGCGGCGGCGCGGGCACGGGCGAGCGCAGCGCGGATGTGATAGGGATGGAGAAGAGGTGGCAGCAAGAAGGCGTGATTGCAGGAGCCGGTTGGGTGGGCAGGACGATGGGCAGGCCGCAGGTGGGAGGCAGGACGATAGGACCAAACAAAAGTCGTACTAAATTTCATTTTTCTCTTTAGTCTTATTAGCTGCAGAGATAAAGTTTTCCCTGAAACCTACTGATTTGTGATATAATCAGCGCCAAAATTCGGTTTCAGTCAAACGAAACAATACTGAACTGCAGCCATTTCAAACTGAACTGAGTTCGTCAGTTGAGCTCGTCAACGTGTCGATCTCCCGCCGTGACACCGGCGTGCCCTCGTGTCGATGCTCTCCACATTGCACCGCCCTCCAAGTTCGTGAATCTGTTCTGGATATCGCAGAGCCTCATCCATTTGCCTCCTCGATCCTCCCGTCGTCATCCTCATCCTCATCCTCTCCGTTCTTCTCGCAAACGAGAACGGCGACGCAGAACGCCATCGTCATCACCCCCAGAAATTCGAGCTCATTCCTGTGCCATGCTTCAATTCGTCGCCACCACTGTAGGTCCATGCCACCCTCTACATCCTCAACCCGAATGCGTCCACCCTATTTCGTCGGAGAGGCCGGAACGGCCGGTCGCTGCGGCTGTATCCGCCATGGCCGCCAGGGCCGAGCAGAGCTTCCTCGCCGCTTTTCCTCCTCCGGTCATTCTCCGGCCAAACTGCCTGCGTCACTATCTTCCTCATTCCTCACCGCATCTCCCGCATCGTTTCTCTGAGTCGGAACGTCACCGGAGCACCTCGCCGCCGTCGCCGCTTGGTGTGCTGGAGACGCACGCGTGACCAGGACGCCTCGGGTCCCCTCTGGCTGGGCCGAGACCCCCAGCGCGTGCGGCCTGGCACTGCGGTGTCGTGTTCCATCTCCACCGCTATTGGGCCGTCGCTGGCCGGAGCCAGCCGAAGCCGGGTCGCCGTCAGCCACCTCCATTCTCATCTGTATCGAGCGCAGGGAAGAAGAAAGGGGCCAGCTCTATTTCTCTCCCTCTCTCTATGACGAGTGAGGCCCACCTTGTTCTATTGAGGTCCAAAAATCGCAGATTTTGCTTTATGTTCAAAAGTCTCTATCTTGTGTTAGGAAGCTCCTAAATTAGTGAAACCAATTTTGTTAGTTTTGTATTGAAATTCCCTACATGATAGAATCACAAAGTTTACTATGTTATTAATGTTTCTGTGCTGTATAAATGATTCTTGTTAAGTGCTTTTAAAAGTATCTTTAAACTTGTCAATTGTATATCTGGAGCTAGGAACCTCATAAAAGGGTAAATCCAGTTTTGTTAGTTTTATCTTAACATGCCCTAGCTAGGAAAATTAATGAACAGGTAGATTGTATACTGATTTGGTGGTGTTATGAGTTAATTTTGCTTAATGGGTAATTATAGCACTCCTGGCTTGTTAATTTCAAAACTGGTGATTTATATATCAAATTATCCTGAAATTTTGGTGGTGGTCTAATAGGTTCAGATATGATGTTCTGTAATTTTCTCAGAATTTCCTGAGCACCTAAAGTAGCATTTCTCTTTATCACCTACAATTAATGTGTAAATTGATAAATGCCTTTATATAATTTTGTGGTGATGCAACATTGACTTTTCTGGGATATTCAGATTGTGTCCTGGCTGCTATAAAGTCTGTAGACCTGCAGGATGTTATTTGGGTATATTTTCTTTGTCTCCATGGTGATTACATGCATATGTGCTTAAGTCTATTAACCTTTGGTTGATGAATGCATAACCATGCCTTGGTATATCTTATAAGAACTTTATTTGGGAATGTTCATACATGTAAATAGGATCCTTTAGTGCTTCTGATAAAATGGGAATATTGCCTTCCCTACCGGAGAATAAATATTCACATCTTTCTTAAATAGAAATTTATGTATAATCCCATCTTGTCAGCTTGATGAAGTGCCTTGTGTTGAGTGTACTATAATCGTAAATGCATTGGTTTGCCACATCTACAATGTCTGCATCATGTTATGCATGTCATCCATCTCATTGCATAAGCATTTCATATAGGTACAATAAATGCACCACGAGAATGACGGGATGTTGGAGTCGATCCACAAGACGGTGTCAGTTGTACCTAGCCTGAGATGGAAGGATTGATCGGGTGCTAGGATGGACCATCCTCGTCAGGCACAGCGTCAGCTAACAAGCACTAACCTAGTGTTAATTACCAGGCAAGCCTCGGTGCATTTCCCACTTTCTATGCTTTTACAATTAATGGACTTGAGTATAGTGATTGTTGCATTAGATTTAGGAATTGAATTGAAACCATTGATGCATTTTTAATATCCTTGATCCACTACATATCCTTCACCTAAGTAAGTTTAGGAATCGTTTATATTGCTTAGTTTTGCTTAGAACCGGTAGATATGGTGATTACCGGTCACCAATATAGAAAGTGAGAAGCACGGTTGGCTATATTTGCTATCGTGAAATAACCATGTGAGTTGAGTGGTGAATTGAGATTGGGCGGGATGATGTATTGGGCATAACATGACATGAAGGTCTTGGTTGTGTATCAATTCTCGCCAAGTTAATTAGGAACATATCCCTGTTGGAGTTCAGTCGAGATTGAAAGACGCCATCACTTAGCTGGCCGGATAAGTCGTTCCGACCGCAAAACCGAGTAGCTCTATTCGGGCCGGGAGATGACGTGCTGAGTGCACCATCTGGAGGAAGGAAGGATGTGTGGGAACATGAAGAGTGAGTCCAAGGGCAGACCGGCCAGGTTTGAGCTTCGTGGCAGTCGGTTGGTTCCTGAGGTGGTGGCTCCGGTCAAACCCGCGAAATGTGACCCGAATAGTACCAAAAGTGACCTAAGGGACCCTGATCAGGTTTGTCTGGGTTTGTGATTGGCATTTGTCGCCAGCTGGTTTGCAATCGATTCGAATCGCCATCTCTCCTGGATAGTGAGAAACTTGACTGATTTTCCCTCATGGTAGAAATGGATAACTCTGAACATGAACAAGGTTATGAAAGAAAGAAATGCCAAAATGCTATGGTTATTATACTACTTGTTTAGAAATAATCAAGTGTTTGCTTTAGTACAGGTGCTAATGCAGAAGTAAGGAATTAATATTTACTAAAAGAAGCTGCTAGTACTTAAACATGGAGTTAAAATAAAAATAGTTTTTTATGCAAAAATGAGTCAAGCCAACTCCACTCAAACAGTCTGGCATAATCCTTGAGAGTTTTTTTATTTGGTAAGACGGGTAAGTCTTGTGGAGTACAATTGTGTACTCAGGGTTTATCCTAAATTGTTGCAGGTGGCGTATCTTCTGTGGCTAAGGCAAGAGTTGCCTCTACCTAATTGTAGATATTGGATGAAGCTTGGGCAGCTGATTTCTGTATTCTACTTATCTTGCTTAAGAATGATCCACTCTTGGCACTGTAATCGCATAAGTAGGTGTGAGTAAATATAGTTTGAAAACTATTTGGTTTCCGCTAATCTGAGTTTGAATTCTGTGTGTAAGAACTCTTGTTCGAATTCCGTATATGTGAATCTACGTAATATGAATGGATGTTGTTGAACCATGTACGATCTTGGTTGTGTTACCAATTGGTTTGAAATCCTTCGAGATTTCACGGACTGCCGGATTTATATGGGCTCAAGTGTGGTCGATTTTGCTGTTTCGACGGCTATCGCGTACTTGTGCTCTTATAAATTGGTTGGTTCTGTCGCAGCTGGTATCGGAGTAAGGTTCAACATACACTATTCATATTAGTATATATTTTAAAAAGAAATGTTTTGATTTACAAAACTAATTGTGAATTATTAGCTAATAGATTTGAAAACTTGAATTTTAAAATTAAGATGTGCCAAGGATCATGCTTGTGTAGCCCAAAATTAGGACTATAGGTGGCTTATTTATGTACTAACTTGGGGGATATGCATCATGTTTTGTGAGTGCTTCTTGTCGTTGATATGACTTGTCTTTATTTCATTTTTTTATCAACGCCCAGGTAAGTTGAAGACAGGCCAAATGTGCCACTTCGGATGAGGTAAGGTGAGATGTGAGAGCATGATCAAACAATCGTCGATCTAAGGGGAGTGCTTAATAATACTGAAGTAAGTACATGTTGTCCATATGTACTTATGAAAGTATCTCTATGTGGAGTAATTATTTTTTGGGGTCGCAAGTGTTCATGGGAGCATTTCTGGCAAAAAGTGCTTCTTATTGCCATGCATACATGTGGGGTTGGGCTGAAATGACTTTTCTGCAGGTATGCTAACTTTGAACACGTATATGGTAGTTGCCGAGTAGTTATATATCGAGAGAGTACGTATGTTATGCCACCGAAATAGAACGTAAGTGCCATTATACTCTGGCAAATTTTGTGAGGACGTATAGGACGAGCATGCATCATGTATGTTGCATCATGCAAATAACTTGTGCATTCACATGCTCCACTCACCTCTATCCTATTAAAAATAATATGTTCTATACTGTGATCCTCTAATGTGCTAGTTTCCTTTGTAGGAACTAGAAAGGAATGCCTTACCTAGATTGCTTAACTAGCTTCAGTAGCTCTGCTTGAATGGTTGCTATGTTATCTTGGTGAGGTGATTCAACTTTTATTTTTGGGAAGCTTGAGTTTTGTCTGACTTAACCTTGATTAGCACCAGATTCAAGGAATATTTCGCTCTTTTGAGTGAACTATTATTGGAGACCTCATGTTTGTGATTTTTCTAACCCATGCTTGTGAACCCTTTCGACCTCTCAATGTGATACACTAGACCAACATAAATTCTCCAATGTTGTCCTTGCTCTTTGGCTGCCTTTGTGATGATAATCTTCTCATTTCTGACCCATGTTCTGGCCTTATCCACTCAATCTGCTAATCATGAACCGAATCTATTTTAAGGTCTTGTCATTTATTCTGTTCTCTTTTGAGACTCAGAATGTACTCTGTCTAAACCTTTGATGCGACCAAATGATATCTAAGCTTTTACATTTTGGATTGGTTTGAAGTTCCCTCCAATGGACGCAAGATCTATGGGGAAACTAAAAGCAGAAATCTCATGTTACTGATATTGGTTGCTGATCCATAATTCTCTTGTGCCATGTTTGGACTATGTTTTTGGCATGTCTTATCCTTACAACCCTTCATGTTTGTTTGTTTTAAAGAACTCCTCTAGTAGATTTTCTCGATGGTGTTTGTGCTTTGGTTAAAAAAAAATTATACATTTTCGTAGATATGTTACTAATAATTTATTAATTTAACTTACTTAGTGTTTAGTAAATAGTTCTAAAAGGGGATTATGAACTAAGCTTAGATGGTATAGTGATGTTATGTCACATTGAGGCAATAATAGGTCCGTGTGTTGTTAAAAATGTGGAGTCCTAAAGTTATCTTGTTTTCACATGACTTATGTCTTTAAGAAATTGTCATTTTATGGTAATTAATTTATTAAACCTAAGCACGTAAAAGTTTTATTATGGTTATGATTTTGCAACCATGTAGTTTCCATAAGCAATTGAAATCCATAAAGATGTTCACAACATCACTAATATTTAATGTACATGCTTTATGTATGTATGACTGCAGCAAACTTGTTAGTAGATAAGTAAACTAATTTTTCTTGCAATTCCTAGGATGTAATTGGATCTGAATACAAAATTTTATCCATATGTCATTATGATTTAGAATTAGGTACTAATTTCAATTTGATGTGATCTTGCCCATAGCTCAAGAAGAGCGTTATTTGGCATTTGTGCTGAAATGGCTGCATGTGTAGTTTTAGTGGCCATAGTGTTTTCTTGTTGTTAATTGTGGTTTCTGAAGGTTTTGAAAATACAAAAGTTGTAGGAAACCTCCCCCATCTTGCTTGTCCTAAAATTTCATGATTTTAGATCCAGTAATTTGAGAGCTATACTATTTATAAGTTAAGTGTCAGAAATTTGCTCGTGTTCTGAGCAGTTCTGAAAGATGGTGCTGTTTATCCAATTTAAGTTTTAAACCAACTCTTGGTGATAACTAAAGAGTTGTAGTGCTTTCATTAATCTTTCTGAAATGTTAATAAACACCTAGTTTGGTATCTTACAACTTCAGTTACAATTGTTTAAAGTTTGGTTTCCTAATTTGTCCAACTCGGGGCAGCAACTTATCTTTTGTATTAATTGACTTTGTTAAGTGCTTAACCCCTTTAGGAAGACAATAAGAAAGTTTCAGACAATCAAATTGGCTTTCTAGAAAGTTAAGGTTCATACCAGTTGGATGTTTATAATCCCCGTTATGATTGAATCAGGTGACCACCGTGTTGCTGTCCTGAATGTGCTTGTTTTACTAGCTTGCGTGGCTTGTTTTGACTTGATTTTTCCTGTGAATTAATGTCAGCTTTTGTTTCAGTAGTGATAAATTTTATAATTTGGATTGTGTAGGTATTCAGTGTGTGTTTGGTAGATATCCATAAAAAAATTGAATTGACTTGAGTGATTAGTTATGTTTGGTGCACTCTGACCTTTATTGTTTCGTTAAGGAGTGACATATTGGTTGTACCACTTAAAATTCGTTATTGCTTGGGTTATCTCTCCTATCCCGGAATGTCTCTCAATCGTGATCCTAATTTCTGTCCCTTTGTACCTAATCTCATTCTAATCATCGTTTGGTAGGAGTGAGGTTAAAGTCTTTTGACGGGCATATCCGTGGTCAATCCAAGTCTCGATTCTTGTTTTAGCCTTTGCAGTTGGACCATAGTCTTTGTCAGCACCAAACCTTGTAATCATCGTAGTTGTTACCGTCTACTTAAGGTTTTCTGTCCACCCATCCTTTGTGTCGTGTCACGTGAGATTTCTTATTGGTTGTGTTTTGTGACACGTTATGATTACTAACTGACGGTGTCACGACGAAACCGGGAGCCCCCCTGTGGCGGCCGACACATGGTGGTGCTGCTCGGCACGCGCTGGTATCGCGGTTACTAGTCATAATTTATTACAAACCTACACCAATATGTTATCTTTCGTGGACTCTTCCTAATCTGTCTTTCCGATGTTTCGTCAAATCTATCTCGGAATTTCCTATCATAGATGTAAAGAGATTAACTTGGAAGAGCATGTCAATGCTATGATTTTTATCAAACTGTAAAAAATAAGAGACAAAAGACTCTTGACTGATCCCATTAGAGGATAGCAACCAAAACTAACACAGTTGATTGCAAAGAGCACACAATAATTCGGTTTTGGGACAAGTAACTATTGAGTAGTTGACAATAAAAGATATATTTTCTGATAAGCTGTCAAAAGGTTTTGGAGTTTCCCCTCCCGACCCAATACCTGTCCACATTTTGAGCATACCGCTTGGAAGAATCTTCCTGATTGGGACTCTTTTCTGCTGACTTTGATGGTAACTGAGGGTATATCCATTGTCATCAACTGCTTGCTGCTAAAGCTGAAGCCTTCAAGCTTTTTAGTGTTGAGAGACAACCGATTAATTACCTCTGTGAGAAGGCAAATCTTCAACAATGAAATAAATTGTGAATCATGCTTGTACCAAGGAAGAGCAAGACTGACCTTTCTTCATGTCCTGCAAGCTGAGATAGGTTCCTCTGATGCTGAATTGTAGGAGTTTGTTCATTCGCTCTTTTTTGTGAACAATGTACCCCTGACAAAATCAGTCAACATGATCTAAAGTAATGGAAGAAGGATATGATTGCTTAAAAATATCTAGCAAAATAAGCTTCATCACGCAAATAAAATATCTGCTATGAGTACAATAGAGTATCTCAATTTGACGATGAAGATTAGGTGCTAAAAAAAAAGAAGACTGGTTTGGCAAAAGTTATCAAATCAGCATGCAGTGTTGTTTTGAACCCAATTCCATCTTAGACAATTAAATAGGTAGAATAAGAACTTATATTGAACTGTTGAGGAGCTGTACGAGACATTGTCAGGTGAAGTTAGCCTCAAGGTGCATGTCAGTATAATCTAGGACCATGTTGGATGCCCTATTGAGTGAATATATAAGGGTAGTTAGAATCAGTCCCTTGTTCTTGAGTAGACAAGATATTCCACACCAATCACTCATGAAAGTATGCGTTGTTAACAAGTTAAATAGTGTCAGGCTACTAATTTCGGATTATGTAGTAAGATCCTTGAAGCTTGGATTGAAGATTGCTTGTGAGAAGGTATACTCTATATTGAAAGTAGTTTCATAAGTTGGTTTTATTGACCGGAAGTGATATTAGCAAGGGATGTTCTACTCAAATTGTTGGTAGAAGACTACTTCTCAAACATTATGAATAAACACTCAACCTCAAATAGGAGTATTCTCCATAGTCAGACACCTAGAATTTGTTAATCTTTTTACAATATTACCTATTCTAGGCTGGATGTGTGAAGAGACAAATATGGATTTTACCACCGACAAGCAGCTGTCTCAACATGGTTTAGGTTGAAGAGAGGAATTGTGGGCCATTGTGTTTAAATCTACAACCTCCACAAATATTCGATTAGACAAAAGTTAATCAACTTATGAAAGATATGGGAAAAACTATTTGTTTTTTTTCTCTTCGTGCAATCTTAATGAAATGGATACAGTTAACCGAGGTATTTGTCAGCAACAGCTAGCAAGAAGGTGTCTAAATATAACCGTTTAAAGATCATTATGGTAAAGGAAAGTACAGAACCTCTTTGCATGTACTATCTGTTCTCCGCATTGTGTTTTGTAACCTATTGCTTTGTATCCCGAGCCCGTTCCCGGCCCCTCCAAAAGCCCCTCGGGACCACATGCCAATGGGGTTTCGGCCCCGAGGCCCTCACCTTGTGAGGCCGCGGCTTCGACCGCGGCCCCCGAAAACTCTACCCGGGGGCTCGGGCTACGGCCCCGGCACTTCCTCCAGCGTGCGCCGACATAGGAGCCTTCCCCGGCTCGTTGGCGTCCACCGCAAGGCTCTGTAGCCACCATGGGCCAGTCGACATCATCGCCATCATCGTTGTCATCATCATCTTTCTCGGGAGACTCCTCGATCGGGAGTCCCTCCCTCTCTTGCTTCCGGCGCCTTTTCTAGAGCTCCTCACGAGCAAGCAAATTATTCTTCTCCTTCATTTTCCTATCATCCTTCTTCTTCTTCGCCACCATGTTGAGGGCACGATTCGCCGTTCTATGCTCTACGTCCTCGGGAACGGGCGGCTCGATCGACTTGATCACCTGCTTGTGCCCCTGCTGACAAAGGCAGAGAACGCGCTCATGCTAGAGAAAGTAGAGAGAAGGCTGCGAATAAGGAAAAGAAAAAGGAGTAAAAAAGAACTTACAAAATGGATATGGCGCGGGTGAGGTCGCATCGGTACCCGAATCAACTCGTCCCACGAAGGGACGTCGCTCAGCGCGCGCTTGACGCGCTCAAGGACCTCCCCAGGAGTGTTGTCGCGCGGGAGCATCGAGGTGCCCTCCCGCGGCGTGGTCGGCTTCATGCGGTCCATTCGAACCATCTAGCACATCAAGGACATCACGGCCCGTTGATGGAACTGCGCTGCCACCGCGGCCGCCGTCATGCCTTGACTGTTCAGAATACTAAGAAGCTTGAGAAGCGGCCCCACGTGCTTCCTCCTACACTTTCGGGTCCCCAGCTCTAGCGGGGGGTGGGACCTCCCTAATCATCTTGCCGGTGTAAGGGGGGAACGCTCCGTCGTCGTTCCGCAGGTAGAACCATCCCTCGTGCCACCCTTTGTTAGAGGTGGTGGCCTTCGTCGGGATGTACTCCCTCTCACGGCCGGGATCGCGCAAGTAGATGGCGCAACCGCCGGCGCGAGGAATCTGTCGCGACGTCTTCACGAAGATGTTCGCCTTGAAGAGGTGTAGCCACAAGAGCCACTGTGCCGGCAGACCCAAGAACCCCTCGCACAGTGCGACAAAGATCGCCGCTTTAGCGATGCCGTT
The DNA here is from genome assembly GCA_038502445.1 of Eremochloa ophiuroides. Lineage (NCBI taxonomy): Eukaryota > Viridiplantae > Streptophyta > Magnoliopsida > Poales > Poaceae > Eremochloa > Eremochloa ophiuroides. The sequence continues at coordinate 50,381,347 of JAHLJS010000003.1, forward strand.
GGGGTTGAGGTTGTGCAGCTCCACCCCGTAGTAGTGCGTAAGGGCACGAGCAAGCTTGTGGGGTAGTACCCCGAGCCCGCGTTGGTGGAAGGCGATGAAACTCACGACGTAGCCCCGCGGTGGATCGGGCTCGTGGTGGTCGATGGAGGGCACCATCCACTCCGGTGGATCGGAACCAGAGATGGGGCGGAGTTACCCCTTCCCCACCAAGTTCTCCGACTTCGCGCGCTATCACCGTGGAATGAGGCCACCGCTCCACGGGAAGGTTCACCCACGGGGAAGGACCGGGGGCGGAGGAGGCCATGGCGGAGGAGCAAGAGCGCAAGAGGAAGAAAGGGACGGCGATGACGAAGGTGAGGCACCGGTTCTAGCTACGGCTGGACGGCGAGTAACGGATGGCAACAACAAATAGCCATGCTAAAAAGAAAAAAGGAGCGTTTTTCCTTATATACCTTGGCAGAGAATCGCAACCGGCAAGGCAAATCCTCCGCATTAATTGCGCAGGGCCCGCCACGATCCCCCGTATCGCCGCCGAAGATGCACACGCAACCGTCCCGTCAACGCTGAGTCGTCGCGTCCGTCAGGCTCCGCGCCTCAAAAGGTGCCTTAATCATTATGCTTGCCGCCTCGGTTCTGCCGATACTCTCCTTCCCGACGAAGGAATCCCAGGCTCGGGCGCCCGTTATGTTCCTAGGGGATCAAAGACTAGCTCCACAGTGGCTCGAACAGTTGCCCTAGGAAAATAGATTTAGGGACGGTTAGTGGATGGACCACTAAACGGTCAGTATCCCGACGCCCGAGCGTCAAAAAGGGACGTCCCGTACTGTGTCCGAGTCCTAGTAGCGAGTTGACGATGAGGGATCCCCTCGGGGGAGGCATCAGGCCCTCGGGACCCGTCTAAGGGACCCGGGACTCACTAGTCGACCCTCGGGAAATATTTGGAGTGTGCTCAGGCCACTAGCCGACCCCTAACGAACGGGGCATGGACCTCCGCTCGGACCCACTAGCTTGTAGCTCACGGGAAATACCGATTCGTGCCCACCGTGGGAAGTCGGGCATGACCAAACCTTCCTCTTTTTGAAAAAGAGCGTGAATGGCGAATTAACGAAAAGACAAGGAAGCACCCGATCGACCTCCAGCACGAAGCAGGGGCTCGGGAACTCCCCTTGGATCACAGCAGGGTGAAAGATACCTTCGACCGACCTCATGCCTGTTGGTATTTATTAGCGCACACAGATTAATCCGCAAACGTACGGATACCGCTGTAGCTTTCACCTAAGAGTATTCCAAGGTATCGATTTTCCACGGGGAACATGAAGTGAACTAGAAATAAATCAAGAACGTCTAAGGATAGGTGAGATATATATTTTTGGTGGGTAGCGAGGGGTTATCTAAAGTCAACTAGATAAAAAAGAACCTGACCTAATATACTAAGCCTACTTTGGAGCAACTGTAGCTTTCCAACTCTCGAAAAGTTGAGAAAGAAGTAGCTAGGGAAGGCTGCCAAAAGGCTCTACGAAACACCAACTCCGACGTGGTGGAATACGAAGACCGACAGAGCTGTCACCTCTAGGGCTACCACAACTAACCGTAAGAATTAGGCGCAAACTCAGGTAAACACTAGCCTAGACACCACGTCTACACCAATGAATACTACTCTAATCATGTACATTAACTAGAGCACTCAATACGAGCGGAGATCCCATAAGCAAAGTAAAGAAAGAACTGAATTTAATTAAATAGAAAACTTAGAATTACCGACTGAAGAACCTGAAGATGAATCGATGAAGAATTGTCTCCGTAGAGATACAAAGTTGAGGAAGATCCAACAGGCCGGCTCCTCCTCAGATCTCTCTCCTCTCCTCTCTCCCTATTTTCTAATTATAACTAGATGAACTAGAACTAGAAGTAGATGAACTAGAATTAGATCAACTAGAGGGACCTTACTAGCCCTAATTTATGTAGAGAATATGAAGCTTCGGGGTGTAGAATGCCTCTAGGAGGGGCCTTGGGGCGTCCTTATATAGGCCGAGGTGGAGAAGAGGGCGAGGAACCGCCACGTCATCGATCCGTGTCTCATGTTATGTGCGCCGTCGGATCAAACCGATCTTAGATAGGCTCCGGGATACTTTTCTTAGGTGCCAAGGAAGCATGAGAGGATGTTTCCAGAAGCCGGAGGCAAGGCAGTGCAGTGGAGGGCCACCCGGCGTGGGCCTTGGGCCGGCCGGCGCTGCCCCGGGCCCAAATAGGCTCCGCTTCGCCGATATGTCTTCTTCGGTCCCGTTGTCCAATGGTGTATGTTGGGTCGTAGATTTTGATTCGAACTCCGAATATAGCAAATGATAAGTCCGTTTCGATCGTCTCGACTAGCCCGTTGCAATGGTGTAGTCCAATTCCTTATTTGAGATACTTTTATTTCATGCAAAATTAAATATACCTGCAAAACATCGAGAGAAAGCAAAACTCGTGGAACTTGTTAGTCTTAAATCCTACAACTATTGTTTATAATTTATTTTAGGTCTTTTCAGGCAATAGTTGATGGTTATATTTAGTTTTTAATGACTGTCAACAAGTTCCCCCACACTTGCTCTTTGCTCGTACCAAGTAAAGGTTAAGATGAATATAAACATAGCTATTCAAGATTGTAGGACCAGCATGTAGATTATTCCAGAACATTCCTTGCACCTGCGGGGTATGTGGAGTGGCTAACATATCTCCTTGAGTAGTTGAAAAGTGGAACAACTTTCGAAGCAAAGTTATCTTCCCGAATTCTATCTCGGCAACTTGGAGTTTTTAAGGTTTTCACAAGAAAAGACATAGATCACTTTATACTCCTCAAATGGTACTCTCGTTTCTTAATGGTGTATGATTCCTCACCACGACATAAATGAGTATTGCCTTCTTTTTCTCCCTACTTCTAAAAAGCTTATGTGGAGTTTTGGGTAGGAAAATATAGCATATTTACCTTGCATATGTTGTAAAGTCAAACCCCGGATCCAAGGAGAGAAATGTCATACTCTTAGATCAAGATGTGCATGTGTGTGAAATATTTGGTGGCTAACCTAATTCTACTTTTGCTCCTTGTAAACAAATTTCTCTTTTTGAAACTCGAGGCTTATGTTGCAGGACAACATGGGCTAGCTCTTTTCTCTCTTTTTTTTCAGGCGGGTATCTGAGTACCCATTGTTTTATTCATTTGGACACTTGTCCATTTTTACCTCTCAGGCAGGCATCTTTGTACCCATTGTTTTCTCTCATATCTCACATTTTTGTCTAGCCTCATGCCTCTTCTCTGTAACATGATTCTTTTGAGAGATAGTAACACGAACTTGGAGCATTTATTTGAACAAACCTATCAAAATATTTTTGGTGTTCACTCCCAGTGTAGGAGTCGAACATTTTGGGGTGAATGGAAAGCATGTTTTTGCGTACTTCCAGTGTAGAAGCAGCATATGTATGTGGGTGTACGTGATCTTGATCTTGGGAGTATGATAAATCTCTCAACAAGGGTCAATAAAACTTGACAAAACTCAACACAAAGCAATTAGCATGTGGAAGGTTTTTATCCTGTAAGTATGGCTCTGGTAGGAATTTCTCACCATGGAGGAGTATGTGATACTATGGTTTTTATAATTTTTATCAAAAGAAAATTCTCCAAGCACCTTGACTAGAATCGGTAGAATTTCTAAACCAGAACTATATCACACTCCACAACAATTTAGTCAATATGATTTTCCTATGTGATGTTAATTCCCACAAGCAGCAAGCATGTATGGAGTAATCATTATGTATGCCAAACTTAAAAAGCTATTCTCATATTCACTTTTAAATTTTAAATCTAAGTGTTGAGTTTGGTTCTTTTTAAATTGCATGTGTAAACAAGTGTAAGAAATGCAAGCAGAAAGTAAACATATGAACGAGTGAAAGGGAATCAACCCGATTTCCAGAAGTTGTGTGCAGTCCTTTTATCGTTCATGATGTACTTCAGCGCCTCGTTCACCATGGAAGTGTTGCACTCCCCCCACACTTTTCCAAAACTGTACCTGGCTTTTATTCATAGACAGAAAACAGTGAAAACAAGGGAACTCTTCTGGTGAGAAGCACTAGAGAGTCAAAACCTACTACATTAATGAACTAGCCTAAACCAGAAAGAACTAAGAACAAGACTATATATATTTATTATTATTATTTATTATTTTCTTATTTTTTTTATTTTTTAAATTGGATCACTAAATTGCAAAAATCAATCAAGTCTACTTCTTCTAAGTTTTTGGGTTCAAAAAATATTTTCAAACGTTGGCCATTTACCTTAAATATAGCACCTGAGTCATCTTGAATTGTGATGGCACCATGTGTTCATGTATCAATCACCTTGAATGGTTCTTCCCATTTGCTTCGAAGTTTTCCATGACCAAAGAGCTTTACTCTTGAATTGAAGACCAAAACCTTGTCCCCAGGCTTGAACTCCTTATGCTTGATTCTCTTATCATGCCACCATTTGGATCTCTCTTTGTAAATCTTAGAGTTGTGGTAAGCCTTCTCTCTCCATTCTTCAAGCTCAGATATTTGCATTTGGCGATTCTTGCTAGCTAGATGGAGATTCATGTTTCATTTCTTGATTGCCCAATGAGCCCTGAATTCCAATTCCATAGGCAGATGGCATGTCTTTCCATATACAAGTTGATAGGGTATCATGCCTATGGGTGTCTTGTATGCAGCTCGGTATGCCCAAAGTGCATCATTAAGCTTGTATTTCCATTTCTTCCCCATCTCATCTACGGTCTTCTGTAGAATGTTCTTGATTTGCTTATTTGATGTTTCAGCTTGACCGCTTGTCTGGGGATGGTACGGTGTTGCAACATTATGCTTGACTCTATTTTCTGCCAAGAACTGTCGGAACCTCTTATGGATGAAATGTGGTCCTCCATCACTTATGACCAATCTAGGCATTCCAAAACATGGGAATATGACTTCATTGAACATCTTCTTGGAGTGTTTGGAATCGGCGGCTCGACATGGTAATGCTTCTACCCACTTGGACACATAGTCAACTGCCACCAAGATATATTCAGCATCTCCAGACTTTGGGAGTGGTCCCATGAAGTCAATCCCCCAACAATCAAATAGTTCCACTTGGAGGTTATTCGTGAGTGGCATAGCATCTCGAGTGTTAATGTTGCCATGCTTCTGACATCTGACACATCTCTTGACAAACTCCTTTGTATCTTGATACATTGTTGGCCAGAAAAATCCACTTTGCTAAACTTAGCATGTGTACGGAATGCTCCATAATGTCCTCCATAGGGTGATGAATGACATCTTTCTATGATCTTCATGCCTTCAGCTGTTGGGACACAGCTCCGTAGCAACCCATCGGCACAGATCCTATAAAGATATGGATCGTCCCACATGTGGACACGACTTTCATACTTGAGTTTTCTCTTGTCTTCTCCTGGTGGTACATAACCTGCAACCATATAATTCACAATATTTGCGTACCAGGGATCGGAGTCCATTACCGCGAGGAGTATGTCGTCCCTTAGATAGTCATTAATAGGCAATTCATGTGTGTTTTTATATTGAAGCCTAGATAAGTGGTCGGCTATCGTATTTTCTACTCCTTTCTTATCTCTTATTTCTATATCAAACTCTTGGAGTAGAAGAATCCATCGGATTAACTAAGGCTTAGCGTCTTTCTTAGTGAGGAGGTATTTCAAAGCAGCATGGTCCGTATAAATTATTACCTTCGCTCCTACTAAATAAGATCTAAACTTGTCTATTGCAAAGACAACTGCCAAAAACTCTTTTTCAGTGGTAGAATAATTGAGTTGTGGCCTAGACAAGGTTTTGCTAGCATAGGATATAACATAATGTTTCTTATCTTTGGTTTAGCCTAAAACGGCACCAACCGCAAAGTCGCTAGTATCACACATGATTTCAAAGTGAAGATTCCAATCAGGTGGTTGGATAACTGGAGCTGAAATGAGTGCCTTCTTGAGAATTTCAAAAGCTTCATGACACTCATTGTCGAAAATGAAAGGTGCATCTTTGGCTAGAAGGCTAGTCAGGGGCCTAGCGATTTGAGAAAAGTTTTTGATCAAACGCCTATAGAACCCTGCATGGCATAGAAGGCTGCGGATTCCTTTCACATTTGTGGGAGGTGGAAGTTGTTGAATAACTTCAATCTTTACTTTGTCCACTTCTATCCCACGTTCGGACACTTTGTGTCCTAGTATTATTCCTTCCCGAACCATAAAATGGCATTTTTTCCAGTTCAGGACTAAGTGCTTTTCTTCACACTGTTGTAAGACTTTGTCTAAATTCTCTAGACAAGCATCGAAGGTTTTTCCATAGATGGTAAAGTCATCCATGAACACCTCTATGATTTTCTCAATCATGTCAGAGAAAATAGACATCATGCACCGTTGGAAGGAAGCTGGAGCATTGCATAACCCGAACGACATTCATCGATAAGCGTAAGTTCCATACGGGCATGTGAAACTGGTCTTACTTTGGTCATCGGGGTGGATCGGGATTTGATGTTATCCGGAATAACCATCAAGGAAACAAAAGAAGGAATGATTTGCGAGCCGTTCTAACATCTCGTCAATGAAGGGTAATGGGAAGTGATCTTTCTTTGTAGCCTTGTTGAGTTTTCGGTAGTCAATACACATCCGCCACCCAATGACAGTTCGTTGAGGGATGAGTTCATTCTTCTCATTCCTTACGACTGTCATCCCTCCTTTCTTTGGCACAACTTGGACAGGGCTTACCCACTCACTATGAGGTACAGGATAAATAATTCCAGCATGTAAGAGATTGAGGACCTCTTTCTTAACAACTTCTCGCATAGCGTTATTAAGCCTCCGTTGTGGTTCCCTAGATGGTGAAGAATCAGGATCGATGGGAATACGATGTGTGCAGAGAACAGGACTAATCCCTATGAGGTCCTGGAGTGAGTAGCCTATAGCCGCTTTATGTTTTTCTAAGACAGTGACAAGTTTATAAGTTTCTTCTTGGAAAAGCTTGTCACTTATGATAACAGGGGTTTCTCGATTATTGTTTAGAAAAACATATTTTAAGCCAGAAGGAAGTGGTTTTAGCTCAATTGAGGGTTGTGGTGGCACTTCTGTTTCGTCTAATTCAACAGGCTCTACCAACTCTTCCTCTAAATGAATAAAGTGTTCATCGTCGAGAATTGGTTGGGCCATGTCTTCTAGAGATGCCATTAAGACCTCCTCAATTGGGTCTTGTTCGGGCTTGGGTTCTACTATTGCATTAGTTGAGCGTGCAAGCAAGATGGCAATAGGAGAACTTCCTAATTTTAGGTTTAAGATACCTTGCTTTGGTCTCTCTTGAAAGAGTGCCACAAAAGGCACACCAATCAAGAGGGATGTGTCCCAGATGTCATAGATATGAAAATCTAGACGATATTCAGAACATCTTATTCGCAAAGGGATAGACCTTATCACCCCATAACTTTCTAGAGCAACTCCAGAAGGAATTCTTAGAAGCTTATGAGATGGGATCACGAACTCGTTGGGGCATAGTTGTTCGGCCAAAGCCTTTGAAATAATATTCATCCCAATGGTAGGACTATAGTGAGCCTCTATGGTGGTTCCTTTAAGGATGCAAGAGATGATGTCTGAGGGAGCAATAATTCGGGCTACCTCAGTGGATAATTCCGATTCTGCCAACCACTCATGACTCATGATGGCCGATAATCCTTTAATGTGTTCTATAAGGAAAGGTTCATTATGTGGACCATCGTCATCCTCAGATGACACTGAATGTGCCAGAGGCATCACTTGAACAGGTAAATTCAAGGTGTTTCCAAAATCTTCAAAAAGACCATCCTCGATTTCAAAGGGGAACATGGAAGGATTGGGTTCATCATCTTGCAAAATGTGTTGTGTTCCCACTGTGGGAGGTTCTTCGACAACTAAATCATTAGAAGGATTTGAAGGAATTTCAGATTCAGTTGTGTCTACCTCCTTTTGTTGGTCGGGGCTTGCCTCGACTTTTTCTTCTTCTTCAGGAAATTCATCAAAAATGCCTATGTAAGGGGTGTTTTCTACGATTTTCTCCAAAATAGCTTTCCCTTCACTAATGGTTTTGTGCGAGAACGAACCTCCAGAAGATAAGTCAAGATGTAGAGCAGCTTCCTTGTTAAGACCAAGTTGGAAGTGGCTAAGAAGCACATTGTCAGACAAGGAAAGGGTTGGACCGGTATTGATAAGATTTATGAATCTAGCCCAGGCTGCTCCAATGGTCTCCTTCTCTTCCTGTTGAAAGGTAAGAATTTGTATTCGAAGAGCGGCGGTCTTGGAAGTTGGGAAGAAAGCAAGACAAAATTTGTCCCAAAGTTTTTCCCAATTTCCATCTACACTTCTAATGTTATGATCATACCAATGTCTCGCCCTCTCAGAAAGAGAGAACGGAAACAAAATCCATTTCAAGGTCTCATGTGTCATGCCAGAAATAGTCAAGCAAGCACATAATTGCTCAAATTCTCTAAGGTGAGTGTAGCAATTTTCGTCTTCTAATCTAGAGAAGGGTTGCTCCCGAACCATGGCTATGAAACCAGGGCGAATTTGAAAGCCATCTGTAAGAATAGGATGTGATGATGGTGGTGGCTCTAGTAATTCACCCTTTGGAGCGGAAAATTGGTAAATGGGTGTGGAATCCATGTGGTAAAGGTGGTGGTGAAAAAGAAAAATAAAAGATACACGGACGAACTTGGTTCGATCCCAGAACAGTTACCGTTCCCCGGCAATGGCACCAGAAAGCTTGTTGGTATTTATTAACGCACATAGATTAATCCGCAAGCGCACGGATACCGCTGTAGCTTTCACCTAAGAGTATTCCAAGGTATCGATTTTCCACGGGGAACGCGAAGTGAACTAGAAACAAATCAAGAACGTCTAAGGATAGGTGAGATATATTTTTGGTGGGTAGCGAGGGGTTATCTAAAGTCAACTAGTTGAAAAAGGGATCAGACCTACTATACTAAGCCTACTTTGGAGCAACAGTACCTTTCCAACTCTTGAAAAGATGAGAAAGAAGTAGCTGGGGAAGGCTGCCAAAAAGCTCTACGAAACACCAACTCCGACGTGGTGGAATACGAAGACCGACAGAGCTGTCACCTCTGGGGCTACCACAACTAACCGTAAGAATTTGGTGCAAACTCAGGTAAACACTAGCCTAGACACCACGTCTACACCAATGAATACTACTCTAATCATGTACATTAACTAGAGCACTCAATACGAGCGGAGATCCCATAAGCAAAGTAAAGAAAGAACTGAATTTAATTAAACAGAAAACTTAGAATTACCGACTGAAGAACCTGAAGATGAATCGATGAAGAATTGTCTTCGTAGAGGTACAAAGTTGAGGAAGATCTGACAGGACGGCTCCTCCTCAGATCTCTCTCCTCTCCTCTCTCCCTATTTTCTAATTACAACTAGATGAACTAGAACTAGAACTATAAGTAGATGAACTAGAACTAGATCAACTAGAGGGACCCTACTAGCCCTAATTTATGTAGAGAATATGAAGCTTCGGGGTGTAGAATGCCTCTAGGAGGGGCCTTGGGGCATCTTATATAGGCCGAGGTGGAGTAGAGGGCAAGGAACCGCCATGTCATCGATCCGCGTCTCATGTTATGTGCACCGTCGGATCAAACCGACCTTAGATGGGCGTCGGGATACTTTGTTTAGGTGCCAAGGAAGCATGAGAGGAAGTTTCCAGAAGCCAAAGGCGAGGCAGTGCAGTAGAGGGCCGCCCCGCGTGGGCCTTGGGCCGGCCGGCGCTGCCCCGGGCCCAAACGGGCTCCGCTTCGTCGACGTGTATTCTTCGGTCTCCCGCTGTCCAATGGTTTATGTTGGGTCGTAGATTTTGATTCAGAACTTCGAATATAGCAAATGATAGGTTCTTTTCGATCGTCTCGATGAGCCCGTCGCAATGGTGTAGTCCAGTTTCTTATTTGAGATACTTTTATTTCATGTAAAATTAAATATACCTGCAAAACATCGGGAGAAAGCAAAACTCGTGGAACTTTTTAGTCTTAAACCCTACAACTATTGTTTATAATTTATTTTAGGTCTTTTCATGCAATAGTTGATGGTTATATTTAGTTTTTAATGACCGTCAAGAATGGCCTTGCCGGAGGCTCGGGGGCTATGTTACACCGCTGCCACAAGGCACTCGTAGCACTCGAACACGGCCCAAGGCTCGGGGGCTCCGACCCTATGATCCCCTGCCAAGGGAAGAATCACCAGCAAACAAGCCAAAGGGCACCCGAGGCTCGACCGATGTGACTTCAAGCCCTTGAAGGGATACACCATCCCTTCAAGGCCTCGGGGGCTACACCCGTCGGGTGCGCTCTGTTGGTATAAGATAACTCAAACAAATAAGCACTAGTATTATCTGCAAGCGGACATATACCGATGTAGCACTTCACCCGGGAGTATTCTAGGTATCGTTATTTATATTTTACCATAGGAAAAATGGGATGACTAGAATCTAGACTTAACCCCTGAGCTGCTATCAATGATGGAGAAAATAGGTGATATAGGAGATTGCTAAGGCTTCTGGTTCTAATCCTCACAAGATATGATATGATTGTTGTGAAAGGGGTATTACTATAGGAATACACCAACAGAGGGTAAATTCCTTAGTAATGGAAACCTACGGTCCTACTGACTGGAGGTGGACTGTGTAAGACTCAACAAGGCTAGGTCACCCTCGCGATCTACCACCGATCCGGGCAGTACAGTGCATTTACGAGTAAATATAATCTAAACACCACGCTTAAACTATAAATAACTACTTCAATCAAGGAGCTACCAAGAGGGTCGGCCGACCCTCTGTCTCTGCCAAGTGGGCCCTGCTTTGTCGGGCATGTCTTTGGTGTTCTTTAGAATATTCTTGATCTCCTGCCGTGGCGTAATTCGGTATTTTTCTCTGCGGAGTGGGTCCTCTTTGGTTCTTTTCCTATATAGTCCCTGGAAAACACAGATTCACCAAAACTCGTGGAATTCTATCAGTTTAAACCCTATTCTAGGTGTTGGCTCTCATTTATATCCCTTTTCATGATTGGTTGACGGGTAAAATCATACAGTAACTACCGTCAACAAGCTCCCCCACACTAGAACTAGACATCAGCATTTCACCATTCCTAGTCATACCTGCACCGCGGGATTCATTATGTCTACCATGAAACTTTGAGCGGTTGAAGAATAGAACAGCCAGAAACTGATCACCTTCTTCTATCAATCAAGTAGTTGGAGGTTTTTGAATATATTCCTTTTTGAAAATCAAGCATAGCTTACCTTCTCCTTCTTTGTAGTACTCTCATGTCACTCATATGTGGTGGTGCTGATCCTTACCAAGGCATAGATGATGTTGCCTTCTCTGTTGCCTACTTCTAAAGCTTATGTGGAGCTGAGGTTGGGGTAAAGTGAAAACATACTTGCATTGCATATATTGTAAAGTCAAAACAAGGATCTAAGGAGAAATATGTCATACTCTTAGATCAAGATGTGCATGTGTGTGGAATATATGGTGGCTAACCTAATTCTACTATGCTCCTTTTGAGGATTTTCTCTCTCTTTTCCTTCTGCAGGACAACATGGGCAATCTTTCTTTTCTTTTTCTTTTTTTTCAGGCTGGCATCTGAGTACCCATTGTTTTCTCTCTTCTCTCACTTTTGCATAGCCACATGCCTCTTCTTTGCATACTTTTGAGAGATAATAACAAGAACTTTTGGAGAATTTATTCCTAACTTCTTTTTGTGCTTCCTCCAATATCGGAGTGAAACATTTTTGGGTGGAAAGACATGTTGTTGTGTATTCTCAGTGTAGGAATAGCAGATATATGTAGAGTGTATGTGATCTTGATCTTGAGAGCATGATAAATTTCTCAACAAGGGTCACTCGGTTTGACAAAACTCAAAGGGGTCCCTATCTCGTATTCCATAAGAACTTAAGCAACAAGGGGTCCCTATTTTAAGTTCCCAACAGCAGCAAGACTTCCAAACAAGGTGCTATGTGTGTCTATCCTTAAGTCAAGGCTACTCAGGTTAATCCTTTCATGTTTTAAAGTGGTTTAATCATAAGATTTTCAATTCAATGCAAAATAGCGAGCGACGTACGAGAAAATAGGAAGTTCAGGGTGCATACCTGACCATGGATGAAGCTTGCGGCGAGGCGGCACTGGGGTGGATCGGTCGACCAAGGGCAGGGGTCGGCTAACCCCTCCTGGTAGCCGTTCGTGCCCCGTCTCGTTGTGTGTGATCTTTGCGTCGGTTACTTCTATTTTGGTGTACTTTTGTCTTTGGTATTCGTGGTTCTATCACGTGCTCCTCCCCTACACTTGTTTCCTATTTTACTTTATGCATAACAAAGTGGAGACAAGTACAAATATATCCAAGCAAGATAATAATGACTCAAACTAACTTTTATTAATAGGGCACTTTTATTACACAAGACTTTCAAACTAAAACAAACTAAGCAAACTAAAGCGAACTAATCGAGCTAAAGCGAAATAAATGAACTAAAGGTGCCCTATGGATACATAACTCTAATACTTCCTAGAATTGGTCTGGGAGAAAAGCTCAAATTTAATCTCTAGCTCCCTTTGCTTCCCGTCCTTCAGATCAATCCTAAGATTGGTATCAGCTATAGTTCTAGCAAGGAGCCTATCCTGGTTCTTCATGATCTCCATCTCATGTCTCATCTGGGCCATCTGCTGCTAAAGCTCTGCTATGGTGACCATGGAACGCTTCCGTGGAGGTTGCTCTCCACGTGGTGCTTCCTTGGGTGGCACGAACTTGACCTTGGATGGCTCGGCACGGACTCCATTGAAGGTTGGATGAGAGGTTGTACTTGGCACATGAGACATGGCCATCCCTGTCGAGCTTCACCCCCGTCAGTGTCTCGTTCGGCTTCGGTGGCAGGATCTTGACATCCTTCGGCAGCTTGACGATCGGTTCCTTCCGTGGTGCGTCCTTCAGGTAGAGGGTATCCGGTGGTGATGGAAGGGTTGATCTAGTACAAGCACGAAAGGATTGCTCATGCTTGCGAGGCTGCTTTGGTGGAGCAATGGCGAGAGGCCAGGAAGTTCTAGTAGGGATGATGGCTTGGGAGTCGTCAGCGGGAACCTTGCTTGGATCCATCCCGTAGGGGATGATCTTTTTGTCGGACATGGGAGTCTTTGGAGGAGAGCTCATAGGCACGAAGAAGAGGATGAGTTGGATGAGATGAGATGGGAGGCTAGCAGGGGTTGGTTACATAGTCGTCCGGTGGGCGCTAGGGCTTCAAAATTTTCCCTACGAGCTTACGGCGGCGGCGGATGGCTTAACAAAAACAAAAGTTGGAAAATATGCGAGAAGAGACCTGAAGGATCACGTCACGAAAAGGCGGCGGTGAATGGAGTCATAGGGGGTCGGTCGACCTGGCTGTAGGGTTGGGCGACTGTTGATGCTCACTAAATGCACATTTTAACCATCAACATTGATAAAATTGAGCAAGAAAATGGCACTTAGAAGGTAGGAATTTGGTCTAAACTAATGGAGTTCCATTTGTACTTGAAGAATTTTGGTTGCAGGTGAAATACAGGTGAAAATGAAGCAAACCAAGGAACATTTGAGCAGTACACGTGACAAGAGCCACATTGGGGCCAAGTCACAGGGCGCCCGCCCTGTCCACTTGGCGCCATCTGCACTCCGCCACGTCATGGATCCGTGCCCCAACCTCCTAAATAGAGTTTGGCACGTTGATTCAACATCAATGGCTCAAAAATCACCTCACCTGGATCCGATAGCCCTGTTAGACAGGGCGCCCGCCCTGTCAATCTGGCCTGCCACGTCCACAATCTGGCGGAGAGGCACCCAAACACTTGTGGCCGTCCATTTGAAGTCGGTTTTCATCCAAGGGAGATCAAAGGTGGTGCCAAGGATTCATGGACCCACTTGTCATCCTCCAAGGGCCATAAACTGCCTCTCCAACTGCCGAAACATGCTCAACCGACCTTGCAACCGTCATTGGGGAGGATCCTGGAGCGTTGGATGGTGAGGCGGTGGAATCCACCGGGCGCCCGCCCCCCTAGTAAGGCACCCACCCTACAACTTCAGCCCACTAACCTTCGGCCACCTCTACAAGTATCCCAGGGTTCTCCAAGTGTTATAAATACCCCCCGAATGCTTCAGTTATAATCAGTTTAGGAAGAATAGAGAGAAATCTGGAGTTTAGTCCATCCTAGCACATCTAGTGAGAAGCCTCCTAGCACGGCTAGTAGTGAGAGTGTGAGTGAAGAGAAGCTAAAGAGTAGGAGAGCTCTGCGAAGGTCTCTCTCTCGGGCGCTTCCTTTGTAAGGTACTCTTTGATTCGGTAATATAATTTCCTTTCTAGTACTTACATTTCCCGCATTACTTTCAGTAGTTACTTCAAGCATTTACTTTAAGTATTGCTTTGAGTGCTCAAGTTACGGTAGTACTAGGGGATTAATTATCGGTTTTCATACACTTAGTGCGGGATCTTCGCAGCTAGACGGTGCTCTAATCTTAGCGCGAGGTTAGAGTAGTAGCCTATAGTGTAAGCGTTGTGCTTAGACTAGAAGTTACCTTGGATTGCGGCTAGACGCACGGATAGTAGTGGTAGGTCTTAGGTGGTGACAGCCCTAAGATCCTCTGGATTCCACCACGTTCGTGAAGCATCTAGGCCCTAGTGGTTTCGGTGATTAATGACAACAAGACGATTATTATGACTAACGTGTGTTTTGCAGGATAACCTAGAGGTTAGGTCATAATAACATATAGGTTCAAGCCCCTAGCGATGGAAATCGATTCGGTTTTCAAAGGATGAAAGACAAGACGGTGATAGGCTAGTGCTAAGTGTCGTTTGGAGTTGAGAGACACTTGGCGTAGTCTTAGGTTTTGTTTTTTCTCCTTGACCGTACTATTAAGAGGGGTTTGGATGGGTAGCTTGACTTAGAGCAAGATTAGAGAGTGTAGATGTGATGCACACTTGTCCAACATAGCTCTAAATAGCCCAGGGTTTCTCCTGAGAGAGAGAGGATCAAACTTCGTTTTGGAAAGTTTTCGATTCGGCGAAGTTTTGATCGAATTAGAGGCGTCGGACTCTAACTAGTATGGGCGTCGGACCAATAGCTAGAGTCCGACGACACGTGGCAGCCCCTGGACGAGTTTCAGCGTGCCAGGGAGCGTCGGACCCTGGCCGGATGGGCGTCGGACCATTGGCCAGAGTCCGACGGTGCCAGTGGTTGATTGAGCGAGCGTCGGACCATCGCGAGTGGGAGCGTCGGACTAATATCTGTTAGCGTCCGACGCTTCCAGAGAGGTTCCCAGAGCGAGTTTGAGCGTCGGACTGGGTCCGACGGTGTGCGTCGGACCATTGCTCCGTGTTCTAGCCGTTGAAAGGCACTGTGCCCGCAGGCAGAAGCGTCGGACTGAGGAGCGTCGGACCATCGAGTTCGGTCCGACGCCCCTCTGTCACAGTTTTGGGCGCAGTGTTTGTGTGAGAGTCGGACCGTGAAAATTAGTCCGACGGTCGAGCCTCGGCAGAGTCCGACGGTTCGCAGGAAAGTGAGAAACGGCTAGTTTTGGAGAGGGTGAGTATTTATACTCCACCAAAGCCTCCATTCTATCTCTCTTGCCATTTCTAACAGCTGAAAGAACCATTGTTGATCTTGTGAGAGAGCAAGAGCCCTAGGGAGATTAGTGTGAACTCCATTGCTTGTGAGCTTCTTCCCTAGAGAGATCAAGAGTGACTTGTGTGCATCCATCACCCTCTTTGGCTTTGTTCTTGGTCAAGTGAGAGTCTAAGCTTGTTACTCTTGGTGATCGGCATCACCTAGACGGTTTGGTGACGATTGGTGGCTTGGTGACCGCTTGGAGAGCTTGTGGGCGGCCCAAGTCGAAGTTGTGAGCGGTTGTGGGCGATCCACCGCGCCGGAGTGGCAAAGGATCAGCCCGTAGAGAGCACTTGGTCTTTGCGAAGATCAAGGGGGAGCTACACCCTTGCGCGGGTGCTCCAACGAGGACTAGTGGGGAGTGCCGACTCTTCGATACCTCGGGAAAAACGGATTTGTCTTTCTAACCCTTTATATACCCGCATTTCCTTTATGTTCACTACTTTCCTAGAGTAGCATACTTGTAATAGGACTTGGCTCTAGGTTGCATAACTTGTTTTAGGAATAGAATTGTCACAAGCACTTGTGGGGTGACATTGGGCAAATTGCGATAGGTTGAATTGTGTTTCGAAAAATTATTAGTTGCCCAATTCACCCCCCCTCTTGGGCATCCTTGATCCTTTCAGTTCGGTCTAGTTTTATTAGCGTAGGGCTTTTCTGGATGTGAGTAATCCCAATCTTTTGGGACCGCGCATTCGCCCCGATGTGCTAATTGGAGTTAACCTACCGTGTTGCCTTGCATTCCACTCTTGAGCTCATCACTATCTACGCCGTTGCTTGGGTCTATGTCAAAACTAGATTATCTGGATCAGTTATCACTACACTAGTTCATTCTTATCATAAATCATGATTGTTCTTAGTTCACCATTGGATATTTCTAGCCACTAGAAGCTTCCCCGTGGAAATAAATATGGTACTTGGTTACTCCCAAGTGAAGTGTTACATCAATAGATTCTGTGCGCTTGCAGAATTCTGCAATAGTCATAGGAATTATCAATAAGATTTTCTAACGCCGTTATCAGGAATATCTATTCTTGGTAGTGAGCTTAGAATTGCCAACAAGTATTTCTGGCGTCGTTGTCGGGGATAACTCTATTCCTGGTAGTGACCTTAGAATTGCCAACAAGCATTTCTAGCGCCATTGCCGGGGAAGCAATTGGCCTAGATTTTCTTTTGTGTTAGCTATAGAACTAACCCCGTTTTCTAGCGGGATCACACCTATCTGTATTTTTTATGGTGACTGTTAAGCTAGATAGCTAGAATGGCTGGACTCAATCTACCTGAAGATTTTCAAAAAGACACTGAGTCAATCCTTAGAAGAGTGAGAGCTAATCTCACTCCTCCAAGAATGACTTCTGAATCTCGTCCATCTTCATCGAGGGAACCTACATTGCAAGATCATCCATTAGATGAATCCGAGCATCCTAGTACTTCGGAGCCGACCAGTTCATCTACATCAAGAACTATCTGTGAGTATTCTACTCCATCTATTTCCAACATTGCTACTATGCCTAGTTGTAACACCCTAAAATTTGCTTTTATTAAAGTAGGGACAAATTGATTTATTTATGCAATTGTTTGGCATATTAACCTAGCAAATAATAATTTTTAGCAATTAAAATAAATCATAGGATTTAGAAACATGATTTGTTGCATCCATGCTGCTCAATGATATTTTTGTTTGATTTGCACTTTATTGAGATTTGAAAATATTCAAATGTATTTGGAAACCTCCCCTCTTCTTTTTTTTTCACCCGCGTGGGGCCGAAGGCCACCCGAGCGTCGGCAGTCCGGCCTATCTTCCTCGCGCGGGCGCCTTTCTCCTTTGGCTGCCATGTGGGGCCTGCTGCTCAGAGTCGTCCCCTTCCTTCCTCTGGAGTCCGAGCAGGACTCGATGTCCAACCGACCGCCGCCGAAATTTTCGGACGAGTCTGTCCTGAGCACGCCTCCACGGCCTGTAAAAGGAAGCCGCGACCCTCTCCCCTTCCCTCCTACTGGCACTGACGCGTCGGGCCACGGCACAGTGCAGTCTCCTTCCTCCGGACAGAGCCCGAACCGAGCACGACTGCCGCCTCCGACCGTATCCTAACCACCGAATCTCCCGAAGTCCGGATATCCTACGCCTCCCTCGCGCCCCTATATAGGTCGGCCGAGCTCTGCCGTCCCTCCCCACAAGTTCCCGAACAAGCCACGCCCTCCAATCTTGCCCTAGCCGCCGTCCCAAGCTCCGCCGTCGCCCCGAGCTCCGCCACCGCCGTCGATTTCTCCTCGGGAAGACTTCTCCGTCGAAATTGGTTGTTCTCCAAGCTTCGCAGCAAGGTCAGGAACCTTTCCGACCCCTTCTCCCTCGGTTTTGTGCACTACAGCCATGATGCCGAGCTTCGCCGCCACCATAGTTCCGCCACCTAGCTCGCCGCATCCTCCCCGAGCTACCTCTGTGGCAACTGAAACTATAGATAGGTTCGGCTTGAACTCCTCTTGCTTCCCGACCAGGTCCCGAGGTGTGCCGAGCTTCCTAGCCCCGAAAACGCCGTCCCCGGCCACCTTGCCGGCGAGAAATCAGCCGGGCGCCGCCCGACTCCGGCGACCAGAGCCGCCCCTCTATTCCCGAGCTACCTGCGCCGTCCACGGCCGATCCAACGGCTCACAGTGGGAGATACCTTTTTGACCGGCACTTTTGCAGAAGAGCCCCTGAGCTTTTTAATGTTCTAACCCATGGTCCTTTGGCGTATTTCTCAGATTACGCTTTCCTATTTAGAAAACGTATTTCCTCGGTTTTAATTCAAAAGGGCGTTTTCAATATTTACAGATTTGCCACTCAGTTTATTTCGGCCATATTTTATTCGTTTTAGCTCCGATTTGATCCGTTCAAGTCTCGTTAGATTCGTAATTTTGTAATCTATCTAATGATGCTACTGTTACTCATGTTTTCAACTTTTAAAATTCAAGATTAGATTTAATCTATTATTTTATTAAAGTAAAACTTGTTCATTTCATAACTTTCCCGTTTGAACTCCGATTTGCATGAACTATATATCGTTGGCATCGTAGCGACGCGTAGATTATTTTTATACACTTTTCAATATGTTTTTCCACTGTTGGTGTACTGTTTCTAATATAGATCTTGTTTGCTTCGTGTATGATTGCCTTGGTGATTGTGTGGTGATTTTATGATCGAGTTCAGACGGTGAGCAATACGTTGGTGATCAAGAGTACACGGAGGATCCAAGTTCTCCAGAGCACTTTGATCAAGGCAAGTATAGCATGGACCATCCTTGTTGCCTATTCACCTTAATCACTAAATTCATGATGCATGTGTCTACCTTGGCAACCATAGTATCTATTCCTAAGTTTTGATCACTTGATCCTTGTTACCTATGAGATTGCATTTGAGTAGTGATGCTAGCGCCTGATGATGCCATGATCTTATAAACTTGATTAATTAATTATGAGATAAAGATTAAAAGATGCTTTTTAGCAACATGGACTAAGGACTTAACTGTAAGTATGACACCGGGACTTACAGCGCAACCATGAGGGTCATATGGCTCTGACTTTAGTTAAGTATGAAGTTACTTTCTATTATGTTGTTAATCTTGAAAGGTTTCTTGCCGAGCTGGTTGTTTTGCGGCTCCTGTCTTTGTGTGTACTGCTGCGTGTGTGTGCCACTAGAAGGAGGGCTCTACCACCCCTTGCCATTGCGCCCGGATTGATTAGTGGCATGTTAGGAAGGCTTTTGAAAGACTTCATAGTGTACCCTGCCGCACTTCCTTGGTGAGGTGACATGGGAGTCATGACCCTTGGCATATGGAAATCACGACTCATGGTGAAAGTGTGCAACCTCTGCAGAGTGTAAAACTGATGTATCAGCCGCGCTCACGGTCACGAGCGGCCTTGGACGTCTTACAGGAACTTAACTAATTTAATATTGATTTATTTGAAGTTTCTATTGATGTTTATTCCATATTAATTATCATGTTTATATGATCATGCAAATCTTGTTCCTTGGTATAATCTATTGCTGCTACTCAATTTGCTAAAATGTGATCAACTAAAAGCAACCGCTGTCAACCAGTGTCTTGCCTTATTTGAGCCTCATAAACCCATGTTATTCTTGTTGAGTACGACATGTACTTACGCTTGCTTTATTTTTCATATTTGGATAAAAATCCTGGATGGGTAACAGATGGCTATGAGGATTCTTCTGAGGATTATTAGGATTGTGTTCACCAGTCAACTATTCCCTGTGGAATAGAGATTCTACGAGAGAGTTATCTATATTATTCCGCTGTTATTAATGTAAAGACTCTGTGATATTATTCATTATATATTAAACCTTGTGATGGTACTATGTAATTTGTCGCTTATGTGTGTGATTGATCCCTGGGCACACATAAGTTGGTTCATTCAATTTTATCCTTAAAATTGGGTGTGACACTAGTGCTGATAGCGGAAGTAGAGAATTCGAGCTTAAACCCGCATTGATCATGATGGTGCAAGCAATTGCATTCCATGGCAACCCTTCAGAGGATGCCAATGCTCACCTCCAGAATTTTCTAGAGATATGCAATACAATCGCTATTCCAGGAATTTCGCAGGATACAATCTGTCTGCGCCTTTTTCCTTTCTCATTACTTAAGAAAGCGAAACAGTGGTTCTACATCAACATGGGATCAATGAACACTTGGGAGAAGTGGTCCAACCACTTCTTGACGAAATTTTTCCCCGTTGGTAAGACAAATCTTTTGCGTAGCAAGATTTCTAACTTTCAACAGGAGATTCGTGAATCCATCCCCGAAGCATGGGAGCGCATGCAAGGGTACATACAATCCTGCCCTCACCATGGCATTGAAGATTGGCTGTTAATCCAAAGCTTCTATCATGGACTCATGATGGATTCTCGAGAACATCTCGATGCTGCCGCTGGAGGTGCATTCTTGTCTCTCAAGGTGAGTCAAGCCAAGAAGTTGATTGAGAATATGGTGGATAATCAAGGATGGATCGACGATCATCTCAAAGGTAATTCTAATACTTTTGAAGTTAAATCGCTATCTTTTGAATGCCTTTTGAAAAAGTTAGAAGAAAGAGCTAATTGGAAAAGAGATTGTGCTGCTATAGAATATTATGCAAATGCTAAAACACCATGTACATTATGTGGAAATAAAAATAATAACATAGATATCTGTCCAATAAAAGATGTTAAATCTCTTTTAAATGATGGCGGATATGGTCCCCACCAATTTCACCTTACCAAAGATGGAATCCACGTAGGGAGGATAATGATTCTTTACATGCTAGCAATTATTCTCTTAAGGAACTTGTTTTAAATCAAGCTAAAATAAACTCTGGTTTAAGTGTAGTGTTGATTGATCAAGACAAAATCTTAGGAGACATAAATGCTAGAATAGATAAATTTCATGAGCTGTTAAGGGAACAACTTGACTTTAATAAAATGGTAGAAAAACAATTAGCAGATATTCATACAAAACTTTCATGCCATAATGAAAAAGTTAGTGCTGTGACCACGAGAGGTGGTAAGACCACTCGTGATCCCCTTTATCCTGATTCTACGCCCAAGAAGAAGGTAGTAGAAGAAGAAGCTGAAAAAGAAGACTCCACTACACCTCAAGAAAAGGTAAGAACTTCTCCTCATGAATTTTACGATACCGAGGTGTTGCCTTTTCCTGACCGTAACAGGAAACCAAAGAAGGATGAACAATTCTGGAAATTCGTGGAGGTAATACAAAAATTATATATACATATACCTCTAGTTGATGCGATGCAGGTACCTACCTACGCAAAATATTTGAAGGACATCCTTAACAGAAAGAAACCAATCCCGAGCACAGAAATGGTGAAATTGACGGAGCAGTGTAGTGCTGCTATCCTCAAATAATTTCCCCGAGAAGAAGAAGGACCCCAGAAATCCTACTATCTCATGCTCTATCAGAACTCAACAATTTGATCAAGCTCTATGCGATCTTGGAGCAAGCATCAGCGTCATGCCCAAGGTAATATATGATAAGCTTAATCACACATCTTTATTTCCAACTTCTATGTGTTCGCAGCTTGCCGATCAATCAATACGATATCCGGCGGGAATAGCGGAAAATATTCCTATTTAAATTAAAAATTGTTTCATTCCTGTGGATTTTGTGGTGTTAGATATAAATCCTGATTTTAGAACACCACTAATCCTAGGAAGACCATTTTAAGTACTGCAAATGCAACCATTGATGTGCGAGTCGGAGAAATCCGACTCAACATCAATGGAAAAGAAGAAATCTTTCATTTCAGGCCAACAGTGGAAGCTGCACCTACCGACACTGCCTTGCATGATGAAGATTCTCTAAAGCACGAAGACAACACAAAGTACTGATCATCATGCAAGCATCCGATGCACCTAACCAAGGTAAGTTAAGCTAAGGTAAGTTCTAATCTCACTTATTTTCTTAAGTAATCTCATTTTCCTTTCATGAACTAGCTTAGTATCTTACTTAGGATAATAAAGTTAGGGATTAGAAGGCCGGTGGCCCACTTTGATAGGGCGGCCACCCTGCCCCCTTTGGCTTCTAGCTCTCCTAGATGCTCCACTATCTGGTCACATGCAAGTGGAAACCAAAGCACCAGGAAATGGCAGGCAACCCATCCAATCTTCATTTGCTTTCTTTCTCATCTTGTCCCAAGCACTTCCAAACTTTCCTCTCATCTCTCTGGCTGATAGATGCATGTTTCACTAATGCAAGATGCTCTAGAGTGGAGACACTAGCATGTGAGAGAGCAAAGTTGAAACTTTGGCAGAGTAGTAGGGCGGGCGCCCTGTCAAGTAGGGCGGGCGCCCTATCCTCTGCCCAATCATGTCCCCTCTGCTGCCCACTTTGTCTATTTACACTCTCACATGCTCGAGCAAGTGCTCCACCAGGCATCCAAGCTCACACTCTTGCTTCACACTCATTTTCTTTCCTCCGAGCAACTTCATAAGCACTAGCCATTAATCATTAAGCAAAGCAAAGCAGGGAGAGTCACGGGAAGGTAGCACGCACACTCCCGAGAGGAGTGGTTTGTTTTACTAATCTTAATCCTTGCTTTGTTAGTGTTTTTGCATTTCATCGTGTTGAAGAACTTGTTCGGGAAGAAAAAGAAGACAGGAGGGAGCAGTGATGGAAGCAATAGTGGAAGACCAAACCAACATCTACGCTTCTCGTCCGGAAGCCATTCAAGTTCAGGAAGTCAGCACTCTCGAAGAAGCAACATGTCTGTTGATCAATCAAGCCACGATGAAACTCCCGAAGAACAAGGCACTCAACATCCACCCATTCATATTCTTGTGGATGAGACCCACATTATTTGGCTAAATAATCAGGAAAGAGAAGCCTTCCGCATACTACGCGAGCGCACATTCATCCACACCCCCGAAATCGACCGTGACTTGCTTAACGCTACAGGTATGATTACTGAATTTCAAACCATATTTCGTACTTTGGGGTGGGGAAATGCCTGGATAGTTAATGAACTGGGGTGTAGAGAACTTACTTTAGAATTTTTATGCACCCTAGAAGTCACTAGTAGCCGCTGCAAATTTCGTGTGTTTAATGAAAATTATTCTTTTACTTGGACACAATTTAGTGTGCTACTAGGATTTGATAAAAATTGTGCAGTAGATTTAGACAAGGCCTGTAAAGATTTTAATAAGAAAAACTTTTGGTATGAAATTTCAGGCCGCCATGATGCAGCATATCCTAGAACTTCTCAGATACATAACCCAACTCTTAGGATATTGTAAAGATTTATTGCCATAACCTTTTATCCTAGACATGACCCCAGGAAGGTTAGAACCGATGAAATGCAAATTTTGTTTGCCACACTAAAAGGAATTCGTGTATCACCAGTTAAAACTATGATGGATTATTGGTCTAAAGTGTTTACACGGGTAACGGATACAACCATTGAAATGACTTCACTTGTAACTAACCTCCGACTGTTGTATCCCTGCAACTGGGGTTAACAAACCCTGAGTACTGGGGTACTCCGCAAGACTTACCCGACTAAGAAAAAGGAATGAGATCAGGAATGCAGGCTGGAGGGAGTCAAGGTAAGGCTTGAGCAAGAGTCAAAGGTTTTGCAGAAAAGCATTACTATCCTATTTCAATATTTTACTCAATTTTATTTTAATCATAGTCCATCATTCCAAATTCATTCTCATATGTCATCATTCTTTCAAATTATTTAATCATTCTCAAAACACCTAATTCCGAACCACTTTTCAGTTGTAGGTCAAAGGATCAAGTCTCCATATCCGAGGAGCAACGACGATTCGAATCGATTAGTACCCAGCTGGGAATCCCTATCCACACTGCATATGTACCACTTAAGCTTACATATACCAACTCCGGCTACCACAGCTTTTCTACACCTGAACCGGTCCTGCGCCACCCGAGAACACAGTACTCCTCTCCTCTCCAGGCACGCCGGCCACGAGGATACACGCTACTCTCGCCATCTCTCCACTCCCAGTGCGTGGTTGTCGGTTCAAGTAGTAGAGCCACCGGAGTCTGAGACTTTCCGTAGTATGTGGCTAGTTGCAAAGTCTCGATCATAGCAGGCCTACAATGAACGGTCCCTAATTCTTTTCCGCCGGTGACATTGCATTGGGACTCTAACCCAAATACAAGTGTCCCAACGGTTTTCAAATCCCTTTCCCGCCAATGGTCAAGCATTGGGACTCTAACCCAAATTCACAACCAACGAACGGAAAACCCCTTTCCGTCGGTTACGGTGCATTGGGGCTCCTATCCAAGTACACAATCCCCGAACGAACTCATGTCCCCTTTTCCTTTCTCATGATTCATAGTTATCACATTCACATAGGTCAAAAATAGCCTTTTTATGCAAATCTAAATTGATTAAGCAGGGCTAAGCATTTTTGAACATTTTTATTTTTAAATAGGTTTCCGGGGTATTCTATATCAAGGCAGGTAATGCAACAATATAGGTGACAAACAACTCCTAACAACCTAATGCAATAATAGACTCAAGTTATAAATATTTTATAAAACACAAGGCGGGGCTGAATGCACCGGGGCTTGCCTTGTATTGCGTACAGCGTTGGGTCGGGCTCGGTTCCGCAGATGTCGAATCCCTGGACGACCTCCGGAGTGACCTCCTCGGCAGTGGCCTTGACTTGGACTTCCTCGGTGACGGGCACTACACGTATGCAATGATGCATGCTTAGCATGGCATGAAGATAATAAATGAAATGCTCAAAGATAAACCATTCAACCCTTGAGTACAACTTTCCTTCACGGTAAAGTTGTAAGCGTTTTACAAAAAGCAAAACAGTGTTTTCATACTTTGTTTATTGGCCATTTTAACAGTCATAGAAAGCCGTTGCACAGCTTTACTACAACTAACAAGTGATTTCATTACTTTTGTCAAGGATCACTATGGTGAAAGATTCATGAACCCAATCAATCCAAAATCACACCAAACAATATGGATTATTTGTTTAAATCAATCCTATTATCCAATTAACTCAATATTCAATTAACAAGTGACCTAACAGTTTCCAATTGAGCCCAAACTTAACCAATAGATAGGTTCTACCCTAAAACAGTGCCACATAAATTTTCATGATTTTTGGATTAATCTGGAATTTATTAAAATTGCCCAAAGTTGCATTTGTTAATTAATATGCTGATTTTTAGTTCCTACAGAAGGTATCCAAATATTATATTTAATATTTTTATAAAATACTACATGTTCCAGAGACATACACAATTATTTTCATGATTTTTAACCCAACAGAAATATTCCTATGAAAATAACAAATAGCAGTACTATTCATCAAAAATTAAAATGGAAAAGTCTTTTTAAATCCCCCGGGAAAATGGAAAAGGGATTTAACCCGGAACGGCCCAGCAATTCCCAGGCCGGCCCATGCGGCCCAGGCGCGTGGCCGCGCGCTGCTCTCACTCTCTCGGGGATGCTGACAGGTGGGGACCCCCTGTCAGCTCCTCCTCTCTGCTCCCGCCGCGCGCGCGCGTACACGTCTGCCCACCAGGAACCTCGCCGCCAGCGATCCCCGAAGCGAAACCAAGCGCCAAGACATGGAGCCTAGAGCCTAACAGACTACCTCTCCTACCTAACCCCTACCCTCATCGCCTCCGACGAGCTCCAGCTCGCCCATGGCGGATGCGGCGGCGCGGCTACCCTGTTCCGGTCGCTAGGGTACGGTAAAGTCAAAAGAAAGGAGCCGTGGAGGACCAGGAGCTCACCACAGTCTCAGACCAACAGACGGTTGAAGCAGAGGCGGCGCGGAACGACGAGCTTGGCTCCGAGCAGTCCCACGGCGGCGTTCACCGACGGCACTCTCTCCGTTCCGGCGGACCTAGGGCATAACACGACAAACCACCGCGTGCATGAGCATCACCATGAACCGGAGAGCCCAGAACGCTAGACCGAGGGAGGAGAGGCTCACTGCAGCAAGCTCGTCGAGAGGGGAATGGCTACGGTGGCACTCCGACCGGCCGCGAGGACGGCAACAAGTATTCTGGGGCCTTCGGAGCACGAACGTCTGCACAAGATGAGGCAATCGGTTCGCGGGGAAATGGGGAGGCTAGAGGTGGGAGCAATTTGGATATGGTGGAGTGGGAACGGCTAATTTGGACGGGGACCCGAGGTGAGCACGACGGCGACCGGAATAGGGAGGGAGACAGAGAAGCGACCGGTCGCCATTATATGGCCGTGAAGAGGGGAGGTAGGGGTGATCCAGGGCGGCGCGGGTCCCCTACTAGCTCGGCTGTGCCAGGGAGGGGCACATGGCCGGCCAGCACGGGCGACGCCACGCGCTCGGCGGGGGCGGCTGCCGGCCCTGTGCGCGAACAGAGAAGAGGAGGCAGGTTACTGTAGCCGTTTGATTGTCCTCCAATCGGTTTTTGATCAATCCCACGAGATTTTGTGCACCAAATTAAAAAAGTGCAAACACAAAAGTTATAGTGTTCCAAATTCTGAACAACTTTGATATTGGGACCATGTTCAGATTTTGAATAATTTTGAAAATATTTAAAAGGGGGTAAAACCACTATTTGAAATCCATTTCAAATCCTGTTAAATTCTTTGGATTTTTCTCAATAACTTTAAAATCTTCAAAAATAAAAGTTATCCTATTTGTGGAGCTTTACAACTTTCATTAAATAAGTTTAGTCAGATTCTCAATAGTTTCTAAATTAACATTTCAAATTTGAATTTCAAAGTAGTAATTAGGGTTTAATTTAAATTTCTTTTAAATAACTTCAAAAGCAGCCAAAATAAAAGTTGTTCCATTTAAAAAGATCTACAACTTTCATTAAGACACCATCACCAGATTCCAAGTAGGTTTTGATCCAGGGTTTTGGGGTCCGGTTAGGGCTTAATTGGATTTCTCTTTTGATTCATTTTCAAATTCCCCAACTTGGAATCCAATTGCAACATCAATAACATTCCTAATAAGTCACTCTAAAGTTCCTAAGCACAATCATATGCAGATGCTTAATAATAAACATGATGACATTGCATAATTAATTAGCCGTAATACCCGGGGTATTACAAATAGGGATTAGCGTTAGCGTTAGCTATCCCACTGTTAGTAGTCCTTGCAGGGTATGGTTACCTCCACAAACAAGAATTTGAGAGCAAAAATGAGAGTGAGACACGCTTCTACTACTACAATATTTTTGGGTTTTTGGTTTGAGTGGTTAAGCTTAAACTGAACTCGAGAAAGAACTCGCTCAAATGGAGAGAAGAAGAGAGATTGTGTGCTCGGCAGAAATCAGCTGGTTTGGGTGTGGATTTGAGCACACAATGCAAGGGTATTTATAGGGGTTGAAGGGGTGGTGGCCAGGCCGCCATGGCCAGTTCGGCCGACCCCCCTAGGTCAGGTCTTTGTTGTTTTCAACTTTGGACAGGGAATCTATTTGAATTCAAACTCGACCTTGTTGACAGCTCTCCAATGATGGGTCGGCCGAACCCATTATGACAAGATCAGAGTTGCTTTTGCCTTTGGACATGGAATCTATTTGAATTCAAACGCAACTCTGCAGAGAAGACCTCAATAATGGGTCGGCCGAACCACTAATTACAGGTTCAGTGTTGCTTTTACCTTTGCACAGGAAATCTATTTGAATTCAAACAACACTTTCTTGGGGCGAGCCAAAACATGGTTCGGCCGAACCAGGGTTTGTCCCCATTCAGCTTTAAACAGTGTGTCTAGAAAAGTAGAGACTAGTGGTGGACCAAAGTTTTGAAATTTTCAGAGATTCCCTTGTTTAGTGTTTTGCGAAGGTAAAAGGTTTATGACAAAAGTGGGGACATGTTTAAAGTGATTCCTATGGACTATGGGAACACTAATGCATGCCAAAGTGTCTACTTTTCAGAATTGGTTGGTAGTGGATGTTGGATTTTCCTTGGAGCAAATGAAAGTGGTCATAACCAAATGTGGTCAGCCAAATTGAAAAGGAGATGGTGTTCAAAATTTAGGTGGTGAATCACTACACCAGGCCAACCCACCAGAGGTGGGTGGCCCCCATGGTGGGGTCGGCCGACCCCACCTAGGTGGTCCCACCACCTCAGGTGTGAGCACTACTGTTCATTCTCAAGTTTTATTCATCTAAATATTTTATTTTGTCGAAATAAATTATTGCAAAATTTAAATATGAAATGCAAAAATTGAAATGCAGGAATTAAATATGAGATAAATACTGATTTACCTTACCAGCAAGGGCTCCATGTTTTAGGTCCATAGAGAAGGACCTCTCCATTTCGGGTTTATTTTTCGAGTGCTTCGATCGGCCCCGGAGATGGAGACCGTGATGATCGCACCTCTTTCTTTCGCCATTCCTTCTTGGTTGATGCTTGTGATTCAGCGGAGTTAGCCTTGTTTATCACCTCAGCCTTACTTACCAGTTCGGCCTTTTGGACCTTGGCGGTTGATTCTTTCGGCGGGGAGCATATTGTGGCTTGTTTCTCCACAGATTCTTCCTTGCCTTTTGCATCGATTTATAACCATTGAAAGGACATTTAATTCTCTTACCTGGGAGTTGAAAGTGGACTTGGCCGGATCCCACGTAGATGATGGCATTCACAGTGTTGAGGAACGGCCTTCCTAGGATGACGGGGACTTCGTCATCGACCCCCATGTCAAGAATGATGAAGTCGGCGGGGATGTATTCATCTTGAACTTTGACAAGGATGTCCCTTGCCAATCCCTCGGCGAACCGGATTGATTGGTTGGCCATCTGCAATTTGACAAAAGTGGGGTACAAAGGTCCCCCTATCAAGTTCTCGTACATTACCTTGGACATTATGTTCACTCCAGATCCAAGGTCACAGAAGGCGTTGTTGAAGGTGTGTGGCCTGATCTCGCAGGTGATGGTAGGATGGCCGGGGTCACTCTTCTTGGCCATGAATGGCGGATCAAGAAGACAACCCGGGTTTTGCCTAACCGTAGGCTTACCAAACCTCGTGGAAATTAACTTAACACCCTCAATTGGTTCCTCAGGTTTCCCTAGGATCTTACCTTGTTCGAATGATGGGACAGCTGCTGCTATTTGAGCTAATTGGGTTTTCAACATTTTATTAAACTTAATTGATTTTTCATAGCAGTGTTAAAGCTATCCATTTTCTCACTAAGATTTTCAAGAATCTTATCATTAGCCATTATTTTCTTGTTTATGTTATCATTGATTTTAGATTGGCCTAAGACAAGATCTTTAAGAGAAGGTTGGTTACCATAAGAATTATTAGAATTATTGCTGTAACCATTACCTTGATTTCCTTGGTAGAAGGGGCGCGAGTTCCATCCTCCTTGTTGCTGGGGTCGATACCCATTGTTGTTGTTATTGATGAAGCTCACTTCCTCCTTCGTCTCAGGATAGTTGTTGCCCGAGTGATCTTCTCCACCACATACCTCGCACCATGGATTAGCTTCGATTGCTCGTGCGGTGGCAGTGGATTGAATGGCCTCTTATTCCTTCTTGGAACCTTCCTCAATCTTTTTCATCAAGAGGTCCATTTTTGCTGAGAGCATGTCCACCTCATGAGCGGTGTGCATACCCCTTTTCTTGGGCTGGAGATGCTCCTCATTTCATCCTTCGTTGATAACCATCTTTTTAATGAGGTCTTTGGCGTCTTTGATATTGTGTTGCAAGAATGCTCCTCCAGCGGCAGCATCAAGGTGACTACAGGCTAATCCAGTCAGCCCATGGTAGAAACCTTGGATTAGGAGCCATTCTTCAATCCCATGATGAGGACAAGAATGAATGTACTCCTAGAGACGTTCCCATGCTTCGGGAATCGTCTCGTCAGCTTGCTGCTGGAAGCTTGAGATCTTTCCACGGATAGCGCTGGTTTTGCCCATTGGGAAGAATTTCTTGAGAAATGCGTTGGCGCACTTCTCTTAGGTGGTAGCTTTATTCTTGTTGGCATAAAACCATTGCTTCGCCTTCCCAAGCAATGAGAATGGGAACAGGCGAAGACGGATGGCGTCAGCCGAGACATTCTTGATAGTGAAGGTACCACACACCTCCAGGAAGTGCTGGAGATGGGCATTGGCGTCTTCATGCGGCTTCCCACAGAATGGATTGGCTTGCACCATGTTGATCAGAGCTGGCTTGAGCTCAAAGGTAGCATCCCCCAAGTTGAGCTGTGGACCGGTGGCAATGTTGTCAGCTAACGGTGCAGAGAACTCAGAGATGGTCTTTTGGGCCATAGCTTCCTCGGTTGGTGGTGCGGAGCCTCTTTCCTCGAACGGATTCAGGTTTGAGATGAACATCTCTCCTCAACAATTGCTCAGGATCTTCAATGAAATTTGACGGCAATTGGAAACCGTTCATGCACTGTCTAGCTTCACGATAACGAGAAACACCTACAGGGGTAAGCCCTTAACACTAATCGATAACTAAATTGATAGTAGACTCCGGATTCAGTTTTTTATTAATATTCCTAGACTGATGCTTTCCCCGGCAACGGTGCCAGAAATGCTTATTGACACTTCTTAGCGCAACCACCAGAGACAGGGTGTTAGGCTATCTCTGATAACGGCGCCAGAAGTGCCTGGGGTATTTCTTATGTCTATTGGATAATTCCGCAAGCGCACAGAATATACCGCTGTAGCACTTCACCTGGGAGTATTCCAAGCTATCGTTATTTATTTTTATCCCAAGGGAAAGCAGTTTCTAGGAATAATTAATAAAAAGAGAGATCCTTAAGTCTATAGCAACTTAGTATCAACTAGTGATAGGGGGGTAAATCGATATATAGAGGAAAGGGTAATGACACCAAGACACGACAAGGTTTTGAGATAGCTAAGATAACTAGTAGAGTATAACTAGGTGGGAGGACAACGAGTGAGTATAAGACTCCTATGACACTTACTTTACTCTTGTGAATTATCCTATCAAATAGATGAAGTATATCAAGACAGCTACCTTACTTCCGATGTGTAGGGGATAGGCGAGACAGCAGGGGATATAACCTCTACCCGAAGCGGCTATTCTCTTATGGGAGCTTACCTTTTAAGAAATTGCCTAAAACACGTGGAGGGATACTAAGACTAGACAGGGCTGTCACCACCTGCTA
Organism: Eremochloa ophiuroides; assembly: GCA_038502445.1. Classification (NCBI taxonomy): domain Eukaryota; kingdom Viridiplantae; phylum Streptophyta; class Magnoliopsida; order Poales; family Poaceae; genus Eremochloa; species Eremochloa ophiuroides. The sequence continues at coordinate 50,412,673 of JAHLJS010000003.1, forward strand.
GCACCCACAAACAATCCGTGCGACAAGCGGCATTCAAAGGCAAGATCTAGTCTAAGCACCACGCTTACACTAAGCCTTACTACTCCAGTTGCGTACCAACAACTAAAGTACCCTATGACAGGTGATGAACTACACAAATGAGCTGGTTATTGGATCACTATCCAATATAACTCAACTATAAGTTAAGACAAAACACAACAATACTATAAAAAATAGTAATGCACTAAGTAGAGACTTAGTAAAGTAAAGTAAAGATAATATATTGATAAAGGTAAAGTCTTACAGAAGGAAAGGTACAAGAGCTATACCAGACTCTCCAGCAGACGACTTCGGAGACTCCGAGCGTAGCTCGACTCGACTCTAACTCCCACACTAGACAAATACTACAACTAAAGAGTAAAACTCTTGTGACTTGTGACTCTTGGGTGTCTTGTGTGTGTTGAAGAGGGTGATGGCAGCCTCTATTTATAGGGGAGGATGAGAGGGTGCCACATCAGCGATCCGCGTGTTCCTTGCCTCTACACCCTTAGATCCACCGCCTTGTAACCGCCTCAAGATGGACGGCTTTGGTGATTTGAGCACATGGGAAACATGCTTGGAGTCGGTGGAAGCCAACCGGCCTGGCTGGGCACCAGGGGGGTTCGGCCGACCCCCCTATGACTGGTGGGCCCAGCCAGGGTCTTCTAGAAGGTGTCCCCACCAGTCAGGGAGTGTGCAGGATGGCTTGGGCCCACAATTAGTGGTTTGGCCGACCCACCCCTGGTGTGTTGGGCCCACCACCGTAGTCCCCATCTGTCACAGACTGTCCCCTTGTGTTGGTTCCACTTCTTTTGCATGTTGTCACGTTGAATCCTTGTGCTTTGCTTCTCATCCGTTGAATGGAAACACATATTGATCTGAGGACTGACATGAGCTTAGTGGAAGCTCACACGGATCCTGCCACGTCACCAGAGCCAGTCGGCCCCATGGGCAGTTAGACCGACCCATGGGTGGGCCCACCCTTGGCTCTCCTCTCTTCCAAGTCATGTTTTGCACCATGTCTTGATGTCTGATGACTTGGTTCCCAATTACATGGTTTGGCCGAACCACATTATTGGGCTCTAAGTGTTTATTTCTGCTCTGTTTCATCTTCCCTGCGTTCACAAGCTTAAGAGTACATGTGGAACTAGTTATTGATAAAATATGCTCATGATGTGTTTATCTTCCCTTGAATCCAATGCCTGTTGATGGTGTTTGAATGTGAAATTTTAGGGTATATCCACCGTCAACAGCCATCTCTTGGTTCTCTCCTTGTAGATCTTGGAGTTGTGATATGCTTTTTCACGCCATTCGTCTAGTTCAGAGAGTTGCATTTTCCTTTTTATTCCTGCAGCATCCAGATCCATATTCCATCTCTTAATTGCCCAGTGAGCCTTGAACTCAAGCTCTACTGGCAAGTGACAGGTCTTTCCATAAACAAGCTGATATGGTGACATTCCAATTGGTGTCTTGTAGGCTGTTCTGTAAGCCCACAGTGCTTCTGGTGGCCTGTCCTTCCATGCTGTTCCCATTTCATTGACCGTCTTCTGCAGAATATTCTTGATCTGCTTGTTTGATGTCTCCGCTTGCCCACTTGTCTGAGGATGATATGGAGTGGCAGTGTTGTGACGGTCCCCTCTTTTTGCTAAATATAGTTGGAATCTCTTGTCGATGAAGTGGGATCCTCCGTCACTGATTACCATCCTTGGGGTACCAAATCTTGGAAATATTATTTCTTCAAACATCCTCTTTGAGCTTCTGGAATCTACAGCTTTCCATGGAATAGCTTCTACCCATTTTGAGACATAGTGTACTGCCACCAAAATGTACTCACACTGCTTTGACTTTGGAAGTGGTCCCATGTAGTCTATTCCCTAGACATCGAAGAGCTCTACTTGGAGGTTGTTGACGAGGGGCATGGCATCTCTTGAATTGATGTTTCCATGTCGTTGGCATGCCCCACATCTTTGGATAAAGCTTTTCGTGTCGTCATACATGGTGGGCCAAAAGAATCCACTCTGCCAAATCTTTGCATGCGTGCGAAATGCTCCATAATGTCCTCCATATGGTGATGAGTGACATCTTCCAATAATCTTGATCCCTTCTTCCGCTGGTACACATCTCTGGAGTAGTCCACCTGAACATATCCTCAAGAGGTATGGCGGGTCCCACATGTGTTGTCGACTCTCGTAGATGAGCTTTCTTTTGTCCTCCCCAGGTGGTATATATCCTGCAACCATAAAATTCACAATATTTGCGTACCAGGGGTCGGATCGGGTGATCCAATAGAGCATGTCGTCCCTCATCGAGTCGTTGGTGGGCATTTCCTGCATATTCTTAAAATGCATTCTAGACAAGTGATCTGCTACAGAATTATCTACTCCCTTTTTATCTTTTATTTCTAAGTCAAATTCTTGGAGTAGCAAAATCCATCTTATCAATCTAGGTTTAGCATCTTTCTTAGTGAGCAAGTATTTTAAAGCAGCATGATCAGTGTAAACAATCACCTTAGCTCCAACTAAGTAAGATCTAAACTTATCAATAGCAAAAACAACAGCCAGGAGTTCTTTTTCAGTTGTTGCATAATTAAGTTGTGCTCCTGTCAGAGTTTTGCTAGTATAAGCAATGGCATGATGCTTCTTATCTTTAGTTTGTCCCAAAACTGCCCCCACAGCATAATCACTAGCATCACACATAATTTCAAAAGGTAAAGACCAATCAGGAGGTTGAATGATTGGTGCAGAGATGAGTGCTTGCTTAAGGGTGTTGAAAGATTTCATACAAGCATCATCAAAATCAAAGGGAGCATCCTTGGCTAGCAAGTTTGTAAGAGGTCTAGCAATATGTGAAAAGTTTTGAATAAAGCGTCTATAAAAGCCAGCATGACCAAGGAAACTTCTAATCTCATTAACATTAATAGGTGGAGGTAGTTGTTTAATTACTTCAATTTTAGCTCTCTCTACCTCTATCCCTCTTTCAGACACTAGGTGTCCTAGCACTATTCCTTCTCTAACCATAAAATGACATTTTTCCCAATTAAGGACTAAGTGCTTATATTCACATCTTTGCAAAACCTTGTCTAAATTTTCAAGACAATCATCAAAAGTTTTTCCATAAATAGAAAAGTCATCCATGAAAACTTCCATGATTTCTTCAGTCATATCAGAAAAAATAGACATCATGCATCTTTGAAAAGAGGCTGGTGCATTACACAATCCAAAGGACATCCTACGGTAGGCATAGGATCCATAAGGATAGGTAAAGGTGATTTTGCTCTGATCATCAGGGTGGATAGGAATTTGATGATATCCAGAATATCCATCAAGGAAGCAAAATAAAGAGTGGTTTGCCAATCGCTCTAACATCTCATCGATGAAGGGCAAAGGGAAGTGATCTTTCCTTGTTGCCTTGTTGAGTTTTCTGTAATCTATGCACATCCGCCATCCAGTGATGGTTCTCTGGGGGATTAATTCATTCTTAACATTCTTGACAACCGTCATGCCTCCCTTTTTAGGCATAACTTGGACTAGGCTTACCCACTCACTATGCGGCACAGGATAAATAATCCTAGCGTGCAATAGCTTCAAGACCTCTTTCTTCACAACCTCTCTCATCGCATTGTTGAGCCTACGCTGGGGCTCTCTAGATGGTATGATATTAGGATCAGTGGGAATGCGATGGGTGCATAGAACAGGACTAATTCCTTTGAGATCTTGGAGTGAATAGCCAAAAGTTGATCGATGCTTTTTCAAGACAGTGATAGGCGAATGGTCTCTACTTGGGAGAGTTTATCACTTATGATCACTGGAGATTGCATATCTCTATCTAGGAAAGCATATCTAAGACCGACTGGCAATGGCTTGAGCTCAATAGGAGGTTTAGGTGGCACTAGGAATTTATCAAGGGGTAAAGGTTCTGGATTTTTGGCTTCTTCCTCGATGAAGAACTCCTCATCTTCTTAAGATGGGATTCTCTCAGAAAATCAAGGGCTGCCACCGTGATCTCACTAATTGGATCAGGCTCAGGACATGGCTCAGTCTTAGCATTTAATGATCGGGTAATGGACAAAGGAAATCTAAAGTTTGGTCCTAATTGAACATTGATTGTCCCTGTTTGTCCTTCTTGAATAAGTCTCCCAATTGGTCGGCCTATCAACAGGTCGAACTCCATGACATCAAAGATATCAGAACTTAGATGGAGCATGGTGTCGTTTACCCAGATATGGAGCACATATAAAATACCTAAGCTGGGAATAATGTGCCCGAAAGAACTTTTCAAAAGCTTTACTGTTGGGGTTAATGGCATGTCTATTGATAAATCTTGAGCAAATGATGCAGACATGATATTAACACCCACAAATGGATTGTAGAAAGCTTCAAAAGAGCCTTTATGGATTTGGCATTTGATTAGGACAGAAGGTGAATCCAATCGGATTACATCAGAGGAAACCTCTGATTCTTCTAGCCAATTATTGCAGATTATGGCTATAACCTCTCTTGTGGTCTTTCTACAGAAGGCTACTTCAGGAGGTTCTAAAGATGGTTTCTTGGGCTCCTGAGGCTTCTGAATCATATGGAAGTGAGAGGTGTTTCCAAAATCGGAGAAAAGATAATCTTCTATATCTAGTATAAAGTCCGAAAGCGGAGTATCCTCCTTTTCCATAGGGTTGGAAATCGGGAAAGCTGAGAATTGGGATGTTGATGGTAAAGGTTTAGGTTCAGCTACCCTAAGCTCTTCTTCTAACTTCTCCTCGGGTTGGTTATCTAAGATATTGTCCAAGTGTTGACGGTATTTATCACCTATTTTGTACTGTCATAACCGTCAACAAAACACTATTTTGGGGGAAGAAACAAGCAAACACATAGTGACTTAGGTACAAATAACTTAGTTCCACATGTACATGTCATTATTTGCTTGCAGGTACTCAAAATAGGTAATTCCAGAGTTCAGAAGCCCAAGATGAAGATATAATGCAAATCAAACTATCACAAAGTGGCAAGGTGATGTCACAATCATCAATGTCTTGGCTCCAGCATCAAGTGGGCACTTGGTGCACACTATTCATGGGTCGGCCGACCCATGAATAGTGGCCCCAGCACTCCATCTTCAAGAATCAAGCAATAGAGTGATGTGGGACAGAGCTGAGCTGAAGTGGGGTTAGGTCATCGGTCGGCCGACCCATGCATGGAGCCTTGCTGGCTCTGCTGATGTGGCACGATCCAGTACACCTCTCCTACAGTCCATTTCCACCTTTGGATCATAAGTATACCTTCAATCAACGGTGGAAGAGCAAAGCACATGGATTCATGGGCCCACAACGAAGAAACCGACATGACAACGGAATAACCAACACATGGGCAACACTCTATGACATGTGGGGAGCAAGCTAGTGGGACCCACCTACCATAGGGCAGTCGGCTGACCCCCTTGGTGCCCAAATTCCACCCACCGACTCCAGGCATGAAGATAGGCAACGTGGTGAATCCTGAACGTCCAAATCAAGTCGGTTCAAGGTCGGTGGATCCAAGGGTTGAGATGGAAAGGCACACGGATTGATGACATGGCACTCCTCTTCATCCCCCTATAAATACCCGCTAGTCCTTCACTCTAGACATCAAGTATCAAGTGTATCATAGGAAGAAAGACTACTCTAGTAGCTTTTGTGTTAGAATAAGAGGGAAGAGAGTGAGGGAAGTCTTCAGGAGAAAGTCCCGGGCCTGTCAGGAGTCTTCTCCAAGGTGTACCTCAGCGAATGCAAGCTTCTAGTAAGTTTTACATCTGAGTCCTTCTAGTATTTGATATTCTGGTTCCGATACTATAAGTATATCCTTGCTTTACCTGTACATTACTTTACTTAGTGAAGTGCTCTAGTCTCTAGCTAGGATTAGAGTAGTAAGTGTAGTGTAGACGTGGTGTCTATACTATATCTTACCAGTGTAGGACGCTTGTCGCATGGATTGTTTGTGGGTGCCAGCAAGTGGTGACAGCCTTGTCTGGTCTTAGTATCCCACCATGTGTGTAAGACAAGTTATTAAAACGACAGGGCATCAATACAATAGCATAGCCGCTTCGGGTAGGAGTTATATCTCCTATTGTCTCGCCTATAGCCTCTTGTAAAGGGAGGAGGTGGTAAACCTCTTTATACTTAGAACACCAAGACCAGATATCTTTGCTACATAGGGACCTCACTGTACCTACATCCTAAACCCCTTGATCACCATCTGACGGCCTTGGACATAGTTAGTTCACTTCATGTTCCCCGTGGAAAATACAATACCTGGAATACTCCCGGTGAAGGCTACATTGACTACCGTACGCTTGCGGTATATCCGTTTGCCACTTCTGGTGTCAACAAGCTTTCTGGCGCCGTTGCCGGGGAACGGTAGCTCCTTTAACTAGGGTCAAGTCGTTTTAGTTATCCTTGTTTGACCAACACTATCTTTCCACATACACATGGATCAAACACCTATCTTCGAATATGCTGCTCCATCGGGCGCTAGGATGGAGCTGCCTAGTTCATCACAAGCTATTTTGGCCGTTCGTTATGAGCTACGCCCACGTCTTATAGCGATGGTTCAGGAGAAGCCTTTTTCTGGGGATGAAGATGAGAACCCCTACACACACCTATGAGATTTTGAACAATTGTGCTCTTGCATACACATCCAAGGGATGAGGCGACATACCTGTTGGCGCTTCTGAGCGTCAGCAGAAAAGTCCGCAAGCGCACGGAAGTACCGTTGTAGCCTTCACCCGAAAGTATTCAGGGTATCGTAATTTCCCAGAGGAACGGTCTTTGTACTTAGTCTCTTAAACTAGTTTACTCAGAAGAGACAGAAGGGATAGCTTGGGTAGAGAGGTTCTTCTAAGGTCAAACGCATACAAGCGATGGAAACTTCCCCACTACTTGCTTGCTTCAGGCCCACTGACGCACCTGGTCTGCCAGGCGATACCAGTATCAGCGCTATTCCGCGTCCGAACGTGGGGGATGCTGGTACGAGTGGACAGGGCTGTCACCACCTGCCACCTACCCCTCTGCCCGTGGGCGCGCGCAACATACGAAGGTAGACTCCGACCTAGACACCATGTCTATGAAGGCGACTACTACTCTAGCGGCGTACAGGAACATCCGTCTCTATCAGGAGTCCTCTTACTAGAGCATCCGTCCAAAGGACGAACGACGATCCCACAAACAAGTAGCTTTGTGGAAGTAACATGCTTAATGAATCAAACCAAAATTGAACACGAACTTCTTACTTCAAGTAGCAAGACGATCGTAGAGGTACAAGTTGAATCGAGAACCGACAAGCCCGGCACTTCGTCCACCCGGAGGCGGAACTGCTTCGACTCCACTCTTTCTCCAGCTCTTGTCCCTCTCTCACTCCCTATACTAAATTAGCTATAAGCTAATGGAATGGAGCTTGCCCTTCCTCTCTACATTGTGACCTCTTGTGTTGGTGAATCAATTCATGAATAGGTGTAGAGAGGAGGCCTCCTTTTATAGCTTGAGAGGAGGGGGATCTATGCAAAAGGATCATCCCCACATGGAAGGACCCAAACCGACCTCCAAAGGGTGGTGGAAACTTTCCATCTATGTTGATCATAGGTGGGACCGTCCTTGGAGAACTGCCCTACAACCGCTAGAAGAAAACTGGGCCCAAGAGGCCCCACCAGGGGGCGGCCTCCCCCGGGATGGTCGGTCCCCTAGTGGGCCCCTTTGGCCACCGCCTTCGCGTGGCTGGTTCTCCTCTGGGCCTAGACCTCTCCTATGGTTACGAATGGGCCCAAATTTGTAATAAAGGTGGGCTTCTTCGTTATTCTTGGTTGCGCATTCTCTGAATTCACATTTCTCCTTTACGCTTTCCAATTGGTGTTGTGCACTTCCACTTGTTTCACCATAAATCCTGCAAAAACATAAACACTAGGGGTACAAGTGGAACTCTGTTAATAGCATATGTCTATGTGTTAAAGTATGATAGTTTCTCTCCCTTTAGGCATAAGTTGGCGGTTAAAAATGATCTATAAGGACCACCAACAAGACCCCCAAGCTTAACCTTTGCTTGTCCTGAGCAAATAGCTAAGTATGGTTGTTGATCAGGAGTTGCTACAATGTCGATCATATTTCAAATGTACCAAGTTTATAACAAAGTTTTCCACGTAATTTGAATAAATCAGCATGCTATCCACCCTGCTATTATCTTGAAACAAATGGGGCCTTTTAGAAATCTCAAGTCTTGGGTGATTGCAAGACCGAACAGATTCATAGACATTGCTTATCATTCATCCCAAGATGAACCATCTTTCCGGAGGTTTTGAAAATTTTTGCAAAGAAATGTAAGTTCCTCAAATGATTCTCTTGATCGCTCAAAGTGTATGAATACCTCACCAAAGGCATTGTAATGTTGCCTTTCATATCCTACCACTAAGGCTTATGAGTGGAGTTTTGGGCAGGTATAAAGGTGGGCATACTTGCATCACATATATTGCTAAGTCAAAAACCGTACCACAAGGAGATACAAGTCATATACTTTGATTGAGATATGCAACTGTGTGGAGTAAGAAGATGGTGGAATCCTAATTTCTAAATATTTTGGCACTCCATGCATCATGAATTTCTCCTTTATTGGATGGAATGAAACTTTTTTGAGGGATATGGGCTATAAGATCATATATCCATATTATTATTTTTTTCTTCTTTTTTTTTGAACGGGTACCTTTTTTTCGTTTGTTTATTGCATGCCCCTTGGCATGTTTTTTTTAAGCATAACCCATATCTCTTGTTAGTATTTGAAGAACTTTGGCTGGAGAGATGTCATCATGGAATGCGAGGAGTAATTATATGGTGAAAAATGAATGCGCGGCTTCTCAGGGTAAGAGTCGGCATTTTTATTTGGTGGATAACAAATGCGCGGCTCTCAAGGTAAGAGTCGGCATTTTTATTTGGTTGAAGAGTGCACAACTCTCAGGGTAAGAGTTGGCATATTTTTGGTGGATGGATGGGTGCATGTTGTGCGCAACTCTCGGGGTGAGAGTTGGCTTTATTTGGTGGGTGCATGTGAATCTCAATCATGGGTGCATGACCATAATCTCACTTAGGTCACAACAATTTGACCTAACTCAATGTTCCACAAGCAGCATATGACTAAAAGGTTTGCATAATTGAAACATGTTATATGACCTTGGTAGGTATTTCATAATCATTGAGGAACTTTTGTTTTTGAAAGTTTTCGAAAATAAAACTCCGGATGTCAAGTTTCACTCAGAACAAAGTCATAGCGCAGCCCATGTCACCATATCATATCAGGCAATAACTTAGACAAGATTAAGCATGTGCAACCCATTAGTCCAAGTTTTTAGGTTGAGACATTTTTAGCTGATAAACCCAAACCTTAGAGAAAGCTTGATTATAAAATGGGTACAGGTGAAACATAAGATAGAGCAACTGTTCATCATTTCAACAAGGGTAGAAACTAACACATCTTAACACATATGAGAGAGGAGAACATATCTCACCTTTTTTAAGTTGGAGAATTTTAAAAAGAAATGTGAGATACAAGTTACCTTTGTGGGAGCCCTCCCCCAAGCTTGCTTTTGACTTACCAATGTGTTTCACCTGGGGGTGCCGCTAATTGGTGGTGCCTCAGCTTGATGTGCAGTTCGTGGCCTCTCTTGAGCGTGCTAGGAAGCTCCTCCCCCAAGCTTGTTTTTATGGCGGTATTGAGATAACAAGACAACAAAACTTGGGGTTGGAAGATAAATTACTCTTTTTCTTCAAGACTTTATTTATCATTATATTTTTATTTTTTTTCTTTTCAAGGTTCACCTAAGAAATACTTGTCTCTGCTGTTATCTAAAGACTTACCCTCATGAAGTTGATAAATTTCTGCAAGGGGTTAGTCCATAAGATTAACCAAAATCTATACTAGCAGCTTTGGTTCCAAGATCAAACTAGACACCACGTCTAATTTGTCAAGGTAGGCTTAAGAATCTAAGCACCATGTTTACATTAAAAATCCTATAGAGGCATGATCTCACATCCCAGCTTCAAACTAAACACCGTGCTTAGTTAGAAAGATGTAAGAGCAACACTTCCAAACCGAAACTTACTAGCATAGAGAAAGGAAATATGATAAGATAACCAAGAGTCATTCAACGGAGACAGATTTTTGAACAAAGGAACCTAGTCAGAAGTTTGCTCAGCCAATCTATTCAAACTCAAACAAGGCTAGGATAAGAGAGCAAAGAAAGGCATGCCTTGCTTCATCTCCAACATGAATTTCTTCCATTATTCATGATAACAACTCAAAGTTCATTAATCAAAATGCAACACCATGTCACAATTTTGATTAAAGAAGGGTAGTTTAACCTAAGCACCATGCTTAAATTAAAAAGCCTATGGATGTACCACAAGTGTACTCATGTGAATACACCCAAACTCCGAGCATATGGCATGAACAGTGGAAGAGCATGATATTATACTTTCATGGAGACAAATATGAGTGAATGAGTTGGTCAACATTACCTTGACATACCTGAATGTGTATACCAACAGCATGTATGGATGAAACATCAGAGTTGTCGTTGTGGTGGCTCGGTTTCCATCTCAGGTGACTACCAAGGCGTGGGTTGGAGTCCATCACTTTTAATAGCATGTCGTCGTGTAGCAAGTCGTTTATTGGTAACTCCTGCATATTAGTGACTCGCATACACGACAAATGTAGGAGGAACAACTCATGCAAGCTTCTAACTAAAAAGGAATATTGCGACCATGACTCCCCTTTGTTGTCTTTTTTTCAGAATCTTTAAACGAAGTGTGATCCAAGATATGCATGGAGTCATGGTTGGTCAAAGGAGTGAGAAAGGTGTTGCACAAACCACCGTTGAAGATGAAGGAGGTTTATGGAAGTCATGTGTCCTGTCCTGGTTGCGTGATGAGTCACTCAGTGTTGTGCAACGTGCAGGGGAGATCTTGAAGGTGTGTTAGGTATGCTTGAGAGATCTCCCCCACACTTATTCTTGTTCCTGCTTTATTTTGATAAAAAGAAAACAAAACAAGAGCAACAACAATAAGCAAGGACTCTATTGGCTATATGACCAGAGAGCAAGAAAGATTTTATTATTATTTCTTTATTAGTTTTATTGAAAACTTGTTCACTCAACTTTTTATAAACAAGGCCAAGATAAAGATGCAGAGAAAGATATGCCTTGGTTTATCTCCATATCAGATTACTTTCATTGATTATGTCAACAACTCAAAGTTCATTGATCAAATGAAGACAGTTATAAGAAGTTGGTGAACATTTATTTACCTTCGCATACCTGAGTATATGTACCGGTAACATATATGTATGAGGCATTGAATTTGTTGTTGCAGGCTACCATGATGGTTCTACTCAGGTGATCTCCGAAGCCAGGCCACACACACATCAATGCGCATGGGCCATGGGCCTTGATGATACTAGCAAAGGTTCAGAAGAGGGAGACTCCCAATCTTTTTTTTCTTTTTTTTCGTAGTTTTCTTTCTTCTTCTTTTTTAGTCTCCCTCATCTCTCTTATTTTTTTCTTTCATTTATTTTTTCTTCTCTTTTTTTTAAGGCGAGGCTGACATCTTTATCATCATTTTTTTAATGACCCTTTGGTGTGCATGGAACTTGGGTTTCTCACCGTCCTCCCTCACACTCTTACTTTTGCATAAAAGTCAAGTGCAGAGTTAGGGCCTTCATACGAGTGTGTTCCATTACCTAGGAGTGCATCAAGCTTTTGTAGTTGATGTCGTTCCATGTCGTCAAGCATCATATGACCCGAGTTCTTCTTAATCTTTCCTGAAATGGTTAGCGACATACCCGAAGGTGCATACTAACTTGACAACATGCCCTCACCATTCAAAGAAGATATATATATATATTGAAAATAACAATAGTAATAATAATAAAAAATATTTTTTTAAGGATAATCCGGAGTATCTCCCGGCAGTGCTTAAGTTATGGTCTTAAGCTTGACCGTGGGAACTTCTTCTTGCAGCAATCAATGGTGGTGTAGTTCCCAGCTTTACCACCAATCATAGGCATTAAAATTCAAGCTGCAAGGTATGCACCATTGTACTACTACGGGATTTGCAATGTTCATGACAAACATAAGCATTCACAACCATTCTCTCAAAAAGTTGAACAACTACAATCATGAGATGGTTGCGAGATCCTCGTAGAAGCAGGTGGTCCGAAGCGAAACAAACTCTGGAGACCATGAGCATGAAACGTGAGGGACCTCAAAACCATGCTTGTTAGCGGGCCCCTTCTTGTCTCTAGAGTTGTTGCTTCGGGCATGTCCGTGGCATGGAAGTTTTCATTCTCAAAAGATATATCATGGAGGATGATCACTAAACCCTGACCATTATCGAGAACAATGTTCTTGATGGCCAGAGGGACATGCATCTTGTTCGAGCAAGGGCGCAGGAGAAGGATTCGCATACTTGAACAAGTAGCTTTGCTTCGCCTTTAGGTTTTCGAGCAAGTGCTATGGCTGGCGGAAGCAAAACTTTCAAACTTCTCATCGGGGCTCCCTTCTTTTTTATATATATAAATGAGATTTTCAAGAGGGTGCCCTATGAGAAGATCAAAATCGAGGATGGCATAGATGAGGAAGTATAAGAAACTTCGGTTTCGTTAATTTCCAATGGCACAACCCTAACAATCCCACAAAACTCAAAGATGAGTTCGGATGGACTTCTGAAAAGTTTGTCGGTCGGGACTAGCGGCATGTCGCCCTAAAAGGGTTTCCGCTGGAATGAAAGTAGTCCCAACTGTGAGGTTGTGTAGGGCTTTCACGGAAGTCCCCTTTAATGAGCAAGACATGGTTGTGGGAGGTGAAAGAATCTGAATTTCTTCAGAAGAACGTTTCACTTCCAACAAGCAACAACCGTACTTTCGATGACTCCACATTAGGGGAGACTTCCTAAGAAATGTCAGAATTTTGTGCCAAGAAATGTTTCGAAGTTCTGCCATAATCCTCGAATTTTGATAGCGAATTCTGAAGGATAAAACATTCCTTCCTTCGGTGTTCATGGTTCGGGTGAGGGCTCAACAGACGAATCGAAGGGTGGCAAGGGAAAGGATTCAGCTGCTGAGGGCTCTTCAGAACTTGACATGCCCTTGTATGGAGGGGTTTGGGTACGATGACGGGAGAAGCGTGCTTCTCTAGGATGCAAATAAGGATTTTCCTCTATTCCGTCATGGTTTTTATGAAAACGTCCCTCCAGCGATTATGTCAAAGCATAGGACAGCATCTATGTCTAGATCCGAACAAAGGATATGCAAAAGCACATTATCGGATAAAGACAAGTCTAGGTCAGCATGTATAAACATTGTAAACCTGGCCTAGGCTGCACCTATGGACTTCTTCTCTTTTTGCTCAAAATCGAGGTTTGCCCTTGGTAGAGCGGCGATACGAGACATGGGTAAGAATGCAAGATAAAACTTGATCTTAAGTTCATCCCATTCTCCATTCATACTTTCTACGACATCAGTGTACCATTGTTTTGCCTCCCGTTGAGGGAGAACATGTAACAACCCTAAAAATCCACACAATCTAAAAATCCCAACCAATTAAAATTTTTCATTTATTTATTGTGAAAACCCATTTTTCTTGTGCAAGCATATAGGTTTCATTATGAAATTGGTAAATAATGGAGTGTAGTTTGCATTTTAATTCCATTCACATAGAATAATAACTTATGCATCACATTTGGGATTTATTGCAACTTATGTTTGTATTTACTCAATAATTAAAATGGGCAATATATGTATATATACACTAAACTGAAAATAGAAAAGGAGAAAGAGAGTTAGGCCAGCCATTCGTTTCGGCCAGCCGGGTCGCTAAGCCAGCCCCAGGCCCGCCCGACCTTCCTCTCCTCATCTCACCGCGCGCGGCCCACGTCGCGGCTCGGCAGCGCACGCGCGCGACCAGCACACACGCGCTCGCGCTCGCGCTCGCTGCCAACCCGGCCCCGCCTGTCAGCCGCTCTCGCCCCCCCCACTGTTCTTCTTCCTCACGAAGGCGACGCGCCTGCCGGGGTGTCGCGCGAATGGCGTGACCCCGGTCCCACAGCCGACAGCATGGCAGAGCCCTGACCCCGCTGTCCCCCTCCTGTCCCCTCCTTCCTTGGCCGCCAAGCGAGCCCGCGTGCACCCTGAAGCCCTAGCGTCGAGCGGCCGAAGCCCTCTGATCTACCGAGATCAATCGCGGCCGTCCGCCATGGGAACCTACCAAGCTCGCCTATAAATTGGAGCACCCCGAAGCCCTACCCTCATTTCCCCTCGCCGCCACCGCAGCACAGACCGGCACACCGCACCAAACCGAGAGAGAGAGCGTAGGAGAAGGGCGGAGCAGAGGAGGAGAAGCTGCCGGAGCGCCGCCGCCGCGGAGCACGCCGGAGCCGGACACGGAGGAGAAGCCCGAGCTGCGGACGAGGAGCGGCACGGCACTGCGATCGCTCTGCACGGCTCCTACTCGCCACTGCACCGCCATCCTAGCTTCACTGACACCACCGTGAGCCACCGCACGCCATGTCCGAACCTTGCCCTGCTTTTGCCATGGCGTTCCACCCTCGGGACGCGCAGGCACGAGCCTTTACCGGCTCGGGAAGATCACCTGCACTATGCACTCATTCGATCGGCCGAAACCCCCGGACTACAAGCTTGCTAGACCGAGAACGCAGCACGACGCGTTCTCGGCGGAGCGCGCTCACCACCGACGCGTTCCGACGCCGAATCACCCGTTCCGAGCAATCCGACTAGCACCCGTATAGGTTAGAGCATCGTGGAGCACCGCCACGACCCCCTCGAGCTAGCTACGCGGATCTAAGCGCTAGAGGAAGCCTGAATCGCCTTGGCCGCATGCGCCGCGACCTTACCGGAGCGCCGCCGCGAGCCGTCGCCAAAAGAAGGTCATGCCGTGGCCAAAGTTCGCCACCAGAGTGTTGTATGCCTCTCTGGCCTCACCAATTTGACAAGACCGCATTCGATTGAACCAATACTTGGTCGTAGCCGCGATGCCGCCTTCCGCCGTCGTCGGCGACACGCCGCCGCCACAACCGAGCACCTTGGAAAGCTCGGTAGCCAAAATTGGTAGTTGGTATACCATCGCCATAGACCCTGGACGCGTAAACATCTCCTAGAGGACCTCCTTAGCCCGCCGGAACCTCACCGTCGCGACGACATCGCCGCCGACAGGTTCCGCCTCGCCTAAATCCGTTCCGAGTACCCCCGGTCGCCTCGCGCTGCGGAGAAAGGCCGCCGAGGTTCGCCAAGTCTGCCTCGGCACCGCCGCTAGAAAGCCGAGCCCTGTCTTGCCGAAATATGGCCATCGCCGCCCTGTCATGGTCCGCCGCACCGGAGAGACACCGCCGCCTTGAACAGACGCCCTGGAACCCTGCTAGCACCGAATCTCCGATTCGCCCGAGCCTCCCCAGGAGAGCTCGGGAGAGCAGCACCCTCGGCGCCCCGAATCTCCGATTCGCCCGAGCCCCGCCGAGCTAAACCGAACTACGCCGAGCACCGCCAAGCTACCCCCGACCACCGCCGAACTATGCCGAGCTCCGCCGAGATACCCCCAACCACAGCCGAGCTACCACTGACCACCGCCGAGCCACGCCGAGCTACGCCAACTCCGGCAACTCTCTGGGAACCAGCATCGAACACCTGGTGGGCGACCATCGGGTCTGTGTTCTGTTGAGGCACCACTTGCCGCACTACTGGACCCGCGCGCCACGTGGACCAATCCCAAGCTGCCCCTATTAACCAACCAGTTTTCCCATTTTCAGAAAATAGGATAATCTTCGGAAATTCATAACTTATTCATACGATGTCCAAAAATTGCGCACCATATATCAAAATTCTCAGAAAAATGAGATCTACAATCTAAGACTATGTTTGTGTGCATTTGGCTCTTTATTTTATTGGATTTTTCTGAAATACTCTATAGGAGTCGCTGACGCGACTATTTCGTGTTCGATTTCAGAGCCGGAGGAGGATCTGACTAAGGAAGACGACCACGAGTACTTTCAGGAGCTAGGAGACGACTACGAAGGTGCCACGTCCCACCAAATCCTTAGATCCTATTACGCATTGCAAATGACATTGTTGCTATTGCTTTATGATTATGTATGGATTGGTTGCATGGTAGTATATTTGAATTCCCTGCCTTGATAAGACTTTACCCTGCTATCCGCTGTTAGGTTAGTTGCTGCTTAATTTACTGTTACTCTTCCACTACTTTCTACTTGCTATATGCTATGTGGTGGAATTGGGACGGTGTATAACTGATTATAACCACTGGGAGAGAGTGCTGCGTGCGTCTTGGGTGCGTGGTAAGGGTTGATGTCGACCAAGTGGGATGTGAGACAAGCCCATGGGGCAAGTCGTGCCGGGGGTGCAACCTGGGCATCCCCAAAGTGAGATACCTGTGGCGGGTAAAGTTGTTGAGGAGGTTCCGGGTGGGATAGCCTTGGTGGTTTGAAGCCCGTGGACGGAGGTGCTGTGATAGCACGGGGAGAGTATCCCCTAAGTGGAGATGCCTGCTTGGTCACAACCTAGGATCTGACTAGTGACCGGAAACATCTGGATTCCCTTGCTACTCGCTCGCTTCTGATGGGCGGGAGACGGCTGGACTACTTGGTAGGGCGGTGCCACTACTGCTAGGTTGAGAGGTGATAAGGGTGGACGGTGACGGATGGCGGATTCCCGTACCGTTCTAGATGCACAGTACCACTGATGGGGCCCGGTACTGCGTCTCCCAGTCTCAGCATGACGGTGTTGGATCCGGAATATCCCAGGGCTGAGTGGTAGGGTGGCATCGACCTAGGCAAGCAAGCACCCGGAATTCTGCCTAGATGATTGTACAGCATCGATGATGGCTAATCTTGTGAGTAGTAAAACCTCTGCAGAGTGTATGGTTGATCGATCGATACATAAGTCAACTCGTTGGCTATGGACCTTTCCTAATGTTTCTGCAACCACTATTAGATGAGAGCATATTCTTTTCTCCCCCTGGATAACATTGTTCCGGCAGTGTACCCGTTGTGGTAGTGTGCCGCTGAGATAGGCCCGAGAGGGAGTTGGGCCTGTCGAATGAGAGTGAGGTGTGGGTATGTGAGGTGTGGTGATGGGAAATGGGATAAAGGTGTTAACTGGTGATAAAACTTGACTAATTAAACATTGATTACAGCTGCATAGGAAAACCTCAGCCTATAGGTCTGCTTGTATAGCCTTGCATCCACTTTCCACAAAGCAAATGCTGCATAGGTGGGCTCCGTGGCCAGTACAAATCGTACTGATAAATTTGCTGTCAGGTGACGAGAATGAGTACGACTTCGAGGGAGATGATGATGAGGAATAGGGTCACGTGCTACACTCAAGTTGGCCATGAAGGATGAATCGCTTCCGCATCTTCTAAAGCTTCTCTGATTGTTGATTCCGCCAGTGTGGCGATGTAATAAATGTTTATGTAAGACTTAATTATCGTTGTATGGATCCTGGTGTCAACTGAGATATGGGTAATTTCATGGATTGTCCCAAGCAATCTGTTGAATTACAATTCGAGCCTGTGGATTTCCCTTCGTGGAAATTGAGGTCGTTTCAGTTGGTATCAGAGCCATACTTGACTGTAGGACGAGACCCATAGAGAATGGACGTTAGAATAGGAAGCCAGACTCTCTTTCGGTTGTATTACCGACCTTGCATTCACTTTTTATGCAATGGCTTATCTAATACAAGGACCTGCTAATCCGTTTCTTGAAAAATTCACAGATGACCAGCCTTGGACCACCACTTCGTCCATAGCACGATGGCACTATTGAGATCCCGATCAAATGGCTATTGACCTTATGCACCAGTAGCTTATGGGACCCTGCGTAGCCCTTAGACTAGTGATACCATGAGTTGTCCTGTCATTGGCTATCTGCGCATAGCACGATCTTCTTAGCAGCTAGGAACATCCTTTATGTAATAATAACCATGTGATGAGTGACATTTGGATCTTATGCTTCTTATGGTTCTCTATGCTTCTTTGGTTGAGTGTAGGATAGCGTGAAAAATATTTTAATTCATGTAAATCGTTGAAAACATCTAACTCCTACTTAAACCACTACAAGATTATTACTGCACTGAGCACGTACCTAATAGCTTCAGATGTCGATGAGACGTTCCGCGCGCCAGGAGAACCGCCAGCCCTCCCCCGCACCTGCGCCAGGACGCGGGCGTGGTCGCAACCGTGGACGCCCAGCTGGCAGACGTGCTGGAGTTAACCTGGAAGAAGAGCTGCGCCGGGCAGAGGATGCACCACCGGTGAACGATCCGCCACCACAAGGCGAGAACGTGCCTTCGCCACCGCCGCCGCCACCAACGTTGGCGGAAGTGATGGCTCAGCAGACCCAGCTGCTGAATGCCATAGCTACTGGGATGAACAGGCACCACGGGCCACCCCAGAATGACTTCCAAAGGAAACTGGAGGGTTTCCTGAAGCTGAGGCCACCCACCTTCGACGGGACCGACAGCGATCCCCTCGCTGCCGATGATTGGCTTAAAGAGATGGAGAAGAAGCTGGACCTGACCACTTGCTCCGACGAGGAGTGTGTTGGGATTGCTAGCCACCAGCTGACCGGTGCTGCACGGGCATGGTGGGACAACTACACCAGCGCTCACGAGGACCCAGCCCGCATTGACTGGGATGAGTTCACCGAGGCTTTCCGTGACCACCACATTCCTGAGGGAGTCATGGAGGCCAAGGAGAACGAGTTTCGAAACATCTCCCAGGGAGCTGACCGGATCCACGAGTACACCACCCGCTTCAACTGCTTGCTCCGCTACGCACCTGCGTCTTGCGTGAGTTCCGAGAAGGAAAAGATGTACTACTACAGGAAGGGGCTTCAGACCAAGATCAGGTTGGCTCTGTCAGGGAACAAGAGCTACACTCTGC
This sequence comes from Eremochloa ophiuroides, assembly GCA_038502445.1. Lineage (NCBI taxonomy): Eukaryota > Viridiplantae > Streptophyta > Magnoliopsida > Poales > Poaceae > Eremochloa > Eremochloa ophiuroides. The sequence continues at coordinate 50,431,660 of JAHLJS010000003.1, forward strand.
GTGAGCTGATTGACCGCTGTATTGAGATCGAGAAGGATCGCATGGAAGCACGACTGGAATTCGAGGCCCAGAACAAGGGAAAGAAGCGCCGCTCTGAGGGACCCGCTCGCGCTGCTCCACCCCAGAGACAGCGAACGGGTGCACCTCCGCCTTTCCGGACTCGCCAGGGACCTTCTTCGGGAACGAGCCGTGGTGGTACCAACAGCAGCAACTATCACCGCCCCGCTCAGACCTACCCTGCGCCGACTCGAGCTGTGCAGAACACACCCGCCCCCGCTACCAACACGCCAAGGACAAGCAATTGGAAGGCTCCTGCGACAGCCACAGCAGGCAGTGCGCCCTTCACTTGCTTTGGATGCGGAAAGCCTGGACACCGTGTGGCTGTGTGCCCCGACCTCAACCGTGCACCAGCAGCTGCACAGGGCACCCCGAACCGGGGATCTGCTACCCGAGGAAGACTGAACCACATGACCGCTGAGGAAGCTGAAGCTGCACCTGATGCTGTGTACGGTACGTTCCTAGTTCAGGGTAACATGGCTACAGTTCTGTTCGATTCGGGAGCTACATGTTCATACATTTCATCTGCATATGCACGTAAGCATAACATACCTGTAACCCCGAGAGCAAACCCCATCCTAACTAGCTCGCCCTTAGGAACCTTCAGAAGCGTTCACATATGTAGAGGAGTGATAATCACTATCGAGGGACTTGACTTTCGAGCTGACCTAACCCTACTACCCTCCAATAGCTTAGATGTCATCTTAGGCATGGACTGGCTAACCAAACACCGGGGAGTGATATCTTGTTCACCTAGATATGTTCAGGTAACCCACCCTTGGGGAACAGCTGTCCGATGTGTACCCCAAACCGAGAGAGTCCAAGCCCTCCTATGTGCCCTGGAGACTAAAGCAGATAAAACAGAGCCGACATTCAGGGATGTGCCAGTAGTCTGTGAGTTCAATGACGTATTTCCAGAGGAGTTGCCAGGAATGCCACCAGATAGAGATGTGGAGTTTGTTATAGAGTTGATGCCAGGAACTGCACCGATTGCCAAAAGACCCTACAGAATGTCGGCTGATGAGTTGAAGGAACTCAAGAAGCAGCTGGGAGAAATACTGGAGAAGGGCTTCGTTAGGCCTAGTGCTTCGCCCTGGGGATCTCCCGTTTTGTTTGTCAAGAAGAAGGATGGCACGATGAGGATGTGCATTGACTACCGGAATCTGAATGCGGTTACAGTCAAGAATAAGTACCCATTGCCCCGCATCGATGATCTGTTAGATCAATTGAGTAAGGCCAAGTACTTCTCAAAGATCGATCTCCGATCAGGGTATCATCAGATGAAGATCAGGGAAGAAGATATCCCGAAGACTGCATTTGTCACTAGATATGGACAGTATGAGTGCACAGTAGTCTCATTTGGACTCACTAATGCTCCAGCATACTTCATGAACATGATGAACAAGATCTTCATGAATGAGCTAGACAAGTTTGTAGTGGTATTCATTGATGATATATTGGTTTATTCAGCCACAAAAGAGGAACATGAACATCATCTGAGGACCGTATTGGAGAGGTTGTCTCGCAACCAGCTTTACGCCAAATTCTCCAAGTGCGAATTCTGGCTTGAGGAAGTTGCTTTCCTTGGACACGTGCTGTCAGGAGAAGGAGTCGCAGTAGACCCAGCCAAAATAGAAGCTGTGAAAGAGTGGGAACAACCCTGTAATATGTCAGAAATCAGAAGCTTTTTGGGACTTGCAGGATACTATCGCAGATTTATTGAGAATTTCTCCAAGATTGCAAGACCCATGACCAACTTGCTGAAGAAAGAGAACAAGTTTATATGGACTCCTGAATGTGAGAAGAGTTTTCAGACCTTGAAGGAGAAGCTCACTACTACACCTGTACTAGCCCTGCCCGATATTCACAAGGATTTTGTTGTATATTGTGATGCCTCTCGGCAAGGTTTGGGCTGTGTACTAATGCAAGAAGGAAGAGTGATAGCTTATGCCTCAAGACAGTTGAAGGAGCATGAGCAGCGATACCCGACTCATGACCTAGAACTTGCAGCCGTGGTACATGCACTCAAGATTTGGAGACACTATCTGATAAGCAACAAGTGTGACATCTACACTGACCACAAGAGCCTGAAGTACTTCTTCACACAGGAAGATCTGAATATGAGGCAGCGCAGATGGCTAGAACTCATCAAGGACTATGATCTTGAGATCCATTACCACCCAGGGAAGGCTAACGTAGTCGCTGATGCACTTAGCCGCAAAAGCTACTGCCATACCCTCATCACCAAGTCTATGCCGTCTAAGCTCAGGAGAGAGTTTGACGCGTTCCAGCTCGAGGTAATCTCCTATGGCACGCTAAATGAGCTTCGCGTCGAGTACAATCTCACCTCACGAATCCGTGAAGCGCAAAAGAACTGTCCTGAGATAGACTATATCCGTGGTTTGATGAAGCTGGGAAGAGGCCCTGAATACCGAGAAGATGAGCAGGGAACTGTATGGTACAAAGATAGAATCTGTGTACCGACGGATTCAGCGATACGAGAAGAGATTCTGTCAGAAGGGCATGACTCCAAATATTGCATTCACCCAGGGTCAGCCAAGATGTACCATGATCTAAGGAAACACTTCTGGTGGGAGAATATGAAGGCAGACATTGCAGGGCATGTAGCCCGATGTGACACTTGCAGCAGAATCAAGGCCGAACATCAACGACCAGCCGGCCTACTACAACCCCTCGCAATTCCAGAATGGAAATGGGAATGCATTTCGATGGATTTTATCGTTGGGTTACCCCGCACCGAGAAGAAACACAATTCGATTTGGGTGATAGTCGACCGTTTGACCAAAGTCGCTCACTTCATTCCCATCAGCATTGGCTACGATGCCGAACGGCTGGCGGATTTATACATAACCCACATTCTGAGACTACACGGGGCACCCACAAGCATAATATCTGATCGAGGCTCACAATTCACGTCTCGATTCTGGCAAGCCTTGCACAAATCCATCGGAACCAAGCTGGACTATAGCACGGCTTATCACCCGCAAACTGACGGTCAAACAGAAAGAGTGAACCAAATTCTCGAAGATATGCTCCGAGCTTGTGTGATAAAATACAAGACCAGTTGGGAAAGCTGCTTACCCCACGCTGAATTCTCGTACAACAACAGCTATCAAACAAGCCTCAAGATGTCACCGTTTGAGGCATTGTATGGGAGACCCTGCAGGACCCCGCTAATGTGGTCAGAACCCGGAGAGAGAGCCTTCTTTGGCCCTGCTAAGATTGTAGAAGCAGAGGAAGGCGTAGCCCAGGTCAGAGAAAATTTGAGAATTGCACAGAGTAGGCAAAAGAGCTATGCAGATAGGAGACGTAGAGAGCTTGAGTTCAAGGTTGGGGATTATGTCTACCTCAAGGTATCTCCACTTCGTGGCACTGTCAGATTCCACGTGAAGGGGAAATTGGCACCAAGATATGTTGGGCCATACAAGATCTGTAAAAGGGTTGGAAAGCTTGCTTACAAGCTAGAACTACCGGAGGAATTATCTGGAGTACACCCCGTGTTCCATGTCTCGCAATTAAGGAAGTGTTTGAAGCTTCCCGAGGAGCAAGTTCCTACGGATGCATTAGACCTGCAAGACACACTTGAATACAAGGAACATCCGATCAAGATCTTGGCACGGGATACCAAAGAGACACGAAACAAAACCATTCCGATGTGCAAGGTACAGTGGAGCAATCACACTGAAAGGGAAGCTACGTGGGAGAAAGAATCGGACTTGCGGATTATGTTTCGTTACCTCTTCGATGGGTACGTTATCTCTGAATCTCGAGGTCGAGATCCTAATGAGGGGGGAGGACTGTAACAACCCTAAAAATCCACACAATCTAAAAATCTCAACCAATTAAAATTTTTCATTTATTTATTGTGAAAACCCATTTTTCTTGTGCAAGCATATAGGTTTCATTATGAAATTGGTAAATAATGGAGTGTAGTTTGCATTTTAATTCCATTCACATAGAATAATAACTTATGCATCACATTTGGGATTTATTGCAACTTATGTTTGTATTTACTCAATAATTAAAATGGGCAATATATGTATATACACTAAACTGAAAATAGAAAAGGAGAAAGAGAGTTAGGCCAGCCATTCGTTTCGGCCAGCCGGGTCACTAAGCCAGCCCCAGGCCCGCCCGACCTTCCTCTCCTCATCTCACCGCGCGCGGCCCACGTCGCGGCTCGGCAGCGCACGCGCGCGACCAGCACACACGCGCTCGCGCTCGCGCTCGCTGCCAACCCGGCCCCGCCTGTCAGCCGCTCTCGCCCCCCCCACTGTTCTTCTTCCTCACGAAGGCGACGCGCCTGCCGGGGGTGTCGCGCGAATGGCGTGACCCCGGTCCCACAGCCGACAGCATGGTAGAGCCCTGACCCCGCTGTCCCCCTCCTGTCCCCTCCTTCCTTGGCCGCCAAGCGAGCCCGCGTGCACCCTGAAGCCCTAGCGTCGAGCGGCCGAAGCCCTCTGATCTACCGAGATCAATCGCGGCCGTCCGCCATGGGAACCTACCAAGCTCGCCTATAAATTGGAGCACCCCGAAGCCCTACCCTCATTTCCCCTCGCCGCCACCGCAGCACAGACCGGCACACCGCACCAAACCGAGAGAGAGAGCGTAGGAGAAGGGCGGAGCAGAGGAGGAGAAGCTGCCGGAGCGCCGCCGCCTCGGAGCACGCCGGAGCCGGACACGGAGGAGAAGCCCGAGCTGCGGACGAGGAGCGGCACGGCACTGCGATCGCTCTGCACGGCTCCTACTCGCCACTGCACCGCCATCCTAGCTTCACTGACACCACGGTGAGCCACCGCACGCCATGTCCGAACCTTGCCCTGCTTTTGCCATGGCGTTCCACCCTCGGGACGCGCAGGCACGAGCCTTTACCGGCTCGGGAAGATCACCTGCACTATGCACTCATTCGACCGGCCGAAACCCCCGGACTACAAGCTTGCTAGACCGAGAACGCAGCACGACGCGTTCTCGGCGGAGCGCGCTCACCACCGACGCGTTCCGACGCCGAATCACCCGTTCCGAGCAATCCGACTAGCACCCGTATAGGTTAGAGCATCGTGGAGCACCGCCACGACCCCCTCGAGCTAGCTACACGGATCTAAGCGCTAGAGGAAGCCTGAATCGCCTTGGCCGCGTGCGCCGCGACCTTACCGGAGCGCCGCCGCGAGCCGTCGCCAAAAGAAGGTCATGCCGTGGCTAAAGTTCGCCACCAGAGTGGTGTATGCCTCTCTGGCCTCACCAATTTGACAAGACCGCATTCGATTGAACCAATACTTGGTCGTAGCCGCGATGCCGCCTTCCGCCGTCGTCGGCAACACGCCGCCGCCACAACCGAGCACCTTGGAAAGCTCGGTAGCCAAAATTGGTAGTTGGTATACCATCGCCATAGACCCTGGACGCGTAAACATCTCCTAGAGGACCTCCTTAGCCCGCCGGAACCTCACCGTCGCGACGACATCGCCGCCGACAGGTTCCGCCTCGCCTAAATCCGTTCCGAGTACCCCCGGTCGCCTCGCGCTGCGGAGAAAGGCCGCCGAGGTTCGCCAAGTCTGCCTCGGCACCGCCGCTAGAAAGCCGAGCCCTGTCTTGCCGAAATATGGCCATCGCCGCCCTGTCATGGTCCGCCGCACCGGAGAGACCCCGCCGCCTTGAACAGACGCCCTGGAACCCTGCTAGCACCGAATCTCCGATTCGCCCGAGCCTCCCCAGGAGAGCTCGGGAGAGCAGCACCCTCGGCGCACCAAATCTCCGATTCACCCGAGCCTCCCCAGGAGAGCTCGGGAGAGCAGCACCCTCGGCGCACCAAATCTCCGATTCGCCCGAGCCTCCCCAGGAGAGCTCGGGAGAGCAGCACCCTCGGCACACCAAATCTCCGATTCGCCCGAGCCTCCCCAGGAGAGCTCGGGAGAGCGGCACCCTCGGGCGCCCAAATTTCCGATTCGCCCGAGCCTCACCGGGAGAGCTCGGGAGAGCGGCACCCTCGGGCGCCCAAATTTCCGATTCGCCCGAGCCTCACCGGGAGAGCTCGGGAGAGCGGCACCCTCGGGCGCCCAAATTTCCGATTCGCCCGAGCCTCACCGGGAGAGCTCGGGAGAGCAGCCCCTTCGGCGCCCACATTTCCGATTCGCCCGAGCCTCCGCGGGAGACCTCGGGAGAGCGGCACCCTCGGGCGCACCGAATCTCCGATTCGCCCGAGCCCTCCGCGGGAGACCTCGGGAGAGCGGCACCCTCGGCGCCCCGAATCTCCGATTCGCCCGAGCCCCGCCGAGCTAAACCGAACTACGCCGAGCACCGCCAAGCTACCCCCGACCACCGCCGAACTATGCCGAGCTCCGCCGAGATACCCCCAACCACAGCCGAGCTACCACTGACCACCGCCGAGCCACGCCGAGCTACGCCAACTCCGGCAACTCTCTGGGAACCAGCATCGAACACCTGGTGGGCGACCATCGGGTCTGTGTTCTGTTGAGGCACCACTTGCCGCACTACTGGACCCGCGCGCCACGTGGACCAATCCCAAGCTGCCCCTATTAACCAACCAGTTTTCCCATTTTCAGAAAATAGGATAATCTTCGGAAATTCATAACTTATTCATACGATGTCCAAAAATTGCGCACCATATATCAAAATTCTCAGAAAAATGAGATCTACAATCTAAGACTGTGTTTGTGTGCATTTGGCTCTTTATTTTATTGGATTTTTCTGAAATACTCTATAGGAGTCGCTGACGCGACTATTTCGTGTTCGATTTCAGAGCCGGAGGAGGATCTGACTAAGGAAGACGACCACGAGTACTTTCAGGAGCTAGGAGACGACTATGAAGGTGCCACGTCCCACCAAATCCTTAGATCCTATTACGCATTGCAAATGACATTGTTGCTATTGCTTTATGATTATGTATGGATTGGTTGCATGGTAGTATATTTGAATTCCCTGCCTTGATAAGACTTTACCCTGCTATCCGCTGTTAGGTTAGCTGCTGCTTAATTTACTGTTACTCTTCCACTACTTTCTACTTGCTATATACTATGTGGTGGAATTGGGACGGTGTATAACTGATTATAACCACTGGGAGAGAGTGCTGCGTGCGTCTTGGGTGCGTGGTAAGGGTTGATGTCGACCAAGTGGGATGTGAGACAAGCCCATGGGGCAAGTCATGCCGGGGGTGCAACCTGGGCATCCCCAAAGTGAGATACCTGTGGCGGGTAAAGTTGTTGAGGAGGTTCCGGGTGGGATAGCCTTGGTGGTTTGAAGCCCGTGGACGGAGGTGCTGTGATAGCACGGGGAGAGTATCCCCTAAGTGGAGATGCCTGCTTGGTCACAACCTAGGATCTGACTAGTGACCGGAAACATCTGGATTCCCTTGCTACTCGCTCGCTTCTGATGGGCGGGAGACGGCTGGACTACTTGGTAGGGCGGTGCCACTACTGCTAGGTTGAGAGGTGATAAGGGTGGACGGTGACGGATGGCGGATTCCCGTACCGTTCTAGATGCGCAGTACCACTGATGGGGCCCGGTACTGCGTCTCCCAGTCTCAGCATGACGGTGTTGGATCCGGAATATCCCAGGGCTGAGTGGTAGGGTGGCATCGACCTAGGCAAGCAAGCACCCGGAATTCTGCCTAGATGATTGTACAGCATCGATGATGGCTAATCTTGTGAGTAGTAAAACCTCTGCAGAGTGTATGGTTGATCGATCGATACATAAGTCAACTCGTTGGCTATGGACCTTTCCTAATGTTTCTGCAACCACTATTAGATGAGAGCATATTCTTTTCTCTCCCTGGATAACATTGTTCCGGCAGTGTACCCGTTGTGGTAGTGTGCCGCTGAGATAGGCCCGAGAGGGAGTTGGGCCTGTCGAATGAGAGTGAGGTGTGGGTATGTGAGGTGTGGTGATGGGAAATGGGATAAAGGTGTTAACTGGTGATAAAACTTGACTAATTAAACATTGATTACAGCTGCATAGGAAAACCTCAGCCTATAGGTCTGCTTGTATAGCCTTGCATCCACTTTCCACAAAGCAAATGCTGCATAGGTGGGCTCCGTGGCCAGTACAAATCGTACTGATAAATTTGCTGTCAGGTGACGAGAATGAGTACGACTTCGAGGGAGATGATGACGAGGAATAGGGTCACGTGCTACACTCAAGTTGGCCGTGAAGGATGAATCGCTTCCGCATCTTCTAAAGCTTCTCTGAATGTTGATTCCGCCAGTGTGGCGATGTAATAAATGTTTATGTAAGACTTAATTATCGTTGTATGGATCCTGGTGTCAACTGAGATATGGGTAATTTCATGGATTGTCCCAAGCAATCTGTTGAATTACAATTCGAGCCTGTGGATTTCCCTTCGTGGAAATCGAGGTCGTTTCAGAACAGAAACAACTTCCACTTAAGAATTTCTTGTGTCATGTCAGGAATGCTTAGGCATGAACACAATTCCTCGAATTTTTGCAAATGGTCAAAATAATTTTCATTGTCTTGACCAAAGAAGGGTTTTGTCCGAAACATAGCTTTGAATCTCGGGTGGAGTTCACAACTGGATGGAAATTTTGGTTTTGAAAAAGAATGTGGTTCAAAGAACTCCCCCTTTGAAGCAGAAGAATTTTGAATTTGGAGCTGGCTTCATGGTGAAGGGATCGGATAAAAAGGAATATTTTATTTTTATAAAAAGAATGGATAAAAGATTTTTTTTGATAAAACACAAGAATACACGGGTAAACTAGGTTCGGAGATAAATACGACAACCGTTCCCCGGCAACGGCGCCATAAAGCTTGTTGGCGCTTCTTAGCGTCAGCAGAAAATTCCACAGGCGCACGGAAGTACTATTGTAGCCTTCACCCGGAAGTATTCAGGGTATCGTAATTTCCCAGAGGAACGGTCTTTGTACTTAGTCTCTTAAACTAGTTTACTCAGAAGAGACGGAAGGGATAGCTTGGGTAGAGAGGTTCTTCTAAGGTCAAACGCATATAAGCGATGGAAACTTCCCCACTACTTGCTTGCTTCAGGCCCACTGACGCACCTGGTCTGCCAGGCGATACCAGTATCAGCGCTATTCCGCGTCCGAACGTGGGGGGATGCTGGTATGAGAGGACAGGGCTATCACCACCTGCCACGTACCGCTCTGCCCGTGGGCGCGCGCAACATACGAAGGTAGATTCCGACCTAGACACCACGTCTACGAAGGCGACTACTACTCTAGCGGCGTACAGGAACATCCGTCTCTATCAGGAGTCCTCTTACTAGAGCATCCGTCCAAAGGACGAACGACGATCCCACAAACAAGTAGCTTTATGGAAGTAACATGCTTAATGAATCAAATCGAAGTTGAACACGAACTTCTTACTTCAGGTAGCAAGACGATCGTAGAGGTACAAGTTGGATCGAGAGCCGACAAGCCCGGCACTTCGTCCACCCGAAGGCAGAACTGCTTCGACTCCACTCTTTCTCCAGCTCTTGTCCCTCTCTCACTCCCTATGCTAAATTAGCTATAAGCTAATGGAATGGAGCTTGCTCTTCCTCTCTACATTGTGACCACTTGTGTTGGTGAATCAATTCATGAATAGGTGTAGAGAGGATGCCTCCTTTTATAGCTTGAGAGGAGGGGGTTCTATGCAAAAGGATCATCCCCACATAGAAGGACCCAAACCGACCTCCAAAGGGCGGTTTCCACTTTCCATCTGTGTTGATCGTAGGTGGGACCGTCCTTGGGGAACCGCCCTACAACCGCCAGAAGAAAACTGGGCCCGAGAGGCCCCACCACGGGGCGGCCGCCCCCGGGACCAGTCGGTCCCCTAGTGGGCCCGTTTAGCCACCGCCTTCGCGTGGCTGGTTCTCCTCTGGGCCCAGATTTGTAATAAAGGTGGGCTTCTTTGTTATTCTTGGTTGCGCATTCTCTGAATTCACATTTCTCCTTTACGCTTTCCAATTGGTGTTGTGCACTTCCACTTGTTTCACCATAAATCCTGCAAAAACATGAACACTAGGGATATAAGTGGAACTCTGTTAATAGCATATGTCTATGTGTTAAAGTATGATAGTTTCTCTCCCGTTAGGCATAAGTTGGCGGTTAAAAATGATCTATAAGGATTGCCAACAATACCCTTAAGTGGAAGCTATTCCTGTTCTCTTTGACGGGAATAGCCAAACGATGGTATACTCGCCACGTAGGTAGTGTAAATGGAGAATGTGAGAAGCTGCAGTCTAAGTTTTGTATCACCTTCTTCTCTATTCCTCGAGTTGCTCGTCTTCGTGTAGAGATCCTAACCTTTAGACAAAAGGATAAGGAGCCTCTAGGTGCGGCATGGGCCCGTCTCACAGACCTAGTGTCTTCTGGCCCCGATTTAGCTATAACCGAACCAACGCTCTTGCAACACTTTTACCTCGGTCTTAGCCAAAACTTTGCACAGTTTCTTGATTTAGACTCTAAGGGAGCATTCTTGCATCTCCCCGTTTAGTGGAGGTAAAGGAAGTTCTTGCGAAAATTCTCGAGAATACCCCCTACACTAATGTCTATGATGAAGCTCCCGAAGAAGATCAAACCCGAAGGATGAACCCACGATAGCCAAAACCTCACCACTCACATCACAATCTATCAAACCTGAACCGCAACCACCGAATCCTCCAGAGGAAGTTAAACCTTTGGAATTTCCTCTTGATATCGAGGCTGATCTCTTCTCCAATTTCGGAAATGCCTCGAATCAACGTGTGCAAAAGAAGTCTACAACGCGTAGAGCTCCAAACAATCAAATCCCACATCGCCTTGAGACATGCTATCTCAAGGAAACTGTTCAAGAGCTCGCGTCCATTATGAGTGACGAATGGCTGAAGGAGGCCGAAGCCTCGCCTGAGGTTATTAGGACCCTATCTTGCTTCACAACCATTCCTTGCGTCATAAACAGGACTACCATAGACTCTTTTTATGACCCCAACTATAGGAGTGAGCATTATGTCTAAATCATTAGCAAGTGCACTCCTAGGAGAGGAACCTCTAGCCCCGACCAACAAATTTCTTAAATTACCCTCTGGGAAATTGGTCGAGAGCTGTGGCATTGCACATACCATTCCTGTCTCAATTAACAAGATCAATATCCTCTTAAACTTCTTTATATTTGATATAAAGGAATTTGACTTGTTAGTTGGGCACCTACTCATGAGATTCCTTGATGGATTCCATGCAGGGAACCTTGAAGGTCATCTCGGGAAGAACCTTTGTCTTTCGATTCTGCTAGCAAATTCTGCCAACTCAAAGGCAGAAATGCACCCCGAGTCTGACCTGATAGAGGAAGTAATTGCTGCATCACTTCTAGAACCTTCTCATCCTGATCTAGAAGAAGATGCTAAGGATTTCATCCAAGAAGAGGCCGAATTAAAAGAACCCCTAGACTTGGATAAATCTGAACCCCCATCTAAACCCTCTATAGAACTTAAGCCCCTTCCTTCTGGACTTAAGTACGCCTTCCTCATTGGTGATAGAGAGACTCCAATAATCATTAGTGACCAACTTTCTGAGGAGGAAGCCTCTAAACTCATCACCATTTTAGAGAAACACCGTTCTGTCTTAGGCTACTCTCTCCAAGATCTTAAGGGAATTAGTCCCACTCTTTGCACCCATCGCATCCCTATTGAGCAAGATGTTGCACCTTATAGGAAGCCTCAGCGAAGGCTAAACAATGCGATGAGAGAGGTAGTAAAGAAAGAGGTCTTAAAACTCTTGCACGCAGGCATAATCTACCCTGTTTCTAACAGTGAGTGGGTTAGCCCCATCCAGGTAGTGCCTAAGAAAGAAGGGATGACGATCGTTAAAAATGAGAAAAATGAATTAACACCTCAACGAACCGTCACAGGTTGGAGAATGTGTATAGATTACCGAAAAACTTAACAAGGCCACAAAGAAAGATCACTTCCCGTTGCCATTCATCGATGAGATGTTGGAACGGCTTACAAAACATTCTTTCTTCTGTTTCCTTGATGGGTATTCGGGTTATCACCAAATCCCCATCCATCCCGACGATCAAAGTAAGACAACATTCACATGCCCCTATGGAACATATGCATACAGGCGCATGTCTTTTGGCCTATGCAATGCTCCTGCCTCTTTTCAAAGGTGCATGATGTCCATCTTCTCCGATATGATCAAAGAAATCATGGAGGTGTTCATGGACGATTTCTCAGTCTATGGCAAAACTTTCGATCACTGCCTAGAGAATTTGGACCGTGTCTTACAAAGATGCGATGAAAAGCACTTAGTCTTGAACTGGGAAAAATGCCACTTCATGGTTCGAGAAGGAATAGTGCTAGGACATAGAGTGTTCGAGCGTGGGATAGAGGTGGATAGAGATAAGATAGAAGTCATAGAGCAGCTCCCACCGCCCACGAATGTTAAGGGTGTTCATAATTTTCTTGGTCATGCAGGATTCTATAGAAGGTTCATAAAAGATTTCTCTCTAATTGCTAGACCTTTAACAAACCTACTTGCTAAAGATGCACCCTTTAACTTTGATGACGAGTGCTTAGACTCCTTTTATTATCTTAAGAAAGCACTTGTCTCTATGAGAAAGCACTTGTCTCTGCGCCAATCATACAACCCCCTAATTGGACGTTCCCTTTTGAGATAATGTGTGATGCTAGTGACTATGATTTAGGTGCTATCTTAGGACAGACCAAAGATAAGAAACATCATGCAATCTCATATGCTAGCAAAACCTTAACTTGGCCACAATTGAATTATGCAACAACTGAAAAAGAACTGTTGGTTGTGGTTGTTGCTATAGACAAGTTTAGATCTTACTTAGTTGGAGCTAAAGTTATCATTTACACTGACCATGCTTCTTTAAAGTACTTACTTACTAAGAAAGATGCTAAACCAAGATTAATAAGATGGATATTACTGCTCCAAGAATTTGATCTTGAAATTAAAGATAAAAAGGGAGTAGAAAACTCTGTAGCCGATCATTTGTCTAGAATGCAATTCAAAGACAAACAGGATCTACCCATCGATGATTTCCAGTGAGACGACACGCTTCTCAAGGTCACGGACTCCCACCCCTGGTATGCAAACATTGTCAACTTCATGGTCACAGGATATGTGCCACCGGGAGCAGACATGAAGAAGCTCATCCAAGAGAGCAAGGTGCACCTATGGGATGAGCCAACCTTTACAGAGTTTGCAATGATGGAATGTTGAGGAGGTGCGTGCCTACGAATGAAGCAATCAAGATCATTGAGAAATGCCATGGAGCAGAGTATGGAGGCCATTATGGGGTATTCAGAACCCACACAAAGATATGGCAAAGTGGATTCTTTTGGCCTACCATGTACAAAGATGCACAAGACTATGTGAAGAGGTGTGCAAGATGTCAGAAACATGGAAATATCAACACCCAAGATGCAATGCCACTTACAAACAACCTTCAAGCGGAGCTATTCGATGCATGGGGAATTGACTACATGGGTCCGTTCCCCAAGTCTCAAGGTTGTGAGTACATCCTGGTGGCAGTGGATTATGTGACCAAATGGGTGGAAGCCATGCCTTACACAACCGCAGATGCCTCACATTCTAAGAGGATGTTTAAAGAAATCATATTCCTAAGATTTGGCACCCCAAGACTAGTCATAAGCGATAGAGGATCTCACTTCATAGATAGAAGCTTCCGACATTTCCTGGCTGACATGGGAATAAAGCATAATGTTGCAACTCCATACCATCCCCAAACAAGCGGCCAAGCGGAGACGTCGAATAAACAAATCAAGAACATCCTACAAAAGACAGTCAATGAGATGGGAACAGCTTGGAAGAGCAAACTACCAGATGCACTTTGGGCATATAGGACCACATATAAGACCCCAATTGGTATGTCACCATGCCAACTTGTATACGAGAAGACATGCCATTTGCCAATAGAGCTAGAGCACAGAGCACATTGAGAAATCAAACAATGGAATATGGATTTACCCTCTGCTGGAAGGAATAGGAAAATGCAGATCTCAGAACTCGAGGAAGAGAGAGAAAGCCTATCATAATGCCAAAATCTACAAAGATAGAACCAAAAGGAGGCATGACAAGAGGATCAAGCCCAAGGAATTCCATCCTGGAGACAAGGTCCTCATGTTCAACTCATGGGTCAAGCTATTTAGCCATAGAAAGCTAAGAAACAAATGGGAAGGACCTGTACCTGGTAGTCAATGCAGCAATGCATGGAGCCGTCATGCTTCAAGACAACGACGGCAACATCTTTAAGGTAAATGGTCATCGTCTCAAAGTTTTTCATGAGCATGCACCACTAGAAGAAGAAATTGACATGGTAGAATTTATCCCTGATGATGAATTAACATGATTAAAATCTACATGTCTTTCTTTCTTTTTCAATTGTTTGTATAGCTTGATCACTAGATAGGTTTCAATTAACTAGAAATCCTTCCTTTCTACACCTTGGGTCCCCAAAAACCCCAACTAGAAGTGGACAGCCGAAATTCGGTGACCATTTGGGACCAAAATTAGGCCAAGTCATATAATTTTCAAAAACACAGAATCTGGTTCGCGCTGGGCCATCCAATCTCAGGTCGGGCGACCCACACTTGGCACAATTCAAAAATTTGGAAAATGGGACAACGTTCAGGAGGACTTGTAGGTGACGTGGCAAAAATTTGGGAAAAAGGTAGGGGTCAGCCGACCCGTACTCTTCACCCTTCAAACTTGTCACGTTTATAGTAGCGCTTGGGGAGCACGTGTGGAAGTTTTAGTGGCCAGGTGACCCAAATAGGGAGGTCGCCCGACCCAAACCCCCTGTTGCGATTTAGCCACTCCAGAATGTTGTGCCAACGTTCCCCGACACTCCCTCACAAATTTGGAGAAAGAGAACGTTGGCACACGTCTTCTTAACCCCTTCTTCTCCTTCTTCCTTCCACCTCCATCTCTCACTTTTCTAGCAGTCTCCTTCCACCTTGAGCCATTAGTGAGATCCACCATGGCGCCCACCAGCAAGAATGCCATCGTTCACACTGGAGAGGCACTTCCAAGCCCCATAGGTCATTGACCAAGAGCCTGGAAAGAGCGATGGCCGTCGACGTGCTAGGAGGTGGAGCCCCTGAACTCACTACCAACAACCGAAGGGCCACTGGGGGCAAGGCCGGGGTCGCTCGACCCAAGGAGGGGTTGGCCGACCACCCCTAGGCCTTCCCCTCGGTCCACTTCCTCGCCGAGATCTCTCACTCAGCGACGGGATCTCCAAAAGCCCCCTGTTTGGTCCACTACGCCAATAAGGCCTACCACATGCCAATTGTCCTTGAAAGGGAAGGCTCAGGAGGTGCCGGAGCAGCGCCCCAATTCCATCTTTTCGGATTCGTTGAAGAGCATCAGCTCCTACACCCCTTCCACGCCCACCATGTTCAGGAACCGCAAGATCGTTGGCAGTGGGCTGGGTGTAGGGAAGGTGTTCATCCCTCCGCTCACTTCGGATGAGAGGAACCAGCTGAGGGAGTCGCTTGACTCCAACTCTCCTTCAAACATCCGGCGGAGGATGGATGCGCCCCCGATCAATGGCCCGCCAGGACAATTTGAAGATGATCGGGAAGAGAAGAGTGATATGGAGAAGGTCCTCAAAATTGTAGCCACCCTTAGGAAAAAAATAATGCATTAGAGGAAACGGTGTCGGAGTTAAGGATGGCACACTTAGACATGGAGGATAATTTTCGCGCGCTTCGCATTAGCAGTAAAGCAAAGCTCAAGCGTGTGGCCGCTGCCATAGGCCAAGAGGACATCCTAGCTCCACCTTCTCCTTAGATTAGGATTGATTTAGAATAAAGTAGGCACTAGTTAGATTTCCCTTTTTAAATTTTGATTTCACCATTGTAATTGTGCCTCCATTAATATTAAGAAGTTGAATAAAAATACCTTTGAGTTCTGCTGGTGTGTTGCCACCAGCAGAACACTTGCACTTGATGTTTTTCGTTGTTTCTGTGTCACCAGTCGAAAAGAACCAAGTGTGGGGGGGTCGGGCGACCCCCCAACAGCTCTTACGATGATTTCGACACACCACGATGCACGGCACTTCTGCTGGATCAGAACAGGCGTGAAACGTCACAAAACATGGGTCGGGCGACCCACAAAATGACGTCCAATGGTAAAACTCTTGTGCAGGAATACATTTTGAGACAAGGAAATTCAAACGGAGGGAATCGGGACCATTTGGTGGGGTCGGCCGACCCCACCATTGGGGCCTGGACCCACTAGCCAGCTTCCCAACGTCGAGATCATGCTCCCTGGCTGGTTTGCACTCTTCCTCCCCCTCAAATCATGCAATTCTTCAATTTATTTCTTTATCCTTTAATAAAAATGAAAATAAAAATTTGAATTCTTGCATCCCAAAATAAAAAGAGATAAAATTCATGACATTTGAAGAGTAGAAGTGACACAAAGTTTAATTCATGCATATGCCTATGCTTGTGGGTATCTTGGTAAATCATATTGACTAAGATGTTGATAAATGTGAGATAACTCTTGGCTCATGATTCACACTTTTTCCATTCAAAGACTTAAAAGTTTATTTTTGAAAATGTCATAAAACCATAGTGTCACTTACTCCTCAATAGTAAGCAAATTCCTACCAAAGCCATTTATGATCACCATGTTTAAAACACATTCTAGTCATGCTATTTGCAAGTCCTTTGAGTTTGGTCAAATCTTGTTGACCCTTGTTGAGAAGTATGTCATAGTCCAAAGATCAAGATCACGTACACTCCACATCTCCATGCTACTTCTACACTGGAAGTACGCAACCACATATCATTCATTTCCACCAAATAAATGATCCATACTCTAAAGTCATAGAATATCTCTCTCAGTTGATATGATAGAAGAGACAAAAGGCTATGCAAAATGAAATGAAAGAAAAAGAAAGAAAGAAAATGGGCATGTGAGCTCATGAAAATGATAGCCATGTCTCAAAAATAAAGTAGAGAGAGATCATACAAATAAAGGAGCATTAGTTTCCATCATATTCCACACGCTTGCAAATCTTGATCTAGGTTTATGACATTTTTCTCCTTGAATCCTTATTTTGACTTTACAATATATGCAATGTAAGTATGCTTGTCATGTTTATCCCTACCTAAACTACATATAAGCCTGATAGATGTAGGATAAAACAAAGAAGGCATCCTCAAGATTATGCCTTGGTAAGGAATCATATACAATAGAGTGACTTAAGAGTACTATTTGAGGAGTAAAAATGAACTATGTGCTTTCTTTTTGAAACCATTATCAAAAATTCTAAGTACTGAGAAAAATAAAAAGGTGAGATGACTCTGCCTTGAGAGTTATTCCATTTCTCAACATCTCAAGGATATATGCTAGACAATGCTACATAACCCACTGGTATAAGCTATGCTTTGAATGAAAACTTTGTTCATCACTACCTTAGATATGTCTTAATCTTTTTGACCCTTCTGTCTAACCTTTACTCGAGGATGAGCAAAGACTTAAGTGTGGGGGGTCTTGTAGGTCCAAAATTGATGTAATAGCTTGGTATGACAACAATTTCGTGTTTGATGCGAGCCGATGCAAAAAACCCTGATGCAATAGCCTATTGCATCGGTTTGCTATGACCGATGCGAGAGGCTTGCTATTGCATCGACCATTCGTTGTCTCTTGCATCAGAATAGTTTGATGCAAAATGGTTATGGCATCAAAATCGTGTCGATGCGAGATCGATATTACATTAGGTAGGGATGACTCTTGCATCAAAATAGAGAGGTGCAAAAGGTTCTTGCATCAAATTTTTGTTGGTGTAATACATATCATAAATTTGATGCAATAAGAATTACTATTGAAACGACTAACATTCGGAGCAATAGACCATACTGCATCGATATTAGGTTCAATGCAATACAACCAATTGCATCAAAATTTTGGTTCGATGCGATCGAATCTATTGCATCAATATTAGGTTCAATGGAACAAAAACTATTGCATCGATATTAGGTCTGATGCAATACAAACTATTGCATCGACGTTAGGTTTATTGCAATAGAATTTATTCACTGCCTCTTCATATTGCATCCATTTTTATTTGCTGAATAATACTAATTTTCGACACAGAAATTCACAAGATTACAAAATCCAAAGGCACAAAAGAGCAATTATATTGATAGCTTTGATCATCCACATCCAATACATGTACAATGATAAAATTTAAAAAGCTTCATAGTTCAAGAATGTAATAGAAAGGCTAAAACTACCAGCTACCGGACGTGCTTTCATATTACCACAACTACCCTCTCCCGATAAATCAATACAACACCTGCGACATACTCATTAATATGCATACTCAAAGTCCTTGAGCACACTTCTAGCTTCCAGCTGCACTGACTGTTGCCTCTTGTTGCATTGCTTGCATCCTGGTGGGCTCATGCGCAGGTTGTTGAAGAAAAGCACATCCTTTGTGCCACTGTATGAGAACTATTATTGTTGCAGAAAAATTCAGATCAGAAAAGATACAAGTCAACATATTTGAATAAATAATTTTACCAAGCTAATACGGCGTACCAACAAGGCTAAATTGTCAAAAAAAAATGTTCCCTTTGTAGGACCAAGTCACAACACATCTTGGAATAAGGGGGAGAGGATTGAAGGGAGACAGATCGAGACACACCCATCCGGACCTGACCATCACATGAAACAGTTGGTGTAGTAGTGTCCTATGGTACAAAAGGGTAAAAAGATTCAGAGCAATATTTGCAGCTGCACATAAGTGCCACATTCAGTGATAAAAATGCAACAAGAAATGAAAATCTTTAGAGTTTCACATAATCTGTTGGCTGCCTTGCCATGGAAACCCTGTCATCCAACATCTTTCATGCTAGTAGCGACCAAAACATACGTTTGGAGCACTAGCCAACACCAACTGCTCCATCCTAGCAATGTTTTGTGTGTGTGTGTGTGTGTGTATGCCAAATCTTCGGTTCATGTAATTAAAATTGCAACAACTATAGCATTTGTAATGAGAAAATATTGTATCATGAGTGAAATTTGACCAGCACAAGAGCATACAATGCAAAACCTCATCGTCAGTCCTAACTTCATACTTCTGAACATTAATAAGCCTCTGGTCATCACATTGAGAGAGAACCATTAGGGCAACACCTAAATAGTTAACAACTCTCCTGCAGTAGAGAAACAACTTGTGAACTCACAGAACACAGTAGGAGAACTTAGTTGCAGTTATGTAACTTCGGTCAACACTTCAACAAGAACCATGGCAATCCTTTTACACATTTAGTGACTAACATGATTAATAGTATTGATTGCATCTCCCACAAAATCTGACTGAAAGATTACACAAGCTGGACTGTAACTCTCTTTATCAAAGAAAAAATAGATTAGTTTTCAACATTTAGAGTGAAGGACAAATGCTAAAAATTCATATTGCATATTGAATTTAAACTACCAGTGCATACCATATTAGACCATTGGAAAATGTTTAAAGAGAATATAATCAGCATTTTAGTACATGTCATATCATACCATCAAAAAAATTGTAGACTGGGCTAAAGCTAGATTGGGCTCAGATCATTGTCCTCTGGTTTTGGACCTTGGTATAAATGGGGCCAGCAGATCCAATTACTTCTTTTTCCAAGAACAATGGATTCAGCCTGATCGGTTTTTCGAGATGGTTAAGTCAAAATGGGAGCTGTCTAGAAATAGGGGTGGTGCTGGGGGGCTCCCCCTTAATATCTGGCATGGTTGTCTTAGTTCTCTAAGAAAGTACCTGAGAGGCTAGAACTTGAGGATGATAGGAGATCAAGGAAAGGGTAAGCAAGACCTAATTAGTAGAGTGGAGATCATAGATTCTATTGCTGAAAATAGATTGGTTTCTATATATGAATGGGAAAGAGAGAATAAAGTTGGAAAAACAATTAGACAACATTAATATGTTAGAAGAGATTTATTGGAAGCAAAGAGCTGGGAAAAATTGGATTTTACAGGATGATGCGAATACTCATTTTTTTCACCAATATGCCAATGGTAGGAGGCGTAAAAGTACTATTTTATATCTCGAAGCTGATGGAGAGGAGTTTAGGGGTCAGGGGAGAATTATGAAGCATGTTGTAGATTTCTACAAACAGCTTTTTGGCCGCAGTGATGAGCCTCTCATTCAGCTAGTGGAGAATTTTTGGCCTACTAATATGATAGTCTCCAGGGAGGAGCAAGAATGCTTGGTTAAAAAATTTGAAATAGATGAAGTTAAAAAGGTTATAAAGGAAATGAAAGTGAATTCTGCTCTGGGTCCCAATGGTTTTGGAGTAGTGTTTTTCAAAAAATTTAGGGAACTTATTCAAAGGGAGGTTATTGGGATGTTTGATGCCTTTTGGGAGGGTCATCTAGATATCAGGAGACTGAAATATGGGGTTATAACTTTGGTCCCGAAACTTAAAGACGCTAATAGTGTTAAACATTTTAGGCCGATTTGTTTGCTTAATGTGGACTTTTAAGTGGTTTACTAAAGTTCTCACTGATAGGCTTGCCCCAGTGGCTATCAAGATCACTGGGCAACATCAAACAGGTTTTGTGAAGGGTCGCAATATTTTGGAAGGGGTTGTGGTTTTGCACGAAATTTTGCATGAGCTTAAACGTTCTAAAAAACAAGGGCTCATTTTGAAAATTGATTTTGAAAAGGCCTATGATAGGGTTAGTTGGTCTTTCCTAGAAAAGGTCCTAGAAGGGAGGGGTTTTCCAAAGAGATGGATTGACTGGGTTATGAGCACAGTTTGTGATGGTCAGGTGTGTATTAATGTAAACGGGGAGAGAAGTCCTTATTTTAAAACTTTTAGGGGTTTGAGGCAGGGAGATCCTCTCTCTCCTCTCCTTTTTGATTTGGTCGCGGATGCCTTAGGGGTTATGATTGATAAAGCGGTTTCGAGAGGCCATATTAGAGGGGTTGTGGAAGACCTGATCCCGGGGGGGGGGGGATCTCTCACATCCAGTATGCGGATGATACTATTATCATGATAGATGGGTCTGATCAATCTATCAGGAATTTGAAGTTGGTTCTTTATTGCTTTGAATGGCTCTCGGCATTAAAAATCAATTTTCACAAGAGTGAGGTTTTTGTCTTTGGGGTCCCTGCAGATGAGAAGTGCAGGAAAGCTAATATGCTTAATTGTGTCTTGGGTGAGCTGCCGCTTAAATATCTTGGTATTCCGATTAATGACAAACATCTAAACACAAATGCCTTCTCCCCTATTATACAGAAAATGAACAAAAGGCTAGACCCATGGAAGGGTAAACATATTACTTCTGGAGGGAGACAGATCCTAACTAATTCTTGCCTGAGTAGTATCCCTCTCTACTATGCATGGGCTTCTATGGTTTACAGAAGGAGGTACACAAGAAAATGGATGGGGTTAGAGCTAAATTTTTGTGGCAAGGAGCTGAGGAAAAGTTCAAATATCATATGGCAAAATTTGACATGGTTTGTAGACCCAAAGACCAGGGTGGTCTAGGGATACTCAACACAAAAGTGATGAATGATTGCTTGCTAGTAAAATGGATTTGGAAGATCCATTTAGAGCCAGAACCTGTTTGGTTTAAAATTCTTAAAGCTAAATACATGAAAACGGGGGGATTCTTTGATTCTAAATCGGCAGGGGGATCACAATTTTGGCAAGGTTTTCATAAAGTCAAACATTTGTTCAAATGGGGAGCTCTCTTTAGCATTGGAAATGGGAAAACCTGCAGATTCTGGTAGGATTGCTGGATAGGAGAGGTGCCTCTGAAATTATTGTATGAGGAGCTTTATTGTGTAGCTAGAGACCCTGAATGTAAGGTTGTGGACTGCTGGGTTGAGGGTGAATGGTTTGTTGATTTCAAGAGGGCTTTATCCAGGGGGGAATATGATAGATGGGTAGAATTGAGGGATCAACTCTCTGATGTCAGTCTATCAGGACATAAGAACACCATCCTTTGGGCTCTTGATAGAAGTAGATGTTACTCTACTAAATCTTTGTACAGGTTTCTAACTGACAGAGGCATGGCCAGCAAGGTAGCTAGGCATATTTGGAAATGTAAAATCCCACTGAAAATCAAATTCTTTCTTTGGCAAGTTTTTAATAACAAACTACAAGTGGGTCAAAATCTGATAGTGAGATGTTGGAAAGGGCCGGGTGATTGTTGTTTTTTGGGGTTCTCCAGAGACTATAGATCATATTTTGTTCACTTGTCATATTGCTAAATTTGTTTGGGGAGTTGTCAAGGAAACCTGGCAACTTTTAGAGATTCAAGGAAACCTGGCAACTTTTAGAGATTCCCAGGTCAATAGAAGACCTTTTCTATATGTGGTTGCAAGGCAAGGGCCCTATTCAGTCAAAACATATTACTGTAGCAACGTGATAACTTTTGCAATTAGTGTCTAATCATAGGCTAAGTAGACTTAAAAGATTCGTTTCACAACATTTTGTGAAGCTATCAAATTAGTTTCGGTTTTCATCAACATTTAATACTTCATGCATGTGTCCAAACATTGATGTGATGGAAATTTTGATATTTGGTGGTAAATCTAAACCGGGCCTTTATTAAATTGTTGCGTAAAAAACAGAAAGTTGACTACTAATCACTTTTAATCTTAGAACATGGGTGATACTTGACATACCATAAAGCAATTTTCTTGTTTCAATATAGATTTTTTTATTGGAACTTGCTTGCTCCCTCTACCTTATTTATTCGTCACTGTTGATGTGCGTGCCTAGAGTTTGACACGATTTGTAAAAAAATACGTGCAACATTTATATCTCAGAATAAATTTATTAAAAAAAACCAGATTTAAAAATCTTCCCAATGATACTTATTATGTGCTATAAATATTAAAAAAATTTAATATATATTTAATTGAAGCTGTTTTTGGGAAGTGTAAAGGACATGTATTTAGAGATGAAGGTGGAGTTTATCAGGGCAGTACCAAATGCAATAAATGAGTAGTTTCTATCTCTATTAAATGTGATGCCACCTAAACAAAATGCTGATGTGGCGGTCTCATTAGTTAGGAAAAAGAAGGAAATTTATAGAAATCGTTTCTTAGGGCACTCACAATGCAAGAAACTATGAGTAGTTTCTATAGCCTAGGACTTTGTAACAAGAAACTATCCATCCCAATGCATATTTTATATCTAGAGTCCAAATAAAATTCGAGCCAATGAGCTATCGTGCAAAATTTTATCTTATCCGGATCCTCTGTGCCTCCTATGCACGACTAGTTTGTGCCTTGGGACGTCGGCGTTGGGCAGACACAGCAACCTTCACAAGCGAAGATTGAACACACAAGGTCGCAATCCTCAAGGAGGAGGCCTCGATGTTGATGAACAGGCAAGCTAGCTAGAGCATGACGACGCGCTTCTGGGCGCTCGTCATGTTGGCTTCAGAGGACTACTCCCCATCACGGAGCGTGTAGTCACGGTCTCACGGATGAGGCTGGGGCTCGCCTTGACTTCGTTGGCGCCGACGGAGAGTGGGGCGCGAGCGGTGCCCATGGGCAAGCTCGGCAGGAGCGCAGCCTCCGGTCGGGCATGGCGAGCTGCCGAGCTCTGCAGGCACCGGCCACATGCGAAGTCGGAGTGCTCGGCGTGGCGAGTTCCGCAGGCGGTGGCCGCACACGAGCTCCGCGGCAACGTACACGCCGCGAGCTGTCTGGAAGAAGTACACGCCACCGAGCTCATGGGATGTTCATTTCCTGACGTCTCGATGCTCGCGTAGACGTCGTTTCCTGTCTAGAAACCGTTTCTTCCCTTCTTTCTCTTTCTTCTCGATAACTCTCATACCACATCACTAAAATACTGAGTTGGCAATATAATAAATGCACATAGAAACTACAGTAGTTTCTAGGTTGTGAGGGCAGTCCCAATAAAATATTTATTGTAGTTTCTATGTGCATTAATTAACTTGACAACTCAGCTTTTTGCTGATGTGGCAAAGGAATTAATAAAGGCTGTGTTTAGATCTCAGTTACAGTTGTAATTCTGCACTGTACCATGTTCGTTTATACTTGACAACTTTTGTCCAATCATGACCTAAGTAGGCATAAAAAATTCGTCTCGTGATGTGCATGCAAAAAGTACAAACATGCAAACATTTCATCTATATTTAATGCTCTATGCATGTGCCGCAACGTTAATATGACTAATTACAATTGTAATTTGCAATGGATCTAAACAGAGCCCAAAGAGTTTCTCCAGGAAGAAACCAAGTAGACGCAAGCACCGAGTACCAAGAAACGGCAGAAACGCCATTGGGAAGACTCAGGTGGAGTCGTTGGCAGTCGGTGCGGATCCTATGCGCCGCCGCCGCCACCACCGACGCAGAGGGCGCGCGCTAGCCCGCACGCCCCTCCCGCCTCCGCGACGCGACCACTTCGCGGCAGAGCGGCGCGATTTCCCTGGTCGCTGCAGATCCGCGCGAGTTGCTCCCGCCGTTGACTTCTTCGCACTAGTCGCGACTGGATCGCCGGTGATGGAGACCCTGTGCCCGTAAAACTGCTTTTCATTTCTGCAGTTCGACCATTCATCATTTATTCAGGTGAAAAAAAACAGTAGGAAAGATCCCCGCGGTCCAAGCGACAGAGGAGCTGGTGCTCTCCCATCGACAGATTATGATCGATCTAATGATTATGAAGCTTCCAGGGAACATGAAGCGAACCATTTACACAGTATGAGCATGTCAGACTGGCAAGATGATACAGAATCTGCACTCGTTCGTTTTGCTGTACATGTGTTCCACAGCTGTGCGAGTGCCACAGTTGATCCAGCTTGTTTTTACGGTGCATTTAAGTTTTTCTGTGTATAGAAACTGCTATAACACTCGTGGGTTAGAAAGACTAGTTTCTAAAGGTAATTAATTGTCTTGAAAACTGTCCATGGAAACCTCTTATTGGGACTGCCCTGAGTGCCTTTAATGTAGAAACGGAGTCTACACTTCACCCGATGCACGTAGAAACCATAGAATCGGCGTTGGGGAGAAACGACTGATTTCTAGTGGCCCTGCGTGCACTTGCTCACACCATCGCTTCGCTTGCCGCCCCCGCTCGCTGGTTCCTGTCCTTTCCGGCTGTGCGGCTACGTGCACTTATACAGGTCGAGCTCGTCGTCCGCCAAGGCAGCGCCGCCACGCTGACCGCGCTGGCCGTCCGCGATGCGCTCGCCTGGGACGCCGGCCTGCTCTGCCTCGGAACGCCGGAGCCGTGCCTGCCGGAGCCACGCGCTCGCCCGCCATGATCGCCGGGAGGCCTAGGACGCCGCGCGCTCCCCTATGATGTCGCTGCGCGAGCTCCCACGCGCAGCTGCACGCTCGCCGGGGCCATCGCGCGCTCGTCTCCTGCCTGGGACGCGCGGCCTGCTCCTCGCCGGGACGTTGCCGCACGCTCACCAGGGACGGCGCCGGTGCCGCGCGCTCGCCTGGAATGCCGCCGCGCGCTCGCCGGGACCGCCGTGCGAGCTCCCACGCGCAGCCTACTCCTCGTCGGGATGCCGTTGAGCGCTTGCCAGGGACGCCGGAGCCACGCCCGCCGGAGTCGCACGCTCGCCGGGACGCAGCGCGCGCTCGCCTGGGCCGCCGGCCGCCGCCGCTGTGCGCCTGTGCTTTCCGGTGGCTTGTTCTTGCTTGCCTGTAGACAACGAGAGGAGCAAGACGGGAAAAGATAGTTTCTAGTAGCATTTATTACATCAAGACTTTAGCATTGTGTGAGATAGTTTCTACAGACATTTTTTGCTATGGTGGTTTTGTTGGACATTGTGTATGGTTTTCACCATTGGGACTGTCCTCAGCTAGGCAGAGCATAGTGATGTCCGTGGTTGACACCACGAGGCATTCCAAACTCTCCGGCACGAGGATCTTTTGCGGTTGATAGTCATGATGCGATGGGTTATGCGAGAGTATATAGAACTAGAACCTTCTTAAAGCGTATCAGCCGACCTAGCTTACGAATTTATGCCAACTATCAAGGAATTCCTAAGGTTTTGGGCGGAATGGGAATTGCTATTCTTTCTACTTCTTGAGGTATAGTGACAGATCAAGAAGCTCGACTAAACAGAATTAAGGGAGAAGTTTTATGTTATATATGGATTTGGCCATGCAGATAGAGAATTGGATCTGCCACATTAGAATTCACGACCAAAGGTGTCTCTCCATCCAATCAACACGTAAGTCCCCTATCTAGGAAGGATAGGATGGTTCACTCGAGGAGAATATTTTCTATGATCATACCCCAACCATGTCATCTATGAACAGGCTCCGTAAGATCCTATACATGAAAAAAAATTTAGAGCCTGTTGCTGACTCATTATAGAGAGATTAAATATCGAGCACTGTCATTGGGAGGCTAATCAAGCTGCTCATTTACTTGCAAGAAGAGCTATGCAAACAAAGCAAAACTGTATCTAGGATGATGAGCCCCCTATTTTTATTCTTGATTGCATTGTAAACGATGTTACTATCCGGAGTGAATAAAGTTTGCCCTATTGTTTAAAAAAAAAGCCAGGTATGACAAGCTTCACGTGGTGGAGGTATTTTAGGTTTTATTGAAATTTGTTTAGTTATGCATATAAGGATGTATTTTAGTTTTGGTCAAAAGTTTTGTTTGATGTTTAGTTTTTTTACCAAATGTTTGACATTTTGCTGAAACAACAAAGGATGTGTTCCTTAATCAAGGAGACTCAGATAAGTCCACCGCCAACCCAGGCTGGTGACCTCAGCTCCCCCTATCCCTCTAGGAGCAACTTCAACAGTTCCCCAAATTTTGTTCCACAAACATAATGTTTTGCCAACTCCAAAATAGCTATGAGGGGAAAAATAAGGCTATCTCCAAAAGTACCCCGGAGAAATTGCAAGCCAAATCCATTTTTAACATGGAAGCTAAAGTGGATGTATCTGAATTCGCTTTTTGATCCTTCGAATTTAATTTATTTTAATAATCATAATTTATACACATATTAATTAACTTAATACGCTTGTATATACATTATATTTGTATATTGTTGTGGCTTTATTATATTTTTACCGTGTGTGAGTGAGTTGAAGAACGTGCTATAAATTACAAAGTAGAAATATACTATGTTGATCTATAGAATAAAATTCTATTTCTCACCGTATGAATTTGAGGTAAGCTAATACGTGAACTTTAGAAAGTACTCCCTCTGTCCCTTAAAAAGCGTCATTTTAGGTGTTCGTTCGAGTAGTTTGACTAGATTTGTAGAAAATACGTGCAACATTTACATCTCCAAATAAATTTGTTAAAAAACTAGAATTAAAGATCTATTCAATGATACTAATTGTGTATTATAAATATTAATAATTTTTTATATAAATTTAGTTAAAAATATTCCTCGAGAAACGAGAACGACACTTTTTTAGGGACAGAGGGAGCAGTGCAATGTCACACTCTAAATAAAAAATAGTCCAAATTGTTAATTAGATTTTAATTCCTTCGAATAAAAGGATCTAAACGCATCCAAAACCGATTTCAGACCTGCTCAGCAAAATCGAATTTGGATTCAAATTTGTGTTGGATCCGTATCCGCAAGTTCTGTGCGCGATCACTGCTTCGCCGCCCTCCCATCGCTACGTTCCCACCCTTGGCTCTGCTTCCGGCCATCGCGCCGCTGGGTTCCCCCGCGCACGATGCCGCATGCATTTTGGCGTACAAAATTTATCCCCTAGCGTCTTTGAAAGGTCCTAAATGCCTAGAGAGGGGTGAATAGTCTATAAAAATTCTACAAACAACACTTAAACAAGGTGGTTAGACAAAAAGAAGGCGAAGCGAATTTTAGGCTAGCTTACTAAAAATGCAAGCCACCTAACCGTTCTAGGCTATTGTCTCTAAGTTCACACACAAGAAGCTAAGTCACTACTTTACTCTACTCCTAGGTGAACAACTACAACAAGTATACTAGATAAAAATAAGTGCTCAAATGTAAAGGGTAGAAAGGTGATTTTATACCGCCGGTGTAGAGATGAGACGAATACAAATATAATCAATCACAATACTCAAGAAATCCTCAGCAAGAGAGATGACACAAGATTTTCTACCGAGCTTCACTTACTTGCTGGCAAGCTACTCCTTGTTGTAGCGATATACCCACTTGGAGGTTCACGCGATAATTGGCATCACACGCCAAACCCTTCTCAAGGGTGCCGCACAACCAACACAAGATGGGGATCCACAAGCTACAAGCAATCCACTAAAGTAGCCAATTGCGATCTCCCGCGGGGAAGGCTCAAGAACCCCTTACAGCTTCACCGATCGGAGGCGGAGACAATCACCAACTCCCCTCAATGATCCTCACAGCTCCAAGTCGTCTAGGAGTCGGCAAACTCCAAGAGTAACAAGAGAATCCGTTGCGAAATCCAATCACCAAGTGCCTCTAGATGATCACAAGCATACAATGCACTTGATGCTCTCCAATCTCACCAAATAATAATCTCAATCGAGTAGAAGGTGTGAGAGAGGAGTGGAGAGGCTCAATAGTTAGTAGGAGTGATAAGAATAGCCAAGAGGGGGAGCACAAGCCAGCCAACCGACTATAAATACTCCCTTCACAAACACATAGCCATTGAGCCTCTCTGCTTGGCGTCGGACTCAAGCGTCAGACACCCGCCCGCACCACCGTCGGACCATTGTCCACGGTCCGACGCCCTTGATTCGTGCCATGTGTCCCTAGCCATTTAAAATCGAACGTTGGATAACAACGGCTACTTCTCGCGCCAACTTCCCACCGTCGGACGCTCGGACCGTCGGACTATCCGACGCCACCGTCCGACGTCACAAAAACTATGCTCTAGCCCCTTGAGTCCATGTTAAAAAAAGCAAGTTTTATCCTTCGTTGCATATGTCCATTAATCAATATTCAAATTATATTAATTTAAATCAAGCACTAGCAAAGTCTACCCATATGCATGTAATTCCCATAGGTATCAAGGTATAAGGTAAACAATCACTAGGATGTCCTTACGGGTAACAAAATTAGACACATGCAACATATATTAAAGCGATATTGTGGTGAATAGGTAACAAGGAAGATCCCATGCTATACTTGCCTTAGACTTGAGATCCTTTTCTCTGATCCAAAACCTTCAATAAAATGTTTCTTGATCACCACGTTACTCACCGACTGGACACGATCATAATGCACCACACAAGCATCCAACACATACATGCATAGCATACAAGTATAACATTCTATTAGAACAATACACCATTCAGTAAAAATAGAAGTTAAAAAGGTTACAAAATGAATATACATGTTGCTACTTAGCACATAGACGCGAAGATCAAATTAATCGGGGTTATGGTTGGAAAGATGGAACTACCGGAGAATTTGCTTTTATTTAGAAAACAAGTGATTAATGGATTATTAAATTAATATTTAATTTTAGAAACTCTAAACATGTGAAATAACCTCGTCAACGCATAGGTTACGTGAATAGGAATCCAACGGAATTTGAACGAATAAATTCGGAGTTAAAACGATCAAGTTATGGGTTAAATAGGATTTTCCTTTATAGAATAATAGATTAAATATAATCTCGAATTTCAAAAGTTAGCAATATATGAAACAGTGGCACCAGTAGATAGACCTTTAAACTACGAATCTAATACAATTTGATTCATTCAAATTGGAAATAAAACGTGAAAAATATGGTCAAAACAGTCTCAGAAGCAATTCTGTGAATATACTGAAAGCGTATTTGATTTAAACAAATGAATTTACGCTTTCTAAACTGAGCAACGCACTTTCCAGAAGGTGCCAGGGGCTGCAGGTTTAACATTAAAACTACGGGGGTCTCTTCTGCAAATGTGGCAGACAAAGGGGTATGGGGCTCCCTGATCCGTTGGATTTAAAATGGACGGCTGGGATTAGATCGGGGAGGGGTGTGGGCGGCGGCCGGTCGGAAACAGAGGCCAGGCGGCGGCGCCATGGCTGGAGGACCACCGGAGATGGGCGGATCGGGGCTCAAGTGCTCTTTTTCGCACGGGGAAGGCACAGGGAGATGGGGAACCTTGCTACGAACTCGAATCGAACACCAGAGAGGACTACCGCGGGCTAGAGACGGTGCAGTGCGACCGGTGGCAGATTTCCATTGCCGACGAGCTCGCAGGAGACATAGAAACGGCGCTAGGAGGCTCGGTTTCACAAATTAAAGGCACAGTGAGCAAGGGGGCGGCTCGGGAAACTTGATCCGGGCACCTATAAGGGACGAGACGACTCGGAAGAGGTGTGGCGCGGGCAATGGCGGCTCTACAGCTCTGGCGAGCTCGCGGACGCCGCAGAGAGGGGAAGATGGGGCGCAGTAAGTCACCGAGGGTCCCTTACCATGCGGCGAAGCTCCTTGGTGTCTCGGTTGACAGCGGGGAGCTCTGGTGATCGAGATTGGCGCCGGCGGGCAGAAAAAGGGAAGGCGGCTGTGTTAGCGGCGGTGCGTGGCGAGGGCTGCTGCTAGGGCAAAAAGGGGCTTATATAGTCCCAAGCAGAGGGGTTGGACTTGCCTAGGAAGTAGGGGATTGGATCGGCGACGGCGAGCGACGAATTCGCTCTGGTTCATTTCGGCGACCGGGCTCCAAGCGTACGGCAGAGGGGATTGGAGGGGAGACGCTGACCGGTGGGTCCCACGAAGCAGAGAGACCGCGCCTGGGGGCCCGGCTGTCAGCTGCAACGGAGAGAAGGGAGGGGTGCCTGCGCTGGCTCGGCCGTGCTCTACTTTGGCGCATAGGGGAAGATGGAAGGGGGAAGAGGAAGGACTGCCACGTGGGCCCGGTTCATCAGCCAGAGGGGTGTGGGCCGCGTTCGTCAGTCACAGACAGGGTAAGGGAGAGGAAGGGCGCATGCCGGCCGAGCTGGGCCTCGGGCCAGCAGGCATGGGCCGGCTGGGGCCAGGGAGTGGAAAGCAGGCCAAGCTGCTGCTTGGGCCAGAAAGGAGAGGGGAAGGGTTCTTCTCTATTTCCTTTTCCACTTTTCCAATTTCATTTTCCAAAAGGATTTTCAAATTGGGTTTTGAAATATTTGAACTCAATCATAAACCAAACAATACAAAAATACATGCTCCAGCATGAATGCAACAAACATGAGGCTAAACCCTAATATGAATTTTATTTAAATGAAAAAGTATTTCCCCTATGTTTTCATGAGTACCAAAATACAAGATTAAAGCATTTTATCTCTATTTCCAAAATGACAAAATTTGGGGTGTTACAATTCTACCCCCCTTAAAATGAATCTCGTCCTCGAGATTTGGAAGGGATGATCAAAGGGATTTGAACACTCTGACTGTAGATCTTCTTCACTTGACCAAGTAGCCTTATCCACTTAGCGCCACACCGTTGTTACATGCATACCTTCTGTTAACACCAAATTTTGGGCTGGGAGCCGATAGCCGATGCCAGAGGAAGATAGCCGATATTGGAGGAAAATAGCTGATCTCGGAAGCAGATTCCGTCCAGCGGAAAGAAGGAAAATAGCCGATTGCACGGTGAATCGGTTATCGGGCGAAGGTGACAGGAGGCGTGCAGCGTCAGTATTGGTGACGTCATCCAGAGTTCGCGCCGCCAAGATGCGATCACGATCGGAGTCCGTTGTGAAAGGGAAGGTGTGACTCCAAGTTACCTTAGATATAGGATAGTTTGTTGGTTTCCTTATCTATTGATGAGTTGTAATTCGACTAGGACTCTATCTACGCTCAGGGTATAAATATAAGCCCTTAGCCATTGTAAAACATACAACAACATCAATACAACACAACTTTCAGCTCCGACCAATAAACCCTAGAGTCAGTCGAGTCCGGCAAGTTGCTTCATCCAGGCTGGGTGTCATCCGGTGGACGCAGGCTTGCTTGTAAGTATCGTCAACCCCCTGTTAAA
The DNA here is from genome assembly GCA_038502445.1 of Eremochloa ophiuroides. Lineage (NCBI taxonomy): Eukaryota > Viridiplantae > Streptophyta > Magnoliopsida > Poales > Poaceae > Eremochloa > Eremochloa ophiuroides. The sequence continues at coordinate 50,463,631 of JAHLJS010000003.1, forward strand.
CTATGTCTTTTTAGCGTCATCCGGTGGACGTGGAAGCATGGCGGACCAGGGTCCTTGCTAAGCTCTGTTTCTTTGGCGTCATCCGGTGGACGTGGGAAACATAGTGAGTCAAGGATGATTCACGCTGGTTTACCCGATCAATCTGTGTTAACCGTCATCCGGTGGACGAGATGCAGATTAGGACGGCTCTCACGCGCGGATTAGTTATCGATTCATGTTTGTTTGATTGATTAATCTATTAGTTAATGTCATCCGGTAGATAGGCTATAGATTGAGATAGTTTGCACGCATGGATTAGTTATCGGCTCTAGCTAAATTTGGCAATTTAGTTAGATTCATTAAATTATCAAGATGTTATTTGTTGTTTATTGTTTATTTATCAATATAACATCTCTCTGCCCGATCAAGATTGATAGATTTGGCCTTAGATTTACTTGAATCTAATCGTCGTTTATGCTTTCTTATGCCTATTTCACTATAATGATCGGTTCTATGCTTACATCGGCTAATTCCCTATCAGTCTTGTTCGTTACATGTTGTGCGTTCGGTTCTAGTTGAGACATAAGTGGTTCTGAGGTTATCGTAAGTCTTATTTTTGTGTCCTTGTTTAAGTTAAACTGAGCGTCATCCGGTGGAACAGGTTTAACCCAAACAAGTTTTTTCACTAGATTAGACTTGCTTTAATTTGAAGTCTGTTTGTGGCTACGCTAGCATTCGTTCGTGCTTCATGGACCTTTCATCGGCTAAAGAGCCGATTCAGTTATGCTTTCACGAGTAGATCGTGTATATAGACTTATTTGGATATCAAATGACCTAGCTTTGTTTGCTGTGTTTGTCGAAGCCCGCTGGCCGTTAGACCAAGTGAACGCAGACTTGGTGAACTTAGCGAAGAGGGTTTGCTAAAGCCGCCGGCCTCCTAGACCAGCTTTAGCCGATCTCTGCTTGTTTGATGTACAGATCAGATCTGTACACATGATCTATTTTCTTTTACTCACATTAACTGAATTAGATCGGCTAGCACGTTATTGTTTTCATATGAGTAGCCTGATAGCCGCTTTACTTCATTATTATACTATCGGTTCATAACATGACGGAATCGGCTTTCTAGACGATCTCCGATTGATTCGGCTCTCAGAGCCACATAATTAGAACTACCTGGACACACCGGTTAGTTCCGCCCTGTGATTACTGATTACTATTGTTTCCTTGTCAATTGCAGGTCAAATTGACTGGCACGCTTGGGTGTTACTGACATTCTCAGACCGGGTTCGAAGCTAGCTGGATCTGCGAGAGCTCTACTGCCTTCAAGGGTCGTTTCCGGCTTCGCTGGTGTGTTGGGCTTAGGGAACCACTTTTTGCGCCAACACACTTTTTGGCACGCCCGGTGGGACTTTCACTGAAGACCATGGCAAAGGAGAAGAATGCGGCTGACGGATCCTCCAGGGATGACGGTGTCCTCAGGGTCAGGGTCGAAGATCTCAGCGAGGAGGACGCGGCCGTGCTGAACAAGATCGTTGAAGAATTCGCTGATGCCTGCCTGCTCTCATTCTGCAAGCAACGTGATGGCTCTATAGTGAAGAAGAATGCATTCCCAAGGTGAATCATGGACGGCCATTCTGATAAATCTGAAGAGGAGTGCAAGGCCGACCTCAAGCAGATGCTGGAAGAAGCGACCTGGGAGGCCGCCTATTCAGCAGTCGGCCATCACCATAAATCCTTCCTGCAAACATTCTATAACATCATGAAGACCGTTCTCAAGCGGCAGGATTGGGAGTCTTTGGGCCCAGTTTACTTCAACATACCCGCAGAAGATGCAGATCCAAAAGCAGCGGCAGGGACCTCCAATTCCTCACCGCAACAGCTGAGCCAGCCAAAAACACCAGTGCAGGGTGCCACCGCGGCCGGTTCGGCTCAAAAAATTGCAGCTTCCCCCAGATTATACAAAGATCATACTCCGGACGAGCTCGCCGCTTTCATGCAGGCCACTGGGCAGACGGTGAACTCGATGAACTCATCAGCAGTGAACCCGACGGCTAGAAATACGCCGGCGGCAAACACGGCTAACCCAACTCCTGGATACCATGAGGGGATCACATATCAAGACCTTCAGGCAGCGCCGCATCCGGGGTATGCCCAGACGCCCAACAATCAGCTGCTGGAGCAGATGAGTGCCATGCTCTGTGATACGTTCGGTTTGCAGCCAAAGACCGGGACTGGAATCAAGTATAGACGTCCTTACCCTGAGTGGTACGACCGAGTGACATTACCGCCCAGGTATCGCTTGTCCGACTTCTCCAAGTTCAGTGGGCAGGACAACATCACCACCATGGAACACATTAGCCGTTACCTGACCCAGCTCGGCAGAGCTTCATATGAGGTAGCTCACAGGGTCCGGCTCTTTCCTCTATCACTGACAGGGCCGGCGTTTAGCTGGTTCGCATCTATGGAGCCTGCCTCGATTCAAGGTTGGGAGGATCTGGAGACCAAGTTCCATAATTACTTCTTCTCTGGCACTGGGGAGAAAGACATCACAGATCTCACCAACATGCGCCAAAAGCCGAATGAACTTGGATCGGCTTTCATCAAGCGGTTCAGGGAGATCAGGAACATGTGTTACTCCTTGAACCTGAACGACAGGCAACTCGCCAAGATAGTGGTCAGTGGGTTGCTCCCACACATCCAAGAAAAACTGGTGGGCACCAACTTCAACAGCATCAGCGAGGTGATGCAGAGGGTGGCCGCATTAGAGCAGCAGGCCCAGAGCTTCAAGAAAGAATCGAAATACAAGCAGTCGGCCTACGTCTGTAATTCCGACTCAGAAGATGGGGAGAATGAAGAAGTGGCTGCTGTTGAGCTCAAATGGGGTACAAAACCCATGGCCGTGCCGAAGGGTTAGAGCGCGGAAGATCAATACGACTTTGACACACGCAAGCTGGACAAGCTCTTCGACCTGCTAGTCAGTGCAGGCCACATTACCTTCCCGGCTGATTACGTTAAGCCGTCTCCTGAAGATTTGCAGGGAAAACCATTCTGCCAGTACCATGGCCTCACCTCACACTCCACAAACAACTGCCGCAATTTCAAAGCAACAATCCAAAATGCTATTAGGCGCGGCCTGTTGAAATTTGAGGACCCTCCCAAGGGGAAGATGAAGATCGACAAATTCCCATTCCCGAAGGGGCAGAACATGGTCCAGATCGCAAATCCTCTGACCAAGGTAAAGGTGTTAACCTCCGAACGGGCCAAGAAGAACTCCTCAGTTGATACCGATGCACAAATCACAGCTGAGGAGCCAGCGCTGATCAAAGGAAGGAGGGAGCAGAATCAGAGGCAGCTGGAGCAGGGACAGTCCAGTGGCACCAAGAGCAGGAGGCCCACGCACCAGCACCTTCTGAATAAATGGCGACGACAGAAAGAGAAAGATCATCAGAGGCAGCTGCTGCGCGAAGAAGAGGAGTACCACAGATGGCTCCGCGAGGAAGAAGAGGCGCGCTATCACGAAGAAATGGCTCGCCACCGGAAAGGTGAGGAGGATCACTGGCATTGCCCATTCTTCCGACACTGTTGGAACGAAGGCTTGAGATTGCCGACGCTGCGCAACTGTCCAGAATGCAGCGATCAGTACCGAGAGTACAGGCAGTCCCAGGTCAACCGCCGGTCCATGCACCAGAGGCTGGGGAGTCCCCATAGCCCGCGGGATCGGCGTGAAAAAAGACACCTGCGCGATCGGCTTGATGAGGTGGTAGTTAAACGCCGACAGCCGGTTTGGCAAGAGAACCAGTGGTGCCCGGGGGATCTAACTAGAAGCCAAAGGCGCCGGGTGCAGCGGCTCAGGAACAGGGAGCTCCAGGCTGAGGGGCGCGCCAAACAGGTGTGGCGCGAAAAGCCTTTACAAAATAATGGAAAGGCTGTAGCCGATGCACAGATGGTGTTTGTGCTGCCTGCAGAGTTCAGAGTTAGGAAGTACGATACCGATTCCGACTCAGACGATTCGGGATCAGAAGAAGGAGTGGCCAAGTTAGTGCTCGCACAGCAAGCTACTTTTGATAAGCCAGCCAAGAATCGACATCTGAAGGCCCTCTATCTCAAAGGTTATGTCGACGGCATGCCCATGACGAAGATGCTGGTGGACGGCGGTGCCACTGTCAATCTCATGCCCTACACAACATTCTGCAAGCTAGGCAAGGGTCCCGATGATCTAATAGAAACTGATCTAATGCTCAAGGATTTTGGGGGCAATTCTTCTAACACTCGGGGGGCAATCAACGTCGAGCTGACAGTGGGGAAGAAGACACTGCTTACTACCTTTCTCGTGATCGACAGTAAAGGTGCCTACAGCTTGCTGCTCGGACGCGACTGGATTCATGCCAACTACTGCATGCCATCCACCATTCATCAGTGCCTCATCCAGTGGCGGGGCGATGAAGTCGAAGTGGTCCCGGCCGACGACTCGGTCAGCGTGGCGATGGCAGATGCCACATACTGGGAAGTTGGGGATCATGATTGTTTCTCTGGTAAGGCTTGGGAAGGAGGCTCCATCAAGGTCAGCGATGAGAATCAACAGCCGATCAGGGCAATCGGCTCTGAGTCTTTTTATTAAATGGAGAATCCGATCGACGGCACAGAGGGTAAGTTGGGGCAAGGATTCACGTCGGCCGACAAGCTCGAGGAAGTGGATGTTGGACCCGGCGACAGGCCAAGGCCGACGTTTATTGCTACAAATTTAGACCCGGAGTTCGGGCAGGAGCTGATTCAACTGCTGAAGGAGTACAAAGATTGCTTCGCTTGGAAATATTATGAGATGCCTGGATTGGACAAATCTATTGTTGAGCACAGGCTACCTATCAAGCCAGGGTTTCGGCCACACAAGCAGCCTCCACGTCGTTTTAGAGAGGACGCTCTACCCGACATTAAGGCCGAAATCACGAGGCTGTTAGAAGCCAAGTTCATTCGAGCTTACCGATATGCCGAGTGGATATCGAACATCGTCCCCGTGTATAAGAAAAATGGTAAATTGCGAGTCTGTATTGACTTCAGGGATTTAAATAGAGCTACACCGATGGATGGCTACCATATGCCAATAGCCGATATGTTGGTAGACTCGGCTGCTGGCACCAGGTTATTAGCTTCATGGATGGCAATGCTGGTTATAATCAAATTTTTATGGCTGATGAAGACATCCCGAAAACTGCTTTCAGGTGCCCTGGTGCGCTTGGTTTGTTTGAATGGGTGGTCATGACGTTTGGTTTGAAGAATGCTGGTGCAACCTATCAGAGAGCTATGAATTATATATTTCACAAGTTGATCGGCAAAATCGTTGAAATCTATATAGATGACATGGTGGTGAAATCGAAGAGCAATAAAGATCACTTGGCCGATTTGAGGGCCACTCTGGAGTGCACAAGGAGACAAGGTTTAAAGATGAATCCTAACAAGTGTGCGTTCGGCGTGTCGGCTGGCGAATTTCTGGGATTCATGGTCCACCGCAAAGGGATAGAGATCGGCAGCAAGAGTAAGAAGGCGATCGATGAACTTGTACCTCCAACCAATAAGAAGGAATTGCAGTCTTTGCTTGGTAAGATTAACTTTATCAGAAGGTTCATCGCCAACTTATCAGAGAAGGTGCTGCCGTTCTCACCATTGTTGAAGCTCAAGAATGATCAAGAGTTCAAATGGGGTGACGTGCAACAGAAGGCTTTTGACGAAATCAGAGAATACATGAAGACTCCCCCTGTCTTAGTACCGCCACGGACAGGGAGGCCTTTTAAGTTGTACGTGACGGCCGAAAGCCATACCATTGGATCGGCCCTTTTTTAAGAGTTTGAAGGGAAAGAGAGAGCAGTTTTCTACCTGAGCAGGCGGCTCCTTGACCCTGAGATAAGATACACACCGACCGAGAAGTTGTGCTTGTGCCTATTCTACTCATGCACCAAGTTGAGGCACTACTTGCTTACCTCGGAGTGTGTGGTGGTGTCCAAGGAGGATGTCATCAAGCACATGCTTTCGATACCTATTTTAAATGGTCAGATTGGCAAATGGATCCTAGCGCTCTCAGAGTTTGACTTGAGGTTCGAATCGGCTAAGGCAGTCAAAGGCCAGGCGATAGCCGATTTCATCATGCAACATCACGGAGGATCGGCTAATGTAACGGATATAGCGCCATGGACTATGTTCTTCGACGGCTCTTCGTGCAAGCAAGGTGGTGGCGCCGGAGTAGTGCTCATCTCACCGCGGGGTGTGCGTTTTGAGTATGCTTTCCAGATCGGGCCGATTGTCACAAACAATCAAGCTGAATATGAAGCCGCGTGGAAAGGTTTTCAGCTTCTGCATGAAGCAAAAGCCGATGCAGTTGAAGTATTTGGCGATTCATAACTAGTCATTAACCAATTGCTCGGCTTGTATGAATGTAAAGATGTGATACTCAGAGGCTACTATGATCAGTGCCAGGCTCTCATCAAGAAGTTCATGATGGTATCTCTCTGTCACATCCCCAGGGCCCAGAACCAGGAAGCTAATCGGCTGGCACAGAACGCGTCGGGTTATCGGCCGATGCAGGAGATTTGTAACAGCGAGCAATCAGCTGATGACTGGAGGGGCGAGATAGCAGGTTACCTGGCAAATCCTTCACAATAGGTCAACAGAAAGCTAAGGTACAAAGCCACCAAGTATGTGTTGCTGGATGGTCAGTTGTATTACAAGACGATTGAAGGAGTGCTGCTCAAATGCCTGGGGACAGAGGAATCAGTGAAGCTGATGAGCGAAGTACACGATGGAGTCTGCGGTGCACATCAATCAGCGCACAAGATGAAGTGGATCATCAGGAGGACTGGTTACTATTGTCCTACGATGCTGGAAGATTGTTTCAAATATTATAAAGGGTGTCAAGAATGCCAAAAGTTTGGAAATATACAAAAGTCTCTAGCCTCTGCTATGAATCCCATAATTAAACCATGGCCGTTTAGAGGATGGGGTATTGATCTAATCGGCCAAATCTACCCACCATCGAGCAAGGGTCACAAATGGATCTTGGTGGTGACTGATTACTTCACCAAGTGGGTAGAAGCCATTCCTTTGAGGAACGCCACTTCAGCTGACGTGATCGAATTTGTAAAAGAGCACATTATTTACAGGTTTGGCATACCTCAGACGATCACAACCGATCAGGGGACAATGTTCACTTCAGAGGAGTTTATGACCTTTGCCCACGACATGGGCATCAAGATTTATAATTCATCGCCGTATTATGCCCAAGCCAACGGACAAGCAGAAGCCTTCAATAAAATTTTGATCAAGGTCATCAAGAAAAAGATTGAGCAGAACCCCAGAAAATGGTATTTGCATTTGAGCGAGGCACTATGGGCATATCGCATGGCATAGCATGGATCGATCAAGGCTTCACCTTATGAGCTAGTCTATGGACACGCTGCGGTCTTGCCATGGGAGATTCAGGCTGAGACACGACGTGTCACGTTGCAAAACAAGCTTACAGCCGGTGAATACAGAGACACTATGATGGACAGTTTAGAAGATTTGCACTGTCATCGGCTTAGGGCTTTGGAATACATTGAAAAGAACAAGGTACGGGTGGCCAAGTATTACAACACTAAGGTAAGAAGCAAGAGCTTCACCGAATCAGAGCTAGTATGGAAAGTCATTTTGCCTATTGGTACAAAAGATAGCCGATTCAGTAAATGGTCGCCAAACTGGGAAGGCCCGTATCGTGTGGTGGAATGCGCTCTGGGTAATGCTTACATCCTTGAAGACTTGGAAGGACAGAGACTCGCCAGAGCCATCAACTGGGAAGCATATGAAGAAATACTACCCTAGCATCCCAGTTGGGGGATAATAGCCGATTCATGTGAATCTAGTTTTAACAGCCGATGACGTGCAAGTGGGTCGCCTTCAGGACAAAAATGGCCGACATCGTAGTAACGAGTCGCCCTTAGCATAAAAATGAAATACCCTCGATCGGGTGTAACAGCCGATGCGATAAGCATCGCCTTTAGAACAAAAAAATGTATATAGAATAATAAAAGCAAAATATTCAATCTTGCAAATTGGATTGTTTCGGGCATAACGAGTTCGGAAGTATCATATACATCAGAATGCCTAATACAATCTAGTTTGGATTATTGACGCCGTCTCGGATCACGTCCTCGGCATCGACGGACACGGAGAGACCGTCGGCATGAGGGGCGAAAGCGGCCATCAGCGTGCCGAACTCCTCCATGTCTTGGCCTGCCCAGATCCCCGGTTCGACGTTCTCTAGCACGATGCCGGAGTTGATCTGGGCGGCGGCCAGAGCTCCCGCGGCACCGTGACGGACGCCGCTCATCACCACCTGGCGGACGCGGTGGTGCACGTCCGCAAGCTGTTCCACCTGCGTTTGCCCCCGCGCGCGGAGGACGTCGGTGACGTTCGCTGCAGCCACGCGTAGTTCGTGCAGCTGCGCCGTCAGAGCTGCATAAACAAGGAAGGTCAGTGTTGGAAACGCGCCGTGCGCACAGTTGGACAAAGCGAGAGATTACCTGCCACGGCGGCCTGCGACTCTGCGAGGTTGGCCCGCGCCTCCGCCAAGTCAATGCTGGCGGCAACGAGCACGACGGCTTGGTCCTCGTTCTTCTTGTCCAGCCGGCCGGCCTCTTTGGTAGCCTCGGAGTAGAGGTTGTGGTACCGCACCATCTCATGGTGGAAGTGGTGGCCGTTGGCGGCGGTGTAGGAGTCGCGGGAACTCGAAGATGACCCCGAGTTCGATTCCGCTCCGGAGGTGGTGCTGCGAGCCGGAGCGTGAGGGAGGTTCGGTTGTGGCGCCGTGCGACGCACCAAGGAACTGGCGCCGATCGGTGCGCCGGAAGGAAGATGGAGCGGGGGACGTTGGCTGAAAGGGACCATCAGATCAGGCACCCAGACTTAGCCAGATTTAAAGATCGACGAAGAGGGAGGATAAGATACCTGCTATGGACTCCCCGTCCGCTGACTTGCATCATACGCCTGATTGGAGCCCTTACAGGAGCAGAGGGCCCGGCGACATCACCAGCGGCGGGGGTTTCCGGGGCGACCGTCCCAGTTGCAGGAACGGCGTCACCATCCGCCGGGGCTGCCCGAGGAGGATCAGCGCCGGGGGCAGGGATGCTCAGGCCGGCTAAGGAGCCAGCAATGCCGCTGACGAAAGATGGCTGGTGACTGCAGAAACGGATCAAATCAGATAGAAACAGTGAGGAGATGGTAGGCTAACGGTTGAACTTACCCTAATGTCTGTTCGATTCGGGCAACGCTAGCCCAGATGCGGCGGATGCTCCGTTCCATCTCATCGCCGTCGGCGGGCTCAGACGCCGGGCGCTTCCCACGGTCTCCATTGCCGGCCATGGTCGTGAACAAGGATTGAGAGAGCGGAAGCGAAGTGGACACAAGCAGGCGGCCGGGAGAGTTGGTCGGCGAGACGGATACGATGGCGTGTGATATTGCCTCAAGCCTGCCAACTATTTATAAGACAACACGGGCATCGAGGCGGTTTCTTTGGGAAGTGAGACAGCACGGTGGATTTTAGGTTGCAGTTAATCCGCGTTTCTTGAATCCAGAACAGTTGCCAAATCGGGGAGACGAAACGCCGCCATCAATGGTCGCACGCCGATCGGCGTTTTTGAGTCAGGCTATTTAGCCTATCCTATCGTGAGTTCCCACAAGCTGATTCATGATGAATCTGGCTGAGGGGTTAATTCTAAAGAAAAGCAGAACAAAGCCGATGCTAAGAGGCACGCCCGAAAGCCGATTCGTATGAAGAACGGGTCAGGCTGAGTAATTGATTCTAAGGTACAAAGCAGTTCGAAAGCCGATTCGCATGCAGAGATATATCAGGCTGAACAAAGTCAGTTCGAAACAAGACAAAGCCAGTATTAAGGTGTAAAATCTAAGGCAGATCAGGCTAAATTGTCAAATTTATGGTGAACAGCGCGAAGACAGGGTTGCAAATAGAAAAGAACATGCCAAGCAGTACACCCATCATATTACAAAGATAATAAGGACCGAATCAGTTCTAATAATTCGGCACGGAGCGCGTGGCCAGCCTGCAGCAATTGTTGATCTCGGTTTTCAGTAAACTGCAATAAGTTTGGGCGTTGGCATGTCCTCCTGTCTGCAACGACCAAGCTGCTGATTTCCTTCTTTTTCTGGGAGAGCTCGATCGTGCTGGTGGAGATGGTGATTTCGCGCTTACTGATAGCCGAGTCAACTGCTTCCAATTCTTTTCTCAGCTGGTCTCGTTTTGTTTTCAATGTCTCCAGTTCTATTTCGGCCGTGCTGATGGAGGATTTGAGCAACCTGGCTCGATCGGCTAATCCGGTGGCCTCTTGTCTGTTGATCGATTTGTTGCTCCTTAGCTGTTCAAGCTCTGCCAGGTTCTTGTGAGCAGTGATAATCGCTGATGCTGTAACTTTAAGATCATCAAGTCTTTGTAGGGATTTCAAGGCTGACAGATTGGGTTGCTGCTGGACAAGTTCCATTATTTGATCGATCAGTCCGGGATTCGAGGCCAGAGCAACTAGATCACCCTCTAGATGGGGTAACAGTGCACTTAGCCGATTGTTGAAATCTGGCTCTGAAAGTCTCTCAGAGGAGGATGCCAGTTCGTCTTTATCACAGAACTCTTCTATGTCGAATGAATAGCCAGGAGACAAAGGCTTCGATGCCTACTGTACATACATTCTCTCATCAGAAAAGGTACAATATAGATTAATTGTTTTCTGGCAGAGATGGGATACCTGAATGAAGCCTGAAGGTTGTAGGGTTGATGCCGATGCTGTTTGTTTGACTAAGGCAGTTGTGTCTTTTGCGGCATGCGGATCCTCGGTTGTCACTGCCTCAGGTAGTTGGGTTTCTGCAAACCAGAAGTAAGAGCAGTATGGAAGCAAGGATAATTGCTAACAGCCGAATTGGAGTTACCTGGATTCCTCTCAGGGGGCAACTCCTCTTCTTCAAGGTTCGCCCAGACTTCTTCAGAAGGGTTGTTCGGCTGTATTTTTGAAAAGAAGATTTGGTCAATCAGGACATTTAAGAAAGAAAAGCCCAATGAGTAGTACCTGAGTTTTGGCTCTTTCTTCCTGGGTCCCTTCTTCTTGAGCAGCCGATTCCTCATGGCCGGTAGATTCTGGTGGTTCTTCGGCCTATTTCTCCCCTAAGGTACCTTGAGTTGGTTGGGGATTCACCTGATAGAAAGCCGATTTAAGAATCGGGGCGTACTGCAGTAAAGGAAGATGCTACTGGGTACCTAAACTTTTCTTATCGAACGGCGTTTATTGGGAGCTTGCTTTTGAAGCTGAGATGCAGCTGGCCATTTTGAAGTAGAAGGGGAGGTCAGTACAGCAGGGCCTAGCATTAGTTGTCTCAGCGTCGGTGCTCGGGAGCCTAGCCTCGCTGTCGGACAAGGAGGATAATATTCCACTCGCTCTGGTGGATTGGATGATGGGTCCTACGAGAAATATCTGTTAAGTAACATATTTGAATAAAGCCGTTTTTATTGGAATCGGCTGAGAACACTTACTGCTCGGGGAGATTGGAAGTTTGGGTCCAGGGCTTTGCATTTGTCGTGGACAGTTTGGCAGAACAAGTGAGCGTGCATTGTTGCCACCAATCGTCAAAACTCTGATGAGCGATGCAGATTTGATTCAACGGCCTCGGCGAGAATGTGGGTAGGTTTGCTCCGAGTTGAAAAATTCTGCCAGCCTGAAGGTGCTCTATAATGTTCTCCCTGGGTTTCAAGGTATTCAAAAAAGGGAGCCGAGGGGGAAATTGGCCGAAACCTAGCTGTCTTGCTGCTATGTTTGGGTGGTAGAATTCATAAGAAGGATAGCTAGTTGCCTTGCCGCTTGTGCTCCGAAGGTTCTTGAAGTCTGCTGGCAAGGCACAGGGTTTGATGATTGCATTCAAGATGCTGATAGCCTCGTCATCAGAACACCCATTGTTGAATTTGAAGCTGGAGGGCGCTGGAAATTCATCTTCATCCTCGTAGGGGAACCAGGTAGTAACATTTGGTCCCAAGCCCCTGTATAATGTTTCCAGCATGTTGCCCTTTGAAGTTGGGATGGCTATAGCAGAGGCAGCTTCACCAAAACTTTGACAGCCTCTGGTTTTTGGGTCCTCCTCCTCTGAATACTCGGTGGGTGGAAAGTTGAGGCCTTGGAGTTGTGTTCTTACCAGCTTATGCAGATACAGGTTGAGCCATAACTGTACTAGCCACCAAGGGCCTGTTATGCATTGCACTTCTTCACCTATAATCAAGGAACTGAATACCCGGCTCATAATCCTGTATGCTGCACCCAACAAGAGTTTGCCCAGAGGGATGGAATGCCCTTGAGCTAGTTTCTCTGCTAAGACCCGATAAGGATATGCTAGCCCGGCAGTGGCACCACAGAACACGAACCTCTCAAGCCACATGGTCAAGAATGCGACGTGTTCTTTCTCGCTGACAGAAGGGGAGTTTTTCTGGTGATGTTGAATATAGCCACTCCACCCTTTGTATGTGTCCAGTTTCGGGAAGTACGGGTCCTTCTTGCCGCTGGAGCAGAGATCCCAGAAGTCATATGATCCAGTAATCTGGAGCCCGGTGAGCATATGGATATCACCCAGGGTGATGGTTTTTGGACCATCTCCGAATACAAAAGCATTCAAGGAGTTGGACCAAAAATGACTGGCGGCAATCAGGAGCGGCTCATTCCTTGCCATCTCTGATAATGATAGGTCAAGGCATTGGCTCAGATAGCGCATCTCCCATTCCGCGCGCTTCTTCGCCGCGACTCGGTGGAACCAGTTCCTCCACCCAGCAGGTGCGCTTGGCCAGTTTCTGAAATATTTTGCCCAAGAAGAGGCGCCCATCATGGAGCTTCGGAATAGGAACTGGTTGGTTTCTTGAATGATGAAGTCTTTGGGGATCGGATCACCCATCGGGCCCAGATAGTAGGTATCGGGGATGTCCTTCAGTGAAATCAGAATATCATTCCTCAGCACCTGGATTTGAAACTCGTACTCAGTGAGGTTGAAGAGGGATTCACGAATCAGGGGACGGATCGATGAAATTGATACCTCAGGGACCTCAGAAGGAGTCGCCATTAGCTCGGGGGTGATTTGATGGCGACGAATCGAAGCTGACGACGGCGGATTGAAGCCCGTGGCGGGAGTTGCGACAGTTTAGGGTTTCGTTTTGGTGTGAAAGTTTAAAGTGCTGAGAGGGAAGCTGTGGTTTGGCTATTTGAAGGCTCAAACGCTAATTTCGGAATAAACCAGTTTATTCCAAAATTGGGGGGCATGTGTTAACACCAAATTTTGGGCTGGGAGCCGATAGCCGATGCCAGAGGAAGATAGCCGATCTCGGAAGCAGATTCCGTTCAGCGGAAAGAAGGAAAATAGCCGATTGCATGGTGAATCGGTTATCGGGCGAAGGTGACAGGAGGCGTGCAGCGTCGGTATTGGTGACGTCATCCAGAGTCCGCGCCGCCAAGATGCGATCACGATCGGAGTTCGTTGTGAAAGGGAAGGTGGGACTCCAAGTTACCTTAGATATGGGATAGTTTGTTGGTTTCCTTATCTATTGATGAGTTGTAATTCGACTAGGACTCTATCTACGCTCAGGGTATAAATATAAGCCCTCAGTCATTGTAAAACATACAACAACATCAATACAACACAACTTTCGGCTCCGGCCAACAAACCCTAGAGTCAGTCGAGTCCGGCGAGTTACTTCATCCAGGCTGGGTGTCATCCGGTGGACGCAGGCTTGCTTGTAGGTATCGTCAACCCCCTGTTAAACTATGTCTTTTTAGCGTCATCCTGTGGACGTGGAAGCATGGCGGACCAAGGTCCTTACTAAGCTCTGTTTCTTTGGCGTCATCCGGTGGACGTGGGAAACATAGTGAGTCAAGGATGATTCACGCTGGTTTACCCGATCAATCTGTGTTAACCGTCATCCGATGGACGAGATGCAGATTAGGACGGTTCTCACGCGCGGATTAGTTATCGATTCGTGTTTGTTTGCTTGATTAATCTATTAGTTAATGTCATCCGGTAGACAGGCTATAGATTGAGATAGTTTGCACGCATGGATTAGTTATCGGCTCTAGCTAAATTTGGCAATTTAGTCAGATTCATTAAGTTATCAAGATGTTATTTGTTGTTTATTGTTTATTTATCAATATAACATCTCTCTGCCCGATCAAGATTGATAGATTTGGCCTTAGATTTACTTGAATCTAATCGTCGTTTATGCTTTCTTATGCCTATTTCACTATGATGATCGGTTCTATGCTTACATCGGCTAATTCCCTATCAGTCTTGTTCGTTACATGTTGTGCGTTCGGTTCTAGTTGAGACATAAGTGGTTCTGAGGTTATCGTAAGTCTTATTTTTGTGTCCTTGTCACGATACTCACACACTGACATAGATCCTTGCTTCAAGTTGAGGAACTCTTTCTTCTTAATTTTCACCATTCCTGCGGGAACAGGGTAGGAGATAAAAGCTTCCCTGAACTTATCCCAGCTAATTTTTGTCACCTCTTGTGGCTCAGTCTGCAATGATTCCCACCAGTCTAAGGCAGCTCCCTGAAGTTGTCCAGAGGCATAAAGTACTTTCCCTTGGTCATTACACTGAGCTATGTTAAGTTGTCGCTCCACAGCTCTATGCCAGTCATCAGCTTCTAGTGGGTCACATGCATGAGAGAATGTCGGTGGATGTCCCTTCATAAACTCACCACGCTTGTCAATAGGTTGTGCTTGGTGCTGGTTGTTGAGTGTGCATTGAACAAGAGTCTGCAATAGCTGCGTCTGTGTCATCAAAACTTGCTTTATAGTTGGTGGTTTGGGTGGTGGTGGATTGGGACTGACAACACTCCTTCTGGTTGCACGTGATGCACTTCTCCTGGTAGCCACCATCTGTTTCCAATAAGTATGAATTAGGACATAGCACTCTCAACCATAGCTTCTATAGATGACAAGAGATGATTGATAGCAAGATAGATCAAAGTAGACCCAACCAATGTATGAGATTTTATCTTGTAATTAATTTGCCATGGCTACCCCCCTTAAAATGAATCAACAAGGGAGCACCAAAGAGTAGTTTGCATCTTGTTCCAGTTGATTTAATTATCATTATGTCCTTCTCACATCCCAACATGACTCATGTGCATAAGCAAGATCACTTAATCTGGAATTCTCCGCGAGACGAAAAATAGCAGTGTAGTAAAACAACTATAACTCTCGTTCTGTTAATCCAATGAAGTTGCATATTATACCATTGGAAAACTAAGTAAATCCTCTACAATCTTTATGTAGAACACTTGTTCAGGTTCTGCAGTTATGGTGGTCGAAAATAGTATAGAACATAAGCTGCTCCAGATTCCAGACAGCACAGTTGCATTGTCTTGTCATTTTTATATCTCCCAAACGAAAATAGATATGAAGGTCATTCTTGCGCTCACAGAAAGATCCTGAAGTCTAGTTTTGTCCAGAATTTTTCCATGATTTTTGATCCTCCAAAAATGAAGTTACAAGATGATAAGGACATGTTGTTCCGACAAGACAGAATAGAGAAACAAGAGAGAGAAAACCCCAACTATTTATTCCATAAATCCTTAAACCTTAGGCCTATAAACTAAATGAAATTGTGGACAACTCCACAAGATCATTGCACACATTACAAATATCCAACTCAAACATAATCACCAATATAATAAAACAAGCACTCCAATATTCATAAGGCACATAGACTTTACAAGACTCAACTTTCGCTACTAGCGTTTTTATTACATAAGGGAACACAAACTCCTATCTCTTAAACACGGTGCGGTTGCATGGGCATCTCAGATGGAACTTCTAGTGTTGGAGTGAACATTCTTCACTTCTTAATTCTCATCAAGGGCTTCCTTCGTACGGTGCATTATAGACACTTGCCAGAGGTAATCTTGTAGTGACCTGACTCTAGGTATTCCCATGAGATAACTCTTGATGCTTTTGTGGGCAAGAGTTAACATAATGACCTTCTTGTTGACAATGATAACACTTCCTCTTAGCTGGCTTAATCCTTCGAGGTTGAAACTCTTTATATGTGATTGTCCACCCATCTATGCATACTTCACGGGGATAAGTGGTAGCTTGAGGGACTTCTAACCCTTTAGGTTCTGGACTTGATTGATTAGGGGTCAGAGCTAGATGTGATATTGTAGTAGAACTCAGATGTGAGGTGTTCTCCAATAGTGGCTCTAATAGTGTTGCCTTCCTCTTCTTATCCACGCTGTCCTCATAATTTGGGTTCACCTCGACTTCCTTGTTGCTTGGCTTGCCAAGGAGACAGGGTAGGCCATAATGCTTGCAACAATGACATTGATCCTGGCTTCCAAACACCTTGTGGCTAGCACCTTCTAATTGGTTGGCCTCGTATTTCTCAAGTCGGGGCTAAACACCTCCATACTCTATTCTTTCCCCTGATGGTGTTGTCAAAAGCAGTGAACGCTGGACCATTTTGATCATTCCGTTATGAGCAGATAACCATCCCGTCCCAAGGATAACATCAAAGTCCTTTAACTTCAAAACATTAAGATTTGCCCTGAAGTTCACTCCTTTTATGTCAAAACCAACTTCGGGACATACAAAATCTGCCTTTAACTCTCCTTCCGGAGTGCTAACTATTATGGGTTTCTGTCTTGGAAGCATCAATATCTTGTGCTCTTTTACATATTTGCTGGAGATGAATGAATGTGTAGCTCTAGGGTCGAACAAGACCATAGAAGGGGCTGAGCTTACATGAATCAAACCATACACAACCTGTTTAGCTCCCTAAGCAGTAATCAAATCCAAATGGCCAATCTGCCCATGATACAGTTTCGCTTTACTAGCACTTGCTTCTTCATGTCGGATTGAACTAAGGACACCATGCCTTGGACCCCCTGAGACTCCTTGTGTGTATTCTTCACTATAGGATTCATCTATTGAGGCAGGGAGAGAAGTTTAGAATAGAGTCAAATTTTATAAACAGAACAGAGGCAGAAGTAACCATAATTTTTAGCACATAGCAAGGTTAAGGAGAAAGCAATAAATAGGCAAAGAGAAGCATGCTAAAACGTCCAGTTCTAACTAGGCTTGCATCCTACAGTCAGCACTGCTTTGATACCAATTTGTCACACCCAATTTTAAGGATAAAATTGCATGCATAATCTTATGTCCGCCCAAGGATCAGTCACACACATAAGCCGACAAATAGAAGATAATATCAAAAGACAATGCTTAAATACATAACGTAATAATAATTAGAATATAACCTTAAGTAGCAAACAGCGGAAGTACACTCCGATCTTCAGGTGTAGACGCCAATTCCACAGGGACACAGCAGACTGGTTGACCACAAGCCTAACTGTTGTTGATATAGCAAGAGTGAGCACATATCGTACTCAGCAAATATAACATGGGGTTTATGAGGCTCAAAAAGGATAGACACGGGTTTACTGCAGTTTGCTTTTAATAAGTCAAAGTTTTAACATTTATTTAGCAATAAGTTATGCTTATCCCATTAACCCACATATTCATCATCATTGAATCCTTCTCTTCACAATTCCTGGTCATCAATTCGTCCACATCTCAACCTGTATGTCTCATCTTCCTCCCAGTATCCACTATTTCTGTGAGTTTTCCGGGCCGCTCGTGACCGTGAGCACGGCTGATATACCAGTTTTACACTCTGCAGATGTTGTGCACTTTCACCATGAGTCGTGATTCCCAAGTGTTGGGGTTTGCAAGGCCCACACTACACTACCAAGGTGCATAACAGGGTCTCACTATGAAGTCTTTCAAAAGACTCCCCCTAACAAGTTAGTAGCCGCCAAGTGTAAGCAGCTAGGCGAATGGAGGCCCTCTAACAAAGTGGTACAGTACACGTAGCATATACACACTTTGAGAGACAAGAAGCCATTCTGCAACCGAGGCTTTCCTTGGGCGCCTTTCGGTAACCACTAACAAGCTAGAAAATATCCTCGTACTTGACTAAAGCCAGAGCCATGTAGCTCTTATGGTTGCACTGTAAGTCCCAGCTTTTGCTGACAGATTAGTCCTTAGGGAGGGAAATCTAGAGCATCACAAAAACTATGCTCTAGCCCCTTGAGTCCATGTTAAAAAAAGCAAGTTTTATCCTTCGTTGCATATGTCCATTAATCAATATTCAAATTATATTAATTTAAATCAAGCACTAGCAAAGTCTACCCATATGCATGTAATTCCCATAGGTATCAAGGTATAAGGTAAACAATCACTAGGATGTCCTTACGGGTAACAAAATTAGACACATGCAACATGTATTAAAGTGATATTGTGGTGAATAGGTAACAAGGAAGATCCCATGCTATACTTGCCTTAGACTTGAGATCCTTTTCTCTGATCCAAAACCTTCAATGAAATATTTCTTGATCACCACGTTACTCACCGACTGGACACGATCATAATGCACCACACAAGCATCCAACACATACATGCATAGCATACAAGTATAACATTCTATTAGAACAATACACCATTCAGTAAAAGTAGAAGTTAAAAAGGTTATAAAACGAATATACGTGTTGCTACTTAGCACATAGACGCGAAGATCAAATTAATCGGGGTTATGGTTGGAAAGATGGAACTACAGGAGAATTTGCTTTTATTTAGAAAACAAGTGATTAATGGATTATTAAATTAATATTTAATTTTAGAAACTCTAAACATGTGAAATAACCTCATCAATGCATAGGTTACGTGAATAGGAATCCAACGGAATTTGAACGAATCAATTCGGAGTTAAAACGATCAAGTTATGGGTTAAATAGGATTTTCCTTTATAGAATAATAGATTAAATATAATCTCAAATTTCAAAAGTTAGCAATATATGAAACAGTGGCACCATCAGATAGACCTTTAAACTACGAATCTAATGTAATTTGATTCATTCAAATCGGAAATGAAACGTGAAAAATATGGTCAAAACAGTCTCAGAAGCAATTCTGTGAATATACTGAAAGCGTATTTGATTTAAACAAATGAATTTACGCTTTCCAAATTGAGCAACGCACTTTCCAGAAGGCGCCAGGGGCTGCGGGTTTAACATTAAAACTACGGGGGTCTCCTCTGCAAATGTGGCGGACAAAGGGGTATGGAGCTCCCTGATCCGTTGGATTTAAAATGGACGGCCGGGATTAGATCGGGGAGGGGTGTGGGCAGCGGCCGACCGGAAACAGAGGCCAGGCGGCGGCACCATGGCCGGAGGACCACTGGAGACGGGCGGATCGGCGCTCAGGTGCTCTTTTTCGCACGGGGAAGGCACAGGGAGATGGGGAACCTTGCTACGAACTCGAATCGAACACCAGAGAGGACTACCGCGGGCTAGAGACAGTGCAGTGCGACCGGTGGCGGATTTCCGTTGCCGGCGAGCTCGCGGGAGACATAGAAACGGCGCTAGGAGGCTCGGTTTTGCAAATTAAAGGCACAGTGAGCAAGGAGGCGGCTCGGGAAACTTGATTTGGGCACCTATAAGGGACGAGACGACTCGGTAGAGGTGTGGCGCGGGCAATGGCGGCTCTACAGCTCTGGCGAGCTCGCGGACGCCGCAGAGAGGGGAAGATGGGGCGCAGTAAGTCACCCTTACCATGCGGCGAAGCTCCTTGGTGTCTCGGTTGACGGCGGGGAGCTCTGGTGATCGAGATTGGCGGCGGCGGGCAGAAAAAGGGAAGGCGGCGGCTCTGTTAGTGGCGGTGCGTGGCGAGGGCTGCTGCTAGGGCAAAAAGGGGCTTATATAGTCCCGAGCAGAGGGGTTGGACTGGCCTAGGAAGTAGGGGATTGGATCGGGGACGGCGAGCGACGAATTCGCTCTGGTTCGTTTCGGCGACCGGGCTCCAAGCGTACGGCAGAGGGGATTGGAGGGGAGACGCTGACCGGTGGGTCCCACGAAGCTGTGAGATCGCGCGTGGGGGCCCGACTGTCAGCTGCAACGGAGAGAAGGGAGGGGTGCCTGCGCTGGCTCGGCCGTGCTCTGCTTTGGCGCATAGGGGAAGAAGGAAGGGGGAAGAGGAAGGACTGCCACGCAGGCTCGGTTCGTTAGCCAGAGAGGTGTGGGCCGCGTTCGTCAGTCACAGACAGGGTAAGGGAGACAGAGGGAGCAGGCCGGCCGAGCTGGGCCTCGAGCCAGCAGGCCTGGGCCGGCTGGGGCCAGGGAGTGGAAAGCAGGCCAAGCTGCTGCTTGGGCCAGAAAGGAGAGGGGAAGGGTTCTTCTCTATTTCCTATTCCACTTTTCCAATTTTATTTTCCAAAAGGATTTTCAAATTGGGTTTTAAAATATTTGAACTCAATCATAAACCAAACAATACAAAAATACATGCTCCAGCATGAATGCCACAAACATGAGGTTAAACCCTAATATGAATTTTATTTTAATGAAAAAGTATTTCCCCTATGTTTTCATGAGTACCAAAATACAAGATTAAAGCATTTTATCTCTATTTCCAAAATGACAAAATTTGGGGTGTTACATGAGTCCAGGTAGTTCCAACTATGTGGCTCTGAGAGCCGATTTAATCGGAAATCGACTAAAGAGTCGATTCCAACATGTACGCATGTTTTGCCATGAAAATAGATACTGAATTGATGCATAATCGATTGGTATGTATCGTCAGATAGATCAATTTACATAAAACAAGTCTATGCAGGTAGTTGTAACAGATTAAAGCACAATCCATTAATGTTAACATGTCGAATCATTCAGTTCAGACTGTCTGAACGTCAAACAGACAGAAATCGGCTATTTAGCCGATTTGGCGGGAAACAATCGGTTAACTGGTTTTTCTCGTGAAGCACAACTGCATCGGCTAATTAGCCGATCCAGGGTCCGTGAAGCAGAAAACTTAGCGGTGATTATTTTCAAATATAAACCTAAGATTGATACGAAGCTGGTCTAAAAGGCCTGTGGCTTTGCATCAATTTAGATTTATTCCTGGAAATAATCACAAGTAGATCTAAAAGAATACAAAGCTGGTCTAGAAGGCCGGCGGCTCTGCATTCATTCAGATCGACTCTTGCTCAGCTCTCTCATCACGTACGAACAAGATTACGATAGTACTGGCCGAATCGAGTGAATATCATAATAAAGCATAAACATGGATGAGACATAAATAACATTTTTCATGTGGATCTAAGGCCAATATTATGCAATCTTGATCGGGCAAAGAGATGTTATATTGATAAATAAACAATAAACAACAAATAACATCTTGATAACGCTAAACCTAAGCCCTCGTCCACCGGATGACGTTAAACATAGATTAAACAAGACAACGAACATGAATCGATAACTAACCCTTATTTGATCTAAGCCCACGTCCACCGGATGACGCTAAACTCATATCAAATAAGAATCAACCCTGATCTACGATGCTCCCATGTCCACTGGATGACACTAAAGAGACAAAGCTTAGCGAGGCATGACGGTACTTACAAGCAAACCTGCGTCCACCGGATGACACTCAACCCGATTGAAGAACTCGTCGAGATCTACGTTACTCCTACTCCTAAGGTTTGGCCGGGGCCGAAAGTTGTGTTGTATTGATGTGTGTCCTGTTACAATAGCCGGGGTTTATATTTATACCCAAGGCTTTGATAGAGTCCAATTACAACTTAAGATGAATACGGAAACTAACAAACTTTCCTAAATTAAAGGTAACTTGGAGCCCAACCCTTCCTTTCTTCATCGGACTCCAAACGTGATCGTTCCTTGGCACCAGAAACCCGTGCTGATGTCATCAATCGGCTATTTCCTTCAACTGCACCGCCTACGCTCCAGTCCAACAGTCGATTCCGGGACCCGATCGACTATCTGTCTAGGCCTCTGCTCCAAAATCGGCTATCTACACTCGGTCTAGATTTTGGTGTAAACACATGCCCCCAATTTTGGGATAAATTGGTTTTATTCCAAAATTAGAACTGAGCCTCAATCGATCTCCATCTTCAAAACATAACCGAATCACAGTTTCCCGCTCAGTACTTCAAAACTTCTGCAAACCGAAACCCTAGCCAAGAAATCCTCTGTTGTTCCTCCAGCCTCGATCTGCCGCTTTCAAGAATCCACAAGCAATGGCGACCCCTTCTGAGATTCCTGAGGTATGAATCTTATCAATCTATTTTCCAATCATGAATCTTCATTCGATCGGTCACACCTATCACCCATCTGCCTCAGGACCTGAAAAATGATATCTTGATTCCACTGAGGGATGTTCCGACCGCCTTCTTCTTAGGACCGATGGGTGACTCCAACCCCGCGAAGTTCATCAATCAAGAAACCAATCAGATCCCCTTTAGAAGCCTGCTGGTGGATGCATCTTCATGGTCCAGGCAACCCTTCCGGAATTGGCCAAGCATACCTAGCGGATGGAGAAATTGGTTCCGCCGAATCTCAGAAAGGAAAAGAGGAGACTGGGAGTTGCACAATCTGAGCCAGTGTCTTGACCTCTCTCTATGTGACATGAAAAAGAATGAACCCCTCTTGGTTACTACAAGTTACTTCTGGTCCAATTCTCTCAACGCCTTTGTATTTGGAGACGGGCCAATGAGCATCACCTTGGGCAATATCCACATGCTGACTGGCCTTCAAATCACCGGATCTTTTCAACTGTGGGATCCCTTCTCAAGTGGCGAAAAGAAGTTCCCCAAACTGAACGAGTACAAGGGCTAGATCGGCTACATCAGAATCCACCAGCAAACAACTTCCAGCATCAGTGATAAGGAATACATAGCCTTCTTGATCTTGTGGCTAGAAAGATTCGTCTTCTGTGGCGCTTCCTTGGGACCGGCCTATCCCTTCAAGGCCCTTGCAGAAAAATTAGCTCAAGGCAATTCTATCCCCTTAGGTAAAATACTGTTAGGGTCTGCCTACAGGCTGATGAACCGAGTTGCTGGTTATCTGCTAAAAGGGGAAGAAGTAAAGTGCATAACAGGTCCCTGGTGGTTGATTCAATTATGGCTCAACTTATATCTGCACAGGATGGTCAGGCCGAACCTCAACAACCTCAATTACCCCTCCATCAACTATGCAGAGGAAGATAGCAACCAGATTACCAGGGGCTATCAGAACTTTGCAGAAGCTGCCTCAGCCATCATCATCAATATGAACTTAGGGATTCTGCTTGAGAAACTCTACAGAGGCTTGGGGCCAGATACCTTGATTTGGTTCCCATATGAAGATGACAATGATTTCCCAATGCCCTATACCTTCAGATTCAGTACAGGATGCTCTGATGCTGGGGCCACTGAAATCTTCAACATAATCATAAAGCCCTGCACACTGCCAGTTGATTTCAAACACCTTCGGGGTACCAGCAGTAATGAGCCCAGCTGGCCTTCATATGAATTCTACTATCCCAATGTTGCATCAAGACAACTGGGTTTCGGCCAACTACCCCCCAAGCTTCCATTTCTACATCTTCTGAGGCCCAGAGATGAAATCACTGAGATGCTGAAAGCCGACAGGGTCTTCTCATTAGGAGCAAACTTGCCAACTTACACTGTAGAGCATTGGAGCCTCATATTCATGTCCCATGAAACTTTCGATCATTGGTGGCAACAATGGCATGCTCATCTCTTCTGCCAAGGGATCCATGATAGATGCAGAGCCCTGAACCTAAACTTCAACTCTACTTTGGCAGTAAGTACACCAACCGATTCATTTGAACCAGATGTAAACCGTATTCTAACTTCTACTAATGCAGGACCCAGAATCTAACCCACCAGAGCAGATCAACTATTATCCTTTTTGCCCAACAGCCAGGCTAGGCTCTCAGGCCCCCATCTTTGAAGAGGATGATGAAAGCTCCTGCTAGTGTAACAACTGCTCCATCTTCAAAAAGAAAAGCTTCACCAAATCTTCAAAAGACGATTACCAAGAAGAGAACTAAGAGGAAGCCTGCCTAGGTACGTGGATGTCCTGAATTATTCCCTGCACCATCTACTCAGCTTACTTGACTGAATCGGCTATCCAATAGGCAAACATTCAGCCGATCCAGGCACCCAATATTCAAGCCAAAGTCCTCTCAGAAACAACAGGCCACCAAGGCACGGTTGAAAGCTTGCTGAGAATGAACAAAAATATTGCCATTCAACAAGAAGGAGAGGGAATTCAGGTATCAATCAGATTTTATTACTGTAGAGCTTCAATCGATCACAGGAACATACACTGAGGCCATTCCGACCGCTGAAAAGGAAGTTGCTACGACAGATCAACCAGGCACTTCATCAGCTCTAGCTCCTTCGATCTCCATTCAGGTAAAGTACATATCCCTTAATCGATCAAATTATCAATGCTATCATCTCCTAACATCTGAATGCAGGCACTACAGCCCTCAACTCCCAGCTATTCTTTTGATTTGGAGGAATGCTGTGATGAAGGTGAACTAAGCTCCAAATCCACAGCACTGCCAAAGCCAGATTTTAAAGATCGGCTAAATGAACTCTTGCCTCAGCTGGAAGTAGATCTTTTTGATCCAACCCGGCGATCTGAAATAATCGATCAGGCAATCGAGCTGATTCAACGGCATACCAAATCGGCAACTCTCAGCCTCTTGAAGCAGCTTGTCAAGCTCAAAATTACCACTCCAAGAATCAACACCGCCCACACAAACTTGGCCGAGCTTGAGCAGCTAAGAAATAACAGATCGATCAACAAGCAAAAGGCCCACGTGCTGGCAGATCAGGTCAAGTTACTGAAGAACAATATCACCTTAGCTGAGTCAGAGCTGGACCTTCTGAAGATTAGACGTGAACAGTTGATGAAGGAGCTTGAAGAAGTAAACTCGGCCATTACCCAACATGAAATTTCTGTGTCGACAAACACTGTTGATATGACCGAGAAGAGAAAACAGGTCAGCACATGCTCACCGAAGGCAGACAAATCAATCAATGCCTAAACATCCTCATTTCATCAGCTGATGAAGACCAAGAATCCGTGCAGACCGGCCATGCTCTTCACGTCGAATGTATCTCTTCTATTCGGTCCTTGTTGGGCTTGTAATCCATATTCAACTTTTATGTAAACCGTGTCAAGTATATTGGCTAGATTGAAATCGGCCTCCTTCTCGTTCTGCATTCGAATCGGCTATTCAGCCAGATCCTTAGTATTTATCACAGTCCGCAGACAATCGGCTATTTAGTCAATTCCAATAGCCGATCTACTTAGCCGATCCCTGATTAACTGATTCTAGGCGACCGACTGAGGACAACCGATCACGACGTTCCGCCTCCCACGCACAGCGTCGGTTCCGGATTCAAGAAACGTGGGTAAACTCCAATATAAAGTCCGCCACGTCGTATCGTCTCCAGAGGAGAAACCGCCTTGGTGCCTCCGTCTTTATAAGTAGACGCCCGGCCTGAGTAAGCAATGTTACAGCACAGCCTTCGCTCACCCGGCCCTTGCTCTTCGCCTCTTCTCCTCGAACAGAAAAAACAAACCTCCAAAACCAAATCCATGGCTGGCGACGGAGATCACGGCAAGCGGCCGGCTTCGGGTTCCGCCGAAGGCGATAACTTCAGCCGGAGCCTGCGAGCCGTGGGTGAACAGAGGCACCGCCTGCGAGCCTGGTTAGGGTAAGGCTACTATTCACTTCTTGATACATTGATCCGATCCAATCTGACCATCGCCGTCTTGCGCAGAGATAAGGGAACCACCGGTGCCGAAGGCTCGGGAACCGGCGCCGGGCCATTTCAGGCCGTCCCTGTAGCCGCTGGAGCCACTCCCGGTGCGGGTGCCGCTACTCGCCCGTTTCTCGGCCGTCGTCGCTGGGTATCATCCCGGCAGTTGGCCATTTACAGCAGGTAAATCAATTTGCATTCATGACATTGATCTCTTTCGATTCTGATATACCTGCTTCTTTGTCAATCTCAGCCAGGCCCGCCTGATTCCTTTCCCGCCAGGGGCACTGATTGGTATGGATACCCGGCTCTGCCGAACTGCGCCTCCTTAGGACCCCCCTCAAGATCCGGCCCCGAGCGCTAGATCAGAATCGGGATCTTCTGACGGGTCCTACACCGCCGCCGACGGTCGCCGATTCCATCACCAGATGGTGGAGTACCGTAACCTCTATTCAAAGGCTACGAAGGAGAATGGCCGGCTGCAGGGCGTCAACGAAGCCCAAGCCGCTGCCCTTAAGGCCGCCGAGACCGAGGTGGCTAGGGTGCAAGCCCAACTCGCCGAATCGGACACCGCGATGGCAGGTAATATCTTTAAGTCCTTATTGTGACGCGCTGATGATCATCTTCATGCTGACTCTTCTTTCTTTTTGCAGCCCTGACCGCGCAGCTTGAAGAGTTGCGTGTGGCCGCCGAGACCACCGTCAATGCCGTCAATGCCCGTGGCAACACGCAGGCGGAGCGGCTCCTGGATGTTCACCACCGTGTCTCTCGTCACGGCGCCACTGGGGCTCTTACAGCCGCGCGACTCCGCTCCGGCATTGCTCTGGAGGCCGTCGAGCCCGGGTTCCCGGAGGGCCAGGATATGGAGGAGGCCAACGCCCAACTGGCGAACTTCTTCCCTCACGCCGACGAGGTCGTGGCTGTCACCGACGCCCAGGACATCATAGATAGAGCCATGCATGATTAGAATGTAATAGGGCTCCTGTAAGCACAATCAGAAATAAAACTTTCTTCAAAAAGCATCAATCTGATTTCCATATGTGTCCGGATACACATATATCTTCCTTCTCTTTTTTTTATACTAAAGGCGATGCAATCACATCGGCTGTTACACTCCATCGTGAGTGTCTCATTTTGTGGTAAAGGCGATCTGTTAGAACGAAATCGGCTGTTACAGACCCTCATTTTTGTTCTGAAGGCGATCCTCCACATAGAATCGGCTGTATGAGCCAGATCTTGCATCGATCGGCTATCATCCCCCAACTGAGATACTAGGATAGTACTTCTTCAGATACTTTCCGTTGATCTCCCTGGCAAATTTCTTTCCTTCCATATCTTCGAGTATACAGGCATTGCCGGGTGCACATTCGACAACACGATACGGGCTTTCCCAATTCGGCGACCACTTGCCGAATCGGCTATCTTTAGTTCTGATAGGCAGGATAGTCTTCCATACCAACTCCAATTCAGCAAAGCTCTTTCCTCTTACTTTAGTGTTGTATTACTTGGCCACCCGTATCTTATTAGCTTCGATGCATTCCAGGGCCTTGAGCCGATGGCAATGTAGATCTTTAAGACTATCCATCATGATATCCTTGTACTCACCGGCTTTAAGCTCATTCTATAACTTGACACGCCGTGTCTCGGACTGAATTTCCCAAGGAAGAACAGCAGCGTGTCCATAGACCAACTCATACGGTGTAGCCTTAGTTGATCCGTGCTGAGCCATCCGGTATGCCCACAGAGCTTCACTCAGCGTCAAGTACCACCTTCTGGGAGTCTGCTCAATCTTCTTCTTAATAATTTTGATTAAAATTTGATTTGATGCCTCAGCCTGACCATTGGCTTAGGCATAATAGGGTGATGAATTATAAACTTTAATGCCCATAGTCGTCAGCAAAGGTCAAAAACTCGTCTGAAGTGAACATCGTCCCTTGATCTGTCGTGATAGTTTGTGGTATACCAAATCTATAAATAATATGTTCCTTTATGAATTCGATTATATCTCCAGATGTGGCGTTCTTCAAAGGAACAGCTTCTACCCACTTAGTAAAGTAGTCTGTTGTAACTAAAATCCACCTGTGACCTTTAATGGACGATGGATAGACTTGGCCGATCAGATCGATTCCCCAACCTCTGAACGGCCATGGCTTGATGACAGGATTCATAGCTGAGGCAGGAGATTTCTGCACATTCCCGAACCTCTGACATTCTTGGCAACCCTTGTAATACTTGAAACAATCTTCGAACATAGTTGGCCAATAATAACCAGTCCTTCTGATAATCCATCTCATCTTATGAGCCGATTGGTGAGCACCACAGACTCCTTTATGAACTTCACTCATCAGTTTCATCGACTCTTCTGCCTCGAGGCATCTTAACAGCACCCCCTCGACAGTCTTATAATACAACTGACCGTCCAACAGCACATACTTCATAGTTTTGTACCTCAACTTTCTACTAACTTTCTGTAAAGGATTTGCAAGGTATCTTGCTATCTCGCCCCGCCAGTCATCGGCTGATTGCTCGGTGCTAAGGATTTCATGCATCGGTCTATAACCCGAAGCACTCTGTGCTAGCCGATTCGCTTCTTGATTCTGAGCTCTGGGAATATGATACAGTTAAACTGTTAAGAACCCTCTGATCAAAGCTCTGGGAATAGTGACTTAGGTACAAATAACTTGGTTCCACATGTACATGTCATTATTTGCTTACAGGTACTCAAAACAGATAATTCCAGAGTTCAGAAGCCTAAGATGAAGATATAATGCAAATCAAACTATGAAAAAGTGGCAAGGTGAAGTCACAATCATTAATGTCTTGGCTCCAGGATCGAGTGGGCACTTGGTGCACTTGGTGCACACTATCTTCACCCATGAATAGTGGCCCCAGCACTCCATCTTCAAGAATCAAGCAATAGAGTGATGTGGGAGAGAGCTGAGCTGAAGTGGGGTCAGGTCATGGGTCGGCCGACCCATGCATGGAGCCCTGCTGGCTTTGCTGACGTGGCATGATCCAGTACACCTCTCCTACAGTCCATTTCCACCTTTGGATCACAAGTATACCTTCAATCAACGGTGGAAGAGCAAAGCACATGGATTCATGGGCCCACAACG
Organism: Eremochloa ophiuroides; assembly: GCA_038502445.1. Lineage (NCBI taxonomy): Eukaryota > Viridiplantae > Streptophyta > Magnoliopsida > Poales > Poaceae > Eremochloa > Eremochloa ophiuroides. Next base: position 50,492,418 of record JAHLJS010000003.1, read on the forward strand.
AAGAAACCGACGTGACAATGAAATAACCAACAAATGGGCAACACTCTATGACATGTGGGGAGCAAGCTGGTGCGACCCACCTGCCATAGGGGGGTCGGTCGACCCCCCTTGGTGCTCAAATTCCACCCACCAACTCCAGGCATGAAGATAGGCAACGTGGTGAATTCAGAACGTCCAAATCAAGTCAGTTCAAGGTCGGTGGATCCAAGGGTTGAGATGGAAAGGCACATGGATTGATTACATGGCGCTCCTCTTCATCCCCCTATAAATACCCCCCTAGTCCTTCACTCTAGACATCAAGTATCAAGCGTATCATAGGAAGAAAGACTACTCTAGTAGCTTTAGTGTTAGAATAAGAGGGAAGAGAGTGAGGGAAGTCTTCAGGAGAAAGTCTCGGGCCTGTCGGGAGTCTTCTCCAAGGTGTATCTCAGCGAATGCAAGCTTCTAGTAAGTTTTACATCTGAGTCCTTTTAGTATTTGATATTCTGGTTCTGGTACTATAAGTATATACTTGCTTTACCTGTACATTGCTTTACTTAGTCAAGTGCTCTAGTCTCTAGCTAGGATTAGAGTAGTAAGTGTAGTGTAGACATGGTGTCTATACTATATCTTACCAGTGTAGGCCGCTTGTCGCACGAATTGTTTGTGGGTGCCAGCAAGTAGTGACAGCCTTGTCTGGTCTTAGTGTCCCACTACGTGTGTAAAACAAGTTATTAAAACGGCAGGGCATCGATACAATAGCATAGCTGCTTCAGGTAGGAGTTATATCTCCTACTGTCTCGCCTATCGCCTCTTGTAAAGGGAGGAGGTGGTAAACCTCTTTATACTTAGAACACCAAGACCATATATCTTTGCTACATAGGGACCTCTCTGTACCTACATCCTAAACCCCTTGATCAACATCTGATGGCCTTGGACCTAGTTAGTTCACTTCACGTTCCCCGTGGAAAATACGATACCTGGAATACTCCCGGTGAAGGCTACATTGACTACCGTACGCTTGCGGTATATCTGTTTGCCACTTCTGGTGTCAACACCAGGATCTTGCGTGCTTCAGAATCTGAAACATGAGCAAAAGATCCTCTTGAAGAGTAGTTGAGATGCTTCTTGGATTTTCTTCTCAGACCCACAAAAAAGTGTTGAATGAGAATCGGATCTGGAATAGATAGGTCTAGGTCCAGAGTTTATGAGTTCGTTAAAACGCTCCCAGGATGTGGCCAAAGATTCATTATCTTTCTGTTTGAAAGATAGGATCTTGGTTCTGAGGTTGACAATTTTGGAAAGGGGGTAGAATTCGAGACAAAAGTCTGAGCGAAGTTTTCCCCAATCTCCTCCTTTCTCTACGATTCGGTCATACCAGGTTTTAGGTCTCCCTCTCAAAGAGAAAGGAAAAAGCTTCCACCTTAGGGTTTCATCGGACATGCCCTCTATATGGAGGCAGTCACAGGTTTGATCGAACTCTCGTAGGTAAAGATGAGGATTATCATCTCCCTCTCCTGAAAAGGATTGGCTTTGGACCATTTCAATCAGACACGGGCGTAGCTCATAGGTAGGAGTTTGGATAGGCTTTGAGGACTGCCTAAGCCTATGGCTTGTGCTCGTGGATGCAACATATTTATAGATGGGTGTGGTTTCAATGGCATCCATAAGGATGAAAACAAACATAAGGAGATAATAAAGGTAAAAGTATGAATACAAGGTTAAGATAGACACTAGATGTTTCAACCGTTTTCCCCGGCAACGACTCCAGAAATGCTTGTTGGTATAAGATAACTCAAACAAATAAACACTAGGATTATCTGCAAGCAGACAGATACCGATGTAGCACTTCACCCAGGAGTATTCTAGGTATCGTTGTTTATATATTACCACAGGGAAAATGGGATGACTAGAATCTAGACTTAACCCCTGAGCTGCTATCAAGGACGGAGAAAATAGGTGATATAGGAGATTGCTAAGGCTTCTGGTTCTAATCCTCACAAGATATGATATGATTGTTCTGAAAGGGGTATTACTATAGGAATACACCAACAGAGGGTAAATTCCTTAGTAATGGAAACCTACGGTCCTACTGACTGGACGTGGACTGTGTAAGACTCAACAAGGCTAGGTCACCCTCACGATCTACCACCGATCCGGACAGTACAGTGCATTTACGAGTAAATATAATCTAAGCACCACGCTTAAACTATAAATAACCACTTCAATCAAGGAGCTACCAAGACCAAAGCACTCAAAAGAATCGTAAACCTCGAGAACAATAATAGCAACGTTACTCACTTGGATTAGAAGTTGAACTCCGAAGAAATCTTCAGAAACAAGTCCCAAAGAAGGACTTGAATCCGCAGGTACAAGTCGTAGAGCAGTCACCAACAGGCCGGCAACTCCTCCAACTATCTCCAACTCTACTACCACACTACTTCTGGAACAAGAACAGCCCTAATCTGGAGAGACTACAAGGCTAATCTTCCACTTGATGCTTGGCTCTAGATCCTATCTTGGGTTTCTACTCTATTAGAGATATGTCAATGGAATTCTGAAACCCTGGATTGATTTCTCTCTGGATCATATGAAACCCTGGGGGGTCTGGGGGTCCTTATATAGGCCGATGGGATGAACCGTAGCTCTTGGATCAAACCGACTTCGGCGAACGGTGTAGATTGCGTGAAATTTCGGGATGTGGGTCCACGTCGAAGCGCACGCGGAAAGGACTCCTGACAGGGTCGGCCGACCCTCTGTCTCTGCCAAGTAGGCCCCGCTTCGTCGGGCGCGTCTCTAGTGTTCTCTAGAATATTCTTGATCTCCTGCCGCGGCATAATTCGGTATTTTTCGCTGCGGAGTGGGTCCTCTTTGGTTCTTTTCCTATATAGTCCCTGAAAAACATAGATTCACCAAAACTCGTAGAATTCTATCAGTTTAAACCCTATTCTAGGTGTTGGCTCTCATTTATATCCCTTTCCATGATTGGTTGACGGGTAAAATCATACAATAACTACCGTCAACACGCTCGCGCGCACCCACCGGATGAAATAACAAAACTCTACCAATCCAACGAAAGAGACTAACTTGAGCCTCTGGAGGAGTGTCTTCACTCCACCACAGCCTCGGGGGCTACTGTCGGGTACCAAAGTATGGGGTACCCAACTTCAACGCAAAAACTCATTTCCCAAAATAAGACCTGGCCCAAGCAAGTCCAGCAGAGGCCCAAGATGGCGGCTCTCGCGAAAGCCCACATCAATGCTGCACCAACACGCTAACTCCCCCAGGCGCGCAGACCCCTCGGGAGAAGTTCTCCGATTCGTCCGAGCCTCGCCAACAGAGCTCGGGAAAGCGGCACCCTCAGGCGCAATATCCCGACTCGCCCGAGCCCCGCACTATACGCGAATCCCCTCGGGCGTGACTCTCCGATTCGCCCGAGCCTTGCTGACGACAGCGGAGCAATCTTGCATTCCAAGGGACCTTCCCTGATAGCTTTACACGCAAGGTCCCATCTAGTGGACCCCCTAAAACGGCTGCGCCTCGCACGCACACGTCTGCCGTACCAACTGTTAAGACTCCCCTCACAACCGATCTGACGGCCCCACTACCTCCACACCGTCCCAAGGACGATCTACAGTGCAACGCCCCATTTCACGCCGGGATTCACCTACTACGACTGCGACGGACCATGCTCCTGGTGCACAAACCGCACAGGGGCAGGAGAGGCGTCCACTGTACGGCCAACCCGGGAGAATGGGCAAGTCTTCCATCCGGGCCCACCGACCCCTCGGGAAATGTCTCCCGCGAGAGAATACGCACCCAAAGAGGAACGCGACCATCACTCCGTTACATGTCATCCCCGACGGAGCGCGGCCTCCCGAGCCTCGGAGGTTGGCGCCCGAGGGGTGACCCACTTTCTTGCTATGACATGCAGGATGAACAGTGACCAAGTACGACGCACGATGCCACGTCACACGGCAGCCACGGCCAACACTGTGCCCCACCTTGGAACTCGCCAATCGAATAGTGGAGGATCACCCGAATGACGATGACCATACCTCCATGGTACGAAGTGGGGGATGTGACTGACAACAAGCACCGATCTTGGCAACCGCTACCACGTCAAGTACTATTTCTACAGCAAAGAACATGTAACTCTGTCCCTCCCTTGTGACTATAAAAGGAAAGGTAGAGGCCAACTTTAGAGAGACTTCATGTCGACTCCAACACTCTAAGCCACTCCCTCTCTCGTCTAAGCTTGTAACTCCTACTATAAACAGCCTTGGTGCAAGGCAACACGACTCGACTCACACTGGACGTAGGGTATTTCTAACCCGAACCAGTATAACTCTACGTGTTCCCCCTTGCACACCATCAGCAGCCTTGACCGCAAATCATAAGTTTATTAGCCGGTGTTAGCACCCGCTAATTCTAGCACCGACACATGTACTAATGAGTAATGATGGATTAGTTATGTTTAAAAAATTCTTCTCCCCAGTTTATAAACGTTATGTAATTAGTTTTTTTTATTATTAACTGCACCCTAAATTTTACATTCTAGGATCTAAAGCTTGGTTCCCTTGAGCTAATAAGCGACTTATTTCAGCTTATTTTCAATTCTGGAATATTATTTTCGTCTTAAAAGAAATAGTTTTGAGTTTTTAGCTTCCATCTTTCAGTGAACAGATCTTAAACAACTCTAAAGTAATTTGCAGAAAAACGAAGATTAGGCTCTGTTCGCTGAAGCTGAAAACCGCTGAAAATAAGCGCTGATGCTGATTTCTTATGAGAGAAAAATACTGCAGAAGACCTAAAAAATAAGCGGTTTTAAGGTTTAGCGAACAGAGCCTCTATGCTGTAACTTTCTCGTTAGTTTGTTGTTCGGACTTCGGAGCCTGTGAATCTGATCCCCTTCCAGCGACGCCAATTCTGCCATGCACCGAACTGCGACAACACCGCGGGGCCCGCCTTGCGTAGAGGGAACTCGAGCGTTCTTCTGCGGCCACGGCTGGTGTTTTGTGCGTTGTGGCGTGGTCTGCCAGACTGCCGCCCCGTTTGGCGATGGCGTCCTGGCAGTCGCAGGCAGCGCCCACGCACATGATCCTGGCTACTAGGGATCTGATACAAATAGATAAAAGTGATCCTGTATTTTATCTCATATTTGTTTTATAATTTTTTTATCTAATATTAGATCTATAGATTATTATGGATATTCATATCTATCTCTTACAGTTATTCAAAATGTTATTCCGAGTCGGATTCAGATAGGTAGGATATTAAATATTTGGATTCGGATATCGAATATCTATATCAGATTTTAATAGTTCCAAAATGAGGCTATTGCGTTCTTGCCCCTACTTAGACATCCAATTGTGATTTTACCCTCGCTTTTGCCACCGTTGTGAATTTGCCCCTGTTTTTTTAAAACATACCTTAAGTTTACCCTTACTCCGTAAACAGTAGCTAACGGTGTCAAATGGGCTCAATAAGGACAAGTTTACCCATGCGAAATTGTCCCTACTTATCTGAGTAAATTGTGATTTTACCCCTGTAAGCAGCATCATTGCACAACTTGTTATATATGACTCGACACAACATTCAAATATAGATAGATAATGTCACATCAAATGGATAATGTAATTTGGCCTACAAATCGCAACATCGAATACACAGTTAGATCACATTGGCCTTCAAATCCTCTAAACTAATTTCCCCCAAATTGAAACTAATTTTCCAACAAACCAAATGACAGGAGCTCCAAATCTTAGCTAGTCTCTTCGCCAACGTCGCATGAATCCATCTCGTGCAATCCTTTCGTTTTTGATAAGGAACGAAAGGGAAATAATACAACAAATAAATATGGTCAGTACATAATCAGACGGCGCTGTTTGACAGAGCATAACACATAGCATGAACATGAGCAGCAGGATCACCCAAGCAAACGTAGATAGGAAACGGTGGTAACGTACCTCAAGATTGAAGGCAAAAACAGCAGTGCGCCTGTAATCAGGGCAGTAGGAAGCCTTGCAACACGCAGGAATCCAACCTACAAACGAGAAACAAAGCGCCGTTGGCACTTGCGCTGGCCTCTCCTTGACGCGCCGCCTGGGCACCGGCTCAGCGCCCGCCCGCCTGCCCGCAAGGCCAGCCCGCCACGCTTGTGCAGCCCAACCGCGGGGCTCTAGCCACCGGCGCCTAGCGCCCACCCGCGCGGGGCGCTTGGCCTCCCAATGCACGGCCTCGAAGCCGGAGATGCGCCCCAGCCGTAGCCGCCGATGCGCCGCCGCTTTGTGTTCACGATAGGGATGAGGGAACGGGGAAGGGATACGGGGTATTTTCGTCTTCTAGTCTTATTACCTAGGGTTTTTCTAGTTTTTAATTTTTATAATAGAAAAAACTAACGGAGTTAAAAGTAGGTAAACTGAGGTTTTGTGATTACAAAACAGGGGTAAAATCAAAATGGTGACAAAAACGAGAGTAAAATCACAATTGTACTTCAAAATAAGGGTAAGAACACAATAGTCCCTTCTAAAATAGATAGATATAGAGAAATATTAGTCATATCTTCTACTAGCTACTACCTACAGCTACATGCGTTCAAAATTGGATGTGTGTGAAGTTTTTGGTTTGGGGCTATTTTTCCCTTCAAACTTCTATTTTCTCTATCACATTGTGTCACATGGAATCTTTAGACGTACGAATAGAACGTTAATATAGATGAATCTTTTGCATATGCACAATTTGTATGTAAATCGCGAGACGAATCATTTGAGTCTACTTAGGCCAGTGGTGGATCCAGAAACGGACTAAGAGGGGGCTAAATAACATAGGACGGCTGGGACGGGCAGTGTTGGCTGCAGGCCGCCGGGCGCCGACTGTAGGCCGTCATTGGTTCCAGCCGTGGGCCACCCGTCCTGGCTGGCCAATGCGCGGAGGGCCAGAGGGCCGGACCGCCGGATGAAGGAGCAAAGGACGGGAGGGGCGGCGTGAGAAGGCGACCGCGCGAGCACGATGCTGCACGAGGCAGCGGCGGGGCATGATGCTGTGTGAAGAGGATCAGAGAAGTCGGCTGCGTGCTCTACTGGTGGAGTAGTTGACTAATCTAGACACATACTCCCTCTATTTCAAAATAGATATCGCTATGAGATGCGTGCGAGATAAATTTTCTTAAATTTGACTGAGTTTGTAGAGAATACGTGCAATATTTATACCTCCAAATAAATTTATTATGGAAGTATATTTAACGATCTATCTAATGATACTAATTATATATTATAGATATTAACATTTATATATATATTTGGTTAAATATTAGAAGTCTTTGACTTCTCGAAAAGTAAGAATGACATCTATTTTAGACGGAGGGGTTACATGCTATCTTTTGGGCTAGTTTCAAATTGAGAAAATGAAAACTTGTTCCAAATTTTCACAGCCCAAGGGGGGGCTGCAGGCCCCCAGCCCCCGTACATCCGCCATTGACTTAGGCTATGATTGAACACTTATTATAAAATTTAGCACGTGTGCTACTGTGTCAAACTTCTAGTTAAAATTAATCTAAACGGACCTTTAGGTAGCTCTCCCACTTCCACATACTACATAACCACACATGTTCTAATTTCTAGGCTCCCTGGAACGAGATGTAACACCCGAAAATTTTCAATTTATTAAATAGGATTAAATCCAATTTATTTATGTTTATGTGGCATATAATCTAGTGAATAAAAACCTTTTTTGGGCAATTAAAATAAATCTTGATAGTTAGAAACTTGAGTGTTGCATACATGCTGCTGCACATATTTATTTCCTGAGATTTGATTGTATTTTGCAAGGGTTCAAAACTTAGTTTAAAAAGCCATTTGGAAAACAAATTTGAAAATAAATTGAGAAAATTAGAAAAGTGAAAACTCCCTCCCCTTCTCTGCAGGCCGAGCCGGCCAGGCCGAAGCCCAGCTTCAGCGCAACCCGCCTCCCCTCCTCTCGGTCTCGTTGACACGTCAGGCCCACGGCTCAGCGTCGTCTCCCTCCTCAGGACGGAGTCCGAGTGGAGCACGAGCGCCGCCTCCAACAGAAGGCAACCGCCGGATTTTTTCGGCCGAGTCCATCCCGTGCATGCCTCCACTGGCCCGTAAAAGGAAGCCGCGACCCTCTTCCCCCGCCGCTGACGCGTAGGGCCCGCTGCCCCGCGCCATCCCCTTCCTCCAGTCGGAGTCCGCGCGAGGCACGAGCGCTCCCTCCTCCGGGTCGAGTCTCAACCGAGTCCAACTCTCCTACGCCTCCCTCGCGCCCCTATATAGGTCGGCCGAGCCCTGCCGTCCATCCCCACAAGTTCCCGAGCAAGCCACGCCCTCCAATCTTGCCCTAGCCGCTGCCCCGAGCTCCGCCGCCGCCGTCGATTTCTCCTCGGGAGGACTTCTCCGTCGAAATTGGTTGTTCTCCAAGCTTCGCAGCAAGGTCAGGGACCTTCCCGACCCCTTCTCCCTCGGTTTTGTGCACTATAGCCATGATGCCGAGCTTCGCCGCCGCCATAGTTCCGCCACCTAGCTCGCCGCATCCTCCCCGAGCTACCTCTGTGGCAACCGAAACCATAGATAGGTTTGGCTTGAGCTCCTCTTGCTTCCCGACCAGATCCCGAGGTGTGCCGAGCTTCCTAGCCCCGAAAACGCCGTCTCCGGCCATCTTCCGGCGAGGAATCGGCCGGGCGCCGCCCGACTCCGGCGACCAGAGCCGCCCCTCTTCCCCCCGAGCTACCTGCGCCGTCCACGGCCGATCCAACGGCTCACAGTGAGAGATACCCTTTCGCCGGCACTTTTGCAAAAGAGCCCCTGAGCTTTTTAATATTCTAACCCGCGGTCCTTTGGCGTATTTCTCAGATTACGCTTTCCTATTTAGAAAACGTATTTCCTCGGTTTTAATTCAAAAGGCGTTTTCAATATTTACAGATTTGCCACTCAGTTTATTTCGGCCATATTTTATTCGTTTTAGCTCCGATTTGATCCGTTCAAGTGTCGTTAGATTCATAATTTCGTAATCTAACTAATGATGCTACTGATACTCATGTTTTCAACTTTTAAAATTCGAGATTAGATTTAATCTATTATTTTATTAAAGTAAAACTTGTTTATTTCATAACTTCTCTGTTTGAACTCCGATTTTCGTGATCTTTATATCGTTGAAATCGTAGCGACGCGTAGATTATTTTGATACACTTTTCAATCTATTTTTCCACTGTTGGTGTACTGTTTCTAATATAAATCTTGTTTGCTTCGTGTATGATTGCCTCGATGATTGTGTGGTGATTTTATGATCGAGTTCAGACGGTGAGCAATACGTAGGTGATCAAGAGTACGTTGAGGATCCAAGTTCTCCAGAGCACTTTGATCAAGGCAAGTATAGCATGGACCATCCTTGTTGCCTATTCACGTTAATAACTAAATTCATGATGCATATGTCTACCTTGGCAACCGTAGTGATTATTCCCAGGTTTTGATGACTTGATCCTTGTTACCTATGAGATTGCATTTGAGTAGTGATGCTAGTGCTTTGATGGGTCATGATCTTATGAACTTGAATAATTGATTATGGAATAAAAGTTAAAAGATGCTTTTTAGCAACATGGACTAAGGACTTATCTGTAAGTATGACACCGGGACTTACAGCGCAACCATGGGGGCTATATGGCTCTGGCTTTAGTCAAGTATGGAGTTACTTTCTACCATGCTATTAATCTTGAAAGGTTCCTTGCCGAGCTGGTTGTTTTGCGGCTCCTGTCCTTATGTGTACTGCTGTGTGTGTGCCACTTGGAAGGAGGGCTCTACCGCCCCTTGCCATTGTGCCCGGATTGATTAGTAACTTGTTAGAGAGCCTTTTGAAAGACTTCATAGTGAGACCCAGTTATGCACCTTGGCAGTGTAGTGTGGGCCTTGCAAACCCCGACACATGGGAATCACGACTCATGGTGAAAGTGTGCAACCTCTGCAGAGTGTAAAACTGATATATCAGCCGTGCTCACGGTCACGAGCGGCCTTGGACGTCTTACAGGAATTTAACTAATTGAATATTGATTTATTTGAAGTTTCTATTGATGTTTATTCCATATTAATTATCATGTTTATATGATCATGCAAATCTTGTTCCTTGGTATATTTTATTGTTGCTACTCAATTGCTAAAATATGATCAACTAAAAGCAACCGCTGTCAACCAGTGTCTTGCCTTATTTGAGCCTCATAAACCCATGTTATTCTTGTTGAGTACGACATGTACTTACGTTTGCTTTATTTTTCATATTTGGATAAAAATCCCGGATGGGTAACAGATGACTATAAGGATTCTTCTGAGGATTATTAGGATTGTGTTCACCAGTCAACTATTCCCTGTGGAATGGAGATTCTACGAGAGAGTTATCTATATTATTCCGCTGTTATTTATGTAAAGACTCTGTGATATTATTCGTTATATATTAAACCTTGTGATGGTACTATGTAATTTGTCGCTTATGTGTGTGATTGATCTCTGGACGCACATAAGTTGGTTCATTCAATTTTATCCTTAAAATGGGGTGTGACACGAGATCTGTAAATATCACACCACCCCCTTCTTTAGCACACCTCGGCTTCACTAGAGTTTAGTGTACACGATATCACAGCCCATGTGTTACTAGGATAGTGCACGATATAGCTCGTGATGTATGATGTTATGTTGTTATCCTTCAATAACATAGGTTGTGTCAATATGACCTAGTTGTGAGAGGTTGAAAGTGGTATTAGTCCAATGCTATTACCTTAGTGTGATAGAGTGTCGATACTAGCTGAATTGGTATTACCTTAGGCTGCATTCGGTTAGCATCATTTCCGGTCGTTCTAGGCCGTTTTGGGCCAACGGTATGTTTTTTTTAAAGGACGTTCGGCTAGGAACGGTTCCCAAATCAACCGAACAGGCCCTTAATGTAAGATTTTGTCAGAAATTAGTAAAACTTTTACTTTATTTTATATAAAAGATTATCAAAGTATAGTCATCTCGATCACTTATTCTTTACCGCTGGTGCCTCTAAAATTAGAATATCTACCAATTGAGTTTGCACCACCTATGAGCACCCTAGGGGTTGGGTTAGGAAGGACCATCATGTGTATGGTAAATAGTAAGGGATTTTCAAGAAGTATACAAATATGGTACTGTGCTTTTGATGAATGTTTACATCTCATGATTGAATTCCAAGCCAATAACGCCGGCTAATAATTAACATAAAGTAAAAAAATCCATAAACGCAAATTATATTATCCGTACCACAAGAGAACGGAAGCTAATGAATGGGTTTGTTAGTAGTAACAACGCCAAGCTGCCATTCTTAATTCGGCCGCAAAGTATCCGGCCTACTAATATATAGCAAGCTGATGAGACCAATGTACGAATTCTTCAACCAATCCACGGGCGTGCATCGATCAATCATCAGTCAGTGTCGTTGCAATGGAAAAAAAAAAAGAAAAAAAGAAAAAAGCCATTGCAGTTACCGACTAAGATTCGCTTTTTCACGTAGCATGTCGCACTGCGTTTCCCTAAATTATTCTAAGTACTCCGTACGCGTTACCCTTTTTTCACAGTGCCTGATCCACGTACCTGTACCATGTAGTATGTAATAGCCGGCCGGAGAAATGCGTGCTGCCCTATCCCGTGAGCAAATTTGCCGGTTCATAAAGTTCCTTACATATACTAGCATGTACAACAATATTAAAAACTTTAGCTATTTCGCTATGGAGTTTAGCTAGGTTAAAATAGCTAATTAGATTGCGTACATTTTAACCTGTCGCTAAACTTTAGTTAGGTTTAGCTATATAGTTTTAGGATGCACCATAAATAAAATTAACCGACTAAAGCTTAGTTGGTACATCTAAATAGATATGGCACTGCTAGTACACAAAGGTGTTCAATGGTTGTACTTATTTCTTACAGTCTTGCCATGGTTTTCCATCCAGACACAAGGAGTTTGGTGTCACAAATGTCCAATGATGAATTCTTGAAGAAATATATATGGAGAGACCCTGTTTTATCTGAACACATTGCATTGTACTATTATTCTCCATGTTTTTTTAAAAAAAAACAATACTTCACTACTCTTTCGATTCCCACAAAAATACCAGCACTTGTTCTCTTATTTTTGTTTAACATGCTATGTACAAGTTCAGATTATTTGTAAGCAAACCAGAATTCAGTATGCCACTTCATCGCGCGTGACACGTACACACCGTCCTCCTGTAATGGACAAATTCTTCAAGCGCCAAATTCTTTCCTCCATTGTGTTCTAAAGTAGCAAACCCCAAAAAGTCTACCAAAATCCAGCAATTTGGTCAAGATCTTTTGCACATTATGCAAGCAACTTCTCTTTTGAAAGAGACAATTGCAAGTACTTGCAAGTAACTTCTGATGCTCAACAATCACAGGGCGATGATAGCTAAGTTACTCCTCATTTGTCGGAAAAACTTCTTAAACCTTTAGGTGAAGACGATTAAATATGGTTGAAGCCCACACATATAACTTTATAGCCTGTTTATGAGAGATTTTAGTTTGTGATCATGCATGACGTCTATATATGTCTCCTTTTCTTCGAGCAAATGGATCTGTCTAGGTATGTTTCCATCGAGCTGGTTGGTTCTCTTTTTCATGATATATATAACTTTATTTATTTGCAGGGGAAATTAGAACAGTGAGGTCTAATAATGGTGGGATTTTATGGTTGAATGCTGTTTTATTTTCCTTCTAAATTCGTTAGCTCCTCCATCTAAAAAACTACAATTCTTATTTCTCGAGTAATCAAATCAAATCTTATATAAAATTACCAATATTTTAGTAAGTATATCAATACATTAGTAATGTGATATATTTTTACAATAAATATTTACATTTTTTCATACAAACTTGATCGAATTTATTAAAAGAATTTACTTAATCAAAATCTATAATGGTATTCGTTTTTTATGGAAGGGGTAAAACAGCGAACAACGGTTGAGGGCTTGAGGCACCCAAACGGCACAGGAATTGCCACAGGTGGCCTCTGCACGGAGGATCATGGAAGCCTTTTATGCCGATTCATCTTCGTGGGGCGCACACCCCCCCCCCCCCCACCCCCCCCCCCCCCCCCGATTTCTCTCTCTCTCTCTACCTCTTTCTCTCTCCTCTCTCCTTCCCTCTCGCTCCTTGCCCTCTCCACACCAGTAGACCTTCCCCGAAGCCGCCATTCCCAAGAGTCAGCAGCTGAGCTCGTCCTCCTCCCCAGGACGCAGCGCCACAGGCACCACTCCGCCGCCGCTTCTCTCTCCCACGCGTGCAGATCCGAGCCGGCATTTCCTGGTAAGCTTCAGCCTGCTGCTCCGCTCTTGAGCCGTTTTCCCGATCCCAAATCAGGTCCATGGGTGAGGCTGAGTTCAGATTAGTTGCGAATTTGCTGTTTCGGCGGGGTTCATAGTGGCTCCGCAAAATGCGGTGTCGTTGGAGCCGAGTTGGAGCCGCCGCCGTCTGGATCTGGAGCTAGCTTCATGTATTCTTCTCGAGCAGAAGAAAAGTTTCGATTTTCGTCTCCTTTTTTTCCCGGTTTGTAGTAGATTTAACTGGACTGGTCTGGTCTGCGAGAGCCGGCTCTCTCCGCTTTTACGCTTTTGTTTCCTCTTCCTGCTTATTCGAAACCTTGAGTGAAAATGGGTTCTTTGTGGAGAATGGGCCTTTGTTTTAGGTCCTAAACTCTGGTTTCCAAAGTTCTTGATTTGCGCTACCCTTGCTTGGCAGTTGTGACTTCAGTTGATTCGGTTGTCAAGTGTATTCTTCTCGTTGGCGCCTTGCGTCTCGCCTCTGAATTTCTTTTCTAAAATTCCTCAGCAGTTTTGAAGACGTAGCTGTTGCCATGTCTCAATCACTAACTCTGGATCTTGTGATCTTTGCAGGGTGTGCACTGGTTGCTGCGCTTGTTATTAAAAAAGGCCTGTTTTTCTGGGAGCTCCGTGTTGCTCTCATCTTGGAAGACGTCCAGTACAAGGTGCAGATATTGTACTTTGACTTGCCTGCCCAGGATGCCCCTGCCGGCGACGGACTGAGTTGGCGTACTCCTTGTCTGCCAGTGTTGAATCAGTCTAATTGGGCCATGGGATCGTCTAGCTGTACCTCTGAGATAGTTGAGTCCACCGAGGAATTCGACAGTACACCCTTTGGTGGATCCAGCTTGCTGCATATTAAACTCAAAGATGAGGAGAAACGCGGCAAATGTTATGATTATCCTGTGGAAGATGACCTCGACCAGCTTCTTAAAGCCATTGATAGCAGGACCTTCCGACGGGCGCTTAGTCCTGGCAGTACAGGTGGAGATGCGCTGGGTAAGAGTGTTCTCAAGAAACCAGCTAGGTCTGGGTTATCTCAAAATGCAGGCATTGGTATATCCTCCAAGGCTGTTAATATGAAGCAAGCGCTAAGAAGGCTATGCATTTCCCAGGCATCAGAAATGGCTGCAATGAAGAGGTTGTCGATGTCACCTGGATCTTCAAGTTCATCCGAAGCTGGGACTATCCACAGGCTTTATGCCTCTTTGATGGTCCAAAGTAGTTCTGAGGGTCTTCTGCATGATGATGAGAAGACGAACCTGATTGAAATATCACTCACTCCAGAGAAGATTGATAAGAGTTCATCTAGAGGTACGAGTGAATTCAGTGAAGACTGTGAATATGAGACAGCTGATGGAAGTGCAGTCACCTCTACCTCTATTTGTTCTGCTTCATCAACCTCCGCTGAGATTAGGAAGATCAGAATCCAAGATGTCATCAGTGGTGACCCTATGGATAACGAGAGTTCCTTGGTGGAAAATGGTAAACTTGGAAGTAAATTTTCTGCAGCTACTGATGATGGCTCTCCCAGAGTCCCAATCTTGAGCAAACCTATCACTACATCTCGACTTGTCAAGCCAGTCTTTCGATGCAAGCCTTCCAGTAAGAAAAAAGTGAAAGAAGAACCATCTTTGTTGGGTAATTCCTCCAACAGTACTAAATTCTGCTCTTCAAAGGAGTCAATCTCCCTCGCATCAACCAGCTGCTCTTCAACATCTAGTGTTACAAATCCCGCCAGCTGTGCAGAAGAAGAGAAATCAACTCCAGGGCCAGAAAAATCTGATGGAACATCTTCTGAGTGGTTGGGAGATGAAAAGGGCGAGTGTTCCCAGAATTCAAAGAGCAGCATTAGTGAGTATGGTTGTAGCACAAGTATCAGCGGCGAGAGCCAATTTGGATTGTGTGGCTATAGTAACAGGCCGCACATGGCAAAGGATCTGCAGTGGCTAACCATTCGTCAGTTGGCATTGCAACAGGGATCCTTAGGACTCGACAATTTCAAGCTTCTGAAGAGGCTTGGTTGTGGGGACATTGGGACTGTATATCTTGCTGAGCTGGTTGATTCAGATTGCTTATTTGCTTTGAAGGTTATGGACATTGAGTACCTTATTAATAGAAAGAAGATGCTACGAGCACAGGCTGAGAGGGAGATACTAGAAATGCTAGATCATCCATTTCTCCCAACTCTTTATGCCCATTTTACCACGGACAATCTCTCATGCTTGGTCATGGAGTACTGTCCAGGCGGTGATCTGCATGTTCTTCGTCAAAGACAACCTGGAAAAAGCTTTCCAGAGCCAGCAGCAAGGTAAATTGCAATCAATAATGAAAACTTAAACATTATTTTATATTCATCGCACTAGAAGCCTCCATGGTTTTATCTGTTCCTTTCTTGACTTTGGTAATTCTTCTAGAATTAAATTTGCCTAGTGACCACAAGCTAAATGCAATGACCAATATACTACTGTACACTGTCTACTTTAAAAGTTGTTTCATTCTGATTTTCTTGATTATCACCAAGATTAAAATTGGATGCTTAAAGCTACCAACGTAGCCTGAATGAAGATTTTAGTTCATACCTGCTATTTTAAGTCAATATCGCATAGTGCCAGCCGCCGAAGTGAATGAATTGGAAAGAACAAAGAAATAGTGCCCAGGCATGTAGTTGTAGGCATTTGAGTCTTTATTGGTTTGCCAGGCATTGTATCTGTTACCTGGGAATGTAGTTGTAGGCACTCGAGAGTACAGTCTTTGGTTGGTTTGTGAGGCATCTCATCCAGTGTTCATAAGCTTATCATAGAAACAATGTCATAGACCTTTTTGCAAATGTAATTACTTTGTTAAGAGTTAACCGTTGACCTGTAACTTCTGTTTTATATTTCATTTTTTTAAAACTCTTTTGTGCTTGTGAATTATGCATAGCCTCTTTCCCTTGTACATTCATTTAGTTCTCAACTAGTTTGTTGTGCTTTGATCATTTATGATAGTGATGAAATGGTTGCATTGTAGGTTTTATGTTGCAGAAGTTCTCCTTGCTTTGGAATATCTTCACATGCTAGGGGTCATATACCGTGATCTAAAGCCGGAGAACATTCTAGTCCGTGAAGATGGGCATATAATGTTATCGGACTTCGACCTCTCACTGAGGTGCTCAGTGAATCCTGTGCTCCTCCGGTCATCTTCTATTACAGCAAACCACCAACCGAGGAAACTTACAGGGCCTTGTGCAGAGAACTACTGCATTATTTCGTCTTGCCTCCAGCAACCCTCTTGTGCCCAAACATCTTGCTTCACACCACGCCTACCATCAATTCCAAAGCCTCGGAAGCCTAAGTCCTCCCAGAAAAGGCTTCCACAGCTTGTTGTAGAGCCTACTGATGCACGCTCTAATTCCTTTGTTGGCACACATGAGTACCTTGCACCAGAAATCATCAAAGGGGATGGCCATGGAAGCGCTGTTGACTGGTGGACCTTTGGTGTCTTCCTTTATGAACTTTTATATGGCAAGACACCCTTCAGAGGACCTGGGAATGATGAAACATTGGCAAATGTGGTCTCACAGAATCTCCGGTTCCCAGACAATCCATCTGTTAGCAGCAACGCCAAAGATCTGATCAGAGGTTTACTGGTGAAGGAGCCTGAGAACAGGTTTGGATCATTGAGAGGAGCTGCTGAGATCAAGCAGCACCCTTTCTTTGAAGGCTTGAATTGGGCTCTGATTCGGTCTGCTGCTCCACCAGAGACACAACCTTGCAATGTCGTGACTCTTGCGAAAGAGCGGAAGAAAGAAGGCAAGTGCCTAGAGTTCAGAAGCAACTCCGAGGACCTTGAATTTGAAGTTTTTTAGTTTGGTTCTGGTACAGTTAACACTATTTTCACTGATATAGCCTACAATTTTTCTTTAGTAGCCAAAGGCTGGGGGTGTACATTTAGATTTCTGTATTTCAGTCACTGCTATGTCCCTGTCAATAGCATCATCAAATTGAAAAGAATAAGCAGAGCTTATGCTATTATTATCACCGCTGCTGCATATGAATGGGTTCCTATTGAAGGCTCAGTACCTGTATATTTGTAAGAACCTTTGCTGGTCTCTTTTCTGCTAACCACTGAAATGATGGATCCTTGGACATCGCATTTGATTGCATAATTGTTAACAGTAACAGTAAGACAATTAGCATCATATTTTGTTTGTCATATATTGGAATTTCCTCCAAATGCAGTTTTGGGTACAACTTTAATCCAGCTGAAACTTACAGTTCCATTGAACCCATAATATTTCAAAAACGGGGGCCATTTAATTAAAAATCCGCAACTTTCTTGGTCCCCGTAAATTCTCAACCAGAGTCAGTGCACTGGAGAGTCCGAAGTCTAAAACTAATCGAACTGCTGCGACTCCAGTAGTACATCCTTGTCCGATTCCTCCATAGGATTCTGCGGCAGCCGGCAGATGGCATCAGCACCACTTGGTCATGTGGAACCATCGCATGCATGCTGGCATCGAGTCTTCCACATGTCTGTAACATCACTTGTCAAGCGTGCATGTATCATTCATGCTAGCTGCATTTAAGCTTTTTGGACCCCAAGCTGAGCCAGCACAAATGCAGTTCTGAACTTTTAGTAGTACTTCAGTTTCATCCTACAGATGTCCTGATGGCAATTCCGCAACTAACTGGCTCAGATTGTCGGATGAGCCCCGGTGCTCTGAGCATGACAGGGACCTTCCTTTTGTCTGTTAGAAGCTACCATTCGTGATCCATGACCGACACTACCATGATTAGGGCAAACACCTAAGTATTACAGTAACTAAATAGCCATGATGCGTCAAATAAGAATATTGCTGGTGCCATGATTCCGACCATGAAATTTTATTCTGCCGATCGCTAGCAGCCTTGCACCAGTGATGTGTAAGTTCTCAGCCGACGGTAGTTGCGTTAGGTTGGTTTCTCTTGGCTAAATGGCTAGTTCCTCCCTTGGCACTTTTTTTTAGTGCATTTCATTTACATCTAATATGGTGAAAAAAAAAAACATATTAGAGTTGAAGCTTCTGTGACGGTGCCATGTCATAGAATCATCCTTTCACACTGGCAGGCATATCTGAAAGCTGAATAGCCATGCCTTTTTGCTCTAGGCATGGAATTGTATACAAGAAAGCGATGGCCATGGCAGCCTTCAGAAGGTTCACTCACATTCCTTATCATAGTGCAGATGCGCGCATCACTTTGCAGCGTCCAAAGCAATGTCTACCATAATAGGCAGGTAAGGCAACATCCACCCTCACTTTTTCAGACGCTTGATGAGTGTGGTTCAAGTACAATTCTTGCGGGGATACATCGTTATCCATGTTCTTGCAATGATTAGCCGCATGATCCAACAAAAGCAGCTGCGGTATACGCTTTGGTTTGGCATCTAGAGTTTAAAAATGTGACGAAGAGTGAATTTTTTGAGACGATGGATCAGGACACGCGTTATTTTTGCCCCTACCCGCTCGTCCAGCAAACATCGTTGTCGTGCCGTCCACCAGCCATCATCCATCCCCATAGTTCCATTCCATTTTCCTTCATCCTAATCAAAGGAGGGAGACCATACTTTTTTATCCCCGCCCCTAGCACTTACCCACCGGATGTCCCAAACCGACTATTCAGGGACTTTTTGGAACAAAGGAATGCAAAACGGAGGAAAGAAAAAAAAATACAGGAACGTGATACATGTGTCATAGGAAAACGGAGGAATGAAAAAACACATGAAAATGCAGATAGTGGTGTTTGGAACGTAGGAATTCAGAACAGTAGAATCAAATAGTTATAGACATAATAAAGCAAGCTTTAGTATTGATTAATTAGTGTAAGCTGCAGAGCAGCAGAGACTGGACGGTGGTGTGCACATGCCACCCAACGTCTAAGCAGTGTAGTTGTCTCTTCCTTCAACAGTGTCCATTAGGAAAGGAACCTGAGAATCCTTTGATCTAAACGCTATGGTCAAAAAAAACTTTCCTCCATTTCTGTTTCCTCTACTTTTCCTGTGAAAATACTCCATTCCAAACAGGCCCTCAGTTTCGATGGCACCACGGTCGCTGTCCCTCAACCCGCCACCGTCGTTGGGCCCTTTTAAGAGCATGGCCGTGGAGCCTATTAAAAATAGGCAATTTTCAGATTAAAACAATAACATAAATCATGGCCATCTCAGATACTAGTATGAGCAGTGTTCGCAAAATAGTTGTCAGTGTTTTGAATTAGTACTAACTAAGAAATTTAGGAATGCATGTTTTAGGGCTCGGATTGTGTCCAAAGAGGACACGGGAATGTATACTCGTTCGGTCCCTACGTCCAGTCGAGAGCGGCTCGTGTTACTTGCACCAAGTTTGTAGTAGGGTTGCAAACTAGGTCGAGAGAGAGAATTCCCAAGTCTCTGTGTGCGTGTGTTGTTCGGATGTGTTGGTTCGCGTGTTGTGATGTGTTCATATTTCGATGAGTTCTAGGATTACGTCGCATGGACTAGCGCTTCTCTTTTTATAGCTCAAGGGGATGACGAGTTACAATCGTCAAGAGTGGTGTGTGGAGGAGAGCCCTCGAGGGGAGAGAGAAAAGAGAAAAACAAAAAAAGATGGGGTGCTTAATCTACGGTGAGGGCATCGCCCTTGAAAGGATCGAGGATACCCAAGAGGGGGGTGAATTGGGCAACTAATAATTTTTCGCAAATCAATTCAACCTATTGCCATTGCCCAATATCACCCACTTGTGTTTGAGTCAAGTTCTAATCCTAAAACAAGTTATGCAACCTAGAGCCGGGTCCTATCACAAGTATACTACTCTAGGAAAGTAAAGCACACACGAGAGTACGGGAATGTAAATGAGTAAGAGAATGCAAGCTGAGTTTTTCCCGAGGTATCGGAGAGTCGGCACTCCCCACTAGTCCTCGTTGGAGCACCCGCTCAAGGGTGAAGCTCCCCCTTGATCCTCGCAAGGACCAAGTGCTCTCTACGGGCTGATCCCTTGCCTCTCCGGCGCGGTGGATCGCCCACAACCGCTCACAAGCTTGGTTTGGGCCGCCCACAAGCTCTCCAAGCGGTCACCAAGCCTCCGATCGCCACCGAACCGTCTAGGTGATGCCGATCACCAAGAGTAACAAGCCTAGACTCTCACTTGACCAAGAACAAAGCCAAAGAGGGTGATGGATGCACACAAGTCACTCTTGATCACACTGTAGGGAAGAAGCTCACAAGCAATGGAGTTCACTCAATCCTCCCTAGAGCTCTTGCTCTCTCTCAATGTCACAAAGGTTCCTTCAGCTGTTAGAAGTGGTAAGAGAGATAGAATGGAGGCAATGGTGGAGTATAAATACTCACCCTTTCCAAAACTAGCCGTTTCTCACTTTCCTGCGAACCGTCGGACTCTGCAGACGGCTCACGTCGGACCATTCACCATGGTCCGACTCTCTCAAACGCACTGTGCACGGTACTGTGCCAGAGGGGGCATCGGACCAAGACCAATGGTCCGACGAACCACCGTCCGACGCTCTCAAGAGACAAGCACAGTGACCTGCAACGGCTATAACACGGAGCAATGGTCCGACACTTACTGTCGGACCAAGTCCGACGCCCTTTACTGTTCTCTGGACCTCTCTGGATGCGTCGGACTGATGCACGCATTGGTCCGACGTCTCCCGCTCTCCGGTCCGACGCTGACTGGGAAACCCCAAGGCACCGTCGGACGCTGGCTGATGGTCCGACGCCCATCCAGCCAAGGTCCGACGCTCCCTGGAGTGCTGAGAAGCACCCAGGGGCTGCCACATGTCATCGGACGCTAGCTATTGGTCCGACGACCATATTAGCCAGAGTTCGACGCCCTCTTTTTGATCAAAATTTCGCCTAATCGAAAACTTCCAAAAATGAAGTTTGATCCTCTCTCTCTCAAGAGTCACTCTGGGCTGTCTAGAGCTATGTTGGACAAGTGTGCATCACATCTACACTCTCTAACCTTGTCCTAAGTCAAGCTACCCATCCAAACCCCTCTTAATAGTACGGTCAAAGTGAAAAACAAAACCTAAGACTACTCAAAGTGTCTCTCAACACCAAACGACACTTGGCACTAGCCTATCACCATCTTGTCTTCCATCCTTTGAAAACCGAATCGATTTCCATCGCTAGGGGCTTGAACCTACATGTTATTATGACCTAACCTCTAGGTTATCCTGCAAAACACACGTTAGTCATAGTAACCTCTTTGTTGTCATTAATCACCGAAACCACTAGGGCCTAGATGCTTCAATATCCCCCTTTTTGGTGATTGATGACAACAACTTCAAATAGATTTAGAAAGAGTGAGATTTTTAAAGGTTTGATTCATATAAGCATGTGAAAAAAAGAGCAAAGGGGTTAGGCATGCTTATACAAATCAAGACCACAAGGTACACATAAGATAAGAAATAAGTACAAGTACCAAAGGTTATGCTCAATATCGGAGTGAAGTGCGGAAGTAAAGACAATGAGCATAACGAAGATATATATAACACGAAGCTCAAACACATGTCACAAGTCAAACAAGTCTCAAGCACACACAAAAATGATGGTGCATGATTATGTCACAAGCAAAAGTCATATAAGAGCCAAAATCCTCTCACAACGCCCCCCTAAATCTATGCTCTCTCTCCCCCTTTGGCATCAAGCACCAAAGACCTAAGACGCAGGAGGAGGAGGAGAAGCTGCAGTGTTGCGGTCGGAGGAGTGAGGACGGAGCTCAAACTGAGTAGGGTCATCCTCGGACTCTGAGCTCTGAACTGCCTGACCCTCTGTCGGTGCATGTGAAGGAGAAGCGGTCTGGGTCGGCTCAATTGTCTCTGTACCAGGGTCAGCCTGTGTGTCTGGAGCTGCAGAAACTGTCTCTGTAGGTGCCTGCTCCTCTGGAACTGTCCGAGCGGACTCCGAAAGTGTCTGCTCCTCGGTACTAGGCTGCTGATCCTTTGTCTCAACTGTCACCACTACCGCCTCAGTGTCTGTAGTAGTCGGAAGTGGCTCTGAAGAAGCAACTGAGGACGGTAGGGTCTCGGTCGTGCCGGTAGCAGGTGGAGATGTGGTGGAAGGCACCAGCTGTCTGTAATCAGGAGGTGTGGGCAAGCTGGTGATCTCACTGAAAGTCGCACCAAGGCTCCTGGTCACAGAGGGGCCACCCAAGTCTAGAGTGAATCCTGTACGGATAGGTGTGAACCCCTGAGCCAACCCTGGAGAAGCAAACCACTGCTGCGTCTGTTGACTGGGAGTGACGAACTGACTCTGGAGAGAAGCTGTGTCCTGACTCTGAAGTCCACCAGACTGTATAACTGGAGTCACCTGAGCTACTGTGGCTGTTGGTCCAACCTGCTGCACGGGAGGAGTGGTAGCCAGATACGGGGGTGCTCCGGTATGCCTAATGATGTGCTCCATGAACCCGAAAGTCTGCAACTGAATCTGCTGGCTCTGGAGCTGCATCTGGAGCATCTGCTGCTGAAACTGGTCCTGACGAAGCTGCACCTGTGCAAGTGCTATAGCCTACTCTCTGGCAAACCGGGCCTGCTCCTCTGCCTGTCGCTGCTGTGTCTGCTGAAGACTTTGAAGAATCGCGAGCAATGCAGGGTCAGTCTGTGGAACTGGAGGAGCTGAGTTGGAACCACCGGCCTCCGAGTCATGAGCTCGTCGGCACGAAGGGATAGGCCGGTAGTCCACGTCTGAGCTGGACGAAGAAGTGTCGACGGGGCCATCTTCAACTAGAAGCTGCTCAAGCTCGCTATGGGCGACGTGCCTCATAGCCTCGTCCTGCTGCTGCACCTCAGCCATATCGGCCCCTGAAGTCTGTCGGCGCTGAACTCTGTGCAGTGCTCGGCTACCTCTCCTACCGTCTATCAACGAGGTCATCCAGTAGACGGGGAACTCAGTCACTGTCTGGCATAGCTCACGAGAGATACCTGTCCAAATCCTGTGCAACCTCCGCTCAAGGATGTGAGAGATCCAGTGAGCGTAGGGGAGCTGTCACCAAGACCTGATGCCCTCTGCTATTATATCCTCCATCTCGCTAATGATCAGATCCACTATGTCAAACTCAGACTGCTGGACCAGGGCACTAAGGAGCCAAAGCTGAAGGTGTGTAAGTCCCTCCTTGTACCCCTCCCGCGGTAGAAGAGTGCGCCTCATCACGTCGTTCAAAAGACGAATGATGGGACGAAGCTCAGAAGGTGTCCTGCGGGAGCCGTCTCCGAACGGTGGCCGAAAACAAACTGGTATATGAGCTGTACCTGGTGCAAGTCCTCCGTGTGCCCTCCCCAGCGGGTCTGTCGTGGCATAGCAGATATTGTGTAACCTGGTAGCTGATTCTGGCACTCCTAGCAGCTCTCGCAGAGCCTTCGCGTAGAGCTGCTATGGCTCTCCGCCGAATATGTACTGAAGGTACTCGTGGTCGGGGTCGATCCAAAGAGAAGCGTAGAACTCTCAGACCCACGACTCGACGTACCTACCAGAGCATCCAAGTAACTCTGCTAGTCCAGGCAGGTAGGACAAATAGGGCCTGATCTCCTCACCCGCTGCCTGGACTACGTCCTCTAGGGGACATACCCTATGCTGTCTCAACCCAACACCCGAAGCCATGAGAGCGGTGAAGAAGTCCTCGTGAAGTGTGGTGTACCAGCCCTCAGAAGCTCGTGGGTCTCTCTGATCCGAAAACCAACTCTGGAGCGAAGTCAACCGGAGCTCCCTGACTCGGGCTACGGAGATGTTCCGCAAGTCCAAGTGCACCTCGGGCTCAGTCTCCGGCTGAGGCTCGGTGGGAGCAGGCGCCCTGGGGACTCGGTCACCGCGCCTCTGACTAGCGGGCCGGGGTGGCACAGAAGGTCGAGTGCTGCCCGAGCGACGAAGAGGTGGAGCCTGGGCGTGCTCCCCCTGACTGACTGCTCCCTGCTGTGCCTCTGACTGTGGCTGCTCCTCAGTGTGCTCCTTTGACTCCTCTCTGTATGATAGACTGACAGAGATGCCTCCAATATGGAGACCCCTGCCACGCTCAGCCTCCTCTGCTGCCTGGGCTACCCTGATGGCCTGCCTCTGCTCTGCTGTAAGCTGCCTCTTTCTCTTCTTGCTGGGCTCTGCCATAGGGGCCTTCCCCTTGTCCTGAGGTGGACGAGGAGGAGGCCTCTCGTCTCCACCTGTGCCACCCTGACTACGACTGGCCTGCTTGCAACGAACCATCTCTGCCAACTATCAACTGTCAACTGCCAACTGTCAACTGTCAACTGTCAACTGCCAACTGTCGCTGACACTCAGAGGCTTGGCCTCGTTCCGTATCCATGGGCTTGGCCCCGGATTCACTGACCCACTGCCAAGAGCCTCTGACCACGACAGCTGCAAGAAGGAGATAGGAAGAAGTACATAAGCATATATATTCTAGAGATAAGATGATCTATGGAAGCAAGCATATAAGATGAGAAATAGAATAGCAAGCAACCTGCGAGAAGGGAAGAGGACCCTGCGAAAAGGTAAGACTCTCTGTCGAGGAGGGAGCACCACAAAGACCAAGCACAAAACACACGATGTCGACAAGCTTCTCCAAAAACCCTAGTGAGCCAAAGCTAGACCACCATTTCGCCGAAACTGCTCAAAAGGTGATGAAAAGCTTGTTAAGGCATTTCATCGAACACGTGTAGTACGCAGTTAAGGAGAAGAAGCTAGGGCAGAGAGAGCTCACCATAGCAGGGAGGAGAAGCGCTGATCCTCCTCGCGGGAAGCTAAGGAAGATGGAGTGGGTAAGTTTGACAGAAGAGCGCCGGCGAGGAAACGAAGGCGGTGAGGTGGAAGAGAACTTCTCCGGCGGAGAAGACAGACGGCGGCGGCTCTGCAGCAGACGACCGCGCGCAGGAGCGAGGGCACGCACGTGCGGGGAGGGGCAGTGGTACGAGCAGAATGGCAGTCGGCGGCGAGGGCACTGGTGGCCCGAGTAGGAGGACGGCGGAGGCGGCTAGGGTTAGGGAGGAACGGCGGAGCAGTGGCGTACGACACGGGCTTGAAACAGAGTGAGGAAGAAGGAAACATGGGCCCCACTTGACAACAATAGAAGAGAACTTAGCGCGCTTTCAAACAGACCGTCGGATGAACCCTGTAGCAACCGTCGGACCAACCCCATGCAAAGTCCGACGCTTCCAGAGAGCAACAGAACGCTCTTAGACCCGTCGAACTTAGTCCAACGCTTCACGTCGGACGATTACCTTCAGTCCGACGGCGTGAACACGTCGTGACATGTCGTGAACGTGTTCCACAGATAGTCTGACGCACGAAAAACTTCAGTCCGACGCTGCATCCGACGCCGTCTTCAACAGGCCAGGGACCGTCGGACTGTATGCAATGGTCCGACACTAGGAAAACCAGCGTCCGACGCTACAGTCCGATGCCCTAAAAATAGATTTTCTTCGAACTTCCTTCGCGCCGATTTTCCCAACCAAGTTCCAACCCCAATAAGAGTCAAATAAACACCAGTTGGAACTAGTATGAGATGTCCTCTCTCAAACCCTCAATTTTTTAAATATTTTGCCTTAGGCACATGTGAATTTTATGAAAATAGGCAATAAGAATCAAGAACAAAATGGAAAACAACAACCATGCATATGCAATGCAAATTCGCGTAAATTAAACTAGTTGCTTGTCAAGTTTGTCCTCGGGTAAGCTTCTTCACACGCTTTTGGGCGGTTATCTTAACCGAGTTAGACAAGCCCTACGTGCAAATCAAAGTTAGACATGTTTTATGTTACAATGCAATGTACATGACAACACAAGATCATCTTTTTGTGAAGTTGATTAGATCAAGGCAATTTAGTTCATTCCTTAGTGAGCAAAACCGTGCCTCATCCAAAGGTTTGGTTAAAATGTCCGCCAAGTTATCATCCGTTCTTACTCCCTCAAAAGAAATGTCACCCTTGGCAACGTGATCTCTAAGGAAGTGATGACGGATGTCAATGTGCTTTGTGCAGGAGTGTTGAACAGGGTTGTTTGCAAGTTTTACCACACTCTCGTTGTCACACAACAAAGGCACCCTTTTTAAGTTAATTCCATAATCAAGTAGGGTTTGTTTCATGTAAAGAATTTGGGCACAACAAGCACCCACGGCAATTTATTTCGCTTCGGTTGTTGACAAGGCAACACTATTTTGTTTCTTGGAGGACCAAGAAACAAGTGATCTTCCAAGCAAATGGCACCCTCCGGATGTGCTTTTCCGGTCAATCTTGCAACCAGCATAATCCGAATCGGAATAGCCGACAAGAGTAAAGTTAGCTCCTTTGGGATACCAAAGACCAATGCTTGCGGTGTGCTATAGGTACCTAAGTATTCTTTTTACCGCAACTAAGTGAGGTTCCTTAGGGTTAGCTTGAAAGCGCGCACACATACACACACTAAACATGATGTCGGGCCTAGATGCGGTCAAGTACAACAAACTACCGATCATAGAACGATAGAGAGTTTGGTCAACTGATTTACCTCCCTCATCAAGGTCGAGATGTCCATTGGTAGGCATGGAGGTCTTGATGGGCTTGCATTCTTCCATCTTGAAGCGCTTGAGGAGGTTCTTCGTGTACTTCTCTTGCGACACAAACGTCCCCTTCCTCAATTGCTTGACTTGGAAGCTGAGGAAGAATGTGAGCTCACCGATCATGGACATCTCGAATTCCTTGGAGATCATATCACCAAATTCCTTGCAAAAATCTTCATTAGTCGAACCAAAAACAATATCATCAACATAAACTTGACAAATGAAGATATGCCCTTTGTGCTTCTTGGTGAATAGTGTGGTATCCACCAAGCCGATTTTGAAGCCCTTGTTGAGGAGGAAGTCACGGAGGCGCTCATACCAAGCCCGTGGGGCTTGCTTCAAGCCATACAACGCCTTCGACAACCTATAGACATAGTTTGGGTATCTAGGGTCATCAAAACCCGGTGGTTGTGAAACATAGACAAGTTCATTTATGAAGCCATTTAAAAATGCACTTTTCACATCCATTTGAAAGAGTTTTAGGTTGTGATTAGATGCATATGCATGTAGGATACGGATGGCTTCCAATCTTGCAACCGGGGCAAAAGTCTCCCCAAAATCCAAGCCTTCAATTTGGGAGAACCCTTTTGCCACAAGCCTTGCCTTGTTTCTCACAATGTTGCCCTTGTCATCTTGCTTGCTGCGGAACACCCACTTGGTGCCTATGACTCTTGCTCCTTTTGGCTTCTCTTCAAGTGTCCAAACTTGATTGCGGGTGAAATTGTTGAGTTCTTCATGCATGGCATTCACCCAATCCAGATCTTGAAGAGATTCTTCTATGCTAGTAGGCTCAATGCAAGAGACAAAAGAGTGATGTTCAATGAATTGAGCATGCCTTTGTGAGCGAGTCATTACCCCCCTTGAAGGACTCCCTATTATGAGATCTTGAGGATGAGCTTGTAGGAGTGGAGTAGATCTTCTATCAACCACTTGAGGAGGAGGTTGTGGAGCATCAACATCTTATGCTTATGCCTCAATATCTTCTTGTGTGATGTGGGTGTCTTCATGTGGATCCACCCCATCTTTATCTTCATCATCTTGAGGCACATTTGATGAAGATGGTTGATTGATCACTTGCACCATCATCTTCATCATCTTTAGGCTTGATGTCTCCGGTTGGCATGTTCTTCATGGCCTTCCTCAAGGGTTCATCACCTACATCATCAAGATTTTCATGCTCTCCTTGAGAGCCGTTAGATTCATCGAATTCCACATCATATGTTTCTTCAACAAGGCCGGTGGCATTGTTGAATACTCTATATGCTTTGGACTTCAATGAGTAACCAACAAGAAAACCAATATCACAACATCTTTGGAACTTCCCTAAGTGTTGCCGCTTCTTGTAGATGTAGCATTTGCAACCAAACACCCGGAAGTAGGAGACGTCTGGTTTCTTGCCAATGGGTAGCTCATAGGGGGTCTTCTTTAGTAACCGGTGAGGGAATAGGCGGTTGGATGCATAGCATGCGGTGTTGATTGCCTCTGCCCAAAACCTCTCCGGTATGTTGTACTCATCAAGCATAGTCCTTGCAAGGGTGATCAATGTCCGGTTCTTTCTTTCAACTACACCATTTTGTTGAGGAGTATAGGTGGATGAGACTTCATTCTTGATCCCAACTTCATCACAATATACTTCAATGTTTGTGTTATCAAACTCTTTCCCATTGTCACTTCTAATCTTCTTGATCTTTACTTCAAATTCATTTTGTGCTCTCTTGGCAAACTTCTTGAAGGATGCGGCAACTTCGGTCTTGTCACGAAGAAAGAACACCCAAGTATATCTTGAAAAGTCATCAACAATCACTAAGCAATAGAGCTTGCCTCCAATGCTTGCATAAATTATTGGCCCAAATAAATCCATGTGAAGTAGCTCTAATGGTCTTGTGGTAGATACAAATGCTTTGGATGGATGCGTATTTGCCACTTGCTTGCCGGCTTGACAAGCACTACACAATTTGTCCTTTTCAAATACATCTTTCAATCCTCTCACCATCTCCTTCTTCAACAGCTTCTTGAGTGTGCTCATCCCAACATGTGCAAGCCTTCTATGCCAAAGCCACCCAAGAGATTGTTTGGTGAATAGACAAGTCTTCAAATTTGCATCTTCCGAGTTAAAGTCCACTAGATAGAGGTGATTGTACCGAAAACCCTTGAATATCACTTCATTGTCATCTTTCTTGGAGACAACCACTTCTTCACTTGTAAATAGGCATCAGAAGCCAAGAACACACAATTGACCAACGGATAGCAAGTTAAAGCTCAAAGAAGCAACTAGAAGCACATTTGATATGGAATGATCATTAGATATAGCCACTTTGCCAAGCCCTTGCACTTCGCTCTTGGAATTATCAGCAAATGTTATCTTTCCTTGGTCTTCCACACTCTCTTCAAGTGAGGTGAACATACGAGCATCACCGGTCATATGTTGAGTGCATCCACTATCAATAACCCAATGTGATCCACCGGTCTTGTAGTTCACCTACACACAATAAATCAAGCTTTATGTTTAGGAACCCATACTTGAGAAGGGCTCCAGACTTTCTCAACCAAAGCTTTATCCACCCACAATTGCCTAGGCCTATTCTTGTTAGGAGGACCTAGGAACATGACTTTCACTTTGCCCTTAGAATCTTTTCTAAGCATGTAGTGAGCATCAAAAGCAAAAGGCCTAGCATGCTTGGGCAAAGGTTGTGGTGGTGGTGTCTTGTACTCATGAGCAAAGTGACCTTCTTGTCCACATTCAAAGCATCTCTTAGGCTTGGGCTTGCGCTTGTTCTTTGCTTTGTTGAGGCGATTTTAAGCTCTAATGTTTTGCACCTTCTCACCCATGTAGCCAATCCCACTTCTATCAAGCTTCATCACGGTGTTCATGAGGAGATCACTTTGGAGATATTGGCCTCTTGTGAATTTTTGTAAGCCCACGGTAAGATGACTCTTTTCTTGCTTCAACTTCTTGTTCTCTTCCAATAAGCTTGCAAGGTGGCACTTCTTATTCTTGAGGATCTTGTTTTTCTTCTCTAAGCACCTCAACTTCATCATCTTGTTGCACCGTTTCAATGACAATGGTGTTGGTGGTTGATTGCTTCTCATGCTCTTTCTTCAAGTTCTCATTCTCAATCTTGAGCTTCAAATAGTCATCATGGCAATCAGCCACCACTACTTCCTTGCCTTTGCTAGCACCTTGCTCAATGATCTCATCAATCAAGTCATCACATGATGTAACTATGTCACACTTAACAACAAGGTTAGGAGCATCATGTGTTTCATTGGAAAGCAAGTCATAAGCCATAGCAAGGTTGTCATGATTCACTTTCACTTGAGTGTAGTCCTCTTTTAGCTTGTTGTAGCTAGTGGTGAGCTCAATGTGTATCCTCTCAAGTTTATCATGTTTTTATTTGAGCTCTTTTATGTTGGCTTTGAGCTCTTTGAGCTTGGATGACACATTTTGATTTTCAACTTTCAGCTCATCACTAGCTTTAGTGAATTGTTCATTCTTAGCTAAGAGATTGCCATTCTCAAGTTTTAGCTTTTCATTTTTACTTGTTAACTTTCTTATAACTTTGGTGTAGTCATTAAGCAAGCTAGCAAGTTCATCATAGGTGAGTGAATCATATTCATTGTAACTATCACTACTCTCATCATCACTTTGTACCTTCTTGTCCTTAGCCATAAGGCAAAGGTGTGTTGGAGATGAGGGCAGTGATGACAGTGGAGGAAGTGAAGTCCCAATCACAAGAGCGTCCACCTTCTCTTTTTCATCATCACTTTCTTCACCGGAGGAGCCACTAGAAGATTCAATGTTGGTAAGCCAATCACCAACAATGTAAGCCTTTCCATTCTTCTTGCTTTTGTGAAATTGCTTCTTTTTGAACTCTTTCTTCTTGAATGGCTTGGCCTTCTTCTTCTCATCTTCACTTTCATCACTTGAATCTTCCCCTTTGCCCTTGTTCTTGTTCTTGAACTTGTCTTTCTTGGGCTTTGGGCATTGATGAGCAAGATGCCCAAGCTCTCCACAATTGTAGCAATCCATCTCGGAGATGGGCTTTCTCTTGCTACTAGTGAAGAACTTCCGCTTGTTGGAATCAAACTTGATTCCCTTGTTGTTGAGCTTCTTGAGCATCTTGGTGGTCTTCCTCACCATGAGAGCGATCTCCACATCATCATCATCATCATCATCACTTGTGGAGTTGTTGGCGGTCCTTATGGATCACTTTTATGCTGCCAATTTAGACTAAAAAGAAGAAAGGCAAACATATTCTAGCACATATGCCTTTACTACTAACAAGTTCCACTTGTACCCCTAATATTCATGTTTTGCAGGTTTAATGGTGTAACAAGTGGAAATACACAACATCATTGTCACAGAACCGACCAATTTATACGAGCACAAGTACAACGATCGCATTTTAGCCGCAATCCAGTCGCACTTGAGCCAATATAAACCCGGTAGTCCGGAAATCTCGAAGGATTTTAAACATTTCATACCCCAAGGATCATTCATTCAGCAATACCCGATCACATGACACATAAGTTCGCAACCGAATTTAAACATCAGAGTACAACATAGTCTTTTACACAAATAGGGTAGTAGCGGAAGTCAACATAGTTTTACACCACAGAGTTCGAATACGAGTACCATCACATGACCCCGTCACAGCATTCTTACAACAACTAAAGATAGATAATGACCCCGCCCTCGGGTCTAGTCTTCTTCGCCCGCAGGGGTGAAGCAGTTCCTGCAATACGCGTAGAAAACTACACCATCTGCAACAATAGGAATAAAACCCTGAGTACTCAATTGTACTCAGCTAGACTTACCCGACAGGGAGTAAATAAAAAGACTCTCAAGGATATGCAAGGCTTATTTGGTGGAGCTCAGAGGGTAGCATCATTTTTGCATCAAAAGCATTACTACAGTAGAACCTCAACTTATTCATTTCAATTGTGATAAGCTTCGATTTCAGTTAAACTATTTACTAGGATTAGCCACTATACTAAGCATTCACTGAATATTGTAGCAATCAATAAAACCATATGATTTCCGATATCCACAGATATCAACCTCATCTCACCATAATCATTATGTTCAAGTTATTAGCCTCTACCTCACCAGAAGATCAGTTCAGTTTCTCACTAACCAGGAGAGATGGCGATTCGAATCGATTGTACCAGCTGGCAAATATGCCAATCACAAACCCTGTCAGCCGAGCCACTGGCTTCTTGGGCCACCGTTAAATCTTTCTGAGACATAATATGTATCGCGGGCTTGGAGGGGTCCATATTCTCAGAGACAAACCCACTTCCAGGATGCATCAGGTCCCTGACCTGCCCTTGGTAAGATGGTGTCTCCGCACATCCTTCCTACCTCCAGAATATGTCTGCCTTATCACGCCCAATTCCCGGCTCAGAAAGAAATACTCGGCTTCGCGGTCAGAACGACTTATCTGGCCAGCTATGTGACGACGTCTTTCAATCTCAACTGATGTCTGGTGGCCTCAGTCCTAGTCGGCCGCAAGCAGCACCGAAGACGGCATGACCTCAACCATGTCATGCGGCTCCCCGCTACCTAGCCTCGATTCTCTCATTAGACACTGTGGCATGGTGGCACATATAGTCCATCATGTGGAATCCAACCCCATCATCATTAGTAACCACCTATGCTCGCGAAGGACAGGAAATCCCTCGACTTCTACCGGTCTAAGCATGGCTAAGCATAAGATCGAACCCATCCCCTTGTCTAGTAATAACTTCAGGATCAAGTATAAGTGGACAAGAAATAAATGCAGCAACGGTATCATATCAACTCCTATACTTAAGTGCACAATCATACGATTTAATAAAGACCAGTGTATTTGTAAAAAGAGTAGGTGGAGACTTAGGGATGCTCCGGGGCTTGCCTTTCACAAAGTTAGCGGGTTGGTGATCCGGGCACTCCGGAAGTTCAGCCTCTTCTTCTTGTCCTTCGGAAACCTCGGGCACTTCAATCTCCGGTGGAACTCCCTCCTCCGGTGGATCGAATTGCAACAGTGTCACGCCTCCCGGCGATCCTGTATGCATGATATGCATATATGAGAACTGAGAATGCACATGAAATGCAAGATAGAGATGCACGAATTAACCCATGATATGCAATCAGTTTAACAATCCACACTCATTTATTTCTTTCCTAGACAACCAACTCATACTCACCCTTCTTAAGCAAAGCATAGAACAATTTCTTGTCCTGGGTGAGAGGTCTACAACCTGCACTTAATAATTAACATGCATCAACTAACCTACCACAACCAAAAGATATTTGCTTAGAAACAATTAAATAAACCCTAGCCTATAACTGGACCTACTGCTTACTGTGACCAGAAAAATCCATAGAAATTACAGTAGCTATTACACATCCAGATTAGCCTACTGACAAAATTTCAAGTCATTTGGACAAGTATAACAGTCTACACAAAAATAACAAGCAACCAGCCTTTTAAGCAATGGAAAATACTTAACACAGTGAAAAGTATCAAACAATAGATTTCCTAATTTTCTTAGCTTCTTTCCAACATAACATAGCCCAGGAAAAATATTCATGTCCATAACCTTAACACATTAAGCATGGTGATTTTTGCAAGATTAAAACATAAAAGGCACATTATACTAGACATCATATAAATAACAGTGAAACACCAGCAAACATATTTTTCATAGATTCTACTTCCCTAAACAAGATGAATGCAAGTGGAATCACATTTTTAGCACATTCCTGCAATTACTTATGCATTTATCAAGTTTACAAGCAATTAACAATTTAATTATAACTGCACACAAAAAGTACTCAAAAAGTACATTTTATATTTTTCCTTGATAGAGCTCAGAAATACAAACACAACAAAATTTGGTTCACCCCCATTGGACATTCCTAGCTCCAGATATGAATTTTGGAAGGTTTTACCCCTTTTCTGGAAATTCATTTTATAAATCAAAAACCTAAACCCGATAGAACTGCTACGTGCACCCGGCTCAGTGAACCAGAGGCGCACCCGAACGGCTGACTCGCGGGCCCCGGGGTCGACCCGACCCCACGCGTCAGAGAGAGGAAACAGAGCCGCCGGCGCTGACCGGCGAGAGCTCGCCGACGGCGAGGTCTCCGGCGACGCCGAGGCTACCTACCGACTCGCGGCAACGAGACGAACCCGATGGACCAACTGCCGAGGGTCGTACTCCACCGGAGCGAGCTCGACGGCGGCAATGGCGGACGGCGGTGGTCCGGCGAACTTGCGCCGGCCGATTCCGGCCGTTGCTCGCGCGGCTCGGCCTCGTTCCGTGTTCCTGCAACCCTAGCGGACCTGTGCGCGCGACTAATCGAACTATTGCGCACGGAAACTCACTGACCGCGCTCGCATGGCGGCACGGTGGCGAGCGGTTTCACGGCGAACTCGGGTTCCGGCGAAACCACGGCGAGGTAGATCTAACCGACGGTGTGGAAAGGATCTACGGCTAACGGAGACTCTTAGACGAGCAAAAGAGAGGGAAGCCGACCCCGGCATCGCCCTCGTCACGGCGACCCGAGAGCTCGGCGGCGCTCCGGCAATGGCGGACGGCGAGAAGCTCGCTGGAGCTGTACCTTAGGTCGGCTGAGGTCGGCAACGGGTCGGAAACGAAGAGCAGAGCAAGCCGCAGCTGCGCCGAGGTTGGCGCGGTCGGAGACGGCTCGGTGGCGGCGGATTTCACCGCGGCGGTCGCGGCGGAAATGGCGACGGCGGAAATGGCGACGGCGGAGGGGAAAGAGGAGAGCAGCGAGCGAACAGAGGGCGAGAGAGCAGGGAGAGTGAGGGCGAGCGTGCGGGAGACAGCATTGCGTGTTCCCCTTTGTAAGCCGACCGCGCGGCAGCAACGACGGCGTACGGCGCCATCTGGCGGCCGAGGCCTGACGCGGTCGCGCGATTCGCCCGCGATTCGCCCGAGGGTCGAACTGAATCGGCTCCGATTCAGTTTCCGCGGACCCGACTGAAACTCGATTTTTATCGATCTATAACTCGCGATCCAGGGCGTTTCAGCGAAAACTTCACTAATATGGATTGAAGAGCTATACGAGTAGATCATTTCATATTAAGGAACTTTACTCTAGTTCGGCCTGGATTGAGATATACAAGTCGATGAACAGGGGTACACCGAAACTGAAAACCGGTTTAGACTTAGGAAAATTTGAAAACTTCCAAAAACAGCTCCAAATCTGCACTAATTCAACTTTTTGACCTTCTTCCACTCATTTTCATGAGTTGACCCAAAAATAAAGTTTGTTGCTTATAAAATTCTACACAACTTTGATTAAGGGTGCACTGACATGCAGAATCTCTAAAATGCCCTTCTTGTTTGGTCAAACAGAATAGCTTTTAAAGGGCTCTCTAGTCAACTATGAGCTAGAGGGGTATTTTGGGGATTTCACCAACATGAACATTGTTCCAAATGTTATCCTAAACATGTATAAAGCATTTAGAACCGTAAACAAGCATCACATTTGCATGACAACACATTTTGCATAATATGGACATATAAACAAACATATAGCAATAAAAGGGAATCAAATAAAATGCAATGATAATAATGCATGAAATGACATGATCTATGCTTGATGACATGCAAATGCAAGTGTGAAAATAGTAACTAACACTAGGGTGTTACAGCCCTCCCCCCTTAAAAGAATCTCGTCCCCGAGATTAGAGTTAATTACCATTGTTTAAAGAAAGACGGATAGACTTCCTTGAGGTAATCTTCTCGCTCCCAAGTCGCATCCCAATAAGTTTGGTTGTTCCACACCACCTTATAGAACTTGATCACTCGGCTACGGGTGATTCTTTCTTTGTAATCTATTACTTCAATAGGCTTTTCTTCATAGGTCAAATCTGATTTCAACTTGATATCACCAAAATCCACTTGCTCTTCCGGTACTCGTAAACATTTCTTGAGTTGAGATACATGAAACACATTGAAGATAGTGGACATGTGTGGTGGCAACCGTAACTTGTATGCTACCTTCCCACTTCTTTCCAGAATTTGAAAAGGACCTACAAACCTTGGAGCCAACTTTCGTTTCACTCCGAAGCGTTGCACGCCTTTCATGGGTGACACTTTCAAGTATACATAGTCGCCCACTTCAAACTCCAATGGCCTTCTTCGCTTGTCCGCATAGCTCTTTTGACGAGTCTGAGCGGCTTTGAGATGTGTTTGAATGGTATGCACTCTCTCTTCGGCCTCTTTCACAAAGTCAATCCCGTAATATCTCCTTTCGCCTGATTCAACCCAATTGAGAGGAGTTCTACATTTGCGCCCATACAAAGCTTCAAAAGGAGCCATTTGAATACTCTCTTGATAGCTATTGTTGTATGAGAACTCGGCCAAAGGCAACCATTCTTCCCACGAACCTTTAGACGATAGAACACAAGCTCTCAACATATCTTCAAGAATTTGATTTACCCTTTCAGTTTGACCAGAAGTTTGAGGATGATAAGCTGAGCTGCGAACCAAATTGGTTCCCAAACACTTGTGTAGATGCTCCCAGAAACGTGCAATAAATTGCGGGCCTCTGTCGGAAACTATCGTCCTCGGCACACCATGTAACCGAAGTATCTGAGCAAAGTAGAGCTGTGCCAACTGATGAGGACGATCTGTAGTTCGAACTGGTAAGAAATGTGCAATCTTAGTCAATCGATCTACGATCACCCAAACAGAATCGTGGCCTTTTTGCGTTAGAGGTAACCCAGATATGAAATCTATGGTTATCTCATCCCATTTCCAACCTGGAACTGGTAAGGGTTGCAATAGGCCTGCTGGCTTAAGATGAATAGCCTTCACGCGACAACAGGTATCACACCTGGCCACATAGGCTGCAATTTCTTTCTTTATTTTGGTCCACCAGAACCTAGGTTTCAAGTCTTGATACATCTTACTACTACCAGGATGGATAGACAACTTGGACAAATGAGCCTCATCCATAATCTGATTCCTCAACTCACGGTCTTTCGGTACTACCAATCGATCCGTGAACCACAATATACCTTTTTCATCTACTCGGAAATGAAGCATTTCTTGTTCTTTCATCTTCCTCTTGATATGATATATGCCGGGATCTGTTTTCTGACCTTCAATAATCTTGCTTTCCAAAGTACAACTGAGAGTAATATTATTCAACACCACTGGATGCACAAGATTGAACCCGTCTGCTAGCAAAGGCTGCAATACATTGCAATGAGACTTTCGGCTCAAGGCATCGGCTACGACATTGGCCTTGCCCGGATGATAGTGTACTTCTAGATCATAGTCTTTGATCAACTCCAACCACCTTCTTTGCCTCATGTTCAACTCAGGCTGAGTGAAAATGTACTTGAGACTCTTGTGATCGGAATAGATATGACATTTGTGACCCATCAAATAGTGGCGCCAAATCTTCAATGCATGAACTACAGCGGCAAGTTCCAAATCATGAGTAGGATAGTTTTGCTCATGTTTTCTCAGTTGACGCGAGGCATAAGCAA
Organism: Eremochloa ophiuroides; assembly: GCA_038502445.1. Taxonomy (NCBI): domain Eukaryota; kingdom Viridiplantae; phylum Streptophyta; class Magnoliopsida; order Poales; family Poaceae; genus Eremochloa; species Eremochloa ophiuroides. The sequence continues at coordinate 50,529,803 of JAHLJS010000003.1, forward strand.
TGACTCGGCCTTCTTGCATGAGAACACATCCTAACCCAGTGCCACAAGCATCGCAGTACACATCAAAAGGCCTTTCAATATCAGGTTGTGCAAGAACTAGAGCAGTGGTCAACAACGTTTGCAAGGTGCGAAAAGCTGTTTCACACTCCTCACTCCACACAAACTTGGTATCTTTGTGCAATAGCTTGGTCATAGGTTTAGCTATTTTAGAGAAATCCTGAATAAAGCGGCGATAATACCCAGCTAATCCCAGAAAGCTACGAACCTCAGACACATTTGTTGGTGACTGCCAATCCAACACCTGCTGAACTTTTGACGGATCTACAGAAATACCTTCAGCAGATAAGATATGGCCCAGAAAAGGTACCTTAGTCAACCAAAATTCACACTTGCTGAACTTAGCATACAGCTTATGCTCCCTGAGTCTAGTCAAGACTATCCTCAAGTGTTCGGCATGATCCTCCATGCTCTCAGAGTACACCAGAATATCGTCAATAAAGACTACCACGAACTTATCCAACTCAGGCATGAATACCGAATTCATTAGATACATGAAATGTGCAGGAGCATTGGTTAATCCAAAAGACATAACCAAATACTCATACAAGCCATACCGAGTGGAGAAAGCCGTCTTGGGAATATCTTGTGGTCTGATCTTAATTTGGTGATACCCAGATCTCAGATCAATTTTGGAGAAAACCTTGGCCTTGGACAATTGATCAAACAAGATATCAATACGAGGTAGAGGATACTTGTTCTTAATTGTCACAGCATTTAGTGGCCTATAGTCCACACACATACGTAAAGTTTCATCCTTCTTCTTAACAAAGATTGCAGGACAGCCCCACGGAGAGGAACTAGGGCGAATGAACCCTTTGTCCAATAACTCCTGAAGTTGTTTCTTGAGTTCAGCTAATTCATGAGGAGGCATTCTATATGGCCTTCGAGAAATAGGCGCCGTACCGGGAATAAGTTCTATTGCAAACTCCACATCTCGATCAGGAGGAAGTCCAGGTAGATCATCAGGAAAGACATCAGGAAACTCACACACTACCGGAATACCTTGGACGGTCTTGCCCTCAACTGCGAAAGAGAGATTAAAAAGATCCCCTCTTCGAGGTAAGGAAACTTGAAAGGTACCCCCACCCTGGGGCGCCTTCAACGTCAAAGTTCGGTTAGCAACGTCCAATACCATACCCCATTTGTTCATCCAGCTAACCTCTAGAATTACATCCAGACCTAGCCCAGGCAACACAATGAGATGACTGATAAAACTCCTATCATTAATCTCAATACTCGCCTGCTTGATACCCTCACGTGTGCATATTTCAGCCCCAGCTGAGGTTATCCGGAAGTTACAGCCCAAATCAACGATCTGAAAGGCATGCCTTTGTGCAAATGCTTGACTTATGAAAGAATGCGATGATCCAGAGTCGAACAAAACAATAGCAGGATGCTGATTCACAGAAAACATACCTGCAGTGACTGGTTCACCTTCTGGAATTTCTTCAATAGTGGTGTGATGCACTCGAGCCTGCTTTGGATGAGGGCAATAGCGAGCAAGGTGCCCCTGTTGACCGCAGTTAAAGCATGGCCCCAGACCTTGATTGGTCCTCACTGGAACGGCGTTGCTTGGAGGAGCGTTGTTCTTGTTCAAAGGCACTGTGAAACCTTTCTTGTAGCGCTGAGGCGCTGGCTGCTTCCTTGGAGGGGGTCTGAATTTTGCTCCAGGAACAGCCGGACGGTAAGCCGGGCGATTTGCCACCGCACGACTAGCTGCTGGAGTCCTTGACTGAGAAGAGCTTCCTTCAAATGGCCTTTTGCCTCCCTTGGAAGCAGTGTGCAAGTTGTTCTGTTTCTCTTGGATATAAGCTTCACTGATGAACTCGTTAAAAGTTGTACGAGCATTGTTCGCCAGAGTCTTCATAAGCTTGGTACTAAGACCTCTCTTGAAGGTTTCAATCTTCTTTTCATCTGTATCTACCATCCACAGGGCATACCTCGACAGATTGTTAAAGGCATGATGATACTGAGTGAGGGTCTTGGTACCCTGAGTAAGCTGCATGAATTCATTGACCTTCATCTTGATCAAGCCTGCTGGAATGAAATGCCCCCTGAAATCCCTGGTGAACTGCTCCCAGGTGATATCAGCGACCACAGGGTAGGCGGTCTTACGATTGGCCTACCATATTCCAGCTTGGCCTTGCAGTAACATAGCAGCAAAGCTAGCCTTCATGGTTTCAGTCAATCGCAGCACAGAGAATGACTGTTCAATAGTATTTAACCACTCATCAGCTTCCAGTGGCTCTACGGCCTGCTTGAATACCGGAGGCTTAGTGTCCATGAAGTCCTTATAGTTACTGTATTGGTCCTCATCGTTTCCGCGGCGTCCACCTCGATCGCGATTGTGGTTGTTACTAGCAACCATCTGCTGCAAAATCGCTTGCTGGGTGTCCAAGAACTGAGCAAACATTTGTTCCTGGGTACGCGGTGGAGGAGGCGGCAACTCCTCATCTTCATGTTCGTTCCCACCACCACTGGTTGACCCATGACGACGGGTATGAGGTGCCATCTGTATCAACACGCAACAACCATTGTTAAATGTCAGTTATGTCAAAGATAACCGAAAGATTATGCCCAAAAGATATCAATGATCATTTTTGATAACCAACAAACGGCACAATAATTCAATAATCATCACACAACCGCACAATAACAAGGCGCAACCAAAAAGGGTTTCCAAGCTGCATGAGTTACCAGTACTGAATTAAAAGTTTGATGGTTCCAGCCCTGAACACACAGGGTTCTCTCATTACAATTCAGGTTCTACCCATTACATGACATTAAAGGTTTTCCCAATACAAAAGGGTGCCGATCATGGCAAGATCACTAGAAAAAGCCTAGTCATCGTGGTCACTGTCCACGCCGGACACGTTCCCACCATGGTCATCACTCTCGTCAATAGGCACGATCTCCTCGGGGTCTTCTTCCTCTTCTTCCTCACTTGCTTCACCATCATCAGCTGCAATGAAGATCTCAGGAGCAAACTCCGCTGCACCCGGAGGATGAAACGGATCAGCACGGTTGTTCAGACGATGAACATCCTGCTGCAACTCCCAAACTTGCTGCTGACTAGCACGCAACTCTTGCAGAAACTCATTGCGCTGACGTGTCAAACTCATATTACGATTGTCAAGCTGGCGGCGAAGATCTGCATTCTCCCTCTCAAGCACCTCGACACGGCGATCAGCTGCCATCAAGGCGCCAGTGCATCGTAACAACTCATTGCGACAGGCAGTGAGAGCTACCATCAAGTCATCTGAGCTACGACGAGCCATACGTGCCCACTCTTCAGCTTCTAACTTCTTCTCCACAGCATCATGCAGGGCTTCAATGCACTTCATCCAACCATCCCTAGTGGAATAATGCATCCTCAGGACAGCAAACATAGCACTCATAGAAGCACCCGTGCTATGAGCACGCTCGTCCCTGCCTCGCTCTAAAGAAGCTTGGCTAGACTGAGCCCACTCACCCTGAGAAGCATCCACCCTGGGAAAAACATTTGCTGGCCCCAAATCAGCTCTCTTGTTGAACCGGCTGCAAATATCCGTCAACACCTCAAAAGCTGCAAGCTGCGCACCATCCCATGGCGTCCTCATGTCAACTTCCTCCTTTATTCCTGGAAACGGCCAACCCCTTTCAAGCACAGGGATAGTCACCCAAACATCAAACCAAGGCTGCACCATGGTTTGCGCTGGCTTCCAGAAATACAGTGGTGGCTCTGCATATCCCACCGACTGCAACAACCTCCATAGCACAGTGGGTGTGCCAAACTGCTCCAGAAACTGACCACTCTGCGGCTCACCTTCAGCTGCCATCTGGTACATTACAACATCTTTCAGCATTTAGAATAAGATAGGACAGCACAAATTTTACCATAGGGAAGGAAATAGTACAAATAGCTTAAATTAATTTCATGATCATGATGCATGCACGTGCCAACGACCTCACACATAATATATTTTAACTAACGTTATAGTCGGTGGCATACCACGTGCTCTCATATACGTAACTAACCGTACTATACGTTTTGCGTGGTTAGTGTACCTGCAGAAGATTCATTTCAGCCCAATCCCAATGTATGCAGGGCAACAAGAAGCACTTTTTGCCGGAAATGTTCCCATGAACATTTGCGACCCCAAAAATTAATTACTCCACCTTACTTCCATAAGTACACATATGGATAACATGTACTCACTTCAGTAATCATACACTCACCATCGATCGATGGTTGTTCGATCTTACACTCACATCTCACCTTACCTTAGGCGACGTGGTACATTGACCCATAAGAAGCAATAAGAAACCGACAGTTCATGATTATCCGCACGATAAAACCAAATGAACCACAAATAGAAATATGATGCAATTTCCCCCAAGTCAGTACTTACATAAGCCACCTAATTACCACATATACATAGGGCTATAGGACTTGGTCATTGGTACTCATAAGTTTTGCAAACACTTGGTTTAAATCACCTATACACACTATCAGTTGGCAATTAGTTTGTAAAACTCAAAACTCTTTTAGTTTTTAAATAGTCAAGTGACGGTATATGCTGAATTATGCTCCGATACCAGCTGTCACAGAACCGACCAATTTATACGAGCACAAGTACAACGATCGCATTTTAGCCGCAATCCAGTCGCACTTGAGCCAATATAAACCCGGTAGTCCGGAAATCTCGAAGGATTTCAAACATTTCATACCCCAAGGATCATTCATTCAGCAATACCCGATCACATGACACATAAGTTCGCAACCGAATTTAAACATCAGAGTACAACATAGTCTTTTACACAAATAGGGTAGTAGCGGAAGTCAACATAGTTTTACACCACAGAGTTCGAATACGAGTACCATCACATGACCCCGTCACAGCATTCTTACAACAACTAAAGATAGATAATGACCCCGCCCTCGGGTCTAGTCTTCTTCGCCCGCAGGGGTGAAGCAGTTCCTGCAATACGCGTAGAAAACTACACCATCTGCAACAATGGGAATAAAACCCTGAGTACTCAATTGTACTCAGCTAGACTTACCCGACAGGGAGTAAATAAAAAGACTCTCAAGGATATGCAAGGCTTATTTGGTGGAGCTCAGAGGGTAGCATCATTTTTGCATCAAAAGCATTACTACAGTAGAACCTCAACTTATTCATTTCAATTGTGATAAGCTTCGATTTCAGTTAAACTATTTACTAGGATTAGCCACTATACTAAGCATTCACTGAATATTGTAGCAATCAATAAAACCATATGATTTCCGATATCCACAGATATCAACCTCATCTCACCATAATCATTATGTTCAAGTTATTAGCCTCTACCTCACCAGAAGATCAGTTCAGTTTCTCACTAACCAGGAGAGATGGCGATTCGAATCGATTGTACCAGCTGGCAAATATGCCAATCACAAACCCTGTCAGCCGAGCCACTGGCTTCTTGGGCCACCGTTAAATCTTTCTGAGACATAATATGTATCGCGGGCTTGGAGGGGTCCATATTCTCAGAGACAAACCCACTTCCAGGATGCATCAGGTCCCTGACCTGCCCTTGGTAAGATGGTGTCTCCGCACATCCTTCCTACCTCCAGAATATGTCTGCCTTATCACGCCCAATTCCCGGCTCAGAAAGAAATACTCGGCTTCGCGGTCAGAACGACTTATCTGGCCAGCTATGTGACGACGTCTTTCAATCTCAACTGATGTCTGGTGGCCTCAGTCCTAGTCGGCCGCAAGCAGCACCGAAGACGGCATGACCTCAACCATGTCATGCGGCTCCCCGCTACCTAGCCTCGATTCTCTCATTAGACACTGTGGCATGGTGGCACATATAGTCCATCATGTGGAATCCAACCCCATCATCATTAGTAACCATCTATGCTCGCGAAGGACAGGAAATCCCTCGACTTCTACCGGTCTAAGCATGGCTAAGCATAAGATCGAACCCATCCCCTTGTCTAGTAATAACTTCAGGATCAAGTATAAGTGGACAAGAAATAAATGCAGCAACGGTATCATATCAACTCCTATACTTAAGTGCACAATCATACGATTTAATAAAGACCAGTGTATTTGTAAAAAGAGTAGGTGGAGACTTAGGGATGCTCCGGGGCTTGCCTTTCACAAAGTTAGCGGGTTGGTGATCCGGGCACTCCGGAAGTTCAGCCTCTTCTTCTTGTCCTTCGGAAACCTCGGGCACTTCAATCTCCGGTGGAACTCCCTCCTCCGGTGGATCGAATTGCAACAGTGTCACGCCTCCCGGCGATCCTGTATGCATGATATGCATATATGAGAACTGAGAATGCACATGAAATGCAAGATAGAGATGCACGAATTAACCCATGATATGCAATCAGTTTAACAATCCACACTCATTTATTTCTTTCCTAGACAACCAACTCATACTCACCCTTCTTAAGCAAAGCATAGAACAATTTCTTGTCCTGGGTGAGAGGTCTACAACCTGCACTTAATAATTAACATGCATCAACTAACCTACCACAACCAAAAGATATTTGCTTAGAAACAATTAAATAAACCCTAGCCTATAACTGGACCTACTGCTTACTGTGACCAGAAAAATCCATAGAAATTACAGTAGCTATTACACATCCAGATTAGCCTACTGACAAAATTTCAAGTCATTTGGACAAGTATAACAGTCTACACAAAAATAACAAGCAACCAGCCTTTTAAGCAATGGAAAATACTTAACACAGTGAAAAGTATCAAACAATAGATTTCCTAATTTTCTTAGCTTCTTTCCAACATAACATAGCCCAGGAAAAATATTCATGTCCATAACCTTAACACATTAAGCATGGTGATTTTTGCAAGATTAAAACATAAAAGGCACATTATACTAGACATCATATAAATAACAGTGAAACACCAGCAAAGGTATTTTTCATAGATTCTACTTCCCTAAACAAGATGAATGCAAGTGGAATCACATTTTTAGCACATTCCTGCAATTACTTATGCATTTATCAAGTTTACAAGAAATTAACAATTTAATTATAACTGCACACAAAAAGTACTCAAAAAGTACATTTTATATTTTTCCTTGATAGAGCTCAGAAATACAAACACAACAAAATTTGGTTCACCCCCATTGGACATTCCTAGCTCCAGATATGAATTTTGGAAGGTTTTACCCCTTTTCTGGAAATTCATTTTATAAATCAAAAACCTAAACCCGATAGAACTGCTACGTGCACCCGGCTCAGTGAACCAGAGGCGCACCCGAACGGCTGACTCGCGGGCCCCGGGGTCGACCCGACCCCACGCGTCAGAGAGAGGAAACAGAGCCGCCGGCGCTGACCGGCGAGAGCTCGCCGACGGCGAGGTCTCCGGCGACGCCGAGGCTACCTACCGACTCGCGGCAACGAGACGAACCCGATGGACCAACTGCCGAGGGTCGTACTCCACCGGAGCGAGCTCGACGGCGGCAATGGCGGACGGCGGTGGTCCGGCGAACTTGCGCCGGCCGATTCCGGCCGTTGCTCGCGCGGCTCGGCCTCGTTCCGTGTTCCTGCAACCCTAGCGGACCTGTGCGCGCGACTAATCGAACTATTGCGCACGGAAACTCACTGACCGCGCTCGCATGGCGGCACGGTGGCGAGCGGTTTCACGGCGAACTCGGGTTCCGGCGAAACCACGGCGAGGTAGATCTAACCGACGGTGTGGAAAGGATCTACGGCTAACGGAGACTCTTAGACGAGCAAAAGAGAGGGAAGCCGACCCCGGCATCGCCCTCGTCACGGCGACCCGAGAGCTCGGCGGCGCTCCGGCAATGGCGGACGGCAAGAAGCTCGCTGGAGCTGTACCTTAGGTCGGCTGAGGTCGGCAACGGGTCGGAAACGAAGAGCAGAGCAAGCCGCAGCTGCGCCGAGGTTGGCGCGGTCGGAGACGGCTCGGTGGCGGCGGATTTCACCGCGGCGGTCGCGGCGGAAATGGCGACGGCGGAAATGGCGACGGCAGAGGGGAAAGAGGAGAGCAGCGAGCGAACAGAGGGCGAGAGAGCAGGGAGAGTGAGGGCGAGCGTGCGGGAGACAGCATTGCGTGTTCCCCTTTGTAAGCCGACCGCGCGGCAGCAACGACGGCGTACGGCGCCATCTGGCGGCCGAGGCCTGACGCGGTCGCGCGATTCGCCCGCGATTCGCCCGAGGGTCGAACTGAATCGGCTCCGATTCAGTTTCCGCGGACCCGACTGAAACTCGATTTTTATCGATCTATAACTCGCGATCTAGGACGTTTCAGCGAAAACTTCACTAATATGGATTGAAGAGCTATACGAGTAGATCATTTCATATTAAGGAACTTTACTCTAGTTCGGCCTGGATTGAGATATACAAGTCGATGAACAGGGGTACACCGAAACTGAAAACCGGTTTAGACTTAGGAAAATTTGAAAACTTCCAAAACAGCTCCAAATCTGCACTAATTCAACTTTTTGACCTTCTTCCACTCATTTTCATGAGTTGACCCAAAAATAAAGTTTGTTGCTTATAAAATTCTACACAACTTTGATTAAGGGTGCACTGACATGCAGAATCTCTAAAATGCCCTTCTTGTTTGGTCAAACAGAATAGCTTTTAAAGGGCTCTCTAGTCAACTATGAGCTAGAGGGGTATTTTGGGGATTTCACCAACATGAACATTGTTCCAAATGTTATCCTAAACATGTATAAAGCATTTAGAACCGTAAACAAGCATCACATTTGCATGACAACACATTTTGCATAATATGGACATATAAACAAACATATAGCAATAAAAGGGAATCAAATAAAATGCAATGATAATAATGCATGAAATGACATGATCTATGCTTGATGACATGCAAATGCAAGTGTGAAAATAGTAACTAACACTAGGGTGTTACAATCATGGAAACCGTCGAAGATGCAAACCGGCAGCGGCACGAGGCACAAATGGCCTACCTTCGGTCTATGGGACAGTTCCCGGGACCTAGGCCTTGAACTAGCTTGGGGGAGGAGACCCCATAGAGGTAACATGTATCTTCAAATTTCTTGCACTTTATTTCTCACATTTTTAAATTATGCAATTTTATTTTCTTATAAAAAAATAAAATAAAATAAAATAATAATAAATAAAATAAATAATAAATAAATAAAATAAAATATTCCACTCCGATATGTGCTAATATACGTTAGTTTCTGTTCTGTTGAAATGATGAATAGTTGCTCTGTCTATAATTCGTTTGTGCCTAAGTTATAACATAGTATTACTCAAGATTTAAGTTTGTTGGCTAAAAATGTCTCATTCTGAGAACTTGAAATCTTGTAGGTTGCAATTGCAAGATCCTTTTCTAAGTTGTTGCAAGATATGAGATGGTACAAATAGACTTTGCTATGACTTTGTTCTAAGAGAAACTTGGCATCCGGAGTTTTCTTTTCAAAAATTCAAAAATCAAAAGTTCCCCAATGATTATGAAATACCTACCAAGGCCATATGACATGCTCTACTTTTGCAAAACCTTAGTCATATGCTGCTTGCGGAACTTTGAGTCGAGTCAAAAAGCTGAGACCTAGTGAAATTATAGTCATGCACCCATGATTGAGATTCACGTACACCCACCAAATAAAGCCGACTCTCACCCTGAGAGTTGCGCACAACATGCACCCTTCCATCCATCAAAAAAAATACGCCAACTCTTACCCTGAGAGTTGCGCCCTCTGTTTTTACCAAATAAAAATGACCGACCCTCACTATGAGAGTCGCGCATTCTTCATACAAAATTTTCACTCCTTGCATTCGCCATCATGACATCTCTCCATCCATAAGTTTCCATACGTCAATAAAAAGATATGGGCTATGTAAAAAAAAGAAGAAGAAGAAAAGAAAAAAGAAAGCCAAGGGGCATGAGAAAACAAACGGGAAAGAAAATCCAAATACCCGTTCAAAAAAAGAGGATGATCTTTCTATAGCCCATATCTCTCCAAAAGACTTTGTTCCATCCAATAAAAGAGAGTCATGATGCATGGAGTGCCAAAAAAAATTAGAGATAGGTTTCCTCCATACTTATATTCCACACACTTGAACATCTCAATCAAAGTGTATGACTTGTATCTCCTTATGGTCCGGTCTTTGACTCAACAATATAGGTGATGTAAGTATGCCCACATACCTACCTAAAAACTCCACTCTCAGCCTTAGTGGTAGGATTTAAAGGCAACACTACAATGCCTTTGGTGAGGTAATCATACACATTGAGCGATTAAGAGAATAATTTGAGGAACTTGTTTTATTTTACAAAAATTCATAAAACCTCCAGATAGAAGGTCTATCAAAGAATGAATGATTGGTGAATCTGTTATACCCATTCTGTCTTGCAACCACTCAAGAAATTGGAGAAACTACAGGCCCCATGAGAAATCAAGGTAAAGAGTGGATACAATGCCAACCTATTTAAATTACGAACGAATACTTTGTTATAGGCATGGCACTTATGAATTATATCAGCATCGTAGCAATTCCTGATCAACAACCATACTTAGCTATTTGCTCGGGAAGAGCAAAGGTTAAGCTCGGGGGTCTTGTTGGCGGCCCTTATGGATCACTTTTATGCCGCCAATTTAGACTAAAAAGAAGAAAGACAAATATATTCTAGCACATATGCCTTTACTACTAACAAGTTCCACTTGTACCCCTAGTATTCATGTTTTGCAGGTTTAATGGTGTAACAAGTGGAAATACACAACATCATGGAAAAAGCGCAAAAGCAAATGACGTATTCCACAAATGCGCAAACCAAGAAAATAAGAAAGCCCACCCCAAAAAGCTGAATTGGATCCATCCGTAACCACGGGAGAGGCCCAGGCCCAGATAGCAACCGACCACCAGAAGGTGGTGGCCAACGGGCCCCGCCAGGGGTGCGACCGCCCCCAGGACTGGCCGCCCGCCTGGTGAGGCCTCCCGGGCCCAGTCTTTGGTGGTGGTGCTCTAGACGGTTTCCCAAGGGCGGTTTCACCTCCTTCCAAATTTAGAGACACCAAACCGTCCTAGTTCAACTATAAATAGATGGTGCTCTTTCATTTAACACACACATCATTTTGGAGTCATCTACCTCACACCTCTCATTTGTATCTTTAGAGTAGTACTAGTAGTTTGTGAGTAAGGCAAGAGCTATCAAGGAGAGCTTGTCTCCTTGGAAGAAAAGGATCATCTTGGTATGAATACAATTCGGTCTTCTTCCATGAGCAAGTTCTTATTATATTTTTATGATCATGCATATGAACTAGAGCAAAGTTATGATCTTATTACGAGCATAATATATGGACTAGAATATAGTTTATGTGTCATGTTCTTGACTTGTTCATCGTCGTTCTTCATTGTTCATCGAATTAGTATGAATAGAGGAGGAACTAGGAATGAGGTGATGGTTCGTCATGCCTTCTTGGTTGCTCTTAACCTAGCCTGTCAATCCGAAGGGTTGGCGTCCGCGGAGGTTAGGAGTTGTTTTCAAGTACATGAGCATGGTGCTCAGGTATGCGGAGATCGGCGAATATGTCTGTATCCCACGGGCAGAGGGGTAGGTGGGCAGGTGGTGATAGCCCTGTCCATCCCTAGCATTCCCCCACGTTCGGATATAGAAGTAGGAGTTCGTAAAGTCTCTATCGGCTGGTAGACCAGCTGTGGGGATCTTCCTATCACCCCAGACTTAGTCCTGATACTAGACTTACTAATTATATGTGTTGCTAACAGTTCTTTGTATAATTATATATGACCAATGCCTGCTCAGTTAGCTATATTCTTTTATTCTTTATTTTCCCTTTTATCCTTGAGGTTGACCCAGATGTGTGTCCACTATTTTCAAATCATGTCTTATTCCTGTTTACTCTATGCCTACCATTGCACTCAATAAGTGATCATGTTTATACCACGCTTGATGCATATTGCCCTCCTACGGGAAATTATAAATACGACACCCCTGAATACTCACGGGTTGAAATGCTACAATGATAGTTCTGTGCGCTTGCAGAGTAATCTTATCTCTTACTGAGCTATCGATTGGCGTATCGAAGTACCATTACTTAAGGATAGTAAATCTTGTGCACCCCACGGCGCCGTGTCATAGTTTTGCATATCGTAAGTAATGACGGTTAGGAAGGCCAATCCAGCACTTCTAACTGCTATTACCAGACTGCATTACCTAGGCCGGCGCCATTAAGGGCCAAGGGTTACTTTTCTGAAGTAATGGTGGTTGGGAATGTCAACTTACGTTTCTAGTATTATTATTAAGGACGGACTTACAGTCCATCTTTAGTAGTGATGCTAAGAAACGCCAACAAGCATTTCTGGTGCCGTTGCCGGGGACGGACTTTTAGTCTATCTTTTGTAACAACGTTAAGAAATGCCAACAAGCATTTCTGGCGCCGTTGCTGGGGACGAACTTTTAGTCTATCTTTTGTAACGACGTTAAGAAATGCCAACAGGAGTCAAGAGAAGAGTACTTTGCTAGAGCTTTGCCTTTCTGTCGGCCTTGAGAGCCAAGTCTTTCTTCTCTTCCTTCTTTGATGATGAACCATCTTGAGGGGTGATCTTCATATACATTTTATGAGCATTGATCTTCCCCAATATTTGTGTGGGTGTTGCACAGAGATCCGTTTGATGTAGCACGGTCACAATGTGACCATACTTGTCGATTGGAAGAGCATTGAGGATCCTCCTTGCAACCTCGGCCGGTGAGATTTGTGTGAGCCCAAGGCCATTGACTTCCTCTACAATGATATTCAATCGAGAATATATGTCATTAGCACTTTCATTGGGAAGCATTTTGAAGGAATTGAGCTTGTCAATGATAAGGTAATATCATTCCTCACGCTCATTCTTAGTTCCCTCATGGAGCGCACAAAGATCCAACCATAGTGCATGGGCGTTCTTGTGGTTCCTTACACGGTTGAATACCTCTTTGTTAAGGCCCCTAAAGATGATGTTTTCGAGCCTTAGCATTCCATTTCTCGTGTTCTTCCTCAACGGGTGTGAGGGTAGCGCTGGCTTTGTGAGTGGGGTACCCTTGTGTGGCGGCTTTGTGAACACCAAGGTCCACCGCCTCAAGGTATGCCACCATACCAATTTTTCAATAAGGAAAATCGTTACCATCAAAAACGGGAGGGGGACCATCGTGACCCCCGGACATCCTTTCACTTGGCGGTTAAGCCAAATTAATGAGCAACAAGGCTCTGATACCAACTAAAAGGATTGAGGATGCCCAAGAGGAGGGTGAATTGAGCAACTAATAATTTTTCGCAAATCAATTCAACCTATCGCCATTGCCCAATATCACCCACTTGTGTTTGAGTCAAGTTCTAATCCTAAAACATGTTATGCAACCTAGAGCAGGGTCCTATCACAAGTATACTACTCTAGGAAAGTAAAGCACACACGAGAGTACGGGAATGTAAATGAGTAAGAGAATGTAAGCCGAGTTTTTCCCGAGGTATCGGAGAGTCGGCACTCCCCACTAGTCCTCGTTGGAGCACCCGCTCAAGGGTGAAGCTCCCCCTTGATCCTCGCAAGGACCAAGTGCTCTCTACGGGCTGATCCTTTGCCTCTCCGGCGCGGTGGATCGCCTACAACCGCTCACAAGCTTGGCTTGGGCCGCCCACAAGCACTCCAAGCGGTCACCAAGCCTCCGATCGCCACCGAACCGTCTAGGTGATGCCGATCACCAAGAGTAACAAGCCTAGACTCTCACTTGACCAAGAACAAAGCCAAAGAGGGTGATGGATGCACACAAGTCACTCTTGATCACACTCTAGGGAAGAAGCTCACAAGCAATGGAGTTCACTCAATCCTCCCTAGGGCTCTTGCTCTCTCTCAATGTCACAAAGGTTCCTTCAGCTGTTAGAAGTGGTAAGAGAGATAGAATGGAGGCAATGGCGGAGTATAAATACTCACCCCCTCCAAAACTAGCCGTTTCTCACTTTCCTGCAAACCGTCGGACTCTGCAGATGGCTCACGTCGGACCATTCACGATGGTCTGACTCTCTCAAAGGCACTGTGCACGGTACTGTGCCAGAGGGGATGTCGGACCAACACCAATGGTCCAACGAACCACCGTCCGACGCTCTCAAGAGACAAGCACAGTGACCTGCAACGGCTATAACACGGAGCAATGGTCCGACGCTTGCCGTCGAATCCAAGTCCGATCCCCTTTACTGTTCTCTGGACCTCTCTAGATGCGTCAGACTGATGCACGCATTGGTCCGACGCCTCCCGCTCTTCGGTCCGACGCTGACTGGGAAACGCCAAGGCACCATCGGACGCTGGCTGATGGTCTGACGCCCATCCAGCCAGGGTCCGACGCTCCCTGTAGTGCCGAGAAGCACCCAGGGGCGGCCACGTGTCGTCAGACGCTAGCCATTGGTCCGACGACCATATTAGCCAGAGTCCAACGTCCTCTTTTTGATCAAAACTTCGCCTAATCGAAAACTTTCTGAAACGAAGTTTGATCCTCTCTCTCTCTCTCAAGGGTCTTCCTGGGTTGTCTAGAGCTATGTTGGACAAGTGTGCATCACATCTACACTCTTTAACCTTGCCCTAAGCCAAGTTACCCATCCAAACCCCTCTTAATAGTACGGTCAAAGTGAAAAACAAAACCTAAGACTACTCCAAGTGTCTCTCAACACCAAACGACACTTGGCACTAGCCTGTCACCGTCTTGTATTCCATCATTTGAAAACCGAATCAATTTCCATCGCTAGGGGCTTGAACCTACATGTTATTATGACCTAACCTCTAGGTTATCCTGCAAAACACACGTTAGTCATAATAACTTCTTTGTTGTCATTAGTCACCAAAACCACTAGGGACTAGATGCTTCAGTCCTTCTCCTCCCAGTGGGTCCCTCGGTCTTGTCTGTTGCTATACTAGCGTGTGTGTATGATGAACCGGTCATGGATTCCTATTTTACCAGTACCATGGTTAGGTCAAACAGGGCGGGTCATAGTTGACCTGATGCAGGGCCATTCCTAGTTAGGCAGCATAGTGACCCCCTGATGGGGTGACATAAGTGTCCCAATTATGGCCAGTCGCAATGGGGAATCATGTTGTAGTGCGTTCGTGCTCCTGTTGAGAGCAGAGGCATGTGCCAGCGACCCTTTTCTCATACTAGAGTAGTTGGTGGTCCCGTCAGCTTTCCTGGGTTCCCGCCTGACGCAGTCGGAGTCGGGCGAGGCGGAATATCCTTCCAAGAAGCGGGATATTCTTTCCAAGAGTCGGAGAAGATAGAGTCGTCTCTTGAAGGGTTAGGTGAGACGGAGTCATCCTCCGAAGGGTCGGACAGGATGGGACTCATCCCTCCGGGGGGCGAATGTGATGGAGTTGTTGCACGGAGTGTCGGGTGAGACGATGCCCACAGCTCTGAGGGTTGGATTTACACGACCCCCCTCTAGAGGTCGGATAAGGCGAAACTTGTTTCCCAAGGGTCGATCTAAGTGGAGATTCCCCGTGGGTGGGTGGGGATTGAATGAGGCAGAAGCTCCCTGTTTGCACCAGAATTTGGATGATGCCCGGGTGGCCGGTTGCAAAGAGGATAGTGGATCGAAGGGCTAAATCGGATATTTGTTAATACCGGCAAAATTGAGACGATCGGAAGATTGAATCGGATATGCGCTGACAGGTGTGCTGCGGAAGCCAGGCTGAGCAAAGAGAAGATCGGGTAACTAGCACGATTGGCAGAGGTATGCGTCCGCGCCAACCATAAGTGAGTGATCAAGAAGCGGGCCCACAAGAAAGGAAAGGCTGGGCTCCATGTTATCTCAGAATTAGGAAGTTTTATTGTTTCCTTATTTTTAACTAGGATTTTCATTCAGTTGGGATTTTTCCTTCTAGATACCAGGTATAAATATAAACCCGGCACATTGTAACACACCAACACAATCAATACAATAACACCTTTCGGGTCCGGCCAAAACCTTAGGAGTAGTGTGACAGAACCTCCTAAGCTATATGACCCACTTGCACCTGTCGTTGTCTCAAAGATCTTCGACAGTCGTGCAGGTGACCCACATAACCTAAAAGGGTCTGCCGGGTTTACACGAAAACCTATTTTCTCCGAACAGGATCTTAATTGCGAAGTGATTACAGAGTACAACATTTCATATAAATTATATAACTCAGAGTACAAGAGCGGAAGACTTAAAATATTACATGTGATTACAAACCAGTGTTCTTAATAAAACATAAGTATGATTATTACAAAACCAAAATACGAGTAGTGGCAGTAGGTAAGTAGCTTATACAACATATATTACATATTATCCCTGCCCAAGGGATCAAATACTCACTCACTATCACTATCCTCCTTGACCACTTCCTCGAACACCGTCATGCCGCAAGGTCCAAGACAGACCTTGGGTTGCTGATTTCCTGCAACATAGGGTTAACAAACCCTGAGTATAAGGGGTACTCCGCAGGACTTACCCGACTAAAAATTGGGGAGAAAAATCAGGAATGCAGGCTGAGGGGAATCAAGGAGAGGCTTTAGCAAGAATCAAAGAGTTTTGAAGAAAAGCTCTCTAAGTTAGCTTAAAACTTAATCCTGAATCTAGATTGATTCATTAAGATAATCTCCACAATCACCCATTTCCCACATCTTTTACCTAGTTCCGAACCACTCTTCGCTGTAAGTCAGTGTATCAAGTCTCCATTATCCGAGGAGCAACGACGATTCGAATCGATTGAAATACCCAGCTGAGAATCCCTATCCACACTGCATATGTAGCACTTAAGCTTGCATATACCAACCCCGCCTACCACGGCTTTTCCAAAAACTTGAACCGGTCCTGTGCTACCCGAGAGCATAGTACTCCTCTCCTCTCCAGGCGCGCCGGCCACGAGGGCACACGATACTCTCGCCATCTCTCCACTTCCAGTGCGTGGTTGTCGGTTCAAGTAGAGGAGCGACTGGAGTCAGAGGCTTTTCGTAGTATGTGGCTAGTTAAAAAGTCTTGATCACAGTAGGCCGACAACGAATGGTCCGTAATGGATTCTATTTCGTAATAGACAGTCAGAGACACTACATTGAGACTCCTTTCTCAATGCAAGTCTACTGCCCTGTCAAATACTTACAACATTTCATAATAGTATACCCCAAGCATACAAAATATCTTTTTCATAAAAGCTTAACTATTAAGCATGGCTAAGCATTTTATAAATATTTGCATTTAAAACCAGGCATCAAGGGTGATATACAATTTATCAAGGCAGGTAAATGTAGGAAGTAGGTGACAATCAATTCTTATCAACCTAATGCAGTAGATTAACTCAAGTGATAAAAATTTGTAAACACAAGGAGGGGTTAATGCATCGGGGCTTGCCTTGTTGCACGGCGAGGGACGGATCAGGATCAGAACCGCAGATGTCAAATCCTCCGACAGCTCCCGAGGTCTCGTCAACGACGACTTCCCCGATCTTGACACCCTCGGTTTCGGTCACTATACGTGATAATGATGCATGCTTATTGACGGTGCAAATGATATGATTGACAAATAAACAAATGTTAATTTAATAACCTCGAGTACAACTTTCCTTCACGGTAAAGTTGTAATCAGGATCTCACCTAGCAGTGTTAATGTTACATAATTATTTCATTAATTATTTTAACAGTCATAGAAAGCCGCAATTAGCACGACCCTCAACACTAAAAAAATGCTTAGGATCAATTTAGAGTTTTCTGATCCTAAGTCTTCACACAATCCCAAAATGTCACACAAATCCTAAAGAGATTAATATTAAATCATTTTATTTATTTATTTAATTAGAGGTAATTTACCAAATAATTAAATTTCATCCAATTGAGCTACAGATTTTTGTGGAGGTAGCTCACTGGTCAAAACAGCTACACAATTAATTTCATAATTTTTGGATTAATATTTTGAGCTATAAAATCATGGAAAAGCCATTTCTTAATTTAAATATCTATTTTTATCACAAACAGATGATGCTCAAAATACAAATTTTATATTTTTCATAAATACTACATTAATCAGAGAAGCTATACCATTTATTCCGTGATTTTTGGTGCTATACATTAATTCATACAAAATTAGCAAAACTGGCAACTATTCATTCTCAGAAAAAAGGAAAGAATATTTACTGAGGGTTACTGGGCTGACTCGGCCAGACCCAGCAGATCCCAACTCGGGCTTCTTCTCCCTTCTGCTCAAACAGAGCAGTGCAGACAGAGCACGCACGCGCGTGCGGCGGCTGCCCGCCACGGAGCTCGTCGGTGGCGGCATCCTTGGCGAGGGCAAGGTCCTAGACAAGGTCTCCGCAAGCACTCCCACCTATCTAGACTACTAGAGTGTAATCCAGAGCACCAACGGGAGCTAGCAGGCGGCCATGGCGGCCCGGTCAGCTCGGCGATGGCGGCGCCACCCGTTCCGGCGGTCGCAAGGGTTCCAAGACCCAAATAGCTAACCCTAAAGCACCAAGGAGCTCACCAAAGCGTGATGCTTGCGCTGGTTCGACGAGAAGACCGTCGGAGGAGAGAGCTCGACTGCGACCGCGGCCTCGGCGGTGTACTCCGGCGGCAACAACTCGTTCCGGCGTGTCTGGAACACGAAACACCAAACGGTCTAGCCTAGGATGTTCACTGAGCAACGGGGAAACGGAGACGTGCAACGAAATGACTCAAAGCTCACCGAATCGACCTAGCTACGACGAGCAGATCGCGGCGGCACCTTGCCGGACTCTGGGAAGACGACGACGCACCGGCAACTCCAGCAAAGAGAGGACGTGTATGTAGGCTCTACGGGTGCGCTACAAGATGGCGAAGCTATGTGCGCGATCGATTTTACATGAGAGTGATCGGGGACGGCGAATTCGGGACGAGCAATGAGCTCGCCGGCGACGAGCCGAAAAGGGAAAAGGGGAGAAACGAGCTCGTTCTCGAGCTTATAAGGAGGAGGTGGGATTCCGGGCGAGTGCCACGCTGCCCTGCCCTTGCCACGTCCTAGGGCCGCGTGCCCACGCGCGCTGCAGCGGTGAAAGGCGGCGGCTGACGAAGCAGACAGGCGGTGGACTCTGCTCTCCCGGTTACTGTAGCAGAGTTTTATCCGAATTTCGTTTTTGCAAAATTACTTTCGTTTTTATGTAGGAAGTCAAAAATATCCCAAAATAAAAGATGTGGGGAATTCAATTCTGAACAACTTTTATACTCAAAATATTTTAAAATTCGGAACATTTTTGAAATTAATTAAAAGGGGTAATTAGTCTTCTTCTAATTCGAATTAAATCTCAAATTTTTATTGAACAAGTTCAAAATCTGTAAACATCAAAGTTGCTCAGTTTATTAAGCTTTACAACTTTTATTTAATAACCAACTTCAGATTCCAAATAATTTTTGAATTGAAGTTTTGAATTCAAATTTGAGGATAGTAATTCAAGTTTAATTCAAATTTTTGAATAGTAACCTGAGAAACTTTATATACCAAAGTTGCTCTATTTAATAAGAGCTACAACTTTGCTTTAAGGACCAAGGTCCAATTCCATATATTTTTAAAACTAGGGTTGTAGCTCATTCGAGGGTTTTAAAAATTAATTCGCGGCTAATTTCACTCTATTGCCCTAAGCACAAGCCATCAATATAAATTTAAATTTATTTTAGTTGATGCAGTGCAAAATTAATAGCAATCACAGATGACATGGAATGCTTCATGTTGACATGCCAAATTTTAGTTCAGTAACACAGTGGTGTTATAGCCCTTCCCCCTTAAAGAAATCTCGTCCCGAAATTTAGTAACGCTAAAAACCCTGGGTTGAGTAGTGGAAAGATAATGTGTCACATAAACACATTTCTTTCATTTCTATAGAGAATAGGTGGGGAAGTTTACATTTTTTTTACAAAACAGAAGAAAATAGATCAAACTATAGGGAAGCATAGAACTCCGAAAAGTTCTCAGACAGAAAATCTTCGGATTTTCATGTAGCCTCTTCTTCGGAATTCTGACTCCACTGAACTTTATACCACTTGGTGGTCATTCTTCGAGTGACTCGATCTCTTTGGTCCAAGACTCTGATCGGGTACTCTGCATAGGTCAAGTCTGACTTGAGTTCTACCCCTTCAAGGTCGATGACTCGATCCGGCACTCGAAGACATTTCTTCAATTGCGACACATGAAGTACATTGTGAACCTCTGACAATTGCTCAGGCAATTTCAGTTGATACGCTACAGGTCCACACCTCTGTATAATTTGGAACGGGCCAATGTAGTGCGGGGATAGCTTTCCTTTAACCCCAAAACGACTGACTCCCTTCATAGGTGAGACTTTCAGGTACACATATTCTCCTACCTTGAGTGCTAGAGGTCGACGCCTCCTGTCAGCATAACTCTTTTGGCGAGACTGTGCCGCCTTCATATTAGCTCAAATAGTTTGAAATTTTTCTTCGGCTTCTTTAACCATGTTGACTCCAAAGAACCATCGTTCCC
The DNA here is from genome assembly GCA_038502445.1 of Eremochloa ophiuroides. Lineage (NCBI taxonomy): Eukaryota > Viridiplantae > Streptophyta > Magnoliopsida > Poales > Poaceae > Eremochloa > Eremochloa ophiuroides. Next base: position 50,550,329 of record JAHLJS010000003.1, read on the forward strand.
CGGGTTCAGACCAATTCAGCGGGGTTCGACATCTGCGACCATATACTGCTTCAAACGGTGCCATCTTGATGCTTTCCTGATAACTATTATTATAAGAAAATTCTATCAAGGGCAAACATTCATCCCAACTAGCCGAATAATTGAGAACACAAGCTCTCAGCATATCCTCGAGAATCTGATTGACTCTCTCAGTTTGACCCCCAATCTGTGGATGATAAGCAGTACTGTGCAGAAGCTTGGTACCCATGGACTCATGGAAGGATTTCAAAAAATTAGAGACAAACTGTGTACCTCTGTCAGACACAATAGTCTTCGGCACTACATGAAGTTTCATAACGTTATTGATGTATAAGCTTGCATACGTTGCCGCGGTGTATGCGAGCTTAACAGGTAGGAAGTAGGCTTGTTTGGTGAGGCGATCTACAATAACTATGGGGGTATAGACCCATATACCCGCATGGCGGAACATGGGCCAAGTCTTCCGATCAGGCTCGGACTGTCAAGGACGCGTTGTCTATATGATCTCCCAAAGATCATGCATATCTGCCGAAGACTTGGTGGATAAGGAAATAGCTTTCCTAGTATTTAGCCGATTAGTTTCCTTAACTGGTTAGGATTGTAATCTATTATGTATGGTAAAAACCGACTTGTAACCCTACCCCCCAAACTATATAAGGCGGGTAGGGGACCCCCTCAACTCAGATCATCTCATAGCAATACAATACAGCAACATACAGGACATAGGGTATTACGCCTCGCGGCGGCCTGAACCTGTATAAATCTCGTGTCTCACGCTTCCAGCGTAGCTCTTGCTCGTCTCAGGCGCACCTTCACCGATCAATCTACTACCTTGGGCATACCCCTCGGTAGACCATCGCCAGTATTCTGTTGACAGTTGGCACCCCAGGTAGGGGGTGTACTTACTGATTCATGGCGAACAAGGTGATTTTTTCAAGCTCCATCGAGCTCCCGACACCGGGCCAGATCTTTACGGTGGGATCCATCACCTGGATCATCGGTACTGATGGCAAAGGAAAGATCCTGGATACGGCCCAGATCGCATCTACTCGAACTCCTCCGGCAAACTCCGCCTCGGCAAGAAAGTTGCCACGTTACACCCGGAAGGCCATCAAGAACAACAACCTGATCAGATCCATAGATCGGATCTCCCAAGGCCTGTCTGAGAGTCTCCAAATCCTGGAGTCGACTGTAGATCACTTTCAGCACCCATCGACGACACAACAATCTTCTCCGCTTGGCCAGGACATGACTTTGGCCATCACAGTCACTCCTCGGGGGCGCGTCGTCGAGCTACAGCCCCGAGCTGTCGCGTCTTCGAGGGCCTCCGACCATGACCTCTCGAGTGGCTATATGCTGTTTGGTCTTCGGAACGCGGCCTCCAGTTTGGCGCATCTACTACGCTCCTCTGACCACGCCTCCTTCGAGCACATCACCAGCAGCTCCAGCTTCATCATCGCCGACAACGGCTGCTCCGACCACGACGACGTGGACAACGGCGATCTCACTGATCTGCCACCTCCCACTGGACGGTTCTTCGGCGGGCCCGTCCTCGCCGTCAGCAACGACAGCGCTCCTCCTCCGAATGAAACAGAAGAGGCTCGAGCAGCCCACGAGGGGAGGAACGCCCACCGAAGACGGCGTCACGAACTGCAAGCCGAGGCAAGAAAGTCCACCTTGCGGAACTTGGAGCCAGAATTTGATCTGGTCGGTAAACACCGGGTCTACAAAACTCCAAGTGTAAACGTCGCCGTCGTGATAGAAGAGGTCAAAAGATTGGGTTCGACACCTGGAGTGGAACGCCTTACGGCTTACCTCCAGGCAGCCCAGGTCCAGATCAACGAAGAACGCCAGTTCCCACCTCCATCACTTTCCACTGCGTTAGCCACCGAGATCATCCACGATGATGGTGGTCACTCTCGCGGCGGCTGGAGACGTCGTCGCCAAGATGGAGACCAGGAGGTCAACCAGTCCGACCTCCGAGAAAAGCTGAAGACCAGAGATCTCCGGGGGCGTATCGAGAATCGGAGGGAAGCCAGGCACTCAGCAGAGACAGAGCGCCGCAAGGAATATGATGAGGCGCACGGCCCCCCGATCAACGACAAGAACGCTCCCAGACTCCCCTTCACGGCAGAACTCCAGGCGGTACGCTGGCCGCTGAACTTCAAGGTCATTGGCGTCGAGGCCTACGATGGCATGGCCGACCCTACCAAGTGGCTTACCGTCTACGAGATCACGGTCAAAGCCGCTGGGGGAACTCTGACGTCATGGCGAACTACTTGCCAGTTATGCTCAACACATCTGCCAATAACTGGCTGCTGAGCCTAAAGCCGAACTCCATCGATACTTGGGACCAGCTGCGGGAACAATTCATCAACAACTACAGCGCCACTTGCAAGCAGCCTGGCACAAAATATGATCTGGAGAAGATTCAGCAGTCGTCAAGAGAATCATTGCGGGATTATATTCGGCACTTCTCAGAAACCAGAAATAACATTCCAGGCGTCACAGATGCCGAAGCTATCTCCGCTTTCATACGTGGCCTCCGGCCCGATGAGGAGCTCCAGAGGAAGTTGTACCGCAGCAGACCAGATTCCATCGCCGAGATGCTGCGCATCGCCAACAAGTACGCCGAAGGAAGCGAAGCGGCCCGCCACTCCGTTCACAGTCGTCTCCACTTCCCCGACTGACCACGCCGCGAGGACGCCGACCATCGATCTAATCGACGCCATGATGAACGAGGAGCTCGGCGAGACCATCACCGTGGCGAGCGCAATCGCCGTGACCAACATCGCTACGATCGACGTCACCGCGATGAACCAGAAGGCTCCAGAGCTAGAGAAAGATGTCGCCACTACCAAGTCTACAACACCCGACCAGCTCCAAAGCGTAATTACGAAGAAGCTTATGACAAGCCCCTCGACAGTTAATGCCCGATCCACAAGTTCCATAAGCCTACCATGAGGGAATGCTATGGCTTCTCCTAGGCGTTCCAAGAAGAAGACAAGAAGAGGGCTCGCATTGAGTCCGAGAGAGCCAAGCGCGATGATAACAACGACCAGCCTCCAGGCTTCACTGAAGCTCATCGCATGGTCTCCACAATCATTGGTGGCCGCATAGCCATGGAGTCAAAGAGAGAGCAGAAGCTCATCACCAGACGCGTCAACTCCGTCGCCAACCATGACGCTCCCATCACCGACCCGAGATTCCCCCCTTGGTCTAACAAGGCCATCACTTTCAGCAGAGAAGACCAGTGGACGGAGAACCCATACCTAGGGCGCTTCCCACTGATCCTCGACCCGCTGATACGCAAGACACGCTTCCGCAAGGTGCAGATCAACGGTGGCAGCGGCCTCAACATCTTGTTCTCAGGAGCCGCCAAAGAGCTCAGACTCTGAGCAGAAGATTTGGAGCCTACCACGGCTCCATTTTGGGGAATTGTTCCAGGGCAGCCCTCCTACCCCCTGGGATAGATCAATCTGCCTCTCCAGTTTGGGACACCACAGTGCTACCGCATCAAGCACATCGACTTCCTGGTGGCCGACTTCAACGCCGCGTACCACGCCATACTCGGTCGTCCAGCTTTGGCTAAGTTTGGGGCCATCTCCAACTATACTTACCTCGTCATAAAGATGCCGACGGAGACCGGCATCCTTACGGTCCGCTCCAACCTCCAAGCCACATACGACTACGAAAAGGAGGCCATCGCCATGGCAGAAGCCACCGACGTCTCCATCCTGATGAATACGTGCACGGTGGACGCACAGAAGCTGGCGCCCGAGGAACAGATCATCCCGGAGAAGACCCTGCCCAGAGCTGCTATCAAGAGCAAGGAGACAAAGGACATCGTCCTCGTCCTCGGTGACCCGAGTAAAACTACTCGCATCAGGGCAGATCTCGATCCCAAATAGGAAGACGCGCTCGTTAGCTTCCTCAGAGAGCACGTCAGCGTTTTCGCGTGGAAACCCGCGGACATGCCTGGCGTACCGAGGGAGCTGATCGAGCACTCATTGAATGTCTCGAAGACCGCCAAGCCCATCAAGCAGAAGCTCCAGCGTTTCTCTCTAGACAAGAAGGAGGCTATTAGGGTAGAAATAGCTCGGCTCCTAGCCGCCGACTTTATAAAAGAGGTGTATCATCCCGATTGGTTAGCCAATCCGGTCCTTGTAAGAAAAAGGAATAATGAATGGAGAATGTTTGTTGATTACACCGATCTCAACAAACATTGCCCTAAAGACCCCTTCGGCCTCCCCCGTATCGATGAAGTCGTCGACTCCACAGCCGGTTGCGAGCTACTCAGCTTCCTCGACTGCTACTCCGGCTACCATCAGATCGCCTTGAAGGAAGAAGACCAGGAGAAAACCTCCTTCATTATGCCCTTGGGGGCCTACTGCTACAAGACCATGTCCTTTGGCCTAATGAACGCTGGCGCGACATACCAGCGGGCCATCCAGGCATGCCTCATGGATCTCATTCCCGACATCGCTGCAGCTTATGTCGACGACGTCGTTATCAAAACCCGGAAGGCGGAATACCTCGTCTCCAACCTCGAAGCAGTCTTCGAGAAGTTGGATGAATTCCAATGGAAACTGAACCCCTCCAAGTGCATCTTTGGCGTACCATCGGGCAATCTGCTCGGCAACATCGTCAGCAAACGAGGCATCCTCCCCAACCCAGAAAAGATCGAGGCGGTCACGAGAATGAAGCCCCCGACCAACGTCAATGATGTTCAGAAGCTCACCGGATACATGGCGGCCCTAAGCCGATTCATCTCCAGGTTAGGCGAAAAAGGCCTACCCTTCTTCAAACTCCTCAAGGCAGGCGAAAAATTTGTCTGGTCGGAAGAAGCCGACCAGGCCTTCAAGAACCTGAAGCAGTTCCTAGAACATCCCCCGCTCCTTACAGCTCCCAAGAAGGACAAAAATCTGCTCCTCTACATTGCCGCAACAAGCAATGTTGTCAGCACGGCGGTAGTCGGCGAACGGGAGGAAGACGGTCACGCATATCCAGTTCAGCGACCAGTTTATTTCATCAGTGAAGTTCTAAACGAGTCCAAAGCTCGCTACCCGATGGTCTAGAAGCTGATTTACACTATCCTCGTCACATCATGCAAGCTCCGCCATTATTTTGAGGCTCATAAAATCATAGTGGTCACCCCCATCCTCTCGGCAACATCCTATGCAACAAAGATGCCAACGGCAGAATCATGAAATGGGCCGTGGAACTGGGGACTTATTCTCTGGAGTTCCACAGCCGAATGACGAGCAAGTCCCAGGTGTTGGCCGACTTCATCGCCGAATGGACGGAAGTGCAGGAGCAAGTACCAACCAAGCACGAGGAACACTGGACGATGTATTTTGATGGGACCCTCAGCATTGGTGGCGCTGGTGCCGGCGTAGTCCTCATATCACCGACCGGTGAACGCCTCCGTTACGTATTAAGAATCTATTTCAAAGCCTCTAACAACGCGGCCAAATATGAAACTGCCATCCACGGCCTACAGATTGCCTCCGAACTCGGCATCCGGCGGCTGATGGTGTATGGGGACTCTGCCTTGGTCATCAATCAGGTGAATAAATATTGGGACTGTAACAGTGAGAAGATGGACGCCTACGTTGCCGCAATCAGAAAACTTGAAGGAAAATTCTTGGGCATTGAGTTTCACCACATCGTCCGAGCATAAAATCAAGCAGCCGACGAGCTATCTAAGCTCGGTTCATCGCGCGCTGATATTCCTTTCGGTGTCTTCGTCCAAGACTTGATCCACGCCTCCATCCCTGAAGAGGAAGAGGTCGAAGCGCATCCGTCCGGTCAAGTAGCAGCCTGCATCTCGGATCCTACGGATGATTGGATGGCACCCTTCATTGCCTATCTGCTCGAGGCCAAAATCCCCGAAGACAAGATAGAAGCAGAACATCTTGTGAGACGATCCAAGAACTACGTCCTTGTCGACAATAAGCTCATGCGTAAAAACGCTAAGAGCGAAGTATTCCCGAAGTGCGTCACGCGTGAAGAGGGCATTAAGATACTCCAAGAAGTACATGGAGGCAGGTGCGGCAACCACGCAGCTTCACGCACCCTGGTCAGCAAAGCTTTTCGAGCTAGATTTTACTGGCCTACTGCAGTCTAGGACGCCAAAAAGATTGTACGACACTGTGAGGTGTGCCAGTTTTTCGCAAAGCAGATACATGTCCCAGCGTAGGCGCTACAGACCATACCTGCATCCTGGCCATTTGCTACTTGGGGACTCGACATGATAGGTCCTTTCAAGGTGGCTAAAGGGGGCTACCGCTGCGTATACGTCGCCATCGACAAATTCTCCAAGTGGATTGAGTACAAGCCGCTGGTGAAGGCAACAGCGGCCAAGGCTGCAGAATTCTTCAACGACATCTCTCATCGTTTTGGCCTTCCGAATAGCATCATCACCGACCTAGGAACTACCTTCACTGGAAGCGACTTCTGGGATTTCTGCGACGAAAGGAGCATTGTGGTAAAGTATGTCTCGGTGGCTCACCCTCGAGCTAACGGACAAGTCAAAAGAGCAAATGGAATGTTGCTCGACGCCCTCAAGAAGCGCTTACATGAAGTCATCGAAAGAAGCCCAGGAAACTGGATCAACGAATTGCCAGTAGTCGTCTGGGGTCTGAGGACATAGCTTAGTCGCAATACTAGTGTATCTCCATACTTTATGGTCTACAGATCAGAAGCAGTGCTACCAGCCGACGTCGCTTTCCGAGCTCCTAGAATTGAGAACTACAACGAAGAAAGATCCGATGGCGCACGAGCAGAGGACATCGACAGACTCGAAGAAGAACATCTGGCCTCTTGCGTACGCATGGCCAAATACCTGGAGGGGATGCGATGGTATTATAACCGGAATGTCAACGGCAGATTTTTTGTAGTCGGTGACCTCGTCCTTCAGTGCAAGCAGAGCAAGGAGGGCATGCACAAACTCTCCTCTCCATGGGAGGGACCATACATGATCAGAGCAGTAACTCGGCCAGGCTCGTACAGGCTGTGCGACCTCGACAGCGTCGACATCCCCAACTCATGGAACATCGAGCATCTACGTCGCTTCTATCCTTGACAGCGTGTCAAGGCAGATATGTGTATTTTTGCTTCATTACTTTAATAAAAGTCATATTGCATCGATATACATGTATGTCTACAATTGCAGATCAATAAGTTTGCTGTCAAAGCGTAAGCCCCGCACCTGCTCGGGCAGCACCTCTTTGCCAATGTGTAAGCCCCGCACCTGCTCGGGCAGCACCTCTTCGCCAATACGTAAGTCCCGCACCTGCTCGGGCAGCACAATTACGGCTACGTGTAAGCCCCGCACCCGTTCGGGCATCCCAGCCGCGTCGACGCGTAAGCCCTGCGTTCAACAGGCCGCCTAATCTCACCACTCCATCGACTGCCCCGATAAATTCGGGAAGCCTTCGCCCACGATAAGCGTAACCCACGCCAGGTGCGGGCAGCTTCGCCACCACATAAGCCCCAGGGACGCCTAGGCCGTTAAGTCTTCGCTAACACATAAGCCCCGAGGACGCTTGGGTAGGTTAGCAGCGTCTCCAAAAGCCCCGACAAGAGTGCAGGCACCGGATGCGGATCTCTCCAAAGAGTTATGTACTCTAGCTACTTGCCGACCAATACGATAAATCTCGATCAAGATCGAGCGCCGGAAGTCACATAGGATCGCCTACGAATCTCCAAACACTTAACGATTTTATCGAAAATAAAAGCAAATTCATATGAACTTCGTCTGAGCAGTTCTTGATCAACGTGATTAACAAACTGTTTACTGCACAAAGAAAAAATGCTTTCTTTTATAGGTGATGTCACGTGTTCTCCGTGGGGAATAGCTACATGTCCGCCGCTGGAAGTTCCGCCGCGGGCTTCGCTTCTTCTTCAAGCAGATCTTCCTGCTGCTCGGTGGTTCCGCGGGCATAACCCGTCTTCACCCTGTCATTGCTCATGCTGGGATAATGAGAGCACACCACGCCGAGCACGTGGGCTGCCACATTCTCCGCCACGTCGGTACAAAAAGTCTTGAAATACCGCAATGCATTACGACTCCGGTGAACAATATCAAAGGTTTGCGGTGCTTCAGCGGGAGTATTGCCAGGTGCATATTCAATAATGTCCAAGACAGGCTTAATGCTTTCTGCAACAGCTTCATAGCAGTCCTCGGCAGACTCGAGACGCTGCGACAAATCATTCATTTGCGCCCGCGTTCTCTGCTCCATAATTGATCACAAGGAAAGATATAGATTACAAGTCTCGACATAAAGCAACGAAGCATTCTACAAGCAAAAGAAAACTTACCCAAGCGGCTCTCTTCATTCCTCTGAGCAGCTTCCCGCAGCATCGTCACTTCCTTCTCCGTTTCTTTGGCTACAACAAGGAAGACAGTGGATCAACATTATCTAGAAAGAACAGAATCGAAGACCTAAAGAAGCTGCATACCTTAATTCACGGCTCCATCAAACAGTTCTTTCGAATCTGCACGACAAGACCTCAGAATTAAGGAGCAAGCAAGAGCCCAGATAAACTAGCTAGTACAGCAATGGCTTCCATACCTTTGTTTCGCCTGCAACAGCTTCTCCTCGGACTCCATAAGATCACTGCAATGCAATTGCAGTGTATCACGTTCCTCGCAGAGGTCCTTCATCGCTTCTTCCAGGCGTGCGGTCTTCTTTTGCAACCTCTCGTTCTCGATTGTGAGGCCTACGGCGCGTTGAAGTGTCTTCCGGCGATCCTCCGCCGTATCATGCACCGCCTGGATGAAATAGACGAGCACGATGAGAAGCAGCCGAAGAAATCCCGAAGGTAAATACAATAAGGAAGTTAGTACCTGAACTCGCAAAGACAATTGCCCCAGCCGACGGAGCACTTCCTCATATCGGCGCGGGTCCCAGCAATATCGGCTTTCAAAGCCTCTAGTTCTTTGTCCGCGGCTCTTTCTTCCGTGATGACGGCATATTCGTCACCAATTCTCCTCAGGGTTCGAAGTACTACTGGTGGAGCTTTGCCTACAGCTTGACGAAAAATCTCTTCCACGTCGAGGTCCGGCAGTGCAGTGCTGGTGGATGGTCGCTCGGGAACTTCAACAGAGGGGCTTCTGGTATGGGCACTTGTCCCCTGATTACGATCGTTGGGTGGCACCGGTCCAGGGGCGTCTCTCTCCGCTAAATTATCTCTTCTGGCGTCCTCGGTCTGCTCCTCTGCGTCCTGACATGTGGACGGAGGTGGCGGCAGCGGCGTCGGTTCACGCAGGCCTACGGATGATGGCGACTGATTTAGCGAGCCCAAAGCCGGCTATTGGTCCGAGATGTTCGGCGATTCATGGTCAGAAGGCCACCCGGCGGCGACTCCACCACCATCTCCACTCCTCGGTGGCTCATTGTCATATATTCCCTCACTTGGCATCTTTTCAACATCTTCAGTCGAGGCATCCCTGGAAGAGGTGGAATTCATGACTAAAGATAATCGCAGCAGCTCCTCGACGAAAAAATAGCAAGACATGCATGCTTACAGTTCTGATCGACGGCGTTTCCGACCAGAAGTTCCCTCGTCTGTAGAGTTTTTGGCCGGGGGAACCTCCCCTTTTTGTCGTTTCGGCCCTGGCTCTTCGTCATCGCTTGAGTCGGGGATCACTACTTGGCGACGGGGCAGCTCATCGGATATCTTAACTGGTTTTTCTGGCTTCCGAGCACTGCCGCTTGATGATCCAGGCTTCTCCGACACAGCTTGCTTACCGCGAGATACTCGCTGAGACAGAGTTTCAAGGTCTTCTTCAATGTCGTCATCTTGTGGATCTCCTGAGAGCTCTACAATCTCTTCTTCTTCGTCACCAGGACGGAATCGGCGGTCAGGGATCATGCCCTGAGGCCACTTGGCGATCGGGACATCAGAGAAGTAAACTTTACGCTCTTGTCCATGGATCTTCAAACAATCAAATAAATATCAATAAGAAGCAATTGATGAAGAATCTCAAGATGAAAAAAGGTTCTGCGAGCTGACTACCTCTGGAGGTAGAATTTCAATGCGGAATGGTTTATCTTGCCCACGATTGTCAATGTGAACATGATGGTCGAATAGCTCCTCCAACCTTTTTACAGCTTCGGTGGAGGACAATTCATCTGGCACTTCCCTAGTTGGGTCTGAATGTCCTCTCCACTCGAATGCTGGGTGAATCCTATCCTTACACGGCTGCACCCGGCGCCTGATGAAGCTGGCAGCAACGCCAACACCATTCAGATTCATCCCTTTTATAATTTCCAGCAGTTCGTCCACTTGCACCATATCATCTGAAGTAGGTCTGTCCGACCAGCTTGATTTTTTCTCTGGCATCTGATCTACAGCGCTGCAGACGGGAGGATCTTGGTTTGGGATGTAGAACCATCGCTTGCTCTAGTCACGTAGGCTGGTATTGAGTGGGATATGAAGGTATTGGTTCGACATTCCGTCACGAGTTTTGAGATACACCCTCCCGGCAACTCGGGAACCCACACCAGTTGACTTCATGAGCATGAATATATGTCGAAACAGATTGAAATGGGGGAGAATACCAAGGAAAGCTTCGCAGAAGTGGATAAAGATAGAAACTTGGAAGATGGACTGGGATGCAAGTGGCACAGCGAGATCACATAGTAATCAAGAAGCTTTCGCAGGAACGGATGGCAAGGCACACCAAATCCGCGAAGAAAGTAATTGGCAAATACAGTCATTTCACCAATACCGGGCATAGGGTACGGCTCACCTCCTGAAGGCCTCCACCCGGCAATGGCACGATCTGGTAGCAGTCCTTTTGCCACCAACCCCAGAATGGATTTCTCTGTCATCGTGGAGGGTTGCCATTCATTGTCCATGCGGAACTCCCCAGGTTGTGGCTCCTTCGCTTTCTTTGAAGGCACGCGTGTGCTCTTCCTGGGACCCATTTCTTTGAAATCTTTGGAGATTTGGGGTGGCGGAAGGATGAATCGAAGTACTCTTTGAGGAATTGGAATTTGGCTCAAGGTATCTTGAAACCCTAGATGGCGGCGGCTAGGGCAGGCTGGAGCGATTGGTTGTTCAAATGAGTATCGAATGGATTTGTGGAGAAGGCGAACCGTTTCCACTTCGTTTGAAACCCTTCAAAAAGAGCGGTGTGTCCTTTCGAATACCCGCACATAGGGTGGTTGGTTGTTTCCATCGTCAAGATTTTCCGAGCAGTGAATGGCTCGGGGACTTCGTCGCTTCATCAAGTGTTTCCGAGCAGCAGGCCTGCTCGGGGATTTCGTCGTCCCGTCAAGCGCTTCTGAGCAGCAGATCTGCTCGGGGATTTCGTCGTCTCGCCAAACATCTTTGAACAATAAAAGCAACTTGGCTATTTCATCGTTTTCGCCAAGTGTTTCTAATACTGGATGTGTTCCGGTGACTATCGGCAGTTCATTTTCAACATCATCGGGTGAGATCTTTTATTGAAGAATAAATGGAGAACAATCATACAAGAAGAGTACAATCTGGATTTTCTTAATATCGTTCTACTCCGGCCTCCATTATCATCTCCAGTTTTAACGAAAGACTTCCAAGAGCTAAAGAAGGGGTACTATATACACAGCATCTTCACGCCATCGCGTCGAAGACATTTATGATCTGACAGCAACAGTATACAATATGGGAGATAACCTGGAGGGGTAAAGGAGTGGAAAGAAAGGGGTTCGCGGCAGACGATGAAGCTGCTCGGTGATGGATGGGTAACATCGGCCATCAGTCTACATAAGGTTCTGGTTAAAAACCAAACCTTGAAGAACTGGTTGACCTAGAGTGAAGAAGAATCCAGTGAAGACCTCATATGGGATTATGAGAGTAATTTTGCATCACAAGATTTCTTCAAACTGCATCACCAAGCGGCAAGACTGCTACTAACAATAGGATCAGCCTACAGCTGGTCCCTATCACAAGATTTCTTCAAACTACAAAGGAAGTGTAGCATAATTGCCTGGAGGACGCTCAACCTGACAAACTGACAAAGCCATAAACGAGAAGGAACAGGAAGAGAGGGTGTTCAGTACTAGGAGCAAGGAAAATATGCAGTGTGGTTATTTATAAGCAGATGGGAAGCTGAACAGCCACCTGCAATCTCCCAACATCCCAAGATAGTAAATGCAGTGTAACACCCCTGGTGTTACGATAACTAAAACCGGCCATGTCATCATGTGCATCTGCAAATCATCCCGCATAAAAACCTTTTACTATGCATTCACTAAAATAAGTTTTATTTCTACATGTGATTATGCAGGGGTGATCAAAAGTGATTTGATTGTATACATGTTTGTTTGTGTGTATTTATTCAAACCCCATTGGAAATTAAAAACAAAATCATTTTGAAACCCTAAATCGGACCCAAAACCCTAATTTAAAAACTACATGGAATTAGAGATTGGGCCTTAAACAAAAGTTGTAAATCCTTAAAAGTTGAGCAACTTCTATTTGGAGCAATTTTGAAGTTATTAAACAGAATTTCAAATAACTCTACCGATCCAAGTGGGCCGGAACGAGTGGGCCGTCGCGGTGAGCCGCCATGGCTGCCCGTGGTCAGGTCCTAGAGGTCTAGGTGCAGGGCTGAGTCCATAGAAGAGGTACGGGTACTTGTGGGGAGCTCGTCGGGGTGCTTGACCTCGCCGGAGTGGTTACCGCCGGCGAGCCCGAGCGGGCAGCGCGTCGACGCCGCGCGTATGCGCGCGGGCGCTCGGTGCCCGAGCTGGAGAAAGGGGAAGGCCACCGTGGGCCAACTTGGGCCAGCCCAGTCACGCCGAGAGGGAGGGAGAGCAGGGCCTGGCTGGGCTGAGTAGGCCGGCCTGTGTAGCTGGCCCGAGTGCATTTAGTTGTGTTTTCCAATTTCTGAAGTGTTAATAGTGCTAGGTTTTGTTATTTTTGTAGGGAATTATTCACTGCTCGTCAAATCATAAAAATAATTGAGTATCTTTCCTGTGTGATGTAGTTTATATTAAAAATATGAAATAGATATTTCTAGCATTTTCTGTAGGAAATAAAAATGTGCTCTTTAAATAATAAATGATACTTCTATGAATTATATAGCTTAAAATATTAATCCAGAAATCATGAAAATTAGGTAGTCACTGTTTTGTACTGTGGGCTACCTCCACAAAAATTTGTAGCTCATCTAGAAGAAGTTAAATTGTTTCATAATATATGTATAATTATTAATTAATAAAAAAAGAAAACCCTTAATGTATTAGGGTTTTGTATGGCTTTTGAAATTGAGTATTGATCCAAAGTGACCCTTGGCACTTTACTTGTTGTCTAAGTTCATCATTAACCTGTAATTGGGAATTTTTATTAATAAATCATGTAACCTCTACATATCATTAATGATTAATAAGATAAAAGGGGAAACCTAATCACCGTAGGTTTTGTGTGACTTTTGATTGTTTGTCGACCTTGGGTCATTCACTGTAATGATTCTCGGTACCTTGAATGGTGTATTGCGGGAGATATTGAACAAGTTGTGCAACGGCTTTCTATGACTGTTAAAATGGTCAATAAAAATGAAATGCGAAAACACTCTTATGCCTTGAGAGAAATGTTTTGCAACTTCACCGTGAAGGAAAGTTGTACTCAAGGTTGTTAATTAAATATTTGTTCTACATTTTCTATTCATGTCATTCCGCACCACGTAAGAATGCATCATTATTTGACATGTAGTGATCGGGTTATCGGATGGATTTCTTAATTTCTCCCTGACGGAAGAATTATTCATCGAGAGAAGTCAAGTGGGTTTCTCTGGTTTTCTGACAGAAGTGACAGACCTGCAACACAGGCAAGCCCCGGTGCATTCAGCCCCTCTCCTTGTGATTTGAAGATATTTATAACTTGAGTTAATTTACTGCATTAAGTTGATAGGAGTTGATTGATGACCCAATTGCTGCATTACCAACCTTGACCACTGAAATATCTAGAACCCATTTTAAAATAAAATGTTTGAAATGCTTAGCCCTGCTTAAATAAATTAGATTTTGCATAAAATGCTATTTCTGAGCTGTGATATATATGCTAATGATTAATTCATGAAAAAGGGAATTGGTATATTCTCGTTCAGTGGCTGTGCACCTGATCAGTACGTTGTCACCGACGAGAAGGGATTTTCTTGCTTGGTGGTTGTGAATTTGGGTTAGAGTCCCAATGCTTGACCACCGGCGGAAAAGGGGTTTGAAAACCGTTGGGACACCTGTACTTGGGTTAGAGTCCCAATGCAATGTCACCGGCGGAAAAAGAATTAGGGACTGTTCGTTGTAGGCCTGCTGTGATCGAGACTTTACAACTAGCCACATACTATGGAAAGCCCTAACTCCGGTGGCTCTACTACTTGAACCGACAACCACACACTGGGAGTGGAGAGATGGCGAGAGTAGCGTGTACCCTCGTGGCCGGCGTGCCTGGAGAGGAGAGGAGTACTGTGTTCTCGGGTGGCGCAGGACCGGTTCAGGGGTAGAAAAGCCATGGTAGGCGGGGTTGGTATATGCAAGCTTAAGTGCTACATATGCAGTGTGGATAGGGATCCCCAGCTGGGTACTAATCGATTCGAATCGTCATGCTCCTCGGATATGGAGACTTGATCCTTTGACCTACAACTGAAAAGTGGTTCGAAACTAGGTGTTTTGAGAATGATTAAAGAATTTTAAAGTGTGATGATATATGAGAATGAATTTGGAGTTGTGGATTATGATTAAAATAAAATTGAGTAAAATATTGAAATAGGATAGTAATGCTTTTCTGCAAAACCTTTGACTCTTGCTCAAGCCTTACCTTGACTCCCTTTAGCCTGCATTCCTGAGTCTCATTCCTTTTTCTTAGTCGGGTAAGTCTTGCGGAGTACCCCAGTACTCAGGGTTTGTTAACCCCCTGTTGCAGGTGAGCCGAGAGTACAGTCATGCTTCGGGCCGTGCTGGTTGATGGATCGCGCATGGGTGAAGATGGGCATATGATATAACCCTTGGGCAGAGTGTCTAGTTGTATATGCTACTCCGCTACGAAGTGCTGGTTCGGGATAATGTAATTTATATTTGTGAACCTATGTTTATGTAATACTTCCGCACTCTTCACTCTGATGTATATTATTTGTGTAAACGGTTGTAATACTTGCAAGGTCTCTACAATGAGATCCTCGGGGAAGTTAGCGTTTCCTAGGGAACCCGGCAGGCCACCTAGGTCAAGGGGAACTCGTGCAGACTGATCATGGGTCCTTAGGGACAATGACGGGGCGCGTGGGCCCTATGATTAAGGTGGTTCTGTCACATGCAGGGCATTCAATGGGGCAGCTACCAACCAGCCCGTAAAGGCATTTGCAATGAATGGGTCAGTTATTTTGTGAGACAGTAGCTAGAGAAGGAAGACGAATGAGTCAAGGTACTTTACATCTACTCCGACACGTCAGTACTTTTTAGTTTTGTTTGAGAATTTTTCCGTTACTGTTGTCAAACAATCCTGAGCACCAAATGTGCTCGGGGATTCCATTTTCTTCGTCTGTCTGGAGACTTCGTCGGATCGCCAGGTGTTTCCGAGCACTAAAGCTGCTCGGGGACTTCGTCGCATCTCAAGCATTTCTGAGCACCAAAGCTGCTCGGGGACTTCGTCGCCTCGTCAAGCATTTCTGAGCAACAAAGCTGCTCGGGGACTTCATCACATCGTCAAGCGTTTCCGAGCACCAAAGCTGCTCGGGGACTTTGTCGCCTCGTCAAGCGTTTCCGAGCACCAAAGCTGCTCGGGGACTTCATCACCTCGTCAAGCATTTCCGAGCACCAAAGCTGCTCAGGGACTTCATCTCCTCGTCAAGCGTTTCCGAGCACCAAAGCTGCTCGGGGACTTCGTCGCCTCGCCAAGCTTTTCTGAGCACCAAAGCTGCTCGGGGACTTCGTCGTCTCGCCAAGCGTTTCCGAGCACCAAAGCTGCTCGGGGAGTTCGTCACCTCGCCAAGCGTTTCTGAGCACCAAAGCTGCTCGGGGACTTCGTCGCATCGCCAAGCGATCCCGAGCACCAAAGCTGCTCGGGGATTTCGTCGCATCGCCAAGCGATCCCGAGCACCAAAGCTACTCGGGGACTTCGTCGTCTTCATGAGGCGTTTCTAAGCACGGGAAGTGCTCTGGGATTTTTATCAATACCCCTCGTGATTATAAAAGAATCGAAGACTATGACCCTGAAACTACGTGCCTGCATCACCTACTATCAGGCTCGGGGACTAAGTGGATACACTTCACCTACGGTGAAGGTCTTGATTCCAAGGAACCAAAAGTGGATACACTTCACCAAAGAGAAGGTTTTTTAAAATTTTTTCTGAGCTCCTTACATCCGTCTGGTCAAGCAACTTTGAAGATTTGCACCTCCCGACGAATGCAAGGTGCTCGGAGACTAGCTGTGGGGGTATAGACCCATATACCCGCATGGCAGAACATAGGCCAAGTCTTCCGATCTGGCCCGGACTGCCAAGGACGCGTCGTCTATATGATCTCCCGAAGATCATGCATATCCGCCGAAGACTTGGTGGCTAAGGAAATAGCTTTCCTAGTATCTAGCCGATTAGTTTCCTTAACCGGTTAGGATTGTAATCTATTATGTATGACAAAACCTGACTTGTAACCCTGCCCCCCAAACTATATAAGGCGGGCAGGGGACCCCCTCAACTCAGATCATCTCATAGCAATACAATACAGCAACACACAGGACGTAGGGTATTACGCCTCGCGGCGGCCTGAACCTGTATAAATCTCGTGTCTCACGCTTCCAGCATAGCTCTTGCTCGTCTCAGGTGCACCTTCACCGATCAATCTACTATCTTGGGCATACCCCTCGGTAGACTATCGCCGGTATTCCGTTGACAATAACCCGTATTGAATCAAAGCCCCTAGATGTCTTGGGCAAACCCACTATGAAATCCATGCTGATATCTTCCCATTACCTCTAGGAACAGGTAATGGGTGGAGTTCACCTGCTGACTTCATGTGCACAGCCTTTACTCTTTGGCAGGTGTCACATTCAGCAACATATTGAGCAATCTCAATCTTCATTTTGGTCCACCAGAATCGTTGCTTCAGGTCCTAATACATCTTATTGCTTCCTGGATGAATGGAAAATCTTGTTAAGGGCACTTCATTAAGGATCTTTCGACATAACTCAGGAACCTTTGGAACTACTAGAAGATTCTTGAACCATACGACACCATCATCATCAATTCGGAAATAGTCAACTTTCCTAGCTAAAACTTTTTCCTTGATATGTTTAATACCCTTATTTCCTTTCTGTGCAGCAACGATCTCTTCTCGGATAGTCGACTTAATGCTGAGGTTGGTTAAGCTGCCTTGTTGAACCATCTCGATGTTCAACTTTTCAAGCTCATAACACAAAGAAAGGTCTAACGGCTGTTGACACCAAAGGTGACAAACGGATATACCGCAAGCGTACGGTAGTCAATGTAGCTTTTACCGAGAGTATTTCAGGTATGGTATTTTCCACGGGGAACGTGAAGTGAACTAACTAGGGTCAAGACTGTCAGACGGTGATCAAGGATGTTGGTGATCAAAGAGGTTTATAATATAGGTATAGAGAGGTTCTATGTAGCAAGCCATATTCACATATACTTATTCCAAACCTTAGAAGTACATAGCATTTTACAGATTACAATACCAAAATTTATCGCGCTCGTAGCACGACACAGCTTAGTGGTTAACCTAACTTAGATAACTATTCTACATACCCAACCTAAGGTTTGAGCTATCCTAATCAGTGCCGGCTGATGCAGGCATGTTGCTGGACTCGCTGGATTCCTCATCCTGTTCGTCCTAGTCCGCCTCATCAGACGCACCGTGAGGGTGCAGCTGATGGTACAGTCGGTACATCTCCCCGCGCACGTCCTCATTGTGGCGCTCGAGGTCCCTTGCATAAACCTCTAACTCGCGAACTCGAGTCAGGGCAAGGTCCTCCTGCTGTCCCGCGAGGTCACGTTCCGCCATCACCTCCCACAGACGTGTCTTCAATTGGCGCACTTCGATCGCGCCCCTACATCGGTTGTCAAACATCCTGCCGAGACGCTCGTGCAGGCTCTCGATCTCCGCCCACAGCTCAGCTTGGCTGCTGTTGGGAGTGACTCTTGGTGTGATCTGGTGCTGTGGCACACCTTGAGATCCAACCCTCTTGCGAGCGGTGCGCTTGGTACGGGCCATCTGTAGAAGGTAAGCTAGAATTAGTTTAACAAAATTACAGGTTAGCAAGAATAGGTTTGGTTCTACTAAACCCATGCCCCTTTAAGAAGGGAGGTAATTATTATCAACTTAACAATTATGATGCATGCAACGTACTTACGAAACAATCACAAGCAAAACAATAAATTGACTTGACAATAAATTTTTAACATAGGGCTTGTATATCATAAATTCTATTTCCCTACAATGCCAAAGCTCATCAATTTTTACCTTTAATAATTGGTTAAGACAAGATAATAAGAAATTTGGACCAAATTACGAATTAATAATGGATCCAAATTATTTTAAAATTTTGCAAAAAAAGACCCTGCAAGTCTTTGCAATTAAGGCTCCGGTACCAGCTGTGACAGAACCTCCTAAGCTATATGGCCCACACGCACCTGTCGTTGTCTCAAAGATCTTCGACAGCCATGCAGGTGACCCACATAACCTAAAAGGGTCTGCCGGGTTTACATGGAAACCCGTTTTCTCCGAACAGGATCTTTATTGCGAAGAGATTACAGAGTACAACATTTCATACAAATTATATAACTCGGAGTACAAGAGCAGAAGACTTAAAATATTACTTGTGATTACAAACCAGTGTTCTTAATAAAACATAAGTACGATTATTACAAAACCAAAATACGAGTAGTGGCAGTAGGTAAGTAGCTTATACAACATATATTACATATTATCCCTGCCCAAGGGATCAAATACTCACTCACTATCAGTATCCTCCTCGACCACTTCCTCGAACACCGTCATGCCGCAAGGTCCAAGACAGACCTTGGGTTGCTGATTTCCTGCAACATGGGGTTAACCAACCTTGAGTACAAGGGGTACTCCGCTAGACTTACCTGACTAAAAATTGGGGAGAAAACTCAGGAATGCAGGCTGTGGGGAATCAAGGAGAGGCTTTAGCAAGAATCAAAGAGTTTTGCAGAAAAGCTCTCTAAGTCAGCTTAAAACTTAATCCTGAATCTAGATTGATTCATTAAGATAATCTCTACAATCACCCATTTCCCACATCTTTTACCTAGTTTCGAACCACTCTTCGCTGTAAGTCAGTGGATCAAATCTCCATTATCCGTGGAGCAACGACGATTCGAATCGATTGAAATACCCAGCTGGGGATCCCTATCCACACTGCATATGTAGCACTTAAGCTTGCACATACCAACCACGCCTACCACGGCTTTTCCAAAACTTGAACCGGTCCTGCACCATCCGAGAGCATAGTACTCCTCTCCTCTCTAGGCACGCTGGCCACGAGGGTACACGCTACTCTCGCCATCTCTCCACTCCCAATGCGTGGTTGTCGGTTCAAGTAGAGGAGCGACCGGAGTCAGAGGCTTTCCGTAGTATGTGGCTAGTTAAAAAGTCTTGATCACAGCAGGCCGACAACGAATGGTCCCTAATGGATTCCATTTCGTAATAGACAGTCAAAGACACTACATTGAGACTCCTTTCTCAATGCAATTCTACTGCCCTGTAAAATACTTACAACATTTCATAATAGTATACTCCAAGCATACAAAATATCTTTTTCATAAAAGCTTAACTATTAAGCATGGCTAAGCATTTTATAAACATTTGCATTTAAAACCAGGTATCAAGGGTGATATACAATTTATCAAGGCAGGTAAATGCAGCAAGTAGGTGACAATCAATTCTTATCAACCTAATGCAGTAGATTAATTCAAGTGATAAAAATTTATAAACACAAGGAGGGGTTAATGCACCGGGGCTTGCCTTGTTGCACGGCGAGGGACGGATCAGGATCAGAACCGCAGATGTCAAATCCTCCGACAGCTCCCGAGGTCTCGTCAACGACGACTTCCTCGGTCTTGACACCCTCGGCTTCGGTCACTATACATGATAATGATGCATGCTTATTGACGGTGCAAATGATATGATTGACAAATAAACAAATGTTAATTTAATAACCTCGAGTACAACTTTCCTTCACAGTAAAGATGTAATCAGGATATCACCTAGCAGTGTTAATGTTACATAATTATTTCATTAATTATTTTAACAGCCATTGAAAGCCACAATTAGCATGACTCTCAACACTAGAAAAATTCTTAGGATCAATTTAGTGTTTCCTGATCCTAAGTCTTCACACAATCCCAAAATGTCACACAAATCCTAAAGAGATTAATATTAAATTATTTTATTTATTTATTTATTTAATTAGAGGTAATTTACAAAACAATTAAATTTCATCCAATTGAGCTACAGCTTTTTGTGGAGATAGCTCACTGGTCAAAATAGCTACACAATTAATTTCATAATTTTTGGATTAATATTTTGAGCTATAAAAATCATGGAAAAGCCATTTCTTAATTTAAATGTCTATTTTTATCACAAACAGATTATGCTCAAAGTACAAATTTTATATTTTTCATAAATACTACATTAATCAAGCTATACCATTTATTTTGTGATTTTTGGTGCTATACATTAATTCATACAAAATTAACAAAAGTGGCAAATATTCATTCTCAGAAAAATAGAAAGAACATTTACTGAGGGTTACTGGGCCGACTCGGCCAGGCGCAGCAGATCCCAACTCGGGCTTCTTCTCCCTTCTGCTCAAACAGAGCAGTGCAGACAGAGCACGCACGCGCGTGGGGCAGCTGCCCGCCGCGGAGCTCGCCGGTGGCGGCATCCCCGGTGAGGGCAAGGTCCTAGACAAGGTCTCCGCAAGCACTCCCACCTATCTAGACTACTACAGTGGAATCCAAAGCACCAACGGGAGCTAGCAGGCGGCCATGGCGGCCCGGTCAGCTTGGCGATGGTGGCGCCACCCGTTCCGGCGGCCGCAAGGGTTCCAAGACCTAAATAGCTAACCCTAAAGCACCAAGGAGCTCACCAAAGCGTGATGCTTGCGCTGGTTCAACGAGAAGACGGTCGGAGGAGAGAGCTCGACTGCGACCGCGGCCTTGGCGGTGTACTCCGGTGGCAACAACTCGTTCTGGCGTGTCTGGAACACGAAACACCAAACGGTCTAGCCCAGGATGTTCACTGAGCAACGGGGAAACGGAGACGTGCAACGAAATGACTCAAAGCTCACCGAATCGACCTAGCTATGACGAGCAGATCGCGGCGGCACCTTGCCGGACTCCGGGAAGACGACGACGCACCGGCAACTCTGGCAAAGAGAGGACATGTATGTAGGCTCTACGGGTGCGCTAAAAGATGGCGAAGCTACGTGCGCGATCGATTTTACATGAGAGTGATCGGGGACGGCGAATTCGGGACGAGCAATGAGCTTGCCGGCGACGAGCCGAAAAGGGAAAAGGGGAGAAACAAGCTCGTTCTCGATCTTATAAGGAGGAGGTGGGATTCTGGGCGAGTGCCACACTGCCCTGCCCTTGCCAAGTCCCAGGGCCGCGTGCTCACGCACGCTGCGGCGGCGGACGAAGCAGACAGGTGAGCAGCTCGATGGCGTTGCTCTGCTTTGCCGGTTACTGCAGCAGAGTTTTATCCGAATTTTGTTTTTGTAAAATTACTTTCATTTTTATGTAGGAAGTCGAAAATATCCCAAAAAAAGATGTAGGGAATTCAATTCTGAACAACTTTCATATTCAAAACATTTTCAAATTCCGAATATTTTTGAAATTAATTAAAAGGGGGTAATTAGTCTTTTTCTAATTCGAATTAAATCTCAAATTTTTATTGAACAAGTTCAAAATCTGTAAACATCAAAGTTGCTCAGTTTAGTAAGCTTTACAACTTTTATTTAAGAACCAACTTCAGATTGCAAATAATTTTTGAATTGAAGTTTTGAATTCAAATTTGAGGATAGTAATTCAAGTTTAATTCAAATTTTTGAATAGTAACCTGAGAAACTTTGTATACCAAAGTTGCTCTATTTAACAAGAGCTACAACTTTGCTTTAAAGATCAAGGTCCAATTCTGTATATTTTAAAACTAGGGTATTAGCTCATTCTAGAGTTTTAAAAATTAATTCGTGGCTAATTTCACTCTATTGCCCTAAGCACAAGCCATCAATATAAATTTAAATTATTTTAGTTGATGCTGTGAAAAATTAGTAGCAATCACAGATGACATAGAATGCTTCATAATGACATGCCAAATTTTAGTTCAGTAACACAGTGGTGTTACAGCCCTTCCCCCTTAAAGAAATCTCGTCCCGAGATTTAGTAACGCTAAAAACCCTGGGTTGAGTAATGGATAGAAAATGTGTCACACAAACACATTTCTTTCATTTATATAGAGAATAGTTGGGGAAGTTTACATTTTTTTTACAAAACAGAAGAAAATAGATCAAACTATAGGGAAGCATAGAACTCCGGAAAGTTCTCAGATAGAAAATCTTCGGATTCCCATGTAGCCTCTTCTTCAGAATGATGACTCCACTGAACTTTATACCACTTCGTGGTCATTCTTCGAGTGACTCAATCTCTTTGGTCCAAGACTCTGATCGGCTACTCTGCATAGGTCAAGTCTGACTTGAGTTCTACCCCTTCAAGGTCGATGACTCGATCCGGCACTCGAAGACATTTCTTCAACTGCGACACATGAAATACATTGTGAACCTTTGACAATTGCTCAGGCAATTTCAGTTGATACGCTACAGGTCCACACCTCTGTATAATTTGGAACGGGCCAATGTAGCGCGGGGATAGCTTTCCTTTAACCCCAAAATGACTGACTCCCTTCATAGGTGAGACTTTTAGGTACACATATTCTCCTACCTTGAATGCTAGAGATCGACGCCTCCTGTCAGCATAACTCTTTTGGCGAGACTGTGCCGCCTTCATATTAGCTCGAATAGCTCGAACTTTTCTTCGGCTTCTTTAACCATGTCGACTCCAAAGAACAATCGTTCCCCGGGTTCAGACCAATTCAGCGGGGTTCGACATCTGCGACCATATACTGCTTCGAACGGTGCCATCTTGATGCTTTCCTGATAACTATTATTATAAGAAAATTCTATCAAGGGCAAACATTCATCCTAACTAGCCGAATAATTGAGAACACAAGCTCTCAGCATATCCTTGAGAATCTGATTGACTCTCTCAGTTTGACCCCCACTCTGTGGATGATAAGCAGTACTGTGCAGAAGCTTGGTACCCATGGACTCATGTAAGGATTTCCAAAAATTAGAGACAAACTGTGTACCTCTGTCAGACAGAATAGTCTTCGGCACTCTATGAAGTTTCATAACGTTATTAATGTATAAGCTTGCATACGTTGCCGCGGTGTATGCGAGCTTAACAGGTAGGAAGTGGTTGTTTGGTGAGGCGATCTACAATAACCCATATTGAATCAATGCCCCTCGATGTCTTGGGCAAACCCACTATGAAATCCATGCTGATATCTTCCCATTTACCTCTAGGAACAGGTAATGGGTGGAGTTCACCTGCTGACTTCATGTGCACATCCTTTACTCTCTGGCAGGTGTCACATTCAGCAACATATTGAGCAATCTCAATCTTCATTTTGGTCCACCAGAATCGTTTCTTCAGGTCCTGATACATCTTATTGCTTCCTGGATGAATGGAAAATCTTGTTAAGTGCGCTTCATTAAGGATCTTTCAACGTAACTCAGGAACCTTTGGAACTACTAGACGATTCTTGAACCATACGACACCATCATCATCAATTCGGAAACAGTCAGCTTTCCTAGCTAAAACTTTTTCCTTGATATGTTTAATACCCTTATTTCCTTTTTGTGCAGCAACGATCTCTTCTCGGATAGTCGACTTAATGCTGAGGTTGGTTAAGCTGCCTTGTTGAACCATCTCAATGTTCAACTTTTCAAGCTCATAACACAAAGAAAGGTCTAACGGCTGTTGACACCAAAGGTGGCAAACGGATATACCACAAGCGTACGGTAGTCAATGTAGCTTTCACCGAGAGTATTCCAGGTATCGTATTTTCCACGGGGAACGTGAAGTGAACTAACTAGGTTCAAGACCGTCAGACGGTGATCAAGGATGTTGGTGATCAAATAGGTTTAGAATATAGGTATAGAGAGGTTCTATGTAGCAAAAGATATCTGGTCTTGGTTTTCTATGTATAAAGAGGTTTACCACCTCCTCCCTTTACAAGAGGCGACAGGCAAAACAGGAGGAGATATAGCCATTTTGTCATAGTTGGGTTTGCATTATATCTTCATCTTGGGCTTCTAAACTATAAAATTACCTGTTTTGGGTACCTGCAAACAAATACTAACATGTACATGTGGAACCAAGTTATTTGTACCTATGTCACTATGTGTTTGCTTGTTCCTTCCCAAAAAGAGTGTTACCCCCCACACTTGAGTCTTTGCTCGTCCTCGAGTAAAATTTAGAAAAAGAGGTAGAAATGACATATCCAAGATAGTGGTGATCAAAGTTTTCATTTAGCACATAGCTTATACTAGTGGGTTATATGGTATTGTCTAGCATATATCCTTGAGATATTGAAAAATGGAATAACTCTCAAGGAAAAATCATCTTACTTTTTACCTTCTCAGTACTTAGAATTTTTTATATTGGTTTCAAAAAGAAAGCACATAGTTCATTTTTACTCCTCAAATAATACTCTCAAGTCACTCAGTTGTATATGATTCCTTACCAAGGCATATCTTGAGGATGCCTTCTTTGTTTTATCCTACATCTATCAGGCTTATGTGTAGTTCAGGTAGGGATAAATATGGTCGGCATACTTGCATTGCATATATTGTAAAATCAAAACAAGGATCCAAGGAGAAAAATGTCATAGATCTAGATCAAGATGTGCAAGTGTGTGAAAAATGGTAAACTATAATGCTCCTTTATTTGGGATGATCTCTCTCTACTTTGTTTGGGACATGGCTATCTTTCTTTTCTTTTATTCATGAGCCTAGATTTTGCTCATATATATATATATATATATCCTTTTTCTTGGACTTTCACTTGTCCATCTTTTCTTTCTTTTTCATTTTACATAGCCATTGTCTCTTTTCTATATCAACTAAGAGAGATATTTATTAACCTTTAAAACATGGAGCAATTATTCAATGGAAATGGATGGCATGTTGTTGCGTACTTCCAGTGTAGAAGCAGCATATATGTGTGGTGTGTACGTGATCTTGATCTTTGGACTATGACATACTTCTCAACAAGGGTCAACAAGTTTTGATCGAACTCAAAGCAATTGCAAGTAGCATGATTTGAAGGAGTTTCAAACATAATGGTTATATATGGCTTTGGTAGGAATTTTCTCACTATTGAGGAGTAAGTGACACTATGGTTTTATGACGTTTTCAAAAATAAACTTCTAAGTACTTTGAATCGAAAAAGTATGATTCATGAGCCAAGAGTGATCTCACATTTATCAACATCTTAGTCAATATGATTTCCTATCAAGATATTTACCCACAAGCATAAGCATATATGTCAAATTTGAACTTTGTGTCACCTCTACTCTTCAAATGTCATAAAATTTATTCATTTTATTTTGGGATGCAAGATTTCAAGTTTTTATTTTCATTTTATTTAAGAACAAAGAAATGAATTGAATAAATGCGAAATTTGAGAGGGGGAAAGGGTGCAAACCTGCCAGGAAGCATACCTTCGCTGCAGGGAGCCTAGCTGGTGGGACCAGACCACATAGGGTGGTTTGGCCGAACCACCAAATGTGCCGTTGTTCCACCGTTTGAATATCCTCGTCTCAAGTTACACCTCTGCAAAGTTGTTCTACCACTGGACCTTATTTTGTGATTTGTCCGAACCAGGTTTTATGAGTTTTCAGGTCCTATTTGATCTAGCAGACATGTGCACCGTGCCATGTTCGAAATTACAAATTGAGCTGTTGAGGGTGGTCATCCGAAACCCCCACACTTGTTTCTTTTTATCTGATGACACAAGCAGCGAACAACATCAAGTGCAGGTGTTCTGCTGGTGGCAACACACCAATAGAATGCAAAACAGTTTTATTCAATTTCTTAAAATGAAATGTAGGCAAGATTACAATTGTAAAAATCAAAATTAAAAAGGGAAAACTAACTAATGCCTACTTTATTCTAAATGAGTGCTAATCTAAGGAGAAGGTGGGTTTAGGATGTCCTCTTGCCCAATGGCTTTGGCTATACGCTTGAGCTTCGCATTATTGCTAATGCGGAGTGCGCGGAACTTGTCCTCCATATCTAGGTTTGCCATCCTAAGTTCCGACACCGTCTCCTCTAATTCATTGTTCCTCTTTCTAAGACTAGTTACAATTTTCAGCATTTTCTCCATGTCACTTTTCTCCTTCCAATCGTCTTCAAATTGGCCTAGCGGGCCATTGATCGGTGGTGGATCCATCCTCCTCCGAATGGTTGAAGGAGAGTTGGAGTTGGAATCAAGGGATTCCCTCAACTGCTTCCTTTCATCCGAATTGAGAGAGGGGATGAATACCTTCCCTACACCCAGCCCACCACCAATGATCTTGCGGCCTTTAAATACGGTGGGTGTAGATGGAGTGTAGGAGCCGATGCTCTTTGATGAATCTAAGTAGAGAGAGCTGGGACGCTGTTTTGGCATCTCCGGAGCCTTCCCCTTCAATGCCAATTGGCCTGTGGTAGGCCTAATTGGCATGGTGGAACGAACAGGGGGCTTCCGGAGATCCCGTCGCAAAGAGAGGGACCTGGGCGATGATGTGGACCGAGGGGATGGCCGGGGGTTGGTCGGCCGAACCCCCCTAGGGTCGGCCGAACTAGGCTTTCCCCCCAGTGACACTCCGGTCGGCAACAGAGAGTTTAGCGGCTCCACCTCCAGCACATCGACGGCCATTGCTCTCTCTAAGCTCTCGGTTAGGGATCTTTGGGGCTTTGAAGTGCCCTCTCACATGGGGATAATAGCATTTTTGCTGGTTGGAGCCATGGTGGGATTCTCTGGTGTCTCAAGGTCGGAGAAGGATGCTGGAATGGTGAAGGAATGCAGGTGGAAGGAGGAAGGAGGAGAGGAAGAGGTTAAGAAGATGAGTGCCATCGTTCTCCTTTTCGAATTCGCGAGAGAACGCCGGGGGAACGTTGGCACAACGTTCTGGACCGGCTGGGTCGCAACGGATCACGTGGGGTGGTTCGGGCGAACCAGGGTTTGTCTGGTCTGGTCCTAGGAGTGTCACTGCACGCACCGCAAAGGTTCTCCCAGACACGGCATGCTTGAACTGGGGTCATGAGCGGTTCGGCCGAACCAGATTTTGGGTCACCTGGTCATGGCAACGTCTCCACATGTTCCCCTAGTGCACCCCGAAGCGTGACGTGGTCGAGGGGTGTCTCCAAGTGGTTCGGCCAAACCATGTGGTTGCCCCCGACTTCTGTCACGACTCCTGCAGGGCCTTCTGACTATTGCCCACTATCCAAATTTTCAAAACACACCAAAAGTGGGTCGCCCAAACTGGGTTTGGACTGCCCAGTGCACCCAAATTGTTTATTTTAAAGGTTTTGCCACTTGGATAAATTTTGGTCCCAAGTGGTTGCCAAGTTTTGGCTGTCCACTTCTAAATGGGTGTTTTGGGGACCCAGAAAATATTTGAAACCTATCTAGTGATCAAGCTATACAAAATGAGAAAGAAGTAAGACATGTAGATTTTAATTATGTGACTTCATTATCAGGGATAAATTCTATCATGTCAACTTTTTTTTCTATTGGTGCATGTTCATGAAAAACTTTGAGGCGATGACCATTTACCTT
Source organism: Eremochloa ophiuroides (assembly GCA_038502445.1). NCBI lineage: Eukaryota > Viridiplantae > Streptophyta > Magnoliopsida > Poales > Poaceae > Eremochloa > Eremochloa ophiuroides. Next base: position 50,578,260 of record JAHLJS010000003.1, read on the forward strand.
AAAGATGTTGCCGTCGTCGTCTTGAAGCGTGACGGCTCCATGCATTGCTGCATTGATTACCAGGTACGGTCCTTCCCATTTTCTCTTTAGCTTTCCATGGCCAAATAGCTTGACCCTTGAGTTGAACATTAGGACTTTGTCACCAGGATGGAATTCCTTGGGCTTGACCCTTTTGTCATGCCACCTTTTGGTTCTCTCTTTGTAGATCCTGGCATTATGATAGGCTTTTTCTCTCCATTCCTCAAGCTCTGAGATCTGCATCTTTCTATTCCTTACAGCAGAGGGCAGATCCATATTCCATTGTTTGATTGCCCAATGTGCTCTGTGCTCTAGCTCTACCGGTAGATGGCATGTCTTCCCATATACAAGTTGGTTGGTGACATACCAATTGGGGTCTTGTATGCGGTCCTGTATGCCCAGAGTGCATCTGGTAGTTTGCTCTTCCAAGCTGTTCCCATTTCATTGACAATCTTTTGCAGGATGTTCTTGATTTGCTTATTGGAGGTCTCCGCTTGGCCACATGTTTGGGGATGGTATGGAGTTGCAACATTATGCCTTATCCCCATGTCTGCCAAGAAACGTCGGAAGCCTCTATCTATGAAGTGAGACCCTCCATCACTTATGACCAGTCTTGGGGTACCAAACCTTGGAAATATGACTTCTTTGAACATCCTTTTTGAATGTGAAGCGTCTGCGGTTGTGCAAGGCATAGCTTCTACCCATTTGAACACATAATCCACTGCCACTAGAATGTACTCACAACCTTGAGACTTGTGGAATGGACCCATGTAGTCAATCCCCCATGCATCAAATAATTTCACTTGAAGGTTGTTTGTGAGTGGCATTGCATCCCGGGTGTTGATATTCCCATGTTTTTGACATCTTGCATACCTCTTCACATAGTCTTGTGCATCTTTGTACATGGTAGGCCAAAAGAATCCACTTTGCCATACCTTTGCGTGAGTTCTGAATACCCCATAGTGGCCTCCATATTCTGCTCCATGGCATTTCTCAATGATTTTGATTGCTTCATTCATTGGCACGCACCTCCTCAACATTCCATCATTGCAGACTTTGTACAGATATGGCTCATCCTAGAGATGCACCTTACTATCTTGGATGAGTTTCTTTTTGTCTGCCCCCGGTGGCACATATCCTGTGACCATGAAGTTGACAATGTTTGTATACTAGGGGTTGGAGTCCGTGACCTTGAGGAGTGTGTCGTCTCGCAGGAAGTCGTCGATCGACAGATCCTGTTTGTCTTTGAATTGCATTCTAGACAAATGATCGGCTACAGAGTTTTCTACTCCCTTTTTATCTTTAATTTCAAGATCAAATTCTTGGAGCAGTAATATCCATCTTATTAATCTTGGTTTAGCATCTTTCTTAGTGAGCAAGTACTTTAATGCAGCATGGTCAGTGTAAATGATGACTTTAGCTCCAACTAAGTAAGATCTAAATTTGTCTATAGCAAAAACTATGGCCAGCAATTCTTTTTTAGTTGTTGCATAATTTAGTTGTGGCCCAGTTAAGGTTTTATTAGCATATGAGATTGCATGATGTTTCTTATCTTTGGTTTGTCCTAAGACAGCACCTACAGCATAATCACTAGCATCACACATTATCTCAAAAGGAAGCGTCCAATCAGGGGGTTGTATGATTGGCGCAGAGACAAGTGCTTTCTTAAGATAGTAAAAAGAGTCTAAGCACTCATCATCAAAGTTAAAGGATGCATCTTTAGCAAGTAGGTTTGTTAAAGGTCTAGCAATTTGAGAAAAATCTTTTATAAACCTTCTATAAAATCCTGCATGACCAAGAAAGCTATGGACACCCTTAACATTTGTGGGCGGTGGAAGTTGCTCTATGACCTCTATTTTAGCTTTATCCACCTCTATCCCACGCTCGGACACTCTATGTCCTAGCACTATTCCTTCTCGAACCATGAAGTGGCATTTCTCCCAGTTCAAGACTAAGTGCTTTTCCTCACATCTTTATAAGACACGGTCCAGATTCTCTAGGCAGTGATCGAAAGTTCTGCCATAGACTGAGACGTCGTCCATGAACACCTCCATGATTTCTTCAATCATATCGGAGAAGATGGACATCATGCACCTTTGGAAAGAGGCAGGAGCATTGCATAGGCCAAAGGACATGCGCCTGTATGCATATGTTCCATAGGGGCATGTGAAGGTTGTCTTACTTTGATCGTCGGGATGGATTGGGATTTGGTGATAACCCGAATACCCATCAAGGAAACAAAAGAAAGAATGTTTTGCAAGCCGTTCCAATATCTCGTCGATGAATGGTAACGGAAAGTGATCTTTCTTTGTGGCCTTGTTAAGTTTTCGGTAGTCTATGCACATTCTCTAGCCCGTGATGGTTCGTTGAGGGATTAGTTCATTTTTCTCATTTTTCACGACTGTCATCCCTCCTTTCTTAGGCACTACTTGGACGGGGCTGACCCACTCGCTGTTAGGAATAGGGTAGATTATGCCTGCGTGCAAGAGTTTCAAGACCACTTTCTTCACTACTTCTCTCATCGCATTATTTAGCCTTCATTGCGGCTCCCTAGAAGGTGCAGCATCTTTCTCAATTGGGATGCGATGGGTGCAGAGAGTAGGACTAATTCCCTTAAGATCTTGAAGAGAGCAGCCTAAGACAGAGCGGTGTTTTTCTAGAATGGTGATGAGTTTGGAGGTTTCCTCTCAGAAAGTTGGTCACTAATGATTACAGGAGTCTCCCTATCACCATTAAGAAGTGGTTCCCTAAGCCCAACACACCAGCGAAGCCGGAAACGACCCTTGAGGCAGTAAAGCTCTCGCAGATCCAGCTAGCTTCGGACCCGGTCTGAGAGTGTCAGTAACACCTAAGCGTGCCAGTCAATTTGACCTGCAATTGACAAGGAAAAGATAGTAATCAGTAATCACAGGGCGGAACTAACCGGTGTGTCCAGGTAGTTCCAAATGTATGGCTCGAAGAGCCGATGTAATGGGAGATCGACTAGAAAGCCGATTCCGTCATGTTATGAACCGATTGTAGCGAAACATGCATTATAACTCAATTTAACCGATTCAGACATGAATTCAATGATATATACTTGCATTAGACGGAAGTATGCTATAAAAGATGTAGTCACAGTAAGCTAACATGATCATAAGATATCTCAATGTAAAACAAGATGAAATCGGCTATTTCAGCCGATTCAGTGTATACGAGCGACATACAAGTCTATAAAGCAAACAATGTTTCAATTCTCCGGCTAATAGATCTAAATCACAATCTTGCAATAGTGGAGATCGAGCGGATCGAGGCAGTCATGATGAAGTTGCAACATAGATCCGTTAACCCTTAAATCTAGACAATGTTTATTTTATTACTTGAGTGCGACCCGTATCTAATCTAGATCCAAAATACAACCGGCTGGTGCAAAACATTCTATCTTATCAATATAAAACTAATGGCAAACATAATTCGTTGAACATATAGATCTATTAGATATAAGCCGACGTATATGGATCAAGACGGGCAAATTGATGATTGCTTTAAATAATAAACAATAAACATAAGCAACATCGGTAACTTAATGAATCTAGCTAAACCGCCAAATTTAACTAGAGCCGATAACTAATCCATGCATGCAAACTGTCTTAATCTATAGCCTGTCCACCGGATGACGTTAACTAATAGATTAATCAAGCAACAAACATGAATCGATAACTAATCCGCGCGTGAAAACCGTCCTAATCTGCATCTCGTCCACCGGATGACGGTTAACACAGATTGATCGGGTAAACCAGCGTGAATCATACTGGACTCACTGTGCTTCCCACGTCCACCGGATGACGCCAAAGAAACAGAGCTTAGCAAGGACCCTGGTCCGCCATGCTTCCACGTCCACCGGATGACGCTAAAAAGACATAGTTTAACAGGGGGTTGACGATACTTACAAGCAAGCCTGCGTCCACCAAATGACACCCAGCCTGGATGAAGTAACTCGCCGGACTCGACTGACTCTAGGGTTTGTTTGGCCAGAGCCGAAAGTTGTGTTGTATTGATGTTGTTGTATTTTAAAATGGCTGAGGGCTTATATTTATACTCTGAGCGTAGCTAGAGTCCTAGTCGAATTACAACTCATTAATAGATAAGGAAATCAACAAACTATCCTATATCTAAGGTAACTTGGAGTCCCAACTTCCCTTTCATAACGGACTCCGATCGTGATCGCATCTTGGCGGCGCGGACTCTGGATGACGTCACCATATGCCGACGCTGCACGCCTTCTGTCACCTTCGCCCGATATCCGATTCACCATTCAATTGGCTATTCTCCTTCCTTCTGCTGGACGGAATCTGCTTCCGAGATCGGCTATCTTCCTTTGGTATCGGCTATCGGCTCCCAGCCCAAAATTTGGTGTTAACATATGCCCCCCAATTTTGGAATAAACTGGTTTACTCCGAAATTAGCGCTTGGGCCTTCAAATAGCCAAACCACAGCTTCCTTCTCGGCACTTCAAACTTTCGCACCAAAACGAAACCCTAAACCGTCGCAACTTTTGCCACGGGTTTCAATCCGCCACCGTCAGCTTCGATTCGTCGCCGTCAAATCACCCCCAAGCTAATGGCGACTCCTTCCGAGGTCCCTGAGGTATCAATTTCATCGATCCGCCCCCCTGATTCGTGAATCCCTTTTCAACCTCACTGAGTACGAGTTTCAAATCCAGGTGCTGAGGAATGATATTCTGATTCCACTGAAGGACATCCCCAATACCTACTATCTGGGCCCGATGGGCGATCCGATCCCCAAAGACTTCATCATTCAAGAAACCAACCAGCTCCCATTCCGAAGCTCCATGATGGGTGCCTCCTCTTGGGCAAAATCTTTCAGAAACTGGCCAAGCGCACCTGCTGGGTGGAGGAACTGGTTCCGTCGCGTCGCGGCGAAGAAGCGCGCTGACTGGGAGATGCACCATCTGAGCCAATGTCTTGATCTATCATTATCAGAGATGACAAGGAATGAGCCGCTCCTGATCGCTGCCAGTCATTTTTGGTCCAACTCCTTGAATGCTTTCGTGTTCGGAGACGGTCCAAAAACCATCACCCTGGGCGATATCCATATGCTCACCGGGCTTCAGATTACTGGATCATATGATTTCTGGGATCTTTGCTCCAGTGGCAAGAAAGACCCCTATTTCCCGAAGCTGGACACATACAAAGGATGGAGTGGTTATATTCAACACCACCATAAAAGCTCCTCCTCTGTCAGCGAGAAAGAACATGTCGCATTCTTAACCATGTGGCTTGAAAGGTTCGTGTTCTGTGGCGCCACTGCCGGGCCAGCATATCCTTATCGGGTCTTGGCAGAGAAACTATCTCAAGGGCACTCCATCCCCCTGGGCAAACTCTTATTGGGTGCAGCATACAGGCTTATGAGCCAGGTATTCAGTTCCTTGATCATAGGTGAAGAAGTGCAATGCATAACAGGCCCTTGGTGGCTAGTACAGCTATGGCTCAACTTGTACCTGCATAAGCTGGTAAGGATGCAACTCCAAGGCCTCAACTTTCCATCCATCGAGTATTCAGAGGACGAAGACCCAAAAACCAGAGGCTGTCAAAGTTTTGGTGAAGCTGCCTCTGCCATAACCATCTCAACCTCAAAGGGCAATATGCTGGAAACATTATACAGGGGCTTGGGACCAAATGTTACTACCTGGTTCCCTTATGAAGATGAAGATGAATTTCCAGCACCCTCCAGCTTCAAATTCAACAATGGGTGCTCTGATGACGAGGTTATCAGTATCTTGAACACAATCATCAAACCCTGTGCCTTGCCAGCAGACTTCAAGCACCTTCGGAGCGCAAGCGGCAAGGCAACTAGCTATCCTTCTTATGAATTCTATCATCCAAACATAGCAGCAAGACAGCTAGGTTTCGGCCAATTGCCCCCTCGGCTCCCTCTTTTGAATACATTGAAACCCCGGGAGAACATTACAGAGCACCTTCAGGCTGTCAGAATTTTTCAACTCGGAGCAAACCTGCCCACATTCTCGCCGAAGCCGTGGAATCAAATCTGCATCGTTCATTAGAGTTTTGACGATTGGTGGCAACAATGGCATGCTCACTTGTTCTGCCAAACCGTCCATGACAAATGCAGAGCCCTGGATCCAAACTTCCAATCTCCCCGAGCAGTAAGTGTTCTCAGCCGATTCCAATAAAAACGGCTTTATTCAAACATGTTACTTAACAGACATTTCTCGCAGGACCCATCATCCAATCCACCAGAGCGAGTGGAATACTATCCACCTTGTCCAACAGCAAGACTAGGCTCCCGAGTGCCAACGCTGAGACAACTAATGGCAGGCCCTGCTGTACTGACCTCCCCTTCTGCTTCAAAACGACCAGCTGCATCTCAGCTCCAAAAGCAAACTCCCAAGAAACGCCGATCGATAAGAAAAATTCAGGTACCTAGTAGCATTTTTCCTTTACTTCAATACGCCCCGACTCTTAAATTGGCTTTCTACAGGTGAACCCCCAACCAACTCAAAGTACCTTGGGAGAGAAACAGGCCAAAGAACCACCAGAATCTACCGGCCATGAGGAATCAACTGCTCAAGAAGAAGGGATCTGGGAAGAAGGAGCAAAAACTTAGGTACTACTCACTGGGCTCTTCTTTCTTAAATGTCCTAATTGACCAAATCTTCTTTTCAAAAAATACAGCCGAACAGCCCTTCCGAAGAAATCTGGGCGAACCTTGAAGAAGAGGAGTTGCCCCCTGAGAGGAATCTAGGTAACTCCTATTCGGCTGTTAGCAATTATCTTTGCTTCCATACTGTTCTTACTTCTGGTTTGCAGAAACCCAACTACCTGAGGCAGTGACAACCGAGGATCCGCATGCCGCAAAAGATACAACCACTTTAGTCGAACAAACAGCATCGGCATCAATTCTACAACCTTCAGGCCTCATTCAGGTATCCCATCTCTGCCAGAAAACAATTAATCTATATTGTACCCCTTTTTGATGAGAGAATGCATATACTGTAGGCACCGAAGCCCTTGTCTCCCAGCTTTCCATTCGACATAGAAGAGTTCTGTGATAAAGATGAACTGGCCTCCTCCTCCGAGAGACTTTCAGAGCCAGATTTTAACAATCGGCTAAGTGCACTGTTACCCCATCTAGAGGGTGATCTGGTCGCTCTGGCCTCGAATCCCGATCTGATTGATCAAATAATGGAACTCGTCCAACAGCAACCCAATCTGTCAGCCTTGAAGTCCCTGCAAAGACTTGACGATCTTAAAGTGACAGCATCAGGGATCATCACTGCTCACAAGAACCTGGCAGAACTTGAACAGCTAAGGAGCAATAAATCGATCAATAGACAAGAGGCCACCGGATTAACCGATCGAGCCAGGTTGCTCAAATCCTCCATCAGCACGGCTGAAACAGAATTGGAGACATTGAAAACAAGACGAGACCAGCTGAGAAAAGAATTGGAAACAGTTGAGTCGGCTATCAGTGAGCGCGAAATCACCATCTCCACCAGCACGATCGAGCTTTCCCAAAAAAAGAAGGAAATCAGCAGCTTGATCGTTGCAGACAGAAAGTCATGCCAACGCCTAAACTTGCTACAGTTCACTGAAAACCGAGATCAACAACTGCTGCAGGCTGGCCACGCGCTCCGTGCTGAATTAGTAGAACTGATTCGATCCTTATTACCTTTGTAATATAATGGGTATACTGCTTGGCATGTGCTGTTCACCCTGAATGTGACAACTTAGCCTGATCTGTATTTCGATTTTACACCTTAATACCGGCTTTGTCTTGTTTCGCACTGACTCTGTTCAGCCTGATATACTTATGTATGCGAATCAGCTTTCGAACTGCTTTGTACCTTAGAATCAATCACATAACCTGACCCGTTCTGCATACGAATCGGCTTTCGGGCGTACTTCTTAGTATCGGCTTTGTTCGGCTTTCCTTTGGAACTAACCCCTCTGCCAGATCCGTCACGAATCGGCTTGTGGGTACTCACAATAGGATCGGCTAAAACAGCCTGACCCAGAAAACCGATCGGCGTGCGACCATTGATGGCGGCGCTTCGTCTCCCCGATTCGGCAACTGTTCCGGATTCAAGAAACGTGGATTAACTGCAAACTAAAATCCGCCGTGCCGTCTCGCCTTCCGAGGAGGAACCGTCTCAATACCCTCATCTTTATAAATACACACTCGGCCTGGACAAGCAACCGCAACATCGAAGCCTTCGCTCTCCCGGCCTTCTCTCCTCAGACCAGAGAAAACAAAATCCCCAAATCCATGGCTAGCGACGGAAACCACGGCAAGCGGCTGGCCTCATGTTCCGCCGAAGGTGACAACTTCACCCGGAGCCTACGAGCCGTGGGTGAACGGAGGCATCGCCTGCAAGCCTGGTTAGGGTAAGGCTACAGCTCACTTCTTGATAGATCGACCTGATCTAATCTGACCATTACCGTCCTGCACAGCGATGCGGGCACTGCCGGCATCGGAGGTTCGAGAACCGGTGCCGGGCCATCTTAAGCCGTCCCTGCAGCCGCTGGAGCCACGCCTGGCTCGGATGCCGCTGCTGACCCGCATCACGGCCGTCGTCGTTGGTGATGCCCCGGCAGTTAGCCATCTACAGCAGGTAAACCAGTTTGTGCCCAAGACATTGGTTTTCTTTCGACTCTGACACATCTGCTTCTTTGTCAACCTTCAGTCAGGCCCGCGTGATTCCTTTCCCACCGGGAGCACCGATTGGCGTGGACACTCGGCCTCTCAGAACTGCGCCTCCTCAGGAACCCCCTCAAAATCCGGCCCCGAGCACTGGATCAGAATCGGGGTCTTCTGACGGGTCCTACACCACCGCCGACGGTCGCCGATTCCATCACCAGATGGTGGAGTACCGTAACCTCTACTCAGAGGCTACGAAGGAGAATGGCCGGCTGCAGGGCATCACCAAAGCCCAAGCCGCTGCCCTTACGGCCGCCGAAACCGAGGTGGCCAGGGTGCAAGCCCAACTCGCCGAATCGGATACTGCAGTGGCCGGTAACAACTTGAATTGTGACATGCTAACAATCACCTTCATGCTGACACTTCTTTCTTTTGCAGTCCTGACTGCGCAGCTTGAAGAATTACGTGTGGCCGCCGAGGCCGCTGCCAATGCCGTTAATGCGCATGGCAACACGCAGGCGGAACGGCTCCTGGATGTTCATCACCGCGTCTCCCAGGTGGCCATGGCCGGCGTTCGTCACGGCGCCACTGGGGCTCTTACAGCCGCGCGACTCCGCTCCGGCATTGCTCTGAAAGCCGTCGAGCCTGGGTTCCCGGAGGGCCAAAACATGGAGGAGGCCAGCGCCCAACTGGCGAACTTCTTTCCTCATGCCGACGAGGTCGTGGCTGTCACCGACGCCCAGGACATTATAGATAAAGCCACGCATGATTAGGATGTAATAGGGCTCCTGTAAGCACAATCAGAAATAAAACTTCCTTCAAAAGCATCAATCTGATTTCCATATGTGCTTGGATACATATATGTATTTTCCAGAATTTTCCTCTTTTTTTTTAAGGGAGACTCGTTACTACGATGTCGGCCATTTTTGTCCTGAAGGCGACCCGCTTGCACGGCATCGGCTGTTAGAGCCAGATTCACATGAATCGGCTAATATCCTCCAACTAGGATGCTAGGGTAGTATTTCCTCAGATGCTTCCCGTTGATGGCTCTGGCGAGTCTCTGCCCTTCCAAGTCTTCAAGGATATAAGCATTACCCGGAGCGCATTCCACCACGCGATACGGGCCTTCCTAGTTTGGCGACCATTTACCGAATCGGCTATCTTTGGTACCAATAGGTAGAATGACTTTCCATACTAGCTCTGATTCGGTGAAGCTCTATTTAAATCCCTGAAATCAATACAGACTCGCAATTTACCATTTTTCTTATACACAGGGACGATGTTCGATATCCACTCGGCATATCGGCAAGCTCGAATGAACTTGGCTTCTAACAGCCTCGTGATTTCGGCCTTAATGTCAGGTAGAGCATCCTCTCTAAAATGACATGGAGGCTGCTTGTGTGGCCGAAACCCTGGCTTGATAGGTAGCCTGTGCTCAACAATAGATTTGTCCAATCCAGGTATTTCATAATATTCCCAGGCGAAACAATCTTTGTACTCTTTCAATAGTTGAACCAGCTCCTGCCTGAACTCTGGGTCTAAATTGGCGGCAATAAACGTCGGCCTTGGTCTGTCGCCGGGTCCAACATCCACTTCTTCGAGCTTGTCGGCTGATGTGAATCCTTGCCCCAACTTACCCTCTGTGCCGTCAAACGGATTCTCCATTTAATAAAAAGACTCAGAGCCGATTGCCCTGATCGGCTGTTGACTCTCATCACTGACCTTGATGGAGCCTCCTTCCCAAGTCTTGCTAGAGAAACAGTCATGATCCCCAGCTTCCCAGTATGTGGCATCTGCCGTCGCCACGCTGACCGAGTCGTCGGCCGGGATCACTTCGACCTCATCGCCATGCCACTGAATGAGGCACTGATGCATGGTCGATGGCACGCAGTAGTTGGCATGAATCCAGTCGCGTCCGAGTAGCAAGCTGTAGGCACCCTTACTGTCGATCACAAAAAAGGTGGTAAGCAGTGTCTTCTTCCCCACTGTTAGCTCGACGTTGACTGCCCCCTGAGTGTTGGAAGAATTGCCCCCGAAATCCTTGAGCATCAGATCAGTTTCTATTAGATCATCGGGACCCTTGCCTAGCTTGCGGAATGTAGTGTAGGGCATGAGATTGACAGTGGCACCACCGTCCACCAACATCTTCGTCATGGGCATGCCATCGACATAACCTTTGAAATAGAGGGCCTTCAAATGTCGATTCTTGGCTGGCTTATCAAAAGTAGCTTGCTGTGCGAGCACTAACTTGGCCACTCCGTCTTCTGATCCCGGATCGTCTGAGTCAGACTCGGTATCATACTTCTTGGCTCTGAACTCTGCAGGCAGCACGAACACCATCTGTGCATCGGCTACAGTATTTCCATTATTTTGTGGAGGCTTCTCGCGCCATATCTGTTTGGCACGTCCCTCAGCTTGGAGCTCTCTGTTTCTGAGCCGTTGCACCCGGCGCCTTTGGCTCCTAGTTAGATCCCCTGGGCACCATTGATTCTCTTGCCAAACCGGCTGTCGGCGTACAACTACCGCTTCATCAAGCCGATCGTGCGAGTCCCTTTTTTCACGCCGATCCCGCAGGCTGTGGGGGCTCCCCAGCCTCTGATGCACAGACCGGCGGTTGACCTGGGACTGCCTGTACTCTCGGTACTGATCGCTGCATTCTGGGCAGTTGCGCAGCGTTGGCAGTCTCAGGCCTTCATTCCAACAATGTCGGAAGAATGGGCAATGCCAATGATCCTCCTCACCTCCCCGGTGGCGGGTCATTTCTTCATGATAGCGCCCCACTTCTTCTTCGCGGAGCCACCTGCGGTACTCCTCTTCTTCGCGCTGCAGCCGCCTCTGATGATCTTTCTCTTTCTGTCGCCGCCACTTGTTCAGAAGGTGCTGGTGTGTGGGCCTCCTGCTCTTGGTGCCACTGGATTCTCCCTGCTCCGACTGCCTCTGATTCTGTTCCCTCCTTCCTTTGATCAACGCTAGCTCCTCAGCTGTGATTTGTGCATCGGTATCAACTGAGGAGTTCTTCCTGGCCCGTTCGGAGGTTAATACCTTTACTTTAGTCAGAGGATTCGCGATCTGGACCATGTTCTGCCCTTTCGGGAATGGGAATTTGTCGATCTTCATCTTTCCCTTGGGAGGAGCCTCAAATTTCAACAAACCGCGTCTAATAGCATTCTGGATTGCTGCTTTGAAATTGCGGCAATTGTTTGTGGAGTGTGAGGTGAGGCCGTGGTACTGGCAGAACGGTTTTCCCTGCAAATCTTCAGGAGATGGCTTGACGTAATCAGCTGGGAAGGTGATGTGGCCTGCACTGACTAATAGGTCTAAGAGTTTGTCCAGCTTGCGTGTGTCAAAGTCGTATTGATCTTCCGCGCTCCAACCCTTCGGTACGGCCATGGGCTTTGTTCCCCATTTAAGCTCAACAGCAGCCACTTCTTCATTCTCTCCATCCTCTGAGTCGGAATCACAGACGTAGGCCTGCTTGTATTTTGATTCCTTCTTGAAACTCTGGGCCTGCTGTTCTAATGCGGCCACCCTCTGCATCACCTCGCTGATGCTGTTGAAGTTGGTGCCCACAAGCTTCTCTTGGACGTGTGGGAGCAACCCACTGACCACTATCTTGGCGAGCTACTTGTCGTTCAGGTTCAAAGAGTAACACATGTTGCTGGTCTCCCTGAACCACTTGATGAAAGCCGATCCAAGTTCATTCGGCCTTTGGCGCATGTTGGTGAGATCTGTGATGTCTTTCTCCCCAGTGCCGGAGAAGAAGTAATTATGGAATTTAGTCTCCAGATCTTCCCAGCCTTGAATCGAGCCAGGCTCCATAGATGCAAACCAGCTAAACGCCGACCCTGTCAATGATAGCGGAAAGAGCCGGAACCTATGAGCTACCTCATACGAAGCTTCGCCGAGTTGGGTCAGGTAACGGCTGATGTGCTCCATGGTGGTGATGTCGTCCTGCCCACTGAACTTGGAGAAGTCGGGTAAGCGATACCTGGGCGGCAATGTCACTCGGTCGTACCACTCGGGGTAAGGGCGCCTGTATTTGATTCCAGTCCCGGTCTTCGGCTGTAAACTGAACGTATCACGGAGCATGGCACTCATCTGCTCCAGTAGCTGATTGTTGGGTGTCTGGGCGTACCCCGGATGCGGCGCTGCCTGAAGGTCTTGATATGTGATCCCCTCATGGTATCCAGGAGTTGGGTTGGCCACGTCTGCCGCCGGCGTATTTCCAGCTGTCGGATTCACTGCTGATGAGTTCATCGAGTTCACCGACTGTCCAGTGGCCTGCATGAAAGTGGCGAGCTCCTCCGGAGTATGATCTTTGTATAATCTTGGAGAAGCTGCTATTTTTTGAGCCGAACCGGCCGCAGTGGCACCCTGTCCTGGCGTTTTCGGCTGGCTCGGCTGTTGCGGTGAGGAATTGGAGGTCCCTGCCGCTGCTTTTGGATCTGCATCCTCTGTGGGTATGTTGAAGTAAACCGGACCCAGAGACTCCCAATCCTGCCGTTTGAGAACAGTCTTCATGATGTTATAGAATGTCTGCAGGAAGGATTTATGGTGATGGCCGACTGCTGAATATGCGGCCTCCCAGGTCGCTTCATCCAGCATCTGCTTGAGATCGGCCTTGCACTCCTCTTCAGATTTATCAGAATGGCCGTCCATGATCCATCTCGGGAATGCATTCTTCTTCACTACAGAGCCATCACGCTGCTTGCTGAATGAAAGCAGGCAGGCATCAGCGAATTCCTCAACAATCTTGTTCAGCACGGCCGCGTCCTCCTCACTGAGATCTTCGACCCTGACCCTGAGGACACCGTCATCCCTTGAGGGGCCGTCCGCCGCAGCCTTTCCTTTTGCCATGGTCTACAATGAAAAGTCCCACCGGGCGTGCCAAAAAGTGTGTTGGCGCAAAAAGTGGTTCCCTTAGCCCAACACACCAGCGAAGCCGAAAACGACCCTTGAGGCAGTAAAGCTCTCGCAGATCCAGCTAGCTTCGGACCCGGTCTGAGAGTGTCAGTAACACCCAAGCGTGCCAGTCAATTTGACCTGCAATTGACAAGGAAAAAGATAGTAATCAGTAATCACAGGGCGGAACTAACCGGTGTGTCCAGGTAGTTCCAAATGTATGGCTCGAAGAGCCGATGTAATGGGAGATCGACTAGAAAGCCGATTCCGTCATGTTATGAACCGATTGTAGCGAAACATGCATTATAACTCAATTTAACCGATTCAGACATGAATTCAATGATATATACTTGCATTAGACGAAAGTATGCCATAAAAGATGTAGTCACAGCAAGCTAACATGATCATAAGATATCTCAATGTAAAACAAGATGAAATCGGCTATTTCAGCCGATTCAGTGTATACGAGCGACATACAAGTCTATAAAACAAACAATGTTTCAATTCTCCGGCTAATAGATCTAAATCACAATCTTGCAACAGTGGAGATCGAGCGGATCGAGGCAGTCATGATGAAGTTGCAACTTAGATCCGTTAACCCTTGAATCTAGACAATGTTTATTTTATTACTTGAGTGCGACCCGTATCTAATCTAGATCTAAAATACAACCGGCTGGTGCAAAGCATTCTATCTTATCAATATAAAATAAATGGCAAACATAATTCATTGAACATATTGATCTATTAGATATAAGCTGACGCATATGGATCAAGACGGGCAAATTGATGATTGCTTTAAATAATAAACAATAAACATAAGCAACATCGGTAACTTAATGAATCTAGCTAAACTGCCAAATTTAACTAGAGCCGATAACTAATCCATGCATGCAAACTGTCTTAATCTATAGCCTGTCCACTGGATGACGTTAACTAATAGATTAATCAAGCAATAAACACGAATCGATAACTAATCCGCGCGTGAAAATCGTCCTAATCTGCATCTCGTCCACCGGATGACGGTTAACACAGATTGATCGGGTAAACTAGCGTGAATCATCCTTGACTCACTGTGCTTCCCACGTCCACCGGATGACGCCAAAGAAACAGAGCTTAGCAAGGACCCTGGTCCGCTATGCTTCCACATCCACCGGATGACGCTAAAAAGACATAGTTTAACAGGGGGTTGACGATACTTACAAGCAAGCCTGCGTCCACCGGATGACACCCAGCCTGGATGAAGTAACTCGCCGGACTTGACTGACTCTAGGGTTTGTTTGGCCGGAGCCGAAAGTTGTGTTGTATTGATGTTGTTGTATTTTACAATGGCTGAGGGCTTATATTTATACCCTGAGCGTAGCTAGAGTCCTAGTCGAATTACAACTCATTAATAGATAATGAAATCAACAAACTATCCTATATCTAAGGTAACTTGGAGTCCCAACTTCCCTTTCATAACGAACTCCGATCGTGATCGCATCTTGGCGGCGCGGACTCTGGATGACGTCACCATATGCCGACGCTGCACGCCTTCTGTCACCTTCGCCCGTTAACTGATTCACCGTTCAATCGGCTATTCTCCTTCCTTCTGCTGGACGGAATCTGCTTCCGAGATTGGCTATCTTCCTTTGGTATCGGCTATCGGCTCCCAGCCCAAAATTTGGTGTTAACAGAAAGGCATACTTAATTCCAGAAGAAAGGGGCTTAAGTTCTATAGAGGGTTTAGATGGGGGTTCAGATTTATCCAAATCTAAAGGTTCTTCTAATTCGGCTTCTTCTTGGATAAAATCTTAGCATCTTCTTCTAGATCAGGATGAGAAGGTTCTAGAAGCGATGCAGCCATCACTTCCTCTATCGGGTCAGTCTCGGGGTGCAATTCTACTTTAAAGTTGGCAGAATTTGTGAATGGAATTGAAACGCAAAGGTTCTTCCCGATATGACCTTCAAGGTTCCCCCCATGGACTCCATCAAGGAATCTCATGAGCGGGTGTCCAATCAACAAGTCAAATTCCTCTATATCGAAAATAAAGAAGTGCAAGAGGATATGGACCTTGTTAATTGTGACAGGAATGGTCTGTGCAATCCCGCAGCTCTCGACCAATTTCCCAAAGGGCAATTTGAGAAATTTGTTGGTCGGAGCTAGAGGTTCCTCTCCTAGGAGTGCATTTGCTAATGAATTAGACATAATGCTAACTCCTACGGCGGGGTCATAAAGAGAGTCTATAGTAGTCCTATTTATGACGCAAGGAATGGTTGTGAAGCAAGATAGGTTCCTAACAACCTCAGATGAGGCTTCGGCCTCCTTCAGCCATTCGTCACTCATAAAGGACGCGAGCTCTTGAGCAGTCCCCTTAAGATAGTGAGTCTCAAGGCGATGTGGGATGTGATCATTTGGAGCTCTACGAGTTGTAGACTTCTTTTGCACAGGTTGATTCGAGTCATTTCCAAAATCAGAGAAGAGATCGGCCTCGATATCAAGAGGAAATTCCAGAGGTTTAACATCCTCTGGAGGAATTGGTGGTTTTGGTTCAGGTTCGACAGCTTGTGATGTAAGTGTGACAGAACCACCCGAATTACCATGGCCCACGTGCGCCTGCTATAGTCCATCGACCTCCGACTGCTATGCACAGGAGCCTGATAACTCTGGAAGCCCTGTCGGGTGCTCTCACGAACACCACAATGTCCCATCGAGGATCATTTCATGAAACGGAAACCAACCATCTTATTACATTCATTCATAGAGTTCAAAATACATCAGAAGTAAAATGCGGAAGCGATTACAACCATAGTTTAAAAATTTCAGTGATAGTCTTTACAAAACTACTTGTCAAAAATGACAAGGTAAGGTAGCTCTTACACTTCTAAGTAACATAGATGACATCTTGCCCAAGGAAGTGCTGATAAGCACATGTCATCTACTGCATAGGGCAGCTCTTCGGGTGCCACCCGCTTGGCGATAGCCAAACCTACAACAGAGGGTTAACAAACCCTGAGTACATGGGGTACTCCGCAAGACTTACCCGACTAAAAATTGGGGAGAAGACTCAGGAATGCAGGCTGAGGGGAATCAAGGAGAGGCTTTAGCAAGAATCAAAGAGTTTTGCAGAAAAGCACTCTAAGTCAGCTTAAAACTTAATCCTGAATCTAGATTGATTCATTAAGCTAATCTCAATATTCACCCATTTCCCACATCTTTCACCTAGTTCCGAACCACTCTTCGCTATAAGTCAGTGGATCAAGTCCCCATTATCCGAGGAGAAACGACGATTCGAATCGATTGAAATACCCAGCTGGGGATCCCTATCCACACTACATATGTAGCACCTAAGCTTGCATATGCCAACCCCACCTACCACGGCTTTTCCAAAACTTGAACCGGTCCTGCGCCACCCGAGAGCACAGTACTCCTCTCCTCTCCAGGCACAACGGCCACGAGGGTACACGCTACTCTCGCCATCTCTCCACTCCCAGTGCGTGGTTGTCGGTTCAAGTTAAGGGGCGACCGGAGTCAGAGGCTTTCCGTAGTATGTGGCTAGTTGCAAAGTCTTGATCCATCAGGCCGACAACGAATGGTCCCTAATGGATTCCATTTCATTTTCTTAATAGACAGTCAGAGACACTACATTAAGATTCCTTTCTCAATGCAAGTGTGCTGCCCTGTCGAATAATTACAATAGTACATAATTGTATATCCCAAGCATACAAAATATCTTTTTCATGAAATCTTAACTATTAAGCATGGCTAAGCATTTTATAATCATTTGCCTTTAAATTAGGTTTCAAGGATATTATATCAAGGCAGGTAAATGCAGGAAGTAGGTGACAATCAACTCCTATCAACCTAATGCAGCAATTTAACTCAGGGTGATAAATATTTATAAAACACAAGGAGGGGCTAATACACCGGGCTTGCCTGTTGCTTGGAGCAGATACAACCCTAAAGTCTATCATCGAGAAAACTCCACGTCCAGAGAGTGAAGACCAACTCGGGACTTGCTTCAGATAAGAATATCCCGTGTTCACTACACGAAATATTAATGCATGATGAAATGCATGGTATGATGCATAATGGAAACATACAAATACATTACATTAAATGATCAAAGAGAATTGAATACTACTTTCCTTTGCGATAAAGTTGCAAGCCAACAAGACTAGCTTGTTGTCCAACAACTTGGGTTAGCGGGTTTACTGGTACTTATAAGGACTTCTATGCACGACTTAGGGTACGAAAGGTCCAAAAGATAAGTCGTTACTTAGATGTTTTTACCCATGAAGTTGCATCTAAAGAAACAACCTCATGACATTGCAGGTTAGGATAGCCTGTAATTAAGGGTTACTTTATTTTGGTAAACCCCAAGGTAATTACCAACAGCAACAAGAGTCATTAAGTTCCTATTAAGATTCTAATATCATGGTGGTTATTATCTCACCCAATCATTTTATTAACTATTATTAACCACATAATAATAATAATAATAATAATAATAATAATAATAATAATAATAATAATAATAAATTATTCTACCAAATAAGTTGCCAAGGACCATATAAGGTTTTATGATCCCTGTTCTTCACTCAATCCAAAAACCATAAGACACAATACATTTCATATATTAAGAAAGGAAATAAATAAATTTATTTAACTACTCAGCCTCTACTGTTGGACCAGCTCGAATGACCAACACGGCCCAGAGTGGCTCCCTTAACACTCCCAATACAAATGGCCCGGTCCAACCTGGCTCTAGCCTGCTCTGGCCAAGCTAGAGAGGCGCAGCCATGGCCACCTGCCGGCCAGGCCAAGCTCGGCCAGGGCCACAAGCGGCCGGAGGTGGCCGAGAGGGCGGCAACGGGTCACAAAGCTCCCAGACCCACGACTCAGCTCAAGGTAACCTCAGTTCCCTAATTCGAAGATCCGGAATAAACCCTAAACCACTAACACTTAATATTGTTTTTACTATTTAATTAATTAAGGATAAATTACAAAACATTTAAACTTTATCCAAATGAACTACAGATTTTTGTGGAGGTAGCTCACTGCTCAAAATAGGTACACAATTAATTTCACAATTTTTAGATAATTATTTTGAGCTGCAAAATTCATCAAAATCTCATTTATTGATTAAAAGGAGTATTTTTACTACATAATGAAAATGCTCAAATTCCATGTCTCGTATTTTTCTTAAATATTATACTACATAGGGAAGCTACCACATTTATTTCATAATTTTAGAAGCAGTAGAAATATTCATACAAAATAAGAAAAACTTGGCACTATTTGTATTTTCTGGAAATTAGAAAAATCTATTTTTACAGCACGAATTGATTACTGGGCTGGCCTGCCCGTTTCTAGCACGGCCCAGCCCAACAAGGCCTGATCCTGGCCAGCTCAACCCAACTCTAGAGTAGGTCGGCCCACAATGGTCCGGCTAGGCCCAGCTCGGCCCTCAACCCTCTCTTCTTCCCCATTGCTCTGTTCGAGCAGAGAGGAGGCAGACGCGCGCGCAGCGGTGGCTCGCCATGGAGCTCGCCGGCGGTGGTTCCTCCGACGAGGGGAACTCACTAAAGTGCATCCCACAC
Organism: Eremochloa ophiuroides; assembly: GCA_038502445.1. Classification (NCBI taxonomy): domain Eukaryota; kingdom Viridiplantae; phylum Streptophyta; class Magnoliopsida; order Poales; family Poaceae; genus Eremochloa; species Eremochloa ophiuroides. The sequence continues at coordinate 50,597,421 of JAHLJS010000003.1, forward strand.
AAAGGCAAACTAATTAAGAGACTTAGGAGCTCGACCTAGGGTTCACAGTGGCTCAGCGACGTCCGCGGCGGCTGTCCGCGGCGGCGTCGCGCGTTCCGATCACAAGGAAGTTTCCCGAGCCTAACCATCTACCCCTAGCGCATACTGAAGCTCACCAAGGTGTGGTACTCCTGTTAGTTGGAGCGGAGGAAGCCCAGAAAGTGTTGGCGGCGTCAACGGCGTTTCCAGCAGCGCGAACACGACGGCGATGGCTTGTCCCGACGACCCTGCGGCTCCAGCCGTGAAACCGACTGGCAAATGAGAACCACAGTGCTTCAAGCATAACAAAACATGTTCTATGATGGGATGAAGCTCACCAGAGCAGCCTAGCCACAATGAGGGGACTCACGGCGGCGCCCGGACGGAGTTCGGGAAGAAGACGACCCAGCGACGACTCCGGCGGCAATAGAGGACATTAGAGAGCTCAAAAGAAGCGTGAGGAGGCGGCGAAGCTAACTGTGAAGCAGCATGGGTGAAGATGGACTACAGAGCATGGATTTCACCGTGCACAGGAAACTCGCCGGCGGCGAGCGAATAGAGAAAAAGAACTGCAAACGTTGTCGTCTTCGCGCTTTAAAGGAAGAGGAGAACAGGAGGAGCTTGCCACGTCGATGCAGAACGTTGCCACGACACTGGACGCATGCCCACACTGAAGAACGATGACGCAGAAGCGACGGGCGGCAGCGAGATGACGAGGCGACGTCGTGGCAGCGTCTCCCTTTCTTGGCTACTGTAGCCCTAGGGTTATCCAGTTTTGAATTTCTCAAATTACTTTCTTTTTCATGTAACAACTCAGAAAATAGTCAGAATAGGAAATGTGCAAAATTTCATTCTGCACAACTTTGGTATTGAAAATATTTTCAAATTCTGAATATTTTTGAAACTATTGAAAAGGGGGTAAATATCTCATTTCAAATTTGATTTAAATCACATAAATTTATTGAATAACTTCAAATTCTGTAAATACCAAAGTTGTTCTATTTGATGAGTTGCACAACTTTCATTTAAGGCTCATATTCAGATTCCAAGTAATTTTTGAATTAAGGTTTTAAATTCAAATTTGAGGCAGAAATTCAAGTTTAGTTTAAATTTCCAAACAGTAACTTGAAAAGTTTGTATACCAAAGTTGCTCTATTTAATAAGAGCTATAACTTTGCTTTTAGGACCAAAGTCCAATTCTACCTAGTTTTGAAACTACGGTTTTTTGCCCGATTTAGGGTTTAAAAATTAATGAACATGTAAAATCACTCTATTGTCCTAAGCACAAGCCATCAGAAGATGAAATTAAATCACTCTAAATTACTTAAGCACAAACAACCTATGAAATTAAATTTGTTTGAATTTCTATGCATATCAAAATTGGCTTACACATGCATATTATGCGATGCATATGATGACATATCCGATTTTTAATTTAGTAACACCAGGGGTGTTAAAGCTCTACCCCCTTAAAGGAAATCTCGTCCTCGAGATTTAGTAGAAATTATAAGCGTGGGGACGAGTAAAGGAAAGAAGATAAGTCACATACATTTTTCTCTTTTCCAAAATAAGGAAGGTTTTCAAATTTCTTAAGGGAGAGAAATCCAATTATGATTATAAGGTTTTAAGAAAACTCTGGTAGAATTGCTGCCGAGTTGTTTGTATTGGTATAGCTTTCTCTTTCTGATTGAGGACACAACATCAACTGCCTTTCTGTCCTAAAAGACCTTATCAATAATATATCTTGCAAAACACCGAACTCCTGAATCTCCTTATCAAGGACTTCAAAATTTTTAGCAAAATATGGAATAAAATTCAAGGGATAGAGAATATATTAATTGCAGATGTAATGGTTTAGGAGCACCAACTACAATACCAGTGTACACTCAGGTCGGAACTGGTGTGGTTTGCAACCCACCGAAGATCCTAAGTTTTGACACGGCACCATAGTCACGGGTCGAGACACCATTATAAGATACCATTAATGTAGCCTCATTAGAGGAATCAAAGGAGTAAAGATATAGCAATGATAGCCATGAGGTATAATGACCACAAATCCCGATACAAGCGAACGCTCGGCGGTATTTCCTTTAAGTTACACCCCACAGGAGACCCCGGGTTTAGAAATCCAGCAGTATTTCCTTATGGCGGTGACCTATAGGAGACCCCAAGTTTCAACGTGTCACAGAACCGACCAATTTATACGAGCACAAGTACAACGATCGCATTTTAGCCGCAATCCAGTCGCACTTGAGCGAATATAAACCCGGTAGTCCGGAAATCTCGAAGGATTTCAAACATTTCATACCCCAAGGATCATTCATTCAGCAATACCCGATCACATGACACATAAGTTCGCAACCGAATTTAAACATCAGAGTACAACATAGTCTTTTACACAAATAGGGTAGTAGCGGAAGTCAACATAGTTTTACACCACAGAGTTCAAATACGAGTACCATCACATGACCCTGTCACAGCATTCTTACAACAACTAAAGATAGATAATGACCCTGCCCTCGGGTCTAGTCTTCTTCGCCCGCAGGGGTGAAGCAATTCCTGCAATACGCGTAGTAGACTACACCATCTGCAACAATGGGAATAAAACCCTGAGTACTCAATTGTACTCAGCTAGACTTACCCGACAGGGAGTAAATAAAAAGACTCTCAAGGATATGCAAGGCTTATTTGGTGGAGCTCAGAGGGTAGCATCATTTTTGCATCAAAAGCATTACTACAGTAGAACCTCAACTTATTCATTTTAATTGTGATAAGCTTCGATTTCAGTTAAACTATTTACTAGGATTGGCCACTATACTAAGCATTCACTGAATATTGTAGCAATCAATAAAACCATATGATTTCCGATATCCACAGATATCAACCTCATCTCACCATAATCATTATGTTCAAGTTATTAGCCTCTACCTCACCAGAAGATCAGTTCAGTTTCTCACTAACCAGGAGAGATGGCGATTCGAATCGATTGTACCAGCTGGCAATTATGCCAATCACAAACCCTGTCAGCCGAGCCACTGGCTTCTTGGGCCACCGTTAAATCTTTCTGAGACATAATATGTATCGCGGGCTTGGAGGGGTCCATATTCTCAGAGACAAACCCACTTCCAGGATGCATCAGGTCCCTGACCTGCCCTTGGTAAGATGGTGCCTCCGCACATCCTTCCTACCTCCAGAATATGTCTGCCTTATCACGCCCAATTCCCGGCTTAGAAAGAAATACTCGGCTTCGCGGTCAGAACGACTTATCTGGCCAGCTATGTGACGACGTCTTTCAATCTCAACTGATGTCTGGTGGCCTCAGTCCTAGTCGGCCGCAAGCAGCACCGAAGATGGCATGACCTCAACCATGTCATGCGGCTCCCCGCTACCTAGCCTTGATTCTCTCATTAGACACTGTGGCATGGTGGCACATATAGTCCATCATGTGGAATCCAACCCCATCATCATTAGTAACCACCTATGCTCGCGAAGGACAGGAAATCCCTCGACTTCTACCGGTCTAAGCATGGCTAAGCATAAGATCGAACCCATCCCCTTGTCTAGTAATAACTTCAGGATCAAGTATAAGTGGACAAGGAATAAATGCAGCAACGGTATCATATCAACTCCTATACTTAAGTGCACAATCATACGATTTAATAAAGACCAGTGTATTTGTAAAAAGAGTAGGTGGAGACTTAGGAATGCTCTGGGGCTTGCCTTTCACAAAGTTAGTGGGTTGGTGATCCGGGCACTCCGGAAGTTCAGCTTCTTCTTCTCGACCTTCGGGGACCTCTGGCACTTCAATCTCCGGCGGAACTCCCTCCTCCGGTGGATCGAATTGCAACAGCGTCACGCCTCCTGGCGATCCTGTATGCATGATATGCATATATGAGGACTGAGAATGCACATGAAATGCAAGATAGAGATGCACGAATTAACCCATGATATGCAATCAGTTTAACAATCCACACTCATTTATTTCTTTCCTAGACAACCAACTCATACTCACCCTTCTTAAGCAAAGCATAGAACAATTTCTCGTCCCGGATGAGAGGTCTACAACCTGCACTTAATAATTAACATGCATCAACTAACCTACCACAACCAAAAGATGTTTGCTTAGAAACAATTAAATAAACCCTAGCCTATAACTGGACCTACTGTTTACTGTGACCAGAAAAATCCATAGAAATTACAGTAGCTATTACACATCCAGATTAGCCTACTGACAAAATTTCAAGTCATTTGGACAAGTATAACAGTCTACACAAAAATAACAAGCAACCAGCCTTTTAAACAATGGAAAATACTTAACACAGTGAAAAGTATCAAACAATAGATTTCCTAATTTTCTTAGCTTCTTTCCAACATAACATAGCCCAGGAAAAATATTCATGTCCATAACCTTAACACATTAAGCATGGTGATTTTTGCAAGATTAAAGCATAAAAGGCACATTATACTAGACATCATATAAATAACAGTGAAACACCAGCAAACATATTTTTCATAGATTCTACTTCCCTAAACAAGATTAATGCAAGTGGAATCACATTTTTAGCACATTTCTACAATTACTTATGCATTTATCAAGTTTGCAAGCAATTAACAATTTAATTATAGCTGCACATAAAAAGTATTCAAAAAGTACATTTTATATTTTTCCTTGATAGAGCTCAGAAATACAAACACAACAAAATTTGGTTCACCCCAATTGGACATTCCGAGCTCCAGATATGAATTTTGGAAGGTTTTACACATTTTCTGGAAATTCATTTTATAAATCAAAAACCTAAACCCGATAGAACTGCTACGTGCACCCGGCTCAGTGAACCAGAGGCGCACCCGAACGGCTGACTCACGGGCCCCGGGGTCGACCCGACCCCACGCGTCAGAGAGCGGAACAGAGCCGCCGGCGCTGACCGGCGAGAGCTCGCCGACGGCGAGGTCTCCGGCGACGCCGAGGCTACCTACCGACTCGTGGCAACGAGACGAATCCGATGGACCAACTGCCGAGGGTCGTACCCCACCGGAGCGAGCTCGACGGCGGCAATGGCGGACGGCGGTGGTCCGGCGAACTCGCGCCGGCCGATTCCGGCCGTTGCTCGCGCGGCTCGGCCTCGTTCCGTGTTTCTGGAACTCTAGCGGACCTGTGCGTGCGACGAATCGAACTATTGCGCACGGGAGCTCACTGACCGCGCTCGCATGGCGGCACGGTGGCGAGCGGGTTCACGGCGGACTCGGGTTCCGGCGAAACTACGGCGAGATAGACCTAACCGACGGTGTGGAATGGATCTACGGCTAACGGAGACTCTTAGACGAGCAAAAGAGAGGGAAGCCGACCCCGGCATCGCCCTCGTCGCGGCGACCCGAGAGCTCGGCGGCGCTCCGGCAATGGCGGACGGCGAGAAGCTCGCTGGAGCTGTACCTTAGGTCGGCTGAGGTCGGCAACGGGTCGGAAACGAAGAGCAGAGCAAGCCGAAGCTGCGCCGAGGGTGGAGCGGTCAGAGACGGCTCAGTGGCGGCGGATTTCACCGCGGCGGCGGCGCGGCGGAAATGGCGACGGCAGAGGGGAAAGAGGAGAGCAGCGAGCGAGCAGAGGGCGAGAGAGCGGGGAGAGTGAGGGCGAGCGTGCGGGAGACAGGATTGCGTGTTCCCCTTTGTAAGCCGACCGCGCGGCAGCAACGACGGCGTACGGCGCCACCTGGCGGCCGAGGCCTGACGCGGTCGCGCGATTCGCCCGAGGGTCGAACTGAATCGGCTCCGATTCAGTCTCCGCGGACCAGACTGAAACTCGATTTTTCATCAATCTATAACTCGCGATCCAGAGCGTTTCAGCGAAAACTTCACTAATATGGGTTGAAGAGCTATACGAGTAGATCATTTCATATTAAGGCACTTTACTCTTGTTCGGCCTGGATTGAGAGATACAAGTCGATGAACAGGGGTACACCGAAACTGAAAACCGGTTTAGACTTAGGAAAATTTGAAAACTTCCAAAACAGCTCCAAATCTGCACTAATTCGACTTTTTGACCTTCTTCCACTCATTTTCATGAGTTGACCCAAAAATAAAGTTTGTTGCTTATAAAATTCTACACAACTTTGATTAAGGGTGCACTGACATGCAGAATCTCTAAAATGCCCTTCTTGTTTGGTCAAACAGAATAGCTTTTAAAGGGCTCTCTAGTCAACTATGAGCTAGAGGGGTATTTTGGGGATTTCACCAACATGAACATTGTTCCAAATGTTATCCTAAACATGTATAAAGCATTTAGAACCGTAAACAAGCATCACATTTTCATGTCAACACATTTTGCATAATATGGACATATAAACAAACATATAGCAATAAAAGGGAATCAAATAAAATGCAATGATAATAATGCATGAAATGACATGATCTATGCTTGATGACATGCAAATGCAAGTGTGAAAATAGTAACTAACACTAGGGTGTTACAGCCCTCCCCTTAAAAGAATCTCGTCCCCGAGATTAGAGTTAATTACCTTTGTTTAAAGAAAGACGGATAGACTTCCTTGAGGTAATCTTCTCGCTCCCAAGTCGCATCCCAATAACTTTGGTTGTTCCACACCACCTTATAGAACTTGATCACTCGGCTACGGGTGATTCTTTCTTTGTAATCTATTACTTCAATAGGCTTTTCTTCATAGGTCAAATCTGATTTCAACTTGATATCACCAAAATCCACTTGCTCTTCCGGTACTCGTAAACATTTCTTGAGTTGAGATACATGAAACACATTGAAGATAGCGGACATGTGTGGTGGCAACCGTAACTTGTATGCTACCTTCCCACTTCTTTCCAGAATTTGAAAAGGACCTACAAACCTTGGAGCTAACTTTCGTTTCACTCCGAAGCGTTGCACGCCATTCATAGGTGACACTTTCAAGTATACATAGTCACCCACTTCAAATTCCAATGGCCTTCTTCGCTTGTCCGCATAGCTCTTTTGACGAGTCTGAGTGGCTTTGAGATGTGTTTGAATGGTATGCACTCTCTCTTCGGCCTCTTTCACAAAGTCAATCCCGTAATATCTCCTTTCGCCTGATTCAACCCAATTGAGAGGAGTTCTACATTTGCGCCCATACAAAGCTTCAAAAGGAGCCATTTGAATACTCTCTTGATAGCTATTGTTGTATGAGAACTCGGCCAAAGGTAACCATCCTTCCCACGAACCTTTAGACGATAGAACACAAGCTCTCAACATATCTTCAAGAATTTGATTTACCATTTCAGTCTGACCAGAAGTTTGAGGATGATAAGCGGAGCTGCGAACCAAATTGGTTCCCAAACACTTGTGTAGATGCTCCCAGAAGCGTGCAATAAATTGCGGGCCTCTGTCGGAAACTATCGTCCTCGGCACACCATGTAACCAAAGTATCTGAGCAAAGTAGAGCTGTGCCAACTGATGAGGACGATCTGTAGTTCGAACTGGTAAGAAATGTGCAATCTTAGTCAATCGATCTACGATCACCCAAATAGAATCGTGGCCCTTTTGCGTTAGAGGTAACCCAGATATGAAATCCATGGTTATCTCATCCCATTTCCAACCTGGAACTGGTAAGGGTTGCAATAGGCCTGCTGGCTTAAGATGAATAGCCTTCACGCGACAACAGGTATCACACCTGGCCACATAGGCTGCAATTTCCTTCTTCATTTTGGTCCACCAGAACCTAGGTTTCAAGTCTTGATACATCTTACTACTACCAGGATGGATAGACAACTTGGACAAACGAGCCTCGTCCATAATCTGATTCCTCAACTCACGGTCTTTCGGTACTACCAATCGATCCTTGAACCACAATATACCTTTTTCATCTACTCGGAAATGAAGCATTTCTTGTTCTTTCATCTTCCTTTTGATATGATATATGCCGGGATCTGTTTTCTGACCTTCAATAATCTTGCTTTCCAAAGTACAACTGAGAGTAATATTATTCAACACCACTGGATGCACAAGATTGAACCCGTCTGCTAGCAAAGGCTGCAATACATTGCAATGAGACTTTCGGCTCAAGGCATCGGCTACGACATTGGCCTTGCCCGGATGATAGTGTACTTCTAGATCATAGTCTTTGATCAACTCCAACCACCTTCTTTGCCTCATGTTCAACTCAGGCTGAGTGAAAATGTACTTGAGACTCTTGTGATCGGAATAGATATGACATTTGTGACCCATCAAATAGTGGCGCCAAATCTTCAATGCATGAACTACAGCGGCAAGTTCCAAATCATGAGTAGGATAGTTTTGCTCATGTTTTCTCAGTTGACGCGAGGCATAAGCAATGACTCGACCTTCTTGCATGAGAACACATCCTAACCCAGTGCCACAAGCATCGCAGTACACATCAAAAGGCCTTTCAATATCAGGTTGTGCAAGAACTGGAGCAGTGGTCAACAACGTTTGCAAGGTGCGAAAAGCTGTTTCACACTCCTCACTCCACACAAACTTGGTATCTTTGTGCAATAGCTTGGTCATAGGTTTAGCTATTTTAGAGAAATCCTGAATAAAGCGGCGATAATACCCAGCTAATCCCAGAAAGCTACGAACCTCAGACACATTTGTTGGTGACTGCCAATCCAATACCTGCTGAACTTTTGACGGATCTACAGAAATACCTTCAGCAGATAAGATATGGCCCAGAAAAGGTACCTTAGTCAACCAAAACTCACACTTGCTGAACTTAGCATACAGCTTATGCTCCCTGAGTCTAGTCAAGACTATCCTCAAGTGTTCAGCATGATCCTCCATGCTCTCAGAGTACACCAGAATATCGTCAATAAAGACTACCACGAACTTATCCAACTCAGGCATGAATACCGAATTCATTAGATACATGAAATGTGCAGGAGCATTGGTTAATCCAAAAGACATAACCAAATACTCATACAAGCCATACCGAGTAGAGAAAGCCATCTTGGGAATATCTTGTGGTCTGATCTTAATTTGGTGATACCCAGATCTCAGATCAATTTTGGAGAAAACCTTGGCCTTGGACAATTGATCAAACAAGATATCAATACGAGATAGAGGATACTTGTTCTTAATTGTCACAGCATTTAGTGGCCTATAGTCCACACACATACGTAAAGTTTCATCCTTCTTCTTAACAAAGATTGCAGGACAGCCCCACGGAGAAGAACTAGGGCGAATGAACCCTTTGTCCAATAACTCCTGGAGTTGTTTCTTGAATTCAGCTAATTCATGAGGAGGCATTCTATATGGCCTTCGAGAAATAGGCGCCGTACCGGGAATAAGTTCTATTGCAAACTCCACATCTCGATCAGGAGGAAGTCCAGGTAGATCATCAGGAAAGACATCAGGAAACTCACACACTACCGGAATACCTTGGACGGTCTTGCCCTCAACTGCGAAAGAGAGGTTAAAAAGATCCCCTCTTCGAGGTAAGGAAACTTGAAAGGTACCCCCACCCTGGGGCGCCTTCAACGTCAAAGTTCGGTTAGCAACGTCCAATACCGCACCCCATTTGTTCATCCAGCTAACCCCTAGAATTACATCCAGACCTAGCCCAGGCAACACAATGAGATGACTGATAAAACTTCTATCATTAATCTCAATACTCGCCTGCTTGATACCCTCACGTGTGCATATTTCAGCCCCAGCTGAGGTTATCCGGAAATTACAGCCCAAATCAACGATCTGAAAGGCATGCCTTTGTGCAAATGCTTGACTTATGAAAGAATGCGATGATCCAGAGTCGAACAAAACAATAGCAGGATGCTGATTCACAGAAAACATACCCGCGGTGACTGGTTCACCTTCTGGAATTTCTTCAATAGTGGTGTGATGCACTCGAGCCTGCTTTGGATGAGGGCAATAGCGAGCAAGGTGCCCCTGTTGACCGCAGTTAAAGCATGGCCCCAGACCTTGGTTGGTCCTCACTGGAACGGCGTTGCTTGGAGGAGCGTTGTTCTTGTTCAAAGGCACTGTGAAACCTTTCTTGTAGCGCTGAGGCGCTGGCTGCTTCTTTGGAGGGGGTCTAAATTTTGCTCCAGGAACAGCCGGACGGTAAGCAGGGCGATTTGCCACCGCACGACTAGCTGCTGGAGTCCTCGACTGAGAAGAGCTTCCTTCAAATGGCCTCTTGCCTCCCTTGGAAGCAGTGTGCAAGTTGTTCTGTTTCTCTTGGATATAAGCTTCACTGATGAACTCGTTAAAAGTTGTACGAGCGTTGTTCGCCAGAGTCTTCATAAGCTTGGTACTAAGACCTCTCTTGAAGGTTTCAATCTTCTTTTCATCTGTATCTACCATCCACGGGGCATACCTCGACAGATTGTTAAAGGCATGATGATACTGAGTGAGGGTCTTGGTACCCTGAGTAAGCTGCATGAATTCATTGACCTTCATCTTGATCAAGCCTGCTGGAATGAAATGCCCCCTGAAATCCCTGGTGAACTGCTCCCAGGTGATATCAGCGACCACAGGGTAGGCGGTCTTACGATTGGCCCACCATATTCCAGCTTGGCCTTGCAGTAACATAGCAGCAAAGCTAGCCTTCATGGTTTCAGTCAATCGCAGCACAGAGAATGACTGTTCAATAGTGTTTAACCACTCATCAGCTTCCAGCGGCTCTGCGGCCTGCTTGAATACCGGAGGCTTAGTGTCCATGAAGTCCTTATAGTTACTGTATTGGTCCTCATCGTTTCCGCGGCGTCCACCTCGATCGCGATTGTGGTTGTTACTAGCAACCATCTGCTGCAGAATCGCTTGCTGAGTGTTCAAGAACTGAGCAAACATCTGCTCCTGGGTACGCGGTGGAGGAGGCGGCAACTCCTCATCCTCATGCTCATTCCCACCACCACTGGTTGACCCATGACGACGGGTATGAGGTGCAATCTGTAGCAACACACAACAACCATTGCTAAGTGTCAGTTATGCCAAAGATAACCGAAAGATTATGCCCAAAAGATATCAATGATCATTTTTGGTAACCAACAAACGGCACAATAATTCAATAATCATCACACAACCGCACAATAACAAGGCGCAACCAAAAAGGGTTTCCAAGCTGCATAAGTTACCATTACTTAATTAAAAGTTTGATGGTTCCAGCCCTGAACACACAAGGTTCTCTCATTACAATTTAGGTTCTACCCATTACATGACATTAAAGGTTTTCCCAATACAAAAGGGTGCCGATCATGGCAAGATCACTAGAAAAAGCCTAGTCATCGTGGTCACTGTCCACGCCGGACACGTTCCCACCATGGTCATCACTCTCGTCAATAGGCACGATCTCCTCGGGGTCTTCTTCCTCTTCTTCCTCACTTGCTTCACCATCATCAGCTGCAATGAAGATCTCAGGAGCAAACTCCGCTACACCCGGAGGATGAAACGGATCAGCACGGTTGTTCAGACGATGAACATCCTGCTGCAACTCCCAAACCTGCTGCTGACTAGCACGCAACTCCTGCAGAAACTCAGTGCGCTGACGTGTCAAACTCATATTGCGATTGTCAAGCTGGCGGCGAAGATCTGCATTCTCCCTCTCAAGCACCTCGACACGGCGATCAGCTGCCAACAAGGCGCCAGTGCATCGTAACAACTCATTGCGACAGGCAGTGAGAGCTACCACCAAGTCATCTGAGCTACGACGAGCCATACGTGCCCACTCTTCAGCTTCTAACTTCTTCTCAACAGCATCATGCAGGGCTTCAACGCACTTCATCCAACCATCCCTAGTGGAATAGTGCATCCTCAGGACAGCAAACATAGCACTCATAGAAGCACCCGTGCTATGAGCACGCTCGTCCCTGCCTCGCTCTAAAGAAGCTTGGCTAGACTGAGCCCACTCACCCTGAGAAGCATCCACCCTGGGAAAAACATTTGCTGGCCCCAAATCAGCTCTCTTGTTGAACCGGCTGCAAATATCCGTCAACACCTCAAAAGCTGCAAGCTGCGCACCATCCCATGGCGTCCTCATGTCAACTTCCACCTTTATTCCTGGAAACGACCAACCCCTTTCAAGCACAGGGATAGTCACCCAAACATCGAACCAAGGCTGCACCATGGTTTTCGCTGGCTTCCAGAAATACATTGGTGGCTCTGCATATCCCACCGACTTCAACAACCTCCATAGCACAGTGGGTGTGCCAAACTACTCCAGAAACTGACCACTCTGCGGCTCACCTTCAGCTGCCATCTGGTACATTACAACATCTTTCAGCATTTAGAATAAGATAGGACAGCACAAATTTTACCATAGGGAAGGAAATAGTACAAATAGCTTAAATTAATTTCATGATCATGATGCATGCACGTGCCAACGACCTCACACATAATATATTTTAACTAACGTTATAGTCGGTGGCATACCACGTGCTCACATATACGTAACTAACCGTACTATACGTTTTGCGTGGTTAGTGTACCTGCAGAAGATTAATTTCAGCCCAATCCCAATGTATGCAGGGCAACAAGAAGCACTCTTTGCCGGAAATGTTCCCATGAACATTTGCGACCCCAAAAATTAATTACTCCACCTTACTTCCATAAGTACACATATGGATAACATGTACTCACTTCAGTAATCATACACTCACCATCGATCGATGGTTGTTCGATCTTACACTCACATCTCACCTTACCTTAGGCGACGTGGTACATTGACCCATAAGAAGCAATAAGAAACCGACAGTTCATGATTATCCGCACGATAAAACCAAATGAACCACAAATAGAAATATGATGCAATTTCCCCCAAGTCAGTACTTACATAAGCCACCTAATTACCACATATACATAGGGCTATAGGACTTGGTCATTGGTACTCATAAGTTTTGCAAACACTTGGTTTAAATCACCTATACACACTATCAGTTGGCAATTAGTTTGTAAAACTCAAAACTCTTTTAGTTTTTAAATAGTCAAGTGACGGTATATGCTGAATTATGCTCTGGTACCAGCTGTCACAGAACCGACCAATTTATACGAGCACAAGTACAACGATCGCATTTTAGCCGCAATCCAGTCGCACTTGAGCCAATATAAACCTGGTAGTCCGGAAATCTCGAAGGATTTCAAACATTTCATACCCCAAGGATCATTCATTCAGCAATACCCGATCACATGACACATAAGTTCGCAACCGAATTTAAACATCAGAGTACAACATAGTCTTTTACACAAATAGGGTAGTAGCGGAAGTCAACATAGTTTTACACCACAGAGTTCAAATACGAGTACCATCACATGACCCTGTCACAGCATTCTTACAACAACTAAAGATAGATAATGACCCTGCCCTCGGGTCTAGTCTTCTTCGCCCGCAGGGGTGAAGCAATTCCTGCAATACGCGTAGTAGACTACACCATCTGCAACAATGGGAATAAAACCCTGAGTACTCAATTGTACTCAGCTAGACTTACCCGACAGGGAGTAAATAAAAAGACTCTCAAGGATATGCAAGGCTTATTTGGTGGAGCTCAGAGGGTAGCATCATTTTTGCATCAAAAGCATTACTACAGTAGAACCTCAACTTATTCATTTTAATTGTGATAAGCTTCGATTTCAGTTAAACTATTTACTAGGATTAGCCACTATACTAAGCATTCACTGAATATTGTAGCAATCAATAAAACCATATGATTTCCGATATCCACAGATATCAACCTCATCTCACCATAATCATTATGTTCAAGTTATTAGCCTCTACCTCACCAGAAGATCAGTTCAGTTTCTCACTAACCAGGAGAGATGGCGATTCGAATCGATTGTACCAGCTGGCAATTATGCCAATCACAAACCCTGTCAGCCGAGCCACTGGCTTCTTGGGCCACCGTTAAATCTTTCTGAGACATAATATGTATCGCGGGCTTGGAGGGGTCCATATTCTCAGAGACAAACCCACTTCCAGGATGCATCAGGTCCCTGACCTGCCCTTGGTAAGATGGTGTCTCCGCACATCCTTCCTACCTCCAGAATATGTCTGCCTTATCACGCCCAATTCCCGGCTCAGAAAGAAATACTCGGCTTCGCGGTCAGAACGACTTATCTGGCCAGCTATGTGACGACGTCTTTCAATCTCAACTGATGTCTGGTGGCCTCAGTCCTAGTCGGCCGCAAGCAGCACCGAAGACGGCATGACCTCAACCATGTCATGCGGCTCCCCGCTACCTAGCCTTGATTCTCTCATTAGACACTGTGGCATGGTGGCACATATAGTCCATCATGTGGAATCCAACCCCATCATCATTAGTAACCACCTATGCTCGCGAAGGACAGGAAATCCCTCGACTTCTACCGGTCTAAGCATGGCTAAGCATAAGATCGAACCCATCCCCTTGTCTAGTAATAACTTCAGGATCAAGTATAAGTGGACAAGGAATAAATGCAGCAACGGTATCATATCAACTCCTATACTTAAGTGCACAATCATACGAATTAATAAAGACCAGTGTATTTGTAAAAAGAGTAGGTGGAGACTTAGGAATGCTCCGGGGCTTGCCTTTCACAAAGTTAGTGGGTTGGTGATCCGGGCACTCCGGAAGTTCAGCTTCTTCTTCTCGACCTTCGGGGACCTCTGGCACTTCAATCTCCGGCGGAACTCCCTCCTCCGGTGGATCGAATTGCAACAGCGTCACGCCTCCCGGCGATCCTGTATGCATGATATGCATATATGAGGACTGAGAATGCACATGAAATGCAAGATAGAGATGCACGAATTAACCCATGATATGCAATCAGTTTAACAATCCACACTCATTTATTTCTTTCATAGACAACCAACTCATACTCACCCTTCTTAAGCAAAGCATAGAACAATTTCTCGTCCCGGGTGAGAGGTCTACAACCTGCACTTAATAATTAACATGCATCAACTAACCTACCACAACCAAAAGATGTTTGCTTAGAAACAATTAAATAAACCCTAGCCTATAACTGGACCTACTGTTTACTATGACCAGAAAAATCCATAGAAATTACAGTAGCTATTACACATCCAGATTAGCCTACTGACAAAATTTCAAGTCATTTGGACAAGTATAACAGTCTACACAAAAATAACAAGCAACCAGCCTTTTAAACAATGGAAAATACTTAACACAGTGAAAAGTATCAAACAACAGATTTCCTAATTTTCTTAGCTTCTTTCCAACATAACATAGCCCAGGAAAAATATTCATGTCCATAACCTTAACACATTAAGCATGGTGATTTTTGCAAGATTAAAGCATAAAAGGCACATTATACTAGACATCATATAAATAACAGTGAAACACCAGCAAACATATTTTTCATAGATTCTACTTCCCTAAACAAGATTAATGCATGTGGAATCACATTTTTAGCACATTTCTACAATTACTTATGCATTTATCAAGTTTGCAAGCAATTAACAATTTAATTATAGCTGCACATAAAAAGTATTCAAAAAGTACATTTTATATTTTTCCTTGATAGAGCTCAGAAATACAAACACAACAAAATTTGGTTCACCCCAATTGGACATTCCGAGCTCCAGATATGAATTTTGGAAGGTTTTACACATTTTCTGGAAATTCATTTTATAAATCAAAAACCTAAACCCGATAGAACTGCTACGTGCACCCGGCTCAGTGAACCAGAGGTGCACCCGAACGGCTGACTCGCGGGCCCCGGAGTCGACCCGACCCCACGCGTCAGAGAGCGGAACAGAGCCGCCGGCGCTGACCGGCGAGAGCTCGCCGACGGCGAGGTCTCCGGCGACGCCGAGGCTACCTACCGACTCGTGGCAACGAGACGAATCCGATGGACCAACTGCCGAGGGTCGTACCCCACCGGAGCGAGCTCGACGGCGGCAATGGCGGACGGCGGTGGTCCGGCGAACTCGCGCCGGCCGATTCCGGCCGTTGCTCGCGCGGCTCGGCCTCGTTCCGTGTTTCTGGAACTCTAGCGGACCTGTGCGTGCGACGAATCGAACTATTGCGCATGGGAGCTCACTGACCGCGCTCGCATGGCGGCACGGTGGCGAGCGGGTTCACGGCGGACTCGGGTTCCGGCGAAACTACGGCGAGATAGACCTAATCGACGGTGTGGAATGGATCTACGGCTAACGGAGACTCTTAGACGAGCAAAAGAGAGGGAAGCCGACCCCGGCATCGCCCTCGTCGCGGCGACCCGAGAGCTCGGCGGCGCTCCGGCAATGGCGGACGGCGAGAAGCTCGCTGGAGCTGTACCTTAGGTCGGCTGAGGTCGGCAACGGGTCGGAAACGAAGAGCAGAGCAAGCCGAAGCTGCGCCGAGGGTGGAGCGGTCAGAGACGGCTCAGTGGCGGCGGATTTCACCGCGGCGGCGGCGCGGCGGAAATGGCGACGGCAGAGGGGAAAGAGGAGAGCAGCGAGCGAGCAGAGGGCGAGAGAGCGGGGAGAGTGAGGGCGAGCGTGCGGGAGACAGGATTGCGTGTTCCCCTTTGTAAGCCGACCGCGCGGCAGCAACGACGGCGTACGGCGCCACCTGGCGGCCGAGGCCTGACGCGGTCGCGCGATTCGCCCGAGGGTCGAACTGAATCGGCTCCGATTCAGTCTCCGCGGACCCGACTGAAACTCGATTTTTCATCAATCTATAACTCGCGATCCAGAGCGTTTCAGCGAAAACTTCACTAATATGGGTTGAAGAGCTATACGAGTAGATCATTTCATATTAAGGCACTTTACTCTTGTTCGGCCTGGATTGAGAGATACAAGTCGATGAACAGGGGTACACCGAAACTGAAAACCGGTTTAGACTTAGGAAAATTTGAAAACTTCCAAAACAGCTCCAAATCTGCACTAATTCGACTTTTTGACCTTCTTCCACTCATTTTCATGAGTTGACCCAAAAATAAAGTTTGTTGCTTATAAAATTCTACACAACTTTGATTAAGGGTGCACTGACATGCAGAATCTCTAAAATGCCCTTCTTGTTTGGTCAAACAGAATAGCTTTTAAAGGGCTCTCTAGTCAACTATGAGCTAGAGGGGTATTTTGGGGATTTCACCAACATGAACATTGTTCCAAATGTTATCCTAAACATGTATAAAGCATTTAGAACCGTAAACAAGCATCACATTTGCATGTCAACACATTTTGCATAATATGGACATATAAACAAACATATAGCAATAAAAGGGAATCAAATAAAATGCAATGATAATAATGCATGAAATGACATGATCTATGCTTGATGACATGCAAATGCAAGTGTGAAAATAGTAACTAACACTAGGGTGTTACACGACGCTGTACCGAAATCATGGGTCATAATACACCACTGCTAGTTGGATTCGTTTTCACATAGGGTGCAGACGGGAGAGAGCTTATTCAATCATGAAGCTATAATGGATCACGATCTTAGGCCTCGATACCTGCGCGCCCCTAGCAGCACATCCATGCGCTGGCCAGCCACAAGGAGACTCTAGGTTTCAACGCGGCACCGTGGTCATGGATCGTGGCACCACTATAGGGAACAACTAAACTAGCTCTCGACCAATACATGTCGAATATTAAGATCTAGAACATGACATGTGTCAGAGTAAAGAAAGTCAAGGCGTGACACATGTCATCTAACGACGTCAAGGAATTTTATACGTGTCAAGTCAAAGACGCTAAACATGACACGAACACAATGTGGAGTTTCGTGGATATATATCAAGTTTTCATATTTTATTTGAGTAATAAATTCAAGTTCACCTAAATGTTCCTAAGAAGCGAATCCTCAAAGTAGATTTCAAAATAGCTACAAATAACAAGAAATTTTAGAAATTCGGGAAAAATCACGGATATGAATTTTCCAACAGAGGTTTTAAAAAGAGTGAAAGCGCATTAATTGCAGGCTAGGATCATGACCAGTAACTCTGATAATAGCGAACGTCCAGCAATAACTTCCTATGGTCACGATCCATAAGAGACCCCAGATTTCGATGCTACATCATGGTCATGGATCATGATATCCTAGCTTTCATGGAAATGGTAGTATCTTGAAAGAAGGAGACTTTACACATTTATAAACTTAAGAATTCAATGATTAAACAAAGTTTTGTTTTGAGTTAAAGGAGTGCATCCAGAAGTTCCTCAAAGACTAGGAACTTATGGAGCAAAGATTTTCAAGGATACAAAAACCTAGAGAGGATGACAATTTTTGGAATAGTACAACTATAATGGACAATAGCTGCACTTTTTTTTAAGGAAAAATTTTACAAGATTAGTTCAGAGAATATACAAGTCTACTTCTTAGTTCACACCTATCTTACATCAGCTTACAACCACCTATTGTCATACTTCAACTCGTTGGACAACTCTACATTATTTTTTTTACCCCCTACGATTTTATATCACAAACTTTTACATCAAGTTAGCCCTAAGCTGACACTAAGTCTAGGAAACTAACTCGCTTTCACACTCTACTCATCAAGATCACTTGCTATTTCTGATCCCAAGTTATTCACTACTTCTTCCAATTCTTCATCTTCATCCTCTGGATCAGACCCTTCTTGATTCTGAGCTGCTGCAAGTCCCATATCTAGAATTGGATCATATATGGCATGGAGCATTTGCACTTCCTGCTGTAGATCAGTGAT
Organism: Eremochloa ophiuroides; assembly: GCA_038502445.1. NCBI lineage: Eukaryota > Viridiplantae > Streptophyta > Magnoliopsida > Poales > Poaceae > Eremochloa > Eremochloa ophiuroides. The sequence continues at coordinate 50,616,022 of JAHLJS010000003.1, forward strand.
GTTTTGGTGGGCTGCCTGGAGCTGCTACTGATAAATGTTATGCGGGCCCCAAAACATCGTATCCTGATGTTGCAAGTAACCGACAGTCTCTCTAAGACTTTCTCTTGCCATCACGGCAGAAGAATGAGCTTCTTCACGTTGTTGAATGAGAAGTCTAGTTTGAAGATGAAGACTATCCACCAGGCCCTCCAATTCCGTTATGCGACACTGGTCCGCTTGTCGTTGTGCCTCGAGTGCTTCTATCCGGGTATCCAGGCTGATCTTTTGCTCAACGTGGATCTGAGCGATCTCCTTCCACTCTTGAGCTTTCTCATAAGCTCTTTTCTTTTTCAATTCCATACCCTTGAGTGCTTCATAACACTCGGAGTATAACTCTTGCCATTCCTCCCGTCCTCGCTCGCGGGTCAGATGCAAGTTAAGGACTGCTAACATAGCTCGAGTAGTGGCAACCAAGACAGGATTACGTTCATCTGAATTTTCCTCCAGTAGCTTAGCTTGTCGCTGAAAACAATCCCAATCCTCTGGTGCTTCAGACGGAAACATCTTCATTGAAGAGGCTCTCACTTCTTTCTGGCACCTAAAACAAATCGTTCTAAGCACTTCTAATGCTGTTGCCTGAGCTCCTTCCCAGGGGCTCACGCCTTCAGCCTATGCTTTCCAGGCTGGCCAGAACGGTGCATTGGTACATGCTGGGATTCGTAGAGACACTTCATACCATGGTCGACCAAGAAGAACCGTGCGAGACCAATGGTACTTTGGTGGTTCTAAATAACCCACCTCTTGCAGTAACTGCCACAACACTTTAGGAGTCCCGAACATTGCCAGACACTCATCGACTCCAGTAGCAGGGCCTTGCGGATCCATCTGTTTAGTAGAAAGGCGGGATTTTATTTTAACATGAAACTCGTTTTGAAGTAAGTTTAATTTTGTGAAATACATATATTTCATAACGGGGGTATTAAGAATAGGTGTTATGACATGATGCATGATCGATCCAACGCTTATATATATAGCTTAGTGTATTTTGAAAATAAGCAACATACCATAACTTGCAATATAGGGCTTAATATATTACGAGCTACTTTGTTACTTAAAACTAGACGAAGCTATCCTCCACCTTAGGATAAGGTGGTCGCTAAAATTTCTAAGTAAAATAGGTTATGGAATAGAAAGATGGAAGATCGATATCATTAGGGAATGCAGAGTTGGTCAACAAAGTGGTGCACCCAAAGTGCTTGATTTCCCTTTCTGGCAAATCGGTGCCTTTCCTACCGGTAGGTTGCATCACATGCCCAGAATGTGGCAGTGAATGAGCCTTGCTAATGTTGGTGGTCCTTATGGATAAATTTTATACCACCAACTTAGACTAAAAAAGAGGATTAACAATCATATTCTAGCACATATGCCTTTACTACTAACAAGTTCCACTTGTACCCCTAGCATTCATGTTTTACAGGTTTTATGGCATAATAAGTGGAAATACACATCAACATGGAGAAAGCGCAAAGTCAAATGACGAATCCGACAAATGCGCAAACAAAGAATACTAAAGAAGCCCACCTTCAAAGTGTAATTGGATCCATCCGCAACCACGGGAGTGGCCCAGGCCCAGGGAGCAATCGACCACCCGAAGGCGGTGGCCAGATGGCGCTCCCCAGGGATCGACCGCCCCCGGGGGCGACTGCCCCCCAGGTGGGGCCTCTCGGGCCCATCTTCGGATGCGGTGCTGATGGCTGTTTGCTGATGGCGGTTTCACCTCCTTCCATGTTTAGATGAGCCAAACCGTCATAGTACAACTATAAATAGATGGTGCTCCATCCCCTTCAATACACACATCATTTTGGAGTCATCTACCTCACACCTCTCACTTGTATCTTTAGAGTAGTATTAGTAGTTTGTGAGCAAGGCAAGAGCTATCAAGGAGAGCTTGTCTCCTTGGAAGAAAAAGATCATCTTGGTATGAATACAATTCGGTCTTCTTCCATGAGCAAGTTCTTATCATACTTATATGATTATGCATATGAACTAGAGTCTAGTTATGATCTTGTTATGAGCATAGTATATGAGCTAGAACATTGTTTATGTATCATGTTCTTGACTTGTTCATCATTGTTCTTCATTGTTCGTCAAATTAGTATGAATAGAGGAAGAACTAGGAATGAGGTGATGGTTCGTCGTGCTGTCATGGTTGCTCTTAACCTAGCCATTCAATCCGAAGGGTTGGGGTCCGCGGGGGTTAGGAGTTGTTTCCAAGTACGTGAGCATGGTGCTCAGGTATGCGGAGATCGGCGAATATGTCTGTATCCCACGGGCAGAGGGGTAGGTGGACAGGTGGTGACAGCCCTGTCCATCCCTAGCATTCCCCCACGTTCGGATATTGAGTAGGAGTTCGTAAAGTCTCTATTGGCTGGCAGACCAGCTACGGGGATCTCCCTATCACCCCAAACTTAGTCCTGATACTAGAACTACTAATTAGATGATTTGCTAACAGTTCTTTGCATAATTATATATGACCAATGCCTGCTCAGTTAGATATATTCTTTTATTCTTTATTTTCCTTTTATCCTTGAGGTTGATCCATATGTGTGTCCACTATCTTGAAATCATGTTTTATTCCTGTTTACTCTATGCCTACCATTGCACTCAATAAGTGATCATGTTTACACCACGATTGGTGCATATTGCCCTCCTACGGGAAATTATAAATACGACACCCTACTCACGGGTTGAAATGCTACAATGATAGTTCTGTGCGCTTGCAGAGTAATCTTATTTCTTACTGAGCTATCGATTGGCGTAGCCTAAGTACCATTACTTAAGCATTGTAAATCTTGTGCACCCCACGGCGCTGTATCACAGTTTTGCATATCGTAAGCAATGACGATTAGGAAGGCCAATCCGGCACTTCTAACTGCTATTACCAGACTACATTACCTAGGCCGGCGCCACTAAGGGCCAAGCATTACCTTTCTGAAGTAATGGTGGTTGAGAATGTCAACTTATGTTTCTAGTATTATTATTAAGGACAGACCTTTAGTCTATCTTTAGTAGTAATGTTAAGAAACACCAACAAGTATTTCTGACACCGTTGCTGGGGATGGACTTTTAGTCTATCTTTTGTAATGATGTTAAGAAATGCCAACAAGCATTTCTGGCGCCGTTGCCGAGGAGGGCAAAAACATCTAAGCTGGCATAAACATTGATTGCAAAATAAGCATTGGTAGACGTAGTTTAAACAGGCTAACTTCGCTGTTTTTCTTCCTCTTTTCATTGGAATGAAAATAGGATAGTGTATGAGTGGTTTTGCTCTGCCGAACAATTTCATCAGCAATCCGGAAGCACTCCTAAGGAAGAAAAGGTCTCGTACCGTTTCTTCTTCTGCTACTCTGTCGGCAGACAAATCGTTCATTCCCGCACCATCCGCTACTACCGTCATCGCTAAGACACTCCGTGACTACTCCATCCCCACTGTTGCCAACGTGCCTATCGGGCCCGCTGTCAACATAGGAAATGGAAATTTCGAGATCCGTACAGGCCTTATCTCGATGGTGCAGGCAAGCCAATTCTGTGGCTTGCCAAGCGAGGATGCAAACGCTCATTTGCAACACTTCCTTGAGCTGTGCGACACCATTGTCATCAAAGACGTCGCACAAGACAGTATCAAGCTCCGCTTGTTTCCTTTCTCCCTCACGGGGAAAGCGAAACAATGGTTCCATCAAAATAAGGAAGCCGTCAACACGTGGGACAAGTGTTCCGCAGCATTCCTCGCCAAGTTCTTCCCCATGAGCAAGACCAGCGCTCTAAGGGGAAAGATCTCAAACTTTCAGCAATCTTCCCTTGAATCTATCCCTGAAACATGGGAAAGGCTTCAAGAGTACATCCGAGCCTACCCTCATCATGGAATGGAAGATTGGCTCGTGCTCCAAAACTTCTATGAAGGCCTCACGGCCATGTCAAAAGGGCACGTAGATGCCGCAGCTGGAGGTGCATTCCTCTCTCTCACCATCGCGGATGCAACTGCACTCATGAGAAGATGGTGGCCAATCAGAGTTGGGGAGAAGGAAGAAAACACAAAAAGGCTCGCATACCGTGAAGGAGACGGACTTGCTTGCCGCAAAATTAGACTTGCTGATGCAAAAGCTGGACGATCGTGCTATCAACCCTACCATGAGTACCGTCCAGGCCATGGACTCACATATGACATGTGAAATCTATGGGAACGTTGGCCACTCAAGGAATAACTGTCCCGAAACCCAAGAAGAGGCTTCATACGTCAACAACGGGTTTTGCCAACCTCAGCAAGGTAATAGCGGGTGGAACAACCAACACCGCCCGCAAGGTAATAATTTTAATTCAAACCAACCTTCCTTAAAAGATCTCGTTCTAGGACAAGCTAAAATCAATGAAAGTTTGACCAAAAAGCTATCCTTCAATGATAAAATGTTTGAAAATATAAATGCTAAGCTTGAAACTTTGTCTTCTTCTATTCAAAATCAAGCAAGTTTTAACAAAATGATAGAAACACAAATGGCACAAATAGCTGCTTCTATTCCTGTCAACAATGCGGAAAAAATCCCGAGGCAACCCGAGACTTCTCCCGAGTTTGTTCATGCAGCTACAGATCAATAAAGGAAGAAAAATCTGGCCAACAGACTATAAACGTTGAGCCCTTACCGAAGGTCATCGGTAATTATCTAAAAATAAATACATATATAAAGAAATAAATAATTAATTAATTATCTGAAGGGGCCCACACTAGGTGTCCCCACTCAGGTACTGTAACTTATCTTTTTGAAAAAATATATAATAAATGAATATTTATATACATATTTATATAATAAAAATATATATTTCATAAAATTATTTTCTTGCATTAAAAGAAATTATTCCCTCTTCCTAGAATTATAAAATTTATTCCAAAATAAATTCTTCTCCAAAAAAAATTCTATAAAAATAATTTTTTGAAAGAATAAATCTTGTTGAGTCTAAATATTATTTTTAGAATAATTTTGAAAATCAAAAAGTTTCAAATAAAACTTGTGGAAAATCAAAAACTGGAGCAAAATTTCGAATGGGAGTCATTCGTAATCGGCTACATATTGGAGATAGCCGTTAGAGGAAACTGCAAAAAGGCTGGGCAAAACCGACCCCAGCAGGGGACCGGCCGTTCCCAGGGGCGACCGCCCCCTGCCCAACGGCTCTGCGGCGCAGCCTTTTGCCAATTGCTACTAGCCGTTGCATACAACACTCCTCCGCCTATGATCAAGCCTATAAATACCAGAGCATTCAGGTGGAGCTCCTCACCCCTCTCATTCTCACATTTTCACTCCCTCCATCAATCTCTTGCTCCACCATTCTACAAGCATTTTTGCACAAAGTTCAAGTGCAAGGAAATCCTGCAAACTTCTTCCACTCCCATCACAAGTCAAGTTCTTGTGCCAAGCTCACCATGAGTGTGATTGGAGGTCGGATTTCCGGCATGTTCCGGAAAGGCCGTCGCTCTCGTGGGGAGTCTAGTCAAAGTACTCCCACACGTGAGGAGAGCCCGCTGCATGAAGAAGAGGAGGCGCCAAGAGGCCACGCCAACGACGAGGCTGACGCTCCCTTCGTCGACTTGGAGAGCGAGCGGGAGATGCAAGCATACAACCTCCTCAAGGGACGCAAATTCCTGCATACACCGGCCTTTGACCCACACTTTCTCCAGCAGATAGGTATGAACATCGAATTTATTACCATTTTCGAAAATGTTGGTTGGAGCCAAGTTGCCCCCGTGCACGAACCTGGATCTCGTCTTTTGACCATCCAAATCTTGGGCACTCTACAAGTTGTCGACTATGGTATTACCTTTCGCTGCTTTAGGAAAGAACATAGCCTTTACTGGAAAGATTTTGCTACACACTTGGGTTTTCATGAGTGATGCTCTATTGATTTGGGTTTTACTCTTTCGGGTTATCAGCGTCATGCTTTTTGGCACTTGATAACCGAACAAAATGTGACTGAGAAATTCCAACCCAACATCAACACCATCCACCATCCTTCTCTAAGGCTTATGTATAAATGGATTGCTAATTCTTTCTTTCCTAAAGAGGACACTCATCATGATTATGATATTGAGTTGAAGTTGCTTTATGCCGTGCTTAAAAAGATTAAAGTCGCTCCTGTCTATGACATTGTTAAGCACTGGTTAAACTCTTTTAAAACTTCCACACCAATTATGTGCACTTCACTCATCACACGTCTTGCTGCTAGTGTTGATCCTCATGGTGCTAACACTATTGTTTATCTCTCCATTCCGCGCATTATGATCAATGAGTATTATTTTACTCAAGCTCATACCATAAAACATGAAGACTCAGGAACAAATCTGGTATTTTATTATCCGGGATATATAAACGAGATTCCATTACCTAACCGGATCTCGCTTTATATAAATCCCCATCTCTCACCTTCAACCTTGTTGAAAAGGAAGAAGCACGCAGGAGTTCTGTTTCTCACAGGAGATCACGAGGAGAGAAGTACAGGAGGAAGAGCCTGCACAGCCTGTGCAGCCTACACCACACCCGGCGATGCCTACCACGATACCAAGGATGGAATGGTCCCCGGTCATATCTACACCTGGGTTCACCCCCGGGTATGGATATGGTATGGGACATGTTCCTCATCCTTATGCGGTTGGAGGGTCAGGGTTGCAACACTCGCAGGAGGCAGGGGGATCAAGGCAGCCCGAGCACGAGCATTCTCCAGATTCTGAAGGCATGCCACCTCCGATACGCCCACAGCCGGTCACACTAGAAGTCCTCAACACACGCATGGGAGGACTAGAACTGCAAAACAGACCAATCCAAGGTACGCTCAATGCTCACATCCAGACTTCTACCCAATGGCATGAGCAGCAGCAGTTCATGAACCTCGAAGATGCGAACCGGCAGCGGCACGAGGCACAGATGGCCTACCTTCGGTCCATGGGACAATTCCCGGGACCTAGGCCTTGAACTAGCTTGGGGGAGGAGACCCCACAAGAGGTAACATTTATCTTTCAATTTCTTGCACTTTATTTCTCACACTTTTAAATTCTGCAATTTTATTTCCTTATTAAAAAAATAAATATATATATATAATAAAAATAATAAATAAAATATTCCACTCCCATATGTGCTAACATATGTTAGTTTCTCTTCCGTTGAAATGATGAATAGTTGCTCTGTCTATAATTCGTCTGTGTCTAAGTTATAACTTAGTATTCCTCAAGATTTAAGTTTGTTAGCTAAAAATATCTCATTGTGAGAACTTGAAATCTTGTGGGTTGCAATTGCAAGATCCTTTTCTAAGTTGTTGCAAGATATGAGATGGTAGAAATAGATTTTGCTATGACTTTGTTCTAAGAGAAACTTGACATCCGGAGATTTCTTTTCAAAAATTTAAAAATCAAAAGTTCCCCAATGATTATGAAATACCCACCAAGGCCATATGACATGCTCTACTTTTACAAAAACTTAGTCATATGCTACTTACGGAACTTTGAGTTGAGTCAAAATGCTGAGACCTAGTGAGATTATGGTCATACACCCATGATTGAGATTCACAAACACCTACCAAATAAAGCCGACTCTCATCCTGAGAGTTGCGCACAACATACACCTTTCATCCACCAAATAAAAATGCCGACCCTCACTTTGAGAGCCGAGCATACAAAAAAAATTTCACTCCTTGTTCACCATCATGACGTCTATCCATCCAAAAGTTTTCACATGTCAAATCAAAATATGGGCTATGCTAAAAAAAAGCCAAAGGGCATGAGAAAACAAACGGGAAAGAAAATCCAAATACCCGTTCAAAAAAAAGAGAGAAAAAGAGGATGATATTTCTATAGCCCATATTCCTCCAAAGAGTTTTATTCCATCCAATAAAAAGAGAGTCATGATGCATGGAGTGCCAAAAAGATTAGAGATAGGTTTTCACAATCCCACACACTTGCACATCTCAACCAAGGTATATGACTTATATCTCCTTATGGTCCGGTCTTTGACTCAGCAATATAAGTAATGTAAGTACGCCCACCTTCATACCTACCCAAACCTCCACTCTCAGCCTTAGTAGTAGGATGAAAAGGCAACACGAGAATGCCTTTGGTGAGGTAAATCATACACATTGAGTGATTAAGAGAATCATTTAAGGAACTTGTTTTATTTTGCAAAAATTCATAAAATCTCCGGATAAAAGGTCTATCAAAGAATGAATGATTGGTGAGTCCATTATAACCATTCTATCTTGCAACCGCCCAAGAAATTGGAGAAACTACAAGCCCCATAAGAAAGCAAGGTAAAAGAGTGGATAGAGTGCCAAATTATTTATATTACGAATGAATGCTATGTTATAGATATGACACTTATGAATTATATCGGCATTGTAGCAACTCCTGATCAACAATCATGCCTTGGCTATTTGCTCGGGACGAGCAAAGGTTAAGCTTGGGGGTCTTGTTGGTGGTCCTTATGGATAAATTTTATACCACCAACTTACACTAAAAAGAGGATTAACAATCATATTCTAGCACATATGCCATTACTACTAACAAGTTCCACTTGTACCCCTAGCATTCATGTTTTACAGGTTTTATGGCATAACAAGTGGAAATACACATCAACATGGAGCAAGCGCAAAGTCAAATGACGAATCCGACAAATGCGCAACCAAATAATACTAAAGAAGCCCACCTTCAAAGCGTAATTGGATCCATCCGCAACCACGGGAGAGGCCCAGGCCCAGGGAGCAACCGACCACCCGAAGGCGGTGGCCAGATGGTGCTCCCCAGGGACCGACCGCCCCCGGGGGCGACCGCCCCCCAGGTAGGGCCTCTCGGGCCCATCTTCTGAGGCGGTGCTGATGGCGGTTTGCTGATGGCGGTTTCACCTCCTTCCATGTTTAGATGCGCCAAATCGTCATAGTACCACTATAAATAGATGGTGCTCCATCCCCTTCAACACACACATCATTTTGGAGTCATCTACCTCACACCTCTCACTTGTATCTTTAGAGTAGTATTAGTAGTTTGTGAGCAAGGCAAGAGCTATCAAGGAGAGCTTGTCTCCTTGGAAGAAAAAGATCATCTTGGTATGAATACAATTTGGTCTTCCTCCATGAGCAAGTTCTTATCATACTTATATGATTATGCATATGAACTAGAGTCTAGTTATGATCTTGTTATGAGCATAGTATATGAGCTAGAACATTGTTTATGTATCATGTTCTTGACTTGTTCATCATCGTTCTTCATTGTTCATCAAATTAGTATGAATAGAGGAAGAACTAGGAATGAGGTGATGGTTCGTCGTGCTGTCATGGTTGCTCTGAACCTAGCCTGTCAATCCGAAGGGTTGGGGTCCGTGGGGGTTAGGAGTTGTTTCCAAGTACGTGAGCATGGTGCTCAGGTATGCGGAGATCGCCGAATATGTCGGTATCCCACGGGCAGAGGTGTAGGTGGACAGGTGGTGACAGCCCTTGTCCATCCCTAGCATTCCCCCCACGTTTGGATATTGAGTAGGAGTTCGTAAAGTCTCTATCGGCTGGCAGACCAGCTGCGGGGATCTCCCTGTCACCCCAGACTTAGTCCTGATACTAGAACTACTAATTAGATGATTTGCTAACAATTCTTTGCATAATTATATATGACCAATGCCTGCTCAGTTAGATATATTCTTTTATTCTTTATTTTCCTTTCATCCTTGAGGTTGATCCATATGTGTGTCCACTATCTTTAAATCATGTTTTATTCCTGTTTACTCTATACCTACCATTTCACTCAATAAGTGATCATGTTTACACCACGCTTGATGCATATTGCCCTCCTATGGGAAATTATAAATACGACACCCTACTCACGGGTTGAAATGCTACAATGATAGTTCTGTGCGCTTGTAGAGTAATCTTATTTCTTACTGAGCTATCGATTGGCGTACCTAAGTACCATTACTTAAGGATTGTAAATCTTGTGCACCCCACGGTGCCGTATCACAGTTTTGCATATCGTAAGTAATGACGGTTAGGAAGGCCAATCCGGCACTTCTAACTGCTATTACCAGACTGCATTACCTAGGCTAGCGCCACTAAGGGCCAAGGATTACCTTTCTGAAGTAATGGTGGTTGGGAATGTCAACTTATGTTTCTAGTATTATTATTAAGGACGGACCTTTAGTCTATCTTTAGTAGTAATGCTAAGAAACACCAACAAGCATTTCTGGCACCATTGCTGGGGATGGACTTTTAGTCTATCTTTTGTAACGACGTTAAGAAATGCCAACAGCTAACATAATGGAATGGTGCTAGCCCATATTGATATAAGTTACTATTATCCGAATCTGTTCCTAAAGCCTCAATCACCTAGATTTCGGCTTAGATAGCACCAATCCTCCGATAGAATTCTATCTGCTCATGGTAAGTGCACCAATATGCTCGGTCCTAAGACTTCACAATCGCTGATTGGCTCATATTCAAGTTGGTGCTTGAGAGTCTTTTCAGAATCACTTCAAAGAGCTGAGATGCAGAATCAACTTCGCCAGACTCGTCTAGGCCAGGGCCTAGAGAACGAGAACAAACATAGTTCTTCGGCTGGCTGGAGATGTTGGCTCGTCACCTCATTCTCTCGAAGAAGCATAGGAAACCCATCAGTTTCTTCCGATCTATTCATCCGAACAAGTCTTTTACTGGCATCTTTAAGCGAGCATTGAGTTAAGTTAGAAGCAGTTTTCTCAAATAGGTTTAAAATATAGTTTGGTGGATTTTGAAGCTTATGAAAGGTGTTGATTGGTTCTGTAGCATGAAATAATGCTTTGATACCAGCTGTGACAGAACCGCCCGAATTACCATGGCCCGACTGCTATGCACAGGAGCCTGATAACTCTGGAAGCCTTGTCGGGTGCTCTCGCGAACACCACAATGTCCCATCGAGGATCATTTCATGAAACAGAAACCAACCATCTTATTACATTCATTCATAGAGTTCAAAATACATCAGAGTAAAATGCGGAAGCGATTACAACCATAGTTTAAAAATTTCAGTGATAGTCTTTACAAAACTACTTGTCAAAAATGACAAGGTAAGGTAGCTCTTACACTTCCAAGTAACATAGATGACATCTTGCCCAAGGAAGTGCTGATAAGCACCTGCATAGGGCAGCTCTTCAGGTGCCACCTGCTTGGCGATAGCCAAACCTGTACTGCTCCTGACCTTAACCTGCAACAGAGGGTTAACAAACCCTGAGTACATGGGGTACTGCGCAAGACTTACCCGACTAAAAATTGGGGAGAAGACTCAGCAATGCAGGCTGAGGGGAATCAAGGAGAGGCTTTAGCAAGAACCAAAGAGTTTTGCAGAAAAGCTCTCTAAGTCAGCTTAAAACTTAATCCTGAATCTAGATTGATTCATTAAGCTAATCTCAATATTCACCCATTTCCCACATCTTTCACCTAGTTCCGAACCACTCTTCGCTATAAGTCAGTGGATCAAGTCTCCATTATCCGAGGAGAAACGACGATTCGAATCGATTGAAATACCCAGCTGGGGATCCCTATCCACACTACATATGTAGCACCTAAGCTTGCATATGCCAACCCCGCCTACCACGGCTTTTCCAAAACTTGAATCGGTCCTGAGCCACCCGAGAGCATAGTACTCCTCTCGTCTCCAGGCACAATGGCCACGAGGGTACACGTACTCTCGCCATCTCTCCACTCCCAGTGCGTGGTTGTCGGTTCACGTTAAGGGGCGACCGGAGTCAGAGGCTTTCCGTAGTATGTGGCTAGTTGCAAAGTCTCGATCCATCAGGCTAATAACGAGTGGTCCCTAATGGATTCCATTTCGTTTTCTTAATAGACAGTCAGAGACACTGCATTGAGATTCCTTTCTCAATGCAAGTCTGCTGCCCTATCAAATAATTACAATAGTACATAATTGTATACCCCAAGCATACAAAATATCTTTTTCATAAAATCTTAACTATTAAGCATGGCTAAGCATTTTATAATCATTTGCCTTTAAATCAGGTTTCAAGGATATTATATCAAGGCAGGTAAATGTAGCAAGTAGGTGACAATCAACTCCTATCAACCTAATGCAGCAATTTAACTCAAGGCGATAAAGATTTATAAAACACAAGGAGGGGCTAATTCACCAGGGTTTGCATGTTGCTTAGAGCAGATACAACCCTGAAGTCTATCACCGAGAAAACTCCACGTCCAGAGAGTGAAGACCAACTCGGGACTTGCTTCAGATAAGAATATCCCGCGTTCACTACACGAAATATTAATGCATGATGAAATGCATGGTATGATGCATAATGGAAACAAACAAATACATTACATTAAATTATCAAAGACAATTGAATACTACTTTCCTTTGCGATAAAGTTGCAAGCCAACAAGACTAGCTTGTTGTCCAACAACTTGGGTTAGCGGGTTTACGGGTACCTATAAGGACTTCTATGCACGACTTAGGGTACGGAAGGTCCAAAAGATAAGTCGTTACTTAGATGTTTTTACCCATTAAGTTGCATCTAAAGAAACAACCACATGACATTGCAGGTTTGGATAGCCTATAATTAAGGGTTACTTTGTTTTGGTAAACCCCAAGGTAATTACCAACTAGCAACAAGGGTCATTAAGTTCCTATTAAGATTCTAATATCATGGTGGTCATTATCTCACCTAATCATTTTATTAACTATTATTAACCACCACATAATAATAATAATAATAATAATAATAATAATAATAATAATAATAATAATAATAAATTATTCTACCAAATAAGTTGCCAAGGACCATGTAAGGTTTTATGATCCCTGGTCTTCACTCAATCCAAAAACCACAAGACACAATACATTTCATATATTAAGAAAGGAAATAAATAAATTTATTTAACTACTAAGCCTCTACTGTTGGACTGGCTCGAACGACCAACACGGCCCAGAGTAGCTCCTTTAACACTCCCAATACAAATGGTCCGGTCCAACCCGGCTCCAGCCTGCTCTGGCCAAGCCAGAGAGGCGTAGCCATGGCCACCGGCCGGCCAGGCCAAGCCCGGCCAGGGCCGCAAGCGGCCGGAGGTGGCCGAGAGGGCAGCAACGGGTCACAAAGCTCCCAGACCGACAACTCAGCTCAAGGTAACCTCAGTTCCCTGATTCGAAGATCCGGAATAAACCCTAAACCACTAACACTTAATATTGTTTTTACTATTTAATTAAATAAGGATAAATTACAAAACATTTAAACTTAATCCAAATGAACTACAGATTTTTTTGGAGGTATCTCACTGCTCAAAACAGCTACACAATTAATTTCATAATTTTTAGATAATTATTTTGAGCTTCAAAATTCATCGAAATCTCATTTATTAATTAAAAGGAGTATTTTTACCACATAATGAAAATGCTCAAATTCCATGTCTCATATTTTTCCTAAATATTATACAACACAGGGAAGCTACCACATTTATTTCATAATTTTAGGAGCAGCACAAATATTCATACAAAATAAGAAAAACTTGGCACTATTTGTATTTTCTGGAAATTAGAAAAATCTATTTTTACCGCACGAATTGATTACTGGGCTGGCCTGCCCGTTTCCGGCATGGCCCAGCCCAACAAGGCCTGATCCTGGCCAGCTCGGCCCAACTCTGGAGTAGGTCGGCCCACAATGGTCCGGCTAGGCCCAGCTCAGCCCTCAACCCTCTCTTCTTTCCCACTGCTCTGTTCGAGCAGAGCAGGAGGCAGACGCGCGCGCGGCGGTGGCTCGCCATGGAGCTCGCCGGCGGTGGTTCCTCCGATGAGGGGAACTCACTAAAGTGCATCCCACACAAAGGCAAACTGATTAAGAGACTTAGGAGCTCGACCTAGGGTTCATAGTGGCTCAACGATGTCCGCGGCGGCTGTCCGATGCGGTGTCGCACGTTCCGATCACAAGGAAGTTTCCCGAGCCTAACCATCTACCCCTAGCGCATACTGAAGCTCACCAAGGTGTGGTACTCCTGTTAGTTGGAGCGGAGGAGGCCCAGAAAGTGTTGGCGACGTCAACGGCGGTTCCAGCGGCGCGAACACGACGGCGATGGCTTGTCCCGACGACCCTGCGGCTCCAGCCGTGAAACCAACTGGCAAATGAGAACCACAGTGCTTCAAGCATAACAAAACATGTTCTATGATGGGATGAAGCTCACCAAAGCGGCCTAGCCACAGCGAGGGGACTCACAGCGGCGCCCAGACGGAGTTCGGGAAGAAGACGACCCAGCGAGGACTCCGGCGGCAATAGAGGACACTAGAGAGCTCAAAAGAAGCGTGAGGAGGCGACGAAGCTAACTGTGAAGCAGCATGGGTGAAGATGGACTACCGAGCACGGATTTCACCGTGCACAGGAAACTCGCCGGCGGCGATCGAATAGAGAAAAAGAACGGCAAACGTTGTCGTCTTCGCGCTTTAAAGGAAGAGGAGAACAGGAGGAGCTTGCCACGTCGATGCAGAACGTTGCCACGACATTGGACGCATGCCCACACTGAAGAATGACGATGCAGAAGCGGCGGGCGGCAGCGAGATGACGAGGCGACATCGTGGCAGCGCCTCCCTTTCTCGGCTACTGTAGCCCTAGGGTTATCCAGTTTTGAATTTCTCAAATTACTTTCTTTTTCATGTAACAACTCAGAAAATAGTCAAAATAGGAAATGTGTAAATTTTCATTCTGCACAACTTTGGTATTGAAAATATTTTCAAATTCCAAAAATTTTTGAAACTATTGAATAGGGGGTAAATATCTCATTTCAAATTTGATTTAAATCACAAAAATTTATTGAATAACTTCAAATTCTGTAAATACCAAATTTGTTCTATTTGATGAGTTGCACAACTTTCATTTAAGGCTCATCTTCAGATTCCAAGTAATTTTTGAATTAAGGTTTTAAATTCAAATTTGAGGACAGAAATTCAAGTTTAGTTTAAATTTCCAAATAGCAACCTGAAAAACTTTGTATACCAAAGTTGCTCTATTTAATAAGAGCTACAACTTTGATTTTAAGACCAAAGTTCAATTCTACCTAGTTTTAAAACTAGGGTTTTAGCCCGATTTAGGGTTTAAAAATTAATGAACAGGTAAAATCACTCTATTGTCCTAAGCACAAGCAATCAGAAGATGAAATTAAATCACTCTAAATTATTTAAGCACAAACAACCTATGAAATTAAATTTGTTTGAATTTCTATGCATATCAAAATTGTCTTCACATCCATATTATGCAATGCATATGATGACATGTCCGATTTTTAATTTAGTAACACCAGGGGTGTCACAGTAAGTGGTGAGGTTCCGGCTATCATAGGTTCATCCTTCGGGGCTTGATCTTCCTCGAGGGCTTCATCATAGATATTAGTGTAGGGGTGTTCTCGAGAATTTTCGCAAGAACTTCCTTACCTTCACTAATAGAGAGATGCAAGAACGCTCCCTTGGAGGCTGAATCAAGAAATTGTGTGGAATTTTGGGTAAGACCCAGGTAGAAATGTTGCAAGAGGGCTGGCTCGGTTATAGCTAAATCAGGGCCGGCAGATGCTAAGTCTGTGAAACGGGCCCATGCCGTACCTAGAGGCTCCTTATCCTTTTGTCTAAAGGTTAGGATCTCTACACGAAGACGAGCAACTCGTGGAATGGAGAAGAAGGTGATACAGAACTTTCATTGCAGCTTCTCCCATTCTCCATTTACACTACCTACGTGACGAGTATACCATCGTTTGGCTATTCCCGTCAAAGAGAACGGAAATAGCTTCCACTTAAGGGTATCTCGTTTCATCCCGTGGATATGTATGCAAGAGTATAATTGTTCGAAATCTCATAGGTGTGCATAGCGGTTCTCATCTTCATCCCCAGAAAAAGGTTTCTCCTGAACCATCGCTATGAGACTTAGGTGTAGCTCATAACGAACGGACAAAATGGGCTGTGATGAACTAGGCGGCTCCATACTAGCACCCGATGGAGCACCATACTCAAAAATGGGTGTTTGATCCATGTGTGTGTGGAAAAGATAGTTTTGATCAAACAAGGATAACTAAGACGACTCGAGTCTAATTAAGACAGCTACCATTCCCTGGCAACGGTGCCAGAAACCTTGTTGACACCAAAGGTGGCAAATGGATATACCACAAGCGTACGGTAATCAATGTAGCTTTCACCGGGAGTATTCCAGGTATCGTATTTTCCACAGGGAACGTGAAGTGAACTAACTAGGTTCAAGACCGTCAGGTGATGATCAAGGATGTTGGTGATCAAAGAGGTTTAGAATATAGGTATAGAGAGGTTCTATGTAGCAAAAAATATCTAGTCTTGGTTTTCTAAGTATAAAGAGGTTTACCACCTCCTCCCTTTACAAGAGGCGATAGGCAAAACAGGAGGAGATATAACTCCTCCCGAGGTGGCTGTACTATTGTCTTGATGCCCTGCCGTTTTAATAACTTGTCTTACACACGTGGTGGAATACGAAGACCAGACAAGGCTGTCACCACTTGCTGGCTACCACAAACAATCCGTGCGACAAGTGGCCCACACTGATAAGATATAGCCTAGACACCACGTCTACACTATACTTACTACTTTAATCTTAGCTAGAGACTAGAGCACTTCACAAGTAAAGCAATGTGCAGGTAAAGCAAGTATATACTTAAAATACTAGAACTAGAATATTAAATGCTAGAAGGACTCAGATGGAAAACTTACTAGAAGCTTGCATCCGCTGAGGTACACCTTGAAGAAGACTCCCGACAGGCCCGGGGATTTCTCTAGAAGACTTCCCTCACTCTCTTCCCTCTTATTCTAACACTAAAACTACTATGATACACTTGGTATTTACTCCTTTTATGCCTCTAAAGTGAAGGACTAGGGGGTATTTATAGGGGGATGAAGGGCAGCGCCACGTCAGCGATCCGCGTACTTCTCCACCTCCACACTTGGATCCATCGTCCTTGAAACCGCCTTGGATGGACAGCAGTGATGCAATGAGCACGTGGGAGGCATGCTGGAAGTCGGTGGAGTAAGGCGGTGGCCTGGGCCTACCATGGGCGGTTTGGCCGAACACCTACTGGCAGGTGGGCCCTGCCAGGACCTTCTAGAAGCCTTGCGATGTCAGTGAAATGATGACTGTGGGGTGGGACCACCAAGTGTGGTTCGGTCGACCCACCTCTGGTGAGTTGGGCCTACCACCTTGGTCCCCACCTGTCATGGACTGAGGCTGTGTGATCCCCTTGTCTTTATCTTGTCGTTTCACACCTTGATCTGAGTGCTTTGCTCCTTAGCCATTGATTGAGGACACAATTGCGATCCAAAGGTGCAAATGGACTCCAGGGGGTGTGCCACGGATCGTGCCACGTCAACATGGCCACAAGGGTTCCCTACCTGGTTTGGCTGAACCATAAGGTGGGGCCACGTGGCCTCTGCTCTCTTGCATATCACTCCCTTACTTGATTCCTTGAAGTTGGAGTGCCGGGGCCACTATTCATGGTTCGGCCGAACCATGAATAGTGTCCACCCAGTGTCCACTTGATCCTGGAGTGAAGTCTTTGATGATTGTGACATCACCTAGCCATTTTGTCATAGTTGGGTTTGCATTATATCTTCATCTTAAGCTTCTAAACTATACAATCACCTGTTTTGGGTACCTGCAAACAAATACTAACATGTACATGTGCAACCAAGTTATTTGTACCTATGTCACTATGTGTTTGCTTGTTCCTTTCCAAAAAGAGTGTTTTGTTGACGGTTATGATGGTAGAAAACATGGTATAAATACCGTCAACAACGGTCTCACAGTTAGACAGTGACAGTAAACCTTTCTACTAAGTGCATCAGCAACTACGTTCGCCTTACTAGGATGGTAATGCACTTTCAGATCATAGTCTTTTATCAGTTCGAGCCATCTTCTTTGCCTCATGTTCAATTCTGATTGAGTGAAGATATACTTCAAGCTCTTGTGATCTGTATATACATGACAAGTGTTGCCTAGCAGATAATGACGCCAGATTTTTAGAGTGTGAACAACAGCGGCTAACTCCAGATCATGAGTCGGATAGTGCTCTTCATGTCGCTTCAGCTAACGAGATGCATATGCAATGACTCGGCCTTCTTGCATTAGCACACAACCAGTACCAATACCTGAGGCATCACAATACACGTCGAACGACTTCTCGATGTCAGGCTGAGCTAAGACAGGAGCAGTGGTCAAGAGTTTCTTCAGAGTTTGAAAAGCTTCTTCACATTCAGGTGGCCACTTAAACTTCACATCATTCTTGAGCAACTCAGTGATTGGCTTAGCTATCTTAGAGAAGTTAGGGATGAACTGGCAATAGTATCCTGTCATTCCCAGGAAACTCCTGACTTGATGCACAGTGGTCAGTGGTTGCCAATTCAAGACTTCCTCAACCTTGCTAGGATCGACAGCTACGCCTTCAGCTGATAGTATATGTCTCAGAAATTGGATTTCCTTCAACCAAAATGCACGCTTGCTAAACATGGCATACAACTTATGCTCCCTTAATCGAGTCAGAATAATGTGAAGATGTTCCGCATGCTCCTCCTCGCTCCTTGAATATATCAAGATGTCATCTATGAACACTACTACAAACTTATCCAACTCGGGCATGAACACAGAGTTCATCAGATACATGAAATGAGCAGGAGTATTGGTCAGACCGAAAGACATGACCAAGTACTCATATAACCCATAACGAGTGGTGAAGGCTGTCTTAGGGATATCTTCAGGACGAATCTTTATTTGGTGGTACCCAGAGCGAAGGTCAATCTTAGAAAACACCTTTGCTCCAGCAAGCTGATCAAACAGAAGATCAATCCGAGGCAGAGGGTACTTGTTCTTAATAGTGACTTCATTCAACGGTCTATAGTCAACACACAACCTTAGAGTCTTGTCCTTCTTCTTCACAAAGATAGCAGGACAACCCCATGGAGAAGAGCTTGGTTTGATAAATCCCTTATCAAGCAACTCTTGCAGCTGAATCTTCAGTTCTGCAAACTCATTCGGAGGCATTCTATAGGATCTTCGGGAAATTGGAGCTGTTCCCGGCTTCAATTCAATGGTAAACTCCACATCCCGGTCAGGAGGTAATCCAGGCAGATCTTCAGGAAACACATCTGGAAACTCATAGACTATCGGAATGTCCTGAACTTCTTTCACTGAGATGACATTAACTCTTTCAACAGCCCTCAAGCATGATGGGTTCTCCTTCGGGAATCTCATTGACCTGAGTATAGTGGACTTGTCTGACTTTCTTCATGGCCTTACCTTTCTGGTTCTGCTGGTTGTTACGATTCTGATTCTGCTGCTACTGCTGACCACCAACAACTCTTCGAACATTCTGATTATACTGTCTCAGAAACGGGCAATCACGGGAGTAATGCCCGGGCTTTCCACAGTTAAAGCATGGAGCGTTGTATTTTGGTGGTGGAGCTTGGATTCGGACACCAGGGGCGTTTGGCTGAGTGGTATTTGGCTTATTAATATTCTGTGGTGCGGCAGCAGGGTGGATAACAACCTGTTGCCGGGGTGGATATCGTGGCTGTGCATACTGGGTACGTTGGTGTTGCACAGGATGGAACACAATCTTCTGGCGCTTCTTACCACCAGAAGATCCGGTCGGCACAATCTTCTTCTTTCGTTTCTCCACTTGATGAGCACAATTCTTAGCTTCATATGCGATTGCTATGTTGACCGCCTGGTGATAAGTAGCATCTGGATTTGAGGTCAATGCTCTCTGGATTTTTGAGTTCAAACCCCTTTCAAAGCAGTCATTCTTTTTGTGATCAGTGTTCATATGATCAGGTGCGTATTGAGAAAGGTGGTTGAACTTGGACATATACTGCATCACGGTGTCCTCCCTCTGGCGAAGGGCTAGAAACTCATCTAACTTCAGCTTCATGACTCCAGCAGGAATGTAATGGGCACGAAAACCTTCATGGAACTCGGCCCATGTCACACGGTGATCTTCCGGCTAGGCGGCAACAAAGTTCGCCCACCAGCCGCTGGCAGCTCCCCGAAGCTACTGTGCTACGAACTGAGGCTTTTGATAGTCGGTGCATTGAATAAGACTAACTTTTGCTCCATGGTGCGGAGCCAATCATCAGCCTCCAACGGCTCATCAGCCTTAGTGAAAACCGGTGGACGGGTACATGTGAAATCCACACAAGTGGTTTCATCACGGTTGTTACACCCACGACGATTCCCTGATTACTCTGATTTTGATTCTACGCCAGTTGAGCAGTGGCATTCGCCAATGCGGCGATAGCATCCGCTAATGTTGGTGGAATTGGTGGCGGGTTAGGAAGCTCATCACCGCCATGAGAGGTTCTAGCCTAATCAAAAGCACGAGTACGAACCGGCATCTGTATATATAAGCAAGCCATATTCACATATACTTATTCCAAACTTTAGCAGTACATAGCATTTTACAGATTACAATAACAAATTTGTTGCGCTCCTAGCATGACACAGTTTAGTGGTTAACCTAACTTAGATAACTATTCTACATACCCAACGTAAGGTTTGAGCTATCCTAATCAGTGCTAGCTGATGCAGGCATGTTGCTGGCCTCACTGGATTCCTCGTCCTGTTCGTCCTGGTCCGCCTCAGCAAACGCGCCGTGAGGGTGCAGCTGATGGTACAGTCGGTACATCTCCCTACGCACCTCCTCATTCTGGCGCTCGAGGTCCCTTGCATAAACCTCTAACTCACGAACTCGAGTCAGGGAAAGGTCCCCCTGCTGTCCCGCGAGGTCATGTTCCGCCATCCCACAAACGTGTCTTCAATTGGCGCACTTCGATCGCGCCCCTGCATCGGTTGTCAAACATCCTGTCGAGACGCTCGTGCAGCCTCACGATCTCCGCCCACAGCTCAGTTTGGCTGCTGTTGGGAGTGACTCTTGGTGTGATCTGGTGCTTTGGCACACCTTGAGATCCAACCCTCTTGCGAGCGGTGCGCTTGGTACGGGCCATCTGTAGAAGGTAAGGTAGAATTAGTTTAACGAAATTACAGGTTAGCAAGAATAGGTTTGGTTCTACTAAACCCATGCCCCTTTAAGAAGGAAGGTAATTATTATCAAGTTAATAATTATGATGCATGCAACGTACTTACGAAACAATCACAAGCAAAACAATAAATTGACTTGATAATAAATTTTTAACATAGGGCTTGTATATCATAAATGCTATTTCCCTACAATGCCAATACTCATCAATTTTTACCTTTATTAAATTGATTAAGACAAGATAATAAGCAATTTGGACCAAATTACGAATTAATAATTGATCCAAATCATTTTGAAATTTTACAAAAAAAAAGACCCTGCAAGTCTTTGCAATTAAGGCTCCGGTACCAGCTGTGACAGAACCTCCTAAGTTTTATGGCCCACATGCACTTGTCGTTGCCTCAAAAATCTTCGACAGCCGTGCAGGTGACCCACATAACCTAAAAGGGTCTGCCGGGTTTACACGGAAACCCGTTTTCTCCGAACAGGATCTTAATTGCGAAGAGATTACAGAGTACAACATTTCATACAAATTATATAACTCGGAGTATAAGAGAGGAAGACTTAAAATATTACACGTGATTACAAACCAGTGTTCTTAATAAAACATAAGTACGATTATTACAAAACCAAAATACGAGTAGTGGCAGTAGGTAAATAGCTTATACAACATATATTACAT
Source organism: Eremochloa ophiuroides (assembly GCA_038502445.1). Lineage (NCBI taxonomy): Eukaryota > Viridiplantae > Streptophyta > Magnoliopsida > Poales > Poaceae > Eremochloa > Eremochloa ophiuroides. The sequence continues at coordinate 50,637,755 of JAHLJS010000003.1, forward strand.
ATTATCCCTGCCCAAGGGATCAAATACTCACTCACTATCACTATCCTCCTCGACCACTTCCTCGAACACCGTCATGCAGCAAGGTCCAAGACAGACCTTGGGTTGTTGATTTCCTGCAACATGGGGTTAACAAACCCTGAGTGCAAGGGGTACTCCGCAAGACTTACCCGACTAAAAATTGGGGAGAAAACTCAGGAATGCAGGCTGAGGGGAATCAAGGAGAGGCTTTAGCAAGAATCAAAGAGTTTTGCAGAAAAGCTCTCTAAATCAGCTTCAAACTTAATCCTGAATCTAGATTTATTCATTAAGATAATCTCCACAATCACCCATTTCCCACATTTTTACCTAGTTCTGAACTACTCTTCGCTGTAAGTCAATGGATCAAGTCTCCATTATCCGAGGAGCAATGACGATTAGAATCGATTGAAATACCCAGCTGGGGATCCCTATCCACACTGCATATGTAGCACTTAATCTTGCATATACCAACCCCGCCAACCACGGCTTTTCCAAAACTTGAACCGGTCCTGCGCCACCCGAGAGCACAGTACTCGTCTCCTCTCCAGGCACGCTGGCCACGAGGGTACACGCTACTCTCGCCATCTCTCCACTCCCAGTGCGTGGTTGTCGGTTCAAGTAGAGGAGCGACCGGAGTCAGAGGCTTTTCGTAATATGTGGCTAGTTAAAAAGTCTTGATCACAGCAGGCCGACAACGAATGGTCCCTAATGGATTCCATTTCGTAATAGACAGTCAGAGACACTACATTGAGACTCCTTTCTCAATGCAATTCTACTGCCCTGTCAAATACTTACAACATTTCATAATAGTATACCCCAAGCATACAAAATATGTTTTTCATAAAAGCTTAACTATTAAGCATGACTAAGCATTTTATAAACATTTGTATTTAAAACCAGGTATCAAGGGTGATATACAATTTATCAAGGTAGGTAAAGGGTGATATACAATTTATCAAGGTAGGTAAATGCAGCAAGTAGGTGACAATCAATTCTTATCAACCTAATGCAGTAGATTAACTCAAGTGATAAAAATTTGTAAACACAAGGAGGGATTAATGCACCGGGGCTTGCCTTGTTGCACGGCGAGGGACGGATCAGGATCAGAACCGCAGATGTCAAATCCTCCGACAGCTCCCGAGGTCTCGTCAACGACGACTTCCTCGGTCTTGACACCCTCGTCTTCGGTCACTATACGTGATAATGATGCATGCTTATTGACGGTGCAAATGATATGATTGACAAATAAATAAATGTTAATTTAATAAACATGAGTACAACTTTGCTTCACGGTAAAGTTGTAATCAGGATCTCACCTAGCGGTGTTAATGTTACCTAACTATTTCATTAATTATTTTAACAGTCATAGAAAGCCGCAATTAGCACGACTCTCAATACTAAAAAAATGCTTAGGATCAATTTAGTGTTTCTTGATCCTAAGTCTTCACACAATCCCAAAATATCACATAAATCCTAAAGAGATTAATATTAAATCATTTTATTTATTTATTTATTTATTTAATTAGAGGTAATTTACCAAACAATTAAATTTCATCCAATTGAGCTACAGATTTTTGTGGAGGTAGCTCACTGGTCAAAACAGCTACAAAATTAATTTCACAATTTTTGGATTAATATTTTGAGCTTAAAAATCACGAAAATGCCATTTCTTAATTTAAATGTCTATTTTTATCACAAACAGATTATGCTCAAAATACAAATTTTATATTTTTCATAAATACTACATTAATCAGAGAAGCTATACCATTTATTTCGTGATTTTTGGTGTTATACATTAATTCATACAAAATTAACAAAACTAGCAACTATTCATTTCTAGAAAAATAGAAAGAACATTTACTGAGGATTACTGGGCCGACTCGGCCACGCCCAGCAGAGCCCAACTTGGGCTTCTTCTCCCTTCTGCTCAAACAGAGCAGTGCAGACAGAGCACTCACGCGCATGCGGCTGCTGCCCGCCGCGGAGCTCGCCGGCGGCGCCATCCCTGGAGAGGGCAAGGTCCTATAGACAAGGTCTCGGCAAGCACTCCCACCTATCTAGACTACTAGAGTGGAATCCAGAGCACCAACGGGAGCTAGCAGGCGGCCATGGCGGCCCGGTTAGCTCTGCGATGGCGGCGCCACCCGTTCCGATGGCCGTAAGGGTTCCAAGACCCAAATAGCTAACCCTAAAGCACCAAGGAGCTCACCAAAGCGTGATGCTTGCGCTGGTTCGACGAGAAGACAGTCGGAGGAGAGAGCTCGACTGCGATCGCAGCCTCGGCGGTGTACTCCGGCGGCAACAACTCGTTCCGGCGTGTCTGGAACACGAAACACCAAACGGCCTAGCCCAGGATGTTCACTGAGCAACGGGGAAACGGAGACGTGCAACGAAATGACTCAAAGCTCACCGAATCGACCTAGCTACGATGAGCAGATCGCGGCGGCTCCTTGCCGGACTCCGGGAAGACGACGACGCACCGGCAACTCCGGCAAAGAGAGGACGTGTATGTAGGCTCTACGGGTGCGCTACAAGATGACGAAGCTATGTGCGCGATCAATTTTACATGAGAGTGATCGGGGACGGTGAATTCGGGACGAGCAATGAGCTCACCGGCGACGAGCCGAAAAGGGAAAAGGGGAGAAACGAGCTCGTTCTCGAGCTTATAAGGAGGTGGGATTCCGGGCGAGTGCCACGCTGCCCTGCCCTTGCCACGTCCTAGGGCCGCGTGCCCGCACGAGCTACGGCGGTGAAAGGCGGCGGCGGATGAAGCAGACAGGCGAGCAGCTCAGTGGCGTTGCTCTGCTCTCCCGGTTACTGTAGCAGAGTTTTATCTGAATTTTGTTTTTGCAAAATTACTTTTGTTTCTATGTAGGAAGTAAAAAATATCCCAAAATAAAAGATGTGGGGAATTCAATTCTGAACAACTTTCATATTCAAAACATTTTCAAATTCAGAATATTTTTGAAATTAATTAAAAGAGGGTAATTAGTCTTTTTCCAATTCGAATTAAATCTCAAATTTTTATTGAACAAGTTCAAAATCTGTAAACATTAAGTTGCTCGGTTTAGTAAGCTTTACAACTTTTATTTAATAACCAACTTTAGATTCCAAATAATTTTTGAATTGAAGTTTTGAATTCAAATTTGAGGATAGTAATTCAAGTTTAATTCAAATTTTTGAACAGTAACCTGAGAAACTTTACCAAAGTTGCTCTATTTAATAAGAGCTACAACGTTGCTTTAAGGACCAAGGTCCAATTCCTTATATTTTTAAACCTAGGGTTTTAAAAATTAATTCGCGGCTAATTTCACTCTATTGCCCTAAGCACAAGCCATCAATATAAATTTAAATTTATTTTAGTTGATGCAATGCAAAATTAATAGCAATTACAGATGACATGGAATGCTTCATGATGACATGCCAAATTTTAGTTCAGTAACACAGTGATGTTATAAGTAGTAGTAGAGTAGATCTGGTGTGTTCTTTAACAAGTGTGGCTATATCATCTGGCGGATTCCTGAGTTTACTAGTAAGTACCGTTATCATGTACGGCCTGTACGATTCCATCTCGTACCGCACTGCTAGATAGATTCGAGTAGTTATCGATTCTCGTTTAATTCAAGTATGGCCTGTGTAGTTCTACCTTACACCCCACTGCTTCAGTTATCTGAGGATTAGTTATGGGCTCTAACTAAAATTGGCATATTTAGTTAGATTCATTAAGTTATGGATGTTGCTTATATTTATTTATTGTTTATTTATTTTGAACATCATCACTTGCCCAATCTTGATCTGTTTCTTATCAGCTTAAATCTTATTGTCTATCTTGCTTAACGAATAAATGAACGTTGAATATCATGTTTAGCAAGTAGATCTATTTATCATTAGCCGGTTAGTTCAGATCTAGATTGTACACAAGTTGCACTCAAGTAATACGAGTCGTGTTGAGAGCCTTTGAATAGTATATTCGATCCATAGCTTACGTCATGAGTTGTCTCGATCCGGTTGATCCTGGATGACATAAGCGAGGGATTGGATATGCTAGACAAGGGTTCAAGGCATGGCGCATTCTATAGGCTTGTATGTTGCCTATATTATAATCAGATCGGATGATTAGTCAATCTTGCTATGAGCATACCAGTCACATGTTGTATTCAGTCGATCTCTTTCATATGTTACTTTATGCTTTAATCATGTTAAGATCCATCACATGTGTTGTTAGCTATCTTGATCCGGTCGATCCTAATAAATAAACGTGGTAGTTTCTGTAACAGAACCGACCAATTTATACGAGCACAAGTACAACGATTGCCAATTTAGTAGCAATCAAGTCACACTTGAGCCAATATAAACCCGGTAGTCCGGAAATCTCGAAGGATTTCAAACATTTTAAACAGAACATACCCCAAAGATCTTGCAAATTTAGCAACAACCCATCACATGATACATAAGTTCACAACCGAATTAAAACATCAGAGTACAACATAGTCTTTTACATAAATGTAACAGTAGCGGAAATCAACATAGTTTTGAAACAACGTAGTTCACATACGAGTACCACCAGCTGACCGTGTCACAGCATCTTACAAAAGCTAAAGATGGATAACGACCTTGCCCCAGGTCTAATCTTCTTCGCCCGCAGGGGTGAAGCAGTTCTTGCAATAAGCATAGTTGACCACTCCTTCTACAACAATGGGAATAAAACCCTGAGTACTCAATTGTACTCAGCTAGACTTACCCGACAGGAAGTAAATAAAAAGACTCTCAAGGATATGCAGGCTTATTTGGTGGAGCTCAGAGGATAGCAACATTTTGCATAAAAAGCATTACTACAGTAGTTCCTCAACTTATAAATTTTAGATATGGTTTAGCTTCGATTTCAGTTAAGCTATTAAGCAAAGGTTTGCAGCTATACTAAACAATCACTTGATATTATAGCAAACAATACAACCATATGATTTCCGATATCCACAGATATCAACCTCATCTCACCATAATCAATATGTTCAAGTTGTTAACCTCTACCTCACCAGAAGATCAGTTCAGTTTCTCACTAACCAGGAGAGATGGCGATTCGAATCGATTGTACCAGCTGGCAAACATGCCAATCACAAACCCTGTCAGCCTGATCAGTGGCTTCTTGGGTCACCGTTAGATCTTTCTGAGTCATATTATATCGCGAGCTTGGTGGGGGCCATATTCTCGGAGACAAACCCACTCACAGGAAGTGCAGGTCCCTGACCTGACTATGGCAAAATGGTGTCTCCGCACATCCTTCCTATCTCCAGAATATGTCTCCATGTCACACCAATTCTCGGCTCAGAAAGAACTACTTGGTCGCGGTCAGAACGACTTATCTGGCCAGCTATATGACGACGTCCTTCAATCTCAACTGATGTCTGGTGGCCTCAGTCCTAGTCGGCCACAAGCAGCACCGAAGACAGCATGACCTCAACCATGTCATGCGGCTCCCCGCTACCTAGCCTTGATTCTCTCATTATCATTGTGGCATGGTGGCACATATAGTCAACCATGTAAAATCCATCCCTATCAGCAATAGTCACCACCTATGCTCGCGAAGGACAGGAAATCCCTCGACTTCTACCGGTCTAAGCATGGCTAAGCATAAGATCGAACCCATCCCTTGTCTAGTAATAGTACCAGATCATATGTAGAGTGGACAAGGTAATTATGCAACAACGGTATCAACCAACTCCTATAGTTAAGTGCACAATCATACGATTTAAGAAGACCGGTGCATTTATAAAAAGAGATAGGTGGAGGCTTAGGGATGCTCCGGGGCTTGCCTTTCACAAAGTTAGATGGCTGGTGGTCAGTGCACTCCGGCAGTTCAGTTTCCTCCTCGGCCTCGGGAGCTTCCGGCACCTCGATCTCCGGGGGTACTCCTTCCTCCGGCGGATCGAATTGCAGCAGTGTAACTCCTCCCGGCGATCCTGTATGCATGATATGCATACATGAGAACTGAGAATGCACATGGAATGCAATATAGAGATGCACAACTTGAGCCATAAGATGCATTAGACAACATGTGAGCATCCAAATAATTTATCAAACATTTACTGAGTATGTGCATATTTCTTCTCTAAACAACAACACATACTCACCCTTCTTAAGCAAGCTATAGAACAATTTCTCGTCTTGCGTAAGAGGTCTGCAACCTGCACTAACAATTAATTTGAATCAAACTTACCTAACTACACTTAACTAGTAAAGAAACAAGCATGAACAAGCACCTACACAAAGAGTATTAATCTTGCTGCCTTTTATACATAAATAAAGTCAGCAACACAAATGTTCAGCAAGGTTGTTGAACTAAAACATCTCAGAAATGCATGAAAATTACTTGCTAACAACTCATTAATCGATTAAAAGTAATTAATTTAACCCTAGCTTATAATAGGACCCTTTATTTGCTGTGCCTAGAAAATTCTCAAAAAATTACATCAGATAGCACACTCCCATATTAGGCTACTGGCAAAATATCAAGTCATTTGGATAGATATAACATTCTATACAAAAATGACAAGAAGACAGCCATTTAAGCAATAGAAAATACTTACTACAGTGAAAAGTATCAAACAATAGATTCTCATTTTTCTTAGCTTCTTTATCACAAAATAAGTCTCATAAAAAATATTCATAGCCATTACTTATTCCCATCAAACATGGTGAATTTAGCAAGAGTATAGCATGAAAGGCATGTTACACATGACATCATATAAATAACAGTAACCAACCAGCAAACATATTTTTCCCAGATCCTACTACTCTAAACAAGATTAATGCAAGTGGAATCACATTTTTAGTATATTCCTATAATTAGTTATGCATTTATCAAGTTTACAAGCATATAACAAATTAATTATAACTGCACAGAAAAGTTACCACAAAGTCATATTTCATATTTTTCCTGTATAGAGCTCAGAAATACAAACCCAACAAAATTTGGTTCACCTCCATTGGATATGCCTAGCTCCATCTATGAATTTTTAGAAGGTTTACCAAAATTTCTGAAAATTCATTTTCTCTTTTTCCTTTAAAACGAACCCGACTCAAATCGCTACACACACCCGGTTCAGTGCACCCCACGCACAACAGAGCAACTGACCTGTGGGCTCCCCGGTCAAACCGGTCCCACGCGTCAGAGAGAGAGAACAGCCCGCCGGCTCTGACCGGCGCTAACTCGTCGGCGGCGAGGTCACCGGCGGCACCGAGGGCACCTACGTGCTCCTGGAAACAAGACGAACTAGATGAGCTACCTTTCGAGACCTAACCCGCACTGGAGCTGGCTCTTCGGCGGCAATGGCGGACGGCGGAGGTCCGACGAAGTCGCGCCGGCCGATTCCGGCCGTTACCGGCGAAACTGAGCTTCGTTCCACGACCCTAGAACCCTAACGGTTCTTTGTGCACGACTAATCGAACTATTGTGCACGAGAACACGCTAACCGCATGTCTTTGGCGACACGGTGGCGAGCGGAACCTCGGCGAGCTCGGGTTCCGGCGAACTTAGGGGGTGAACGGCCCAACCAACTCTCTAGGCTAGATCTACAGCTAACGGAGACGCCAAGACAAACAAGAACGGAAGCAAGGGGCTACGGCATTGCGCTCGTCGCTACGAGCAGAAAGCTTGGCGGCGCTCCGGCAATGGCGCGGCGGCGACGAACCCTAGAAGCTTTACCTCTCTATCTCAGACGTTGAGAGTAGGTCGAGGAGGTAGAGCGGAGAAAGACGAAGCTATGGTGGAGGTGGAGCGGTCGGAGATGGTGCGGTGGCGGCGGATTTCACCCCGAAGCCGGCTCGGCGGCCATGGCGACGGTGGAGAGAAAAGAGGAGAGCAGAGAGGCGAGAGCGCGAGAGAAAGCGAGTGGAGCGGCCAGAGGACAGATTGGCGTGTCGCCTTCGGCTTTGCATGGTGACGGCAGGCGGACGCCGGCGTACGGTCGCCACCTGGCGACGAATCACTGCGGCAGCACCAGCTGTTCGACGCGATTCAAACTGAACCGGTCGATTTAGTTCAGCGAGCAGGGCCTGAAACCCAATTTTGATCGAGCCATAACTCGCGATTTAGGGCGTTTCAGCGAAAACTTCACTAATATGGGTCAAAGAATCCATATTAGAACACCTTCAACTAAAACGGCTTGGTTTGAGAGATACAAGTCAAAGAATAGAGCTACACTGAAACTGAAAACCACTTCTAGACTTAGCAAATTTCAGCAACTCCAAAACAGCCCCAAATCTGCACAATTTCACAATTTTGACCACCTTACACCCATTTTCATGAGTTGACCCAAAAATAAAGTTTGTTGCTTATAAAATTCTACACAACTTTGATTAAGGGTGCTCTGACATGCAAAGTCTCTAATTTAACTTTCTTGTTTGGTCAAACAAAATAGGTTTAGGAGGGCTTTCTAGTCAACTATGAGCTAGAGGGGTATTTTAGGGATTTCACCAACATGAACATTGTTCCAAATGTTGACCCAAACATGTTTAAGGCATTTAGAATAGTAATACACCATTACACTTGCATGCTAACACATCTATGACATTGTAGGCATATAAGCAAACATATAGCATATAAAGGAATGTAAATCAAATCAAATAGTGATGATGCATGAAATGACATGATCAATACTTGATGTCATGCAAATGTAAGTGTAAAAATAGTAACTAACACTAGGGTGTTACAGAAACGTGTGTTAATGTATGAGGTGGTTTACGGTTGAGACGTGGCTAATATAATCTGCCATCATTCATGTACCTTTGAATCGGTTAAATTGGGAATCATATACCTTTGCTACAGTCACCTAATCGATTCCTGCGATTGGATATCGGCTATCTAGCTGGTAGCCTGGGATGAAGGCCCATTGGGCCAGATACTTGGAACCGCCTGGGACAAAACCAGTGCTTTCGCCTTGTGTTACTGATCAATCTTTTCTCCCTTGTTAATTGATGGTCAAATTGATTGGCACACTTGGATCTGTCGACGATCTTCAGTGCCGGTTATTGAAGCTAGCTGGATCTGTTCACCCCGTGCTCCACAGATCATTCCGGCTTCACTGGTGTGATGAGCACAGACCACATTTTGCGCCAACACACCCATCGAATGGTCTTGATAGAATATGTGTTGTCCCGATCTTTCGGTGGAGAGAAATGACTTCGATTTAACTGCACAGATGTTCATGACCTGACTACAACCATCCAAAGATGTTGCGCCTTAGCAATCGATACACCAATCCAGTAGTTGTTCACGATCTTATGGACCACGACCAACCAAACCACTAGGGTAATTCCGACAAGCACTTGAAGAACATGCAAGAACAGGAAGAACATGCACTCAATTGCCAAATAATATATGAAGGTTCAGAACTGAATCATGATAACAAGTTGAGGTTTTGAATCAAGTAGAACAGATGGTATATCTGATACATGCGTCTACAAGGAAGTACCAATGGCTAAACATTTATCTAAACAGAACCCAATCTGTTCATGGTTGACCTAGAAGCATATAGGTAGATGGGAGGACGAGCAAAGGGTTGGTGGTGCTTTATCTAAGCCTAGGACACATCCCTAATGGAGCCAACATGATGCACGGCCCATTGGCTAACAATAGGTGTCGCAACACCTATGGACAGAAAAGGTCTGTGGAGTAAAACGACGATTGCGGTCGATTCTGAGAAGGTATGACGGCGAACCATTGAAAAATAGAATTTAGTATCTTTCCACCAAGTAATTGAACATCCAATTTGGTCTCCGTATGAAGTCATGGTGGCCATCACAAGTTGGTGCTAAGATTAGGTGTTGCTCCTGTGGATAGAAACAGTCTGGAGGAAATTGACTGTTGCGGACGATTCGGACATGATATGCATGTGAGGTTAGATTCTTTGGAAATTGCACTTCCTTAGCGCTCTACCAGTTATAAGAACATCCTAATTGTACTCCGCATGAAGCCATGGTAACTATTTCAAGTTGGACAATTCTACCGTCCGAATTCACCCTTCGCGAATATGCTTCCTTATGGTTCTTCTTCATTATTCCTAAGCAAAACAAAGGTGCACGGGTTTCCATGGTCTAAATAAGACAAACAAAGAACTCAAGAAAGAACTCACCGGATAATTTAGTTGTCAGGCACGAACACGAGCAATAGGATCATGAATCTAAGGCATGGATGTATCGATGATGTTGATGTCCTCATCATACTCCCATTCTTGCGTTTGTGTCGTCCTCGACTCAAGCTCGGCGTCTTCTCCCAAGTATGGTGTAATGGTCCCCAATCAATTTCATTAGCCAGCCATACTTTTAATATGCAATCAGACCTTGCCTTCATCCATGTAAGTAACACAAAGCCAATAATGTCCTCATCATTCTCCTCTTCTTGAGAGCAAACCATCCTTGGCTTGACCTCTGTTGGAGCATATGTTGTAGGTAATGGCGAACCTTGCTTCCATTCTTCATATTTGTTTTATTTCCTCACAATAAAACTAGGGGAACCCGACATGTCATGGTTATGGTTATTGCATACCTCTAGTTGACCATATTTTTTCATAATAAAAGGAGATTGTATATTTGAACAAATGTAAATCCGATGTACCATATAATCCTCTTCATAATTACATTTGCCAATTGCATAAAAACTAACATTGGAAGAGCATGGCAATTCAAATCTAGAAAACCAATTAGTCCCTAAATGTTTAAGCTCACAGAGATCATCGAATTCAATGTACCCCATTATATGTAAACACGACAACAATTGAGCTTCTTCATTTTCATTTACAATATGAACAACAATAATTGAATTCAACACATTGATTCAGAATCCTTTTCTTTACTAGTTGTGGTATGGATATAAGTGATGCACTATCACATAACTCTTCTTCATCACTAGGAACATCAAGTATATCAAAGTTTTTTGGAAAAGGGAATATATATTATATCCCAGCTTCTGCATCGACTAATGCATATGGCTGTTCATTATTACAAAAAGTGGGTAACACAAAACCAAGAAATTACAAAGATAAAGTTTTGAACCATCAAGACAAAACGTTGTCCAAGAGAAACAAACTAAAACACAATCCTATTGATAAAACGCCAGTCGTGTCTTACAAACACCTCCATCATGGCTGACTCAATAACTCTATAGCCTACCTTCACGAACTGGCGATCCTCCTCCTTCTAAAGGACCAAAATCTGATCCAATACATCCCCTTGAAGGTAACGTGCAAATAAGACGCTCCTGTGATCTGGTCAAACACAACTTCATTCCTTGTTAACCAAAGTGCCCAACAAATAGCACTTGCACCCACAAGAATTTGCATTCTCCTTTTGCCAGTTAGCCGTCCCAACCAGCCTATGAATAAATTTTGTATGCTAGTTGGAGGTTTCAAATTGAATGATATATGAATAATTCTCCAAACAAATTTTGCATAGTGACAGTCAAAGAATAAATGTTGGATAGTCTCATTATTAGAACAAAAACAACATTTCCTATCTCCTTGCCACTGTCTCCTAGCTAAATTATCCTTGGTTAAAATTATTCCCTTGTACAAGTACCACATAAAGACTTTGACCTTAAGTGGTATTTTAAGTTTCCAAATCAATTTATTGTACGGTAATGCTTGTATATTTAAGAGTGCTCTGTACATGGAATTAACTGAAAACACCCCGTTATTATGTAACCTCCACACAAAGCGATCTCTCCGGTTATACAAATGTAAATGTGCAACCATGGCCATAACAATGTTCCATACCTACAAATTAGCTCCCATCAGGGATCTCCTGAAGGCCAAATTTAACGGTGTAGTGGACAGTACTGTCCTAACAGAGGCACACTTCTTTCCTAGAATATTATAAAGTGATGGAAACAATACTTTGAGGGGTTGTGGTGTTAATCACGTGTCTTCCCAAAAATGAATCTGAGATCCATCCCTAAGCTCAAACCTACCCATGGATAAAAACTCCTCCTTGACCTTCATAAGGCCAGCCCAAAACTGAGAGTTCCCAGGCATATATTGAACTCGAGTCAAAGATTTGTCCCTTAAATATTTATTTTTTAGCAATTGTTGCTAGACTCCATCAGTATTTATAAGTTTGAAAAGCCATTTACTGAGTAAGAATTTGTTCTGCACATCTAGATTTAAGACTCCCAACCCCCGTGGTCTTTTGGTGTGCAAATTACTTCCCATTTTGTCAATCTATATTTCTTCTTGCGGGCATCTCTTTGCCAAAAAAACCGAGATCTAAAATAATCCAACTTCTTCAAGACTCCTCTAGGTATCTCAAAGAAAGACATCATAAACATTGGGAGACTACTCAATATTGAACTAAGGAGAACAAGCCTGCCTCCAACAGAAAGCAACTTGCTTCTCCACCCACTCAATTTTTTCTGAAATCTTTCCTCCACATGCTTCGGGTCCTTATTCATCAATCTCTGGTGATGCCTTGGAATTCCTAGATATCTAAACCGGAAAGACCCTACATTGCAGCCAGAAATCTGAGTGTACTCCCACTGATGGGCCGTAGCCTCTCCATAGCAAAACAATTCACTCTTATGGAAATTAATTTTGAGTCCCAACAACTGTTCAAAAGCACAAAGCAATAACTTCATGTTTTTGGCCCTCTCTAAATTATTATCCATAAAGATGACAGTGTCATCTGCGTATTGTAGGACTGAAAGCCCACCATCAATCAAATGTGGGAGTACTCCCTGAATTTGTTCCTCTTCTTTGGCTTGTGAAATAAGGACCGCCAACATGTCAACCACTATATTAAACAAGATTGGAGATAGTGGATCCCCTGCCGCACCCCTTTTCTTGTCTGGAAATAATGGCCTAAATTATCATTGACCTTTACAGCAATGCTTCCTCTAGACATAATCTTTGAAATCCAATCACACCACACAGGAGATAAACCCTTCAATCTAAGGACTTGTTGAATAAAAGGCCACTTAAGATTGTCATATGCTTTCTCAAAATCTAACTTTAGGATGACCCCATCTTTTTTCTTCCTATGCAACTCATGCATTGTTTCATGTAGTAGTACAACACCGTCCAAAATAAATCTCCCTAGAATAAAGGCTGACTGAAACGGACCGATCAATTTATCTGCCACTTTTAAAATCCTATTATTTAAGACCTTCGTAAAGATCTTAAAGGACACATTTAGGAGACAAATTGGTCTATATTGTTGTATCCTAGTTGCTTTCGAGATCTTGGGCAACAGTGTAATTACCCCAAAGTTTAAACTGTGAATAGGCAATCTCCCTACATGGAACACATGGAAAAGACTCACCAAATCCTGTTCGATTACCTCCCAAAAATATTGGTTGAATTCTGTAGGAAAACCATCTAGTCCCGACGCCTTATTATGTTCCATATCAAAGATTGCCAATCTGACCTCCTCCTCAGAGAATGGAGCCACCAGGACTTCATTCTCTTCCCCCGAAACTTGAGGTATATCATCCCTCAAAGTCTCGTCTAATGAGAAAGAATTCTGTGTATGTGATCCAAATAATTGTTTGTAATAGTTAGATATATAATCTTTCAGATTTGCATCTCCATTAATAAAGCCCTCCTCCTGTTCAAGTTGAGTAATTTTTGTTTTTCTAAGTCTCCCATTTGCCAGCAAATGGAAATATTTAGTATTATCATCTCCTTGCAATAACTTCGTTGCTTTTGATCGTTGGAGCCAATAAATCTCCTCTTCTCTTAGCAACGTGGTTAATTGCCCTTTAAGTTGATTTTTTTCTCGAACAGCGCAGGAGAACTGCGCGTCATTTCATTAAGGTAGAAGAAAATGTGCATGGATCAAGAGACCCAACACCCACACACCACACCCTGGACACTAAGTTACAGACTCACCACACAAAACATAGAAGCGACCAAAAGCCACTGAACTCTAAGTCCCAGTAGGCAGCGACCTAAGAACAAGCTCAAGGAGCTTGTCCAAGCTCCAGCCGAACACCAGAGCCCTCCCTCCAAGCTAATAGCCCTAATGACTTCCTGAACACGTGGCCTTTTGTTGTCAAAGACACAAGAGTTGCGATGCTTCTAGATTTCCCATGCGACCAAAATTATCAAGGAGTTGAGTCCTTTACGCACTTCCTTCGGAACTGCAGCAATCGATCGCTTCCACCATCTCGAGAAACGAGATATAGTAGGCTGAGGAGCCAACTGCAGCAGCCCCAATTGCTGCAAAATCAGAGTCTAGACTTGTCTAGCAAAGACACAACCCACTAATAAGTGGTTGATAGTTTCATCAACTTGATCACAAAGGGGGCAGGACTCCAGATGAGGCAAATTCCTCCTTGCTAGGCGATCGGCTGTCCAGACCCGATTATGAAACACTAACCAAATGAAAAACTTGCAACGCGGGGGAGCCCAGGTTTTCCAGATCCTTCTCCATGGTTCAAACTTGATGGAGCCTACAAAGAAGGCCGCATAGGCAGATTTGCTGCTATAGGAACCATCCTGTGTTAACGTCCATTTATAACGGTCTGGAACGTCTCGTTGCAAACTAAAGCCATCCACCGAATCCTAAATTTGTAAAAATTCAAGCAGGACCTCCACTGTTCTGGCCCCCTTAATATCCTGAACCCAGCTTCTATTATGCAAAGCTTGAGCCACAGTCCTCCTTTTGGTTGTTCGCTTCGGGACAGTGCTGAACAGGTTGGGCGCAATTTCCGCCATGGTATGCCCATCCAACCAGCTATCTGTCCAAAACAAGATTTTCTCCCCATTTCCGACTATGGCATCAACTGCTACATTGAAGAGGGCCCTGGCTTTTTGAGGAACAGAGATTGGAAGACTAGCCCAAGGCCTATCAGCATTAGTATTTTCCGCCCACAGCCAACTAGCTTCTACCTCCTGAGGTGTTAATAAACATGTCTCAGCTTTTCTATCCAATGCATCAATTTTGTCCATTAGCTGTATTTTATTTTTTTCTTGTTTTGAGAGACTAAATTATGAGCCCAACCTCTAAGAAACCGCCGCAACCTCCTGATTTTAGATTGCCACCGTTCCAATGGTGTCCTACCCCTATTCTCAGATTCGCACACCCTTTACCAAAACAAAAAAAACCATATCTCATTAACCATCCTAATTCAAATTTGAAACTCCTCGCATTGCCTCTGTGAGATGGTTTTCCTAAATCAAGTAGCAGTGGTGTGTGATCAGAGAACTCACGAATAAGAGCCTGTACAGTGACCAATGGGAATTTCTGTTCCCACTCAGTCGTTGCTAAAATACAGTCAAGCTTTTCATAGGTTGGAGTTTCAGCATAATTAGCCCAACTGAACTTTCGCCCCGACATTTGTAACTCTCTCAAATTTAAAGTCTCAATAATAGCATTAAACAGAAGTGGCCATTTATCATTATACCTTGAATTATTCTTTTCTAACGGATTCCTAATTATATTGAAGTCCCCCCAACAATAAAAGGCCGCTCCCCACAGCTCGTGCAAGCACGAACTAATTCTGATAGGAAGTTCTCCTTGTGTTCTTCTTGAGCGGCTCCATAAACCGACAAAAGTACCCAACGAAAACCATCTTCCTTATTTTTTAAAAAAACTTAATGTGATTATCCCCATCGGCAATATTCTCAACCTCAAAAGACTCTTGATTTATTCCCATTAGCATTCCTCCGGATAAACCCCCGGGACTTCACCAATGCCATACAAAATCAGCTCCCGCACAAAAATTCCAAACATTGAGTCGAGAAACTATTTCTGTTGGTTTCTGATAGAGCTGTAAAATCAAGTCTCAAATCGTCAGCCAAATCATGTAAATAATTATTGTTGGCAAGGTCGCGTAGACCCTTATAATTCCAAAAGATTCCTTTCATTGAAACAGTTTTTCTTTAAAACCTCCCTCCTATTAAGCTTTTTCTTTGTTTTTTTATTTTTGCCACCCTGATGGGTACATCTACTAAACCATCATCAAGGTCCACGCCAATATCGTCCATTACTTCCTCCGCTAAGTCACCACAGAGTCGACTGATGGTGGTCGTATCAGGATCGATCTCCTCCACATCTACTTCAGTATCCGTATCCAGAGAATTAACAATCAATGAAGCATTTACTCGTTTTCTTTCTACATCTTTTAATAAAGCTACAGAATCCCCAATCACACTCACATTATTACCCAGATTAATCCCTAAACCTTGTAAACTTTCCTCGATATAATCATTAGAAAAAGAACATATGGAATTAACTGATATATTTTCATTACCTGGAGAGAAGGACGAAGAAGAAGGTAATGAGGACTTTGGAACTCATTGAAGAGATTGAAGGTGTTGACTAGCAGGCCCTAGATGATTATGTGAAATTATTCAAGCATCCACTCCCTGATTCCCATGTCCAGGCTCTGTCTGCTCTCTTTAATTGGTGCCTCCCTGAAGATTTTGGTGAGGGTGAGGGTGACGAGTTGTTGGCTTAAGTCATCAGGTGTTTTTTGGTCGTTTTGACGGCTATTGCTTAATGGATCCTTCCAAAATTCTGATCTGGAATGTAAGGGGCTTGAATTCTACTTCTAGACAAGATTTCCTGTGCTCTCTTGTTGATTCTTCTCGCTCAGATATCATGTGTGTTAAGGAAACTAAAATTCCGGGCATTTCTCGAAGGGTCATTCTTTCAGCTCTTGGGTCTGATTTTTCAGAGTTTACTGCAGTCCCCTCTGCTGGAGCTAGCGGGGGCATTTTAATTGCCTGGAGACTTCATATCGGTGTTACAGGAGTTCAAAGAATTGATACTTATTGTGTAACAGTTCAGTTTGTCGCTGATGATGGGCAAACTTGGTGGCTAACATGTGTTTATGGGCCACAAGTTAATAAGGAAAAATCCAATTTCTGCAGGAACTTCGTGATATTTGGGTGGCATGTCCGGGGCCCTGGATGGTTACTGGGGATTTCAATCTAATCTATAAGGATGAAGACAAGAACAATGCTAATATGAACAGGGCCATGATGGGTCGCTTTAGAAGGTTTATCAATGATCTTGCTCTCAAGGAGCTTCCATTGCATGGCCGCAAATTTACGTGGTCTAACCAGCAGGTTTCCCCTACTATGGTGAGGTTGGATAGTGTTCTCTGCACTGTCGACTGGGAGGACAAATTTCCTAACAGCCTGCTGCAGAGTTTGGCTTTGGAGGATTCTGACCACTGCCCTCTTTTGCTTGGCCTGCGGGATAATAATCCGGGTCATCGCAGATTTTACTTCGAGTCCTTTTGGCCCAAACTCAATGGTTTTCAAGAAGCCATCTCCTCAGCCTGGGCTGCTGTTCCTGTTGGTCTTTGCCCCTTCATAACCTTGGACAAGAAATTTAAGGCTGTCACAAAGGGATTACAGAGCTGGAGCGACAAAGTGGTAGCTAGCTTTGGCTAGGGAAATTCTCTACCAATTTGAGATTTCCCAAGATAATCGTCTGTTGTCCCCAGTGGAATTATGGCTACAAAACAATCTGAAAAAGCACAGCCTAGCTCTCGCATCGCTCCAGCGAACAATTGCCCAGTTGCGTTCAAGGATCAATTGGCTCCGTGATGGTGTTGCGAATACGAAGCTCTTCCACCTCCATGCTCGTCACCAGAAAAGGAAGAATTTTATTGGAAAAATTGTTGTGGGTGATCAGATTTACACTAGCCATGAAGACAAGGCAGCAGCTATTGATGACTTCTATGGAAATTTGTTGAGCCAGTGTTCGGCCAGGGAGCACACTATAAATTTATGTGAGTTGGGAATCAGTACTCATGACCTAGCTGATCTTGAGCTCTCTTTTAGTGAAGAAGAAGTGCTGAATACAATTAAAAATTTACCTTCAAATAAAGCTCCCGAGCCTGATGGCTTGACGGGATGTTTTTATAAGTCTTGCTGGTCCATCATAAAGGATGATATTATGGCTGCAGTTTCAGCAGTCTGGAACAGGAAGTTTGTGAATTTCAGCGCTCTCAACTCGGCATATATCACTCTCCTCCCTAAAAAGGATGGTGCTGATCAACCTAAAGATTTTCGACCCATAAGCCTGGTGCATAGTTTCGCCAAACTTATCACAAAGTTGCTAGCAAACCGTCTCGCTGTTTGGCTACAAGAAATGGTCTCTCCTATTCAGAGTGCCTTCATTAAAGGGCGATTCATACAAGATAATTTCATGATGGTCCACCAGACAGCAAGGCTGCTTCACCAACAAAAGCAACCTCGTATTCTTCTCAAACTAGATATATCCAAGGCCTTTGACTCCGTGTCTTGGCCCTTTCTTCTGGAAGTTATGCAACAGCTTGGTTTTGGGAAATTGTGGAGAGACATCATCAGTGGGCTACTCTCCACGTCATCTTCCCAAGTTCTTGTTAATGGGGTGCCCGGTGATCCTATTCAACACTAGCGTGGATTACGGCAAGGTGATCCCCTTTCTCCTATGCTCTTCATCTTGGTGATGGATGCATTGGGGCACATGATCACTAAGGCCGCCAATGAAGGTCTGTTGCTGCCCCTGTCAGCAAGAGTCTTACAACACCGTATATCTATTTATGCTGATGATGTGGCTCTCTTTCTTCGTCCGGAGATCGGTGATATTTCTATAATTACGGATATCCTAAATCTTTTTGAGAGGCTTCCAGGTTGAAGACCAACTTACACAAAAGCAATGTGCTGCCAATCAGGTGTGGCGAGTCTGAATTGGCTGCCGTACAAAACTTGCTGCCCTGCCCTCTCTCTGATTTTCCATGCAAGTACTTAGGTGTGCCTATCTCTCTGTTTACACCAAAATCTGGACTGAGTGTAGATAGCCGATGCCGAGCGCAGATAGCCGATTTCGGGACAGAGGCCCAGACAGATAGTCGATCGGGTCCCGGAATCGATTGTTGGGCTGAAGCGTAGATGGTGCGGTTGAAGGAAATAGCCGATTGATGACGTCAGCGCAGATCTCCGGTGCCAGGAAACGATCACATTCGGAGTCCAATAAAGAAAGGAAAGATTGGGCTCCAAGTTACCTTTAATTTATGAAAGTTTGTTAGTTTTCGTATTTATCTTGAGTTGTAATTCGAATATGACTCTATCAAAGCCCTAGGTATAAACATAAGCCCCCGCCATTGTAATAGGGCACACATCAATACAACACATCTTTCGGCTCCTGCCAAAACTTAGGAGTAGGAGTAACGTAGATCTCGGCGAGTTCTTCAATCGGGCTGAGTGCCATCCGGTGGACGCAAGCTTGCTTGTAAGTACCGTCATGCCTCGCTAAGCTTTGTCTCTTTAATGTCATCCGGTGGACATGGGAGCATCGTAGATCGGGGTTGATTCTTATTTGATATAAGTTTGGCGTCATCCGGTGGACGTGGGCTTAGATCAAATAAGGGTCAGTTATCGATTCATGTTTGTTTTCTTGTTTAATCTATGTTTAACGTCATCCGGTGGACGAGGGCTTAGGTTAAGCTTGATTATGTGCATGGATTAGTTATCGGCTCTAACTAATTTGGCATCTTAGTTAGATTCATTAAGTTATCAAGATGTTATTTGTCATTTATTGTTTATTTATTAATATAACATCTCTCTGCCAATCAAGATTGCATAGTATTGGCCTTAGATCTACATGAAAAAATGTTCTTTATGTTTCGTTCATGTTTATGCTTTGTTACGATGTCACTTGATTCGGCCAGTACTATCATAGTCTTGCTCGTACGTGCTGTGGATGCTTGACAAGAGCCGATCTAAATGAACGCAGAGCCGCCGGCCTTCTAGACCAGCTCTGTATTCCTTCCAGATTTACTTGTGATTATTTTTGGGAATAAATCTAAATTGGTGCAAAGCCGCAGGCCTTCTAGACCAGCTTCGTACCAGTATCGGGTTTATACCTGGAACTAATCACCGCCAAGTTTTCTGCTTCACGGACCCTGGATCAGCTAGTTAGCCGACGCAGATATGCTTTCACGAGAAAAGCCAGTTTAACCGATCGCATTTTGCCAAATCGGCTAAATAGCCGATTTCTGTCTGTTTGACATTCAGACAGCCTGAACTGAATGATTTGACCTGTTTACAACAATCGATTATGCTTTAGTCTGTTATAACTATCTGCATATACTTGTTTAATGTAGATTGTTCTATTTGATTACACATATCAATCGATTATGTATCAGTTCAGTAATTGTTTCTGTGGCAAAACATGCATACATGCCGGAATCGACTCTTTAGTCGATTTCCGATTAAATCGGCTCTTAGAGCCACATAGTTGGAACTACCTGGACACATCAGTTAGTTCCACCCTGTGATTACTGATTATTATCTTTTCCTTGTCAATTGCAGGTCAAATTGACTGGCTCGCCTGAAGGGTTATCGGTACTCTCTGACCGGGTTTGAAGCTAGCTGGATCTTGGAAGCTCCGACGTTCCTGAGATCATATCCGGCTTCGCTGGTGTGTTGAAGCACAAGGAACCATATTTTGTGCCAACACACTTTTTGGCAGGCCCGGTGGGACAATTTCACTCATGACTAAGGGAAAGGCTCCGGAGACCGTGGCTCCCATGGACGACGGCATCATCAGAGTCAAGCGTGAGGAGATCAACCCTGAGGATGCTGCGGTGCTGGAGCAGATCATTGAAGAGTTCGCTGATGCCTGTCTGCTGTCGTTCGCTAAAAATCGCGATGGCCACGTGTTCAAGAAGAACCCCTACCCGAGGTGGGTTATGCCTGGCCACACCGACAAGGAAGAGCAAGAGTTCAAAGAGTTCATCCAGAGCGCCATCTGGAATGCTTCGCTCCAGGCAGTCGGGCACCATCACAACGTTTTCCTGCAGATATTCTACAACATCATGAAGACCGTCGTCATGAAGCAGGACTGGGAATCATTGGGCCCAACGTACTTCAATATTCCACTAGAAGATACCAAATCAGATGCAGCGGCCGGAACATCCGACCCTCCGCCGCAACAGCGAAAACCGTCAAAGTCATCTGATCAACATCCTAATATGACGACGGATTCGGCTCCAAAAATAGCTCCGCAGCCTAAGCTATACATAGACTACTCTCTTGAGCAGATTGCCGTTTATATGCGTACAACTGGAAACACGCCGGCCGGGAACGTGCCGACTGGAAACGTGCCTTCAACAACTCCAAACTATCACATCGGGCACACTTATGATGAGCTCACGTCGGCGCCACATCCTGGTTATGCTCAATCGCCTCAAGATGATTTAGTAGATAAGATGAGTGCAATGCTCAGGGATCAATTCGGCTTGCAGCCGAAAGTGGGGGTGTCGATCAGATACAGGTGCCCCTACCCTGAATGGTTTGATCGCGTGGCATTACCACAAAGGTACCGCATGCTAGATTTCACCAAGTTCAGTGATCAAGACGACATATCCACCATAAAGCACATCAGCCGTTACCTGACTCAGTTTGGTGAGGCGTCTTATGAGGATGCTCACAAGGTCCGTTTCTTCTCATTATCCTTGACAGGGCCGGCTTTCAGTTGGTTCACCACTCTGGAGCCCGGGACAATCCAAAACTGGGCAGACCTGGAAAGCAAGTTTCACGGCTATTTCTTCTCTGGCACTGGGGAAAAACCATTGTTGATTTGACCAGCATGCGCCAGAAGAGCAGCGAGACCGGGTCGGCCTTCATCAAGCGCTTCAGGAAAATGAAGAACATGTGCTATTCACTGAACCTACCTGACAAGCAGCTCGCTCACTAGGTCATTGGTGGGATGCTCCCGCACATTCAGGAAAAGCTGGTGGGCATTGACTTTGACAACATTAGCCAAGTGTTGCAGCGAGTGACGGCCCTGGAGCTGCAAGCTCAGACCTTCCGTAAGGAAGGGAGGTACAAACAGACGGCGTTCGTCAATAATTCAGACTCGGAAGATGAAGATGAAATCGCCGCTGTTGAGCTGAGATGGGGCAAGAAGCCCATGGCCGTACCCAAGAATTGGAGCGCGGAGGATCAGTATGATTTCGATACAAATAAGCTGGACAAATTATTCGATCTACTAGTCAGTGCTGGGCAGATTACCTTCCCTGCCGATTATATGAGACCCTCTCCTCAAGACTTGAAGGGGAAGACGTTCTGCCAGTACCACGGTCTCACCTCACACGACACCAATGGATGCCGTGCATTCAAAACTCAGATACAGAGGACTATCTCCCGCGGCTTATTGAAGTTTGACAGTCCCACCAAGGGAAAAAAGAAAATTGATAAGTTCCCGTTCCCGAAGGGCTAGAATATGGTCGAAGTGTCGGCCCCTGTAGGCAAGATGAAAGTTCTGACCTCCAACCAAGCTAGAAGGAATGCATCAGTCGACCCTGATATGCAAATATCAGCTGAGGAGCTGGCGATGATCAAGAGAAGGCAGAAGCAGAACCAGAGCCAGCATGAAAAGGGAGAGTCCAGCGGCACTAAGAAGATCAGGCCTACTTCCCGCGATCTGCTGAACAAATGGCGTCGGGAGAAAGAGAAGATCCACCGAAAACAGCTCGAAGAAGAAGAATACCGGAGATGGGCTCGTGATGAGGAAGAGGCCCTCTACCAAGAAGAACTGGCCCGCCGCCGGGAGGAAGAAGAAAGCCACTGGCATTGCCCATTCTACAGGCATTGCTGGAATGAAGGTCTGAGATTGCCAACTCTGCATAATTGCCCGGAGTGCAGCAATCAATACCGAGAGTACAGGCACTCTCAGACCAACCGCTGGTCTGTGCATGAGAGGCTCGGACGCCCCCATGACAGGCAGGATCGGCGCGAAAAAAGAGACCTGCGCAATCGGCTCGACGAGGCAGCAGTTGATCACCAAGAGCCGGTTTGGCAGGAGAACCAGTGGTGCCCTGGGAACTTGACCAAGAGCCAGAGACACCGCGTGCAACACCTCAGGAACAGGGAGCTCAAAGAAGAAGGCCGCCCGAAGCAAATCTGGCGGGAGAAGCTTCCCCAGGACAAAGGGAAGGCAACAGCCGATGCGCAGATGGTGTTTGTGCTTCCGGCTGAATTCAGGGCGACTCAAGCCAAGAAGATTGAAGTCCTCTCTAATTCTGATGACTCGGAGTCTGAGCAAGCCACCGCCAAGCTGGTTTTCACGCAGCAAGCTGCCTTTGACAAGCCGCCCAAGCACCGGCACCTGAGGGCCCTGTATCTCAAAGGGTATGTCGATGGGATACCCATGACTAAGATGCTAGTCGATGGTGGTGCCACTGTCAATCTCATGCCCTACACCACTTTCCACAAGCTAGGCAAGGGCCCTGATGATTTGATCGAGACCGACATGATGCTCAAAGATTTCGGGGGCAACTCTTCAAATACCCGTGGGGCAATCAATGTCGAGCTAACAGTCGGGAAGAAGACGCTGCTCACCACCTTCTTCATAATTGACAGCAAGGGTTCATACAGTCTGCTACTTGGGAGTGATTGGATTCCTGCTAACTGCTATGTACCATCAACCATGCACCAATGTGTGATGCAGTGGCATGGTGAGGAGGTCGAAGTGGTCCCAGCTGACGACTCAGGTGAGTATAGCCGCAGCGGATGCTGCCTACTGGGATGCTGGGGATCATGACTGTTTCTCTGGCAGGACTTGAGAGGAAGGCTTCATCAAGGTTAGCAATGAGAGTCAACAGCCGGTCAGGGCAATAGGCTCTAAGTCTTTTTATTAATGGATAACCCAATCGATGGCACCGAGGGCAAGCTTGGATAGGGTTTTACGTCGGCCGATAAACTTGAAGAAGTAGATATTGAATCTAGTGATAGACCAAGGCCGACATATATTGCTGCCAATCTTGACCCTGAGTTCAGGCGGGAGTTGATCGACTTATTGAAAGAATACAAAGACTGCTTCGCCTGGGAGTACTACGAGATGCCCAACTTGGACAAATCGATTGTTGAACACAGATTGCCTATCAAGCCTGGATTTCAGCCTTTCAAGCAGCTGCCAAGACGATTCAAACAGGATTCATTACCTGACATCAAGGCCAAAATTGAGAGGCTGCTGGAAGCCAAGTTCATTCGAGCTTGCCGATACGCCGAGTGGGTATCGAATATTGTCCCTGTGTACAAGAAGAATGGCAAGCTGTGAGTCTGCATCGATTTCAGGGATCTGAACAGAGCTACCCCGATGGACGGCTACCCAATGCCGATAGCCGATATGTTAGTCGATTCGGCTGTGGGGCACCAGGTCATCAGCTTTATGGATGGTAATGCTGGCTACAATCAAATTTTTATGGCTGATGAAGATATCCTAAGACTGCCTTCAGATGTTCTGGTGCTATCAGTTTGTTCGAGTGGGTTGTAATGATGTTCGGTTTAAAAAATGCCGGTGCAACTTATCAGAGGGCTATGAATTATATTTTTCATAAGTTGATCGGCAAGATTGTAGAAATTTACATCGATGATGTAGTTGTGAAGTCCAAAAGCTATAAGGAGTACTTAGCCGATTTGAAGGCTACACTGGAGTGCACTCGGAAGCATGGCCTGAAGATGAATCCTAATAAATGTGCTTTCGGGGTGTCAGCTGGCGAGTTTCTGGGTTTCATGGTACATCGCAAAGGGATCGAGGTTGGCAGCAAGAGCAGGAAGGCCATCGATCAGCTTGTGCCACCGACTAACAAGAAGGGATTGCAGTCCTTACTTGGCAAGATAAATTTTATCAGAAAATTCATTGCCAATCTGTCAGAAAAGGTGCTGCCGTTCTCACCACTGTTGAAGCTGAAGGACACTCAGGAGTTCAAATGGGGTGACGTACAGCAAAAGGCTTTCGATGAAATCAAGGAATATATGAAGTCTCCGCCTGTTCTGGTACCGCCACAGGCAGGTAAGCCATTCAAGCTATACGTGACGGCCGAAGACCATACGATTGGATAGGCCTTTTTTCAGGAATTCGAAGGAAAAGAGAGGGCAGTTTTCTATCTGAGCAGAAGACTCTTGGATCCCGAAACAAGATATACACCAACTGAGAAGCTGTGCTTATGCTTATTCTACTCGTGCACCAAGCTGAGGCACTATTTGCTATCGGCCGAATGTGTGGTAGTTTCCAAGGCCGATGTGATCAAGCATATGTTGTTAATGCCCATTCTGAACGGACGGATCGGGAAGTGGATCTTGGCCCTCTCTGAGTTTGACTTGAGGTTCGAATCGGCTAAGGCAGTCAAAGGTCAGGCGATAGCCAATTTTATCACCCAGCATCATGAGGGCGCCGTCAGTATAGTAGATGTGGCGCCGTAGACTATGTTCTTTGATGGATCATCTTGCAAGCAAGGCGAAGGTGCTGGGGTAATACTAATATCACCTCGAGGTCAATGATTTGAATACGCTTTCCAGATCGGGCCGATAGTGACAAACAACCAGGCTGAATATGAGGCGATTTGGAAGGGATTTCAGCTTCTACATGATGCATAGGCCGACGTAGTTGAAGTATTTGGAGATTCACAACTAGTCATCAACCAATTGCTCAGCCTATTTGAATGTAAAGACGACGTACTCAAAGGCTATTATGATCTGTGCCAAGCTTTGATCAGAGGGTTCTTAACAGTTTCGTTATATCATATTCCCAGAGCGCAGAACCAAGAAGCTAATCGGCGAGCGTAGAGCGCTTCGGGTTACAGATCGATGTAGGAAATCCTCAGTACCGATCAATCAGCTGATGACTGGCGGGACGAGATAACAAGTTACCTTGCAAATCCTTCACAGAAAGTTAGTAGAAAGCTGAGGTACAAAGCTATCAAGTACGTGCTGCTAGACAGTCAGTTGTATTATAAGACTGTTGAGGGGGTGCTGCTGAGATGCCTCGGGGCCAAAGAATCGATGAAGCTGATGAGTGAGGTTCATGAAGGAGTCAGCGGTGCTCACCAATCGGCTCATAAGATGAAATGGATTAACAGAAGAACTGGTTATTATTGGCCGACAATGCTCGAAGATTATTTCAGATATTACAAGGGTTGCCAAGAGTGCCAGAGATTCGAGAATGTGCAGAAATCTCCTGCCTCAGTTATGAATCCTATCATCAAGCCATGGCCGTTCAGAGGTTGGGGAATCGATCTGATCGGCCAAATCTATCCACCATCCAGTAAAGGTCACAAATGGATTTTGGTTGCAACAGATTACTTTACTAAGTGGGTAGTAGTCGAATTTATAAAGGAACATATCATTTACAGATTTGGTATACCACAGACTATCATGACAGATCAAGGGACGATGTTCACTTCAGATGAGTTTTTGACCTTTGCTGACGACATGGGCATTAAAGTGTATAATTCATCACCTTATTATGCCCAAGCCAATGGTCAGGCTGAAGCATCAAATCAAATTTTAATCAAAATTATCAAGAAGAAGATTGAGCAGACTCCCAGGAGGTGGTACATAACGCTGAGTGAAGCTCTGTGGGCATACCGGATGGCTCAGCATGGATCAACTAAAGTTGCGCCGTATGAGTTGGTCTATGGGCACGCTGCTGTTCTTCCTTGGGAAATTCAGTCTGAGACACGGCGCGCCAAGGTATAGAACGAGCTTACAGCCGGTGAGTACAAGGATATCATGATGGATAGTCTTGAAGATTTACATTGTCATCGGCTCAAGGCCCTGGAGTGCATCGAAGCTAATAAGATACGGGTGGCTAAGTATTACAATACTAAAGTAAGAGGAAAGAGCTTTGCCGAATCAGAGCTGGTGTGGAAGACTATCCTACCTATCGGAACCAAAGATAGCCGATTCGGCAAATGGTCGCCAAATTGGGAAGGCCCGTATTGAGTTGTTGAATGTGCGCCTGGCAATGCCTATATACCCGAAGATATGGAAGGAAGGAGATTTGCCAGGGCGATCAATGGAAAATATCTGAAGAAATACTATCCTAGTATCCCAGTTGGGGGATGACAGCCGATCGATGCAAGATCTGGCTCATACAGCCGATTCTATGTTGAGGATCACCTTCAGAACAAAAATAAGAGTCTGTAATAGCCGATTTCGTTCTAACGGATCGGCTTTAGCACAAAAATGAAACACCCCCGATGGAGTGTAACAGCCGATGTGATTACATCGCCTTTAGTCCAAAAATAAAAAAAATGTATACCGGTGGAGTGTAACAGCCGATGTGATTACATCGCCTTTAGCCCAAAAATAAAAAAAATGTATATGTATCCGGACACATAGAAATCAAATTGGTGATTATAAACAAAGTTTTTATTGATGATCATGTTTACAGGAGCCTTATTACATTCTAATTCGGATTATGGGTGGCTCTATCTATGATGTCCTGGGCGTCGGTGACAGCCGCGACCCCGTCGGCGTGGGGGAAGAAGTTCGCCAGTTGGGCGCTGGCCTCCTCCATGTCCTGACCCTCCGGGAACCTGGGCTCGATGGCCTCCAGGGCTATACCGGAGCAGAGTCGTGCGGCTGTGAGAGCCCCGGTGGTGCCGTGACGAACGCCGGTCATAGCCACCTGGAGGACGGGGTGGTGAACATCTAGGAGTCGCTCCGCCTGCGTGTTGCCGCGAGCATTGACGGCATTGGCGGCGGTCTCGGCGGCTACGCGCAACTCTTCCAGCTGCGTGGTCAGGGCTACAAGAAGAGAGAAGAGTCAGCATAAAGATGATCATCAGCGCATCACAATAAAGACTTCAAGGCATTACCTTCCACTGCGGCGTCCGATTCGGCGAGCTAGGCCTGCACCCTGGCCACCTCGACACCTCGGCAGCGGCAAGGGCAGCGGCTTGGGCTTCATTGACCCCTGTAGCCGGCCATTCTCCTTCGTAGCCTCTGAATAGAGGTTACGGTACTCCACCATCTGGTGGTGGAAGCGGCGACCGTCAGCGGCAGTGTAGGACCCGTCAGAGTCTGCAGAAGACCCCGAATCGGATCCAGCGCTCAGGGCCGGGTCTTGAGGAGGACCTTGAGGAGGCGCAGTTCGGTGAAGCCGAGTGTCCAGACCAATCGGAGCACCCGGAGGGAAAGGAATCAGGCGGGCCTGACTGAAGAATGGCAAAGAAACAGATATATTAGGGTTGAAAAAGATCAATGCCATGGATGCAAATCAAGTTACCTGCTATGAATGGCCAACTGCCGGGGCGTTACCCAGTGATGGCAGCCTCGAGACGGGCCTAAGGAAGCACCCACACTAGCGGTGGCTCCGGCGGCCGCAGGGACGGCCTGAGATGGCGGTTCCCGAGTTTCCAGCACCGGTGGTTCCCGCATCGCTGCGCAGAATGAAGATGGTCGGATTAGATCAGATGGATGTATCAAGAAGTGAACAGTAGCCTTACCCTAGCCAGGCTCGCAGGTGGTGCCTCCGTTCACCCACAGCCCGCAGGCTCCGGGTAAAGTTGTCACCCTCAGCGGAATCCGAAGCCGGCCGCTTGCCGCGGTCTCCGTCACCGGCCACGAGTTGGTTTTGAAGGTTTTCTTTTCTCTGATTGAGGAGAAGAGGCGAAGAGCAAAGGCCAGGTGAGCAGAGGTTATGGAGTCTGCGGTTGCTCGCTCAGGCTAGGCGTTTATTTATAAAGACGGAGGCACCAAGGCGGTTTCCTCCTCGGGAGATGAGACGACACGGCGGATTTTATACTGGAGTTTACCCACGTTTCTTGAATCCGGAACCGACGCCGTGCGTGGAAGGTGGAACGTCTTGATCGGCTATTTTGGTCGGTTGCCTAGAATCGGTTAATCAGGCCGTTTGCTTGGAATCGGCTAAGTAGGTCAGTTACTTGGATCGACTAAATAGCCGATTTCTGCGAACTGCGACAAATACTAAGGATCAAGCTGAATAGCCGATTCTGAGATAGAACAAGAAGAAGGCCGATTTCAGTCTGGCTAATGTACTTTACATGTTTCGCAAGGGAGAATTAAGTATCGGTTACATGCCCAACAAGGACCGAATAGAAGAAATACATTCAACATGAAGAGCATGGCCGGTCTGCAGAGATTCTTGATCTTCATCAGCTGTCGAGTTGAGGATATTCAGTCGCTGGTTGATCTGCTTGCCTTCAATAACTTTGGCACTGACCTGTTTTCTCTTTTCGGCCATGTCAACGGTGTCTGTTGATACAGAGATTTCATGTTGGGTAATGGCCGAGTTTACTTCCTCAAGCTCCTTCATCAGCTGCTCGTGCCTGGTTTTTAAAGTATCCAGCTCTGATTCAGCCGAGGTGATGTTATTCTTCAGCAGTTTGACTTGACCTGCCAACTCATGGGCCTCTTGTTTGTTGATCAACTTGTTATTCTTCAACCGATCAAGTTCAGCCAAGTTTGTATGGGCAGTGTTGATTCTAGGAGTGGCACTTTTGAGCTTGATAAGCTGCTTCAGGAGGCTGAGAGTTGCCGGGCGTGTATGCTGTTGAATCAACTCAATTGCCTGATCAATTGTTTCAGGTTGCCGGGATAGATCTAAAAGGTCTACTTCCAGCTGAGGTAAGAGCTCATTTAGCCGATTCTTAAAATCTGGCTCTGGCAGCGTCATGGATTTGGAGCTTAGTTTACCTTCATCACAACATTCCTCCAGGTCGAAGGAGTAGCTAGGAGTTGAAGGCTGCAGCAACTGCATTCAGATGTTAGGAGGTGGTTGCATGAATAATGTGATCAGTTAAGGGATGAATGCTTCACCTAAATAAAGCTTGAAGAAAGTGGAGCTGATGAAGTGCCCGGCTGATCTGTTATGGCAATCTCTTTTCTGGCAGTGGGGATGGCCTCAGCGTGTGTTTCTATAGTCATTTGAAACTCTGAAAAAGAAAAGTGAGTAAGAAATGAAGCAAGCACAATAGTGTTAACAGCCGAAGAGCCTTACCTGGATGTTCAGGAGATGGTGTGGTTTCTTCCTCAAGTTGGTTCCACGAAGGAGGGCTGTTCAGCTGTATTTTTTAGAAAGAATCAGAAATATTCAGTGAGGTGGGATTGTATGTTTACAAGCTTGATTGATACCTGAGTTCCTGCTCCTTCTTGCTGGATAGTAATGTTTTCATCCATTCCCGGAAAGCCTCCAGCAATATCTTGGTGGTCTGTAGTTTCTGGGAGGATTTCGGCCTGCATACTTTTAGAAGGTGCCTGCATCGGTTGAATGCTCACCTATTGTATAGCCGATTCAGTCAGGTAAGCTAAGTAAATGATGCAGAGAGTATTTCAAGACATCCAAGTACCTGGGCAGGCTTCCTTTTGGATCTCTTCTTGGTAGTCGTCTTCTGGAGACTTGATGAAGCCTTTCTTTTTGAAGCTGGAGCAGTTGTTATACTGGCAGGGGCCTTCATCATCTTTTTCAAGGATGGAGCCTGAGAGCCTAGCCTGGCAGTTGGGCAAGAAGGATAATAGTTGATCTGCTCTGGTGGGTTAGATTCTGGGTCCTGCATTAACAAAAGTTAGAACACAATTTGGAGCCGGTTTGAATGGAATCGGTTAAAATGCTTACTGCCAAGATGGAGTTGAAGCTTGGTTCCAGGGCTCTGCATCTATCATGGATCCCTTGGCAGAAAAGGTGAGCATGCCATTATTGCCACCAGTGATCAAAGGTCTCATGGGACATTGAAATTTGGCTCCAATGCTTTACAGTGTGAACTACCAAGTCTGCTCCCAATGAGAAGACCCTGTCGGCTTCTAACATCTGAGTGATTTCATCTCTGGGCCTCAGAAGGTGTAGAAATGGAAGCTTGGGGGCAACTAGCCAAAACCCAGTTGTCTTGCTGCAACGTTAGGGTGATAAAATTCATATGAAGACCAGCTGGGTTCAATACTGCTAGTGCCACGAAGATGCTTGAAGTCAACTGGCAGTATGCAGGGTTTTATGATAACATTGAAAATTTCAGTAGCTACAGCATCAGAGCATCCTGTACTAAACCTGAAGGTATAGGGCATTGGGAATTCATTATCATCTGCATATGGGAACCAAATCAAGGTGTCTGATCCCAAGCCCCTGTAGAGTTTTTTGAGTATGTTCCCTCGGTTCATGTTGATAGTAATAGCTGAGGCGGCTTCTCCAAAATTCTGACAGCCCCTGGTGATCTAGTTGCTGTCTTCTTCTGCATAGTTGATGGAGGGTAATCGAGGTTGTTGAGATTTGGCCTGACCATCTTGTGCAAATGCAAGTTGAGCCATAGTTGAATTAACCACCATGGACCTGTTATACATCGTACTTCTTCCCCTTTCAGCAGATAGCCGGCGACTTGGTTCATTAATTTGTAGGCGGATCCTAGCAATATTTTACCTAAAGGGATTAAATTGCCTTGGGTCAATTTCTCTACAAGGGCTTTGAAGGGATAGGCTGGCCCCAAGGAAGCACCACAGAAGACGAACCTTTCCAGCCACAAGATCAAGAAGGCTATGTATTCCTTGTCACTGATGCTGGAGGTTGTTTGCTGATGAGTTTTGATGTAGCCGGTCCAGCCCTTATACTCATTCAGTTTGGGGAACTTCTTTTCGCCACCTGAAAGAAAATCCCACAGTTGGAAAGACCCGGTGATTTGAAGGCCAGTCAGCATATGGATATCACCCAAGGTGATGCTGATTGGCCCATCTCCAAATACAAAGGCGTTCAAAGAATTGGACCAGAAGTAGCTTGCAGCGATCAAGAGGGGTTCATTCTTCTTCATATCACACAAGGAAAGGTCAAGGCACTGGCTCAGATTGCGCAGCTCCCGGTCTGCCCTTTTCCTTTCTGAGATGCGGCGGAACCAATTTCTCCATCCGCTAGGCATGCTTGGCCAATTCCGGAAGGGCTGCCTGGACCATGAAGATGCATCCACCAGCAGGCCTCTAAAGGGGATCTGGTTGGTCTCTTGATTGATGAACTCCGTGGGGTTGGAGTCGCCCATCGGGCCCAGGAAGAAAGTGGTCGGAGCGTCCCTCAACGGAATCAAGATTTCATTCTTTAGGTCCTGAGGTATATGGGTGATAGGTGTGACCAATCGAGTGGGGATTCATGAATGGAAGACAGGTTGGTAAGATTCATACCTCGGAAATCTCGGAAGGAGTCGCCATTGCTTGCGGATTCTTGAAGACGGCGGATCGAGGCCGGAGATGCAACAGAGGATTTTTTGGCTAGGGTTTTGGTTTGCAGAGTTTTTGAAGTGATGAGAGGGAGGCTGCGATTTTGGCTAGCAGGTGGACTGAATCAAGACTCGGTGCTAATTTTGGAATAAAACCAATTTATCCCAAAATTGGGAGCATGTGTTTACACCAAAATCTGGACTGAGTGCAGATAGTCGATGCCGAGCGCAGATAGCCGATTTCAGGGCAGAGGCCCAGACAGATAGTCGATCGGGTCCCGGAATCGATTATTGGGCAGAAGCGTAGACGGTGCGGTTGAAGGAAATAGCCGATTGATGACGTCAGCGCAGATCTCCGGCGCCAGGAAACGATCACGTTCGGAGTCCGATAAAGAAAAGAAAGATTGGGCTCCAAGTTATCTTTAATTTAGGAAAGTTTGTTAGTTTCCGTATTTATCTTGAGTTGTAATTCGTATAGGACTCTATCAAAGTCCAGGGTATAAACATAAGCCCCGGCCATTGTAATAGGGCACACATCAATACAACACATCTTCCGGCTCCGACCAAAACTTAGGAGTAGGAGTAACGTAGATCTCGGCAAGTTCTTCAATCGGGCTGAGTGTCATCCGGTGGACGCAGGCTTGCTTGTAAGTACCGTCATGCCTCGCTAAGCTTTGTCTCTTTAATGTCATCCGGTGGACATGGGAGCATCGTAGATCGGGGTTGATTCTTATTTGATATAAGTTTAGCGTCATCCGGTGGACGTGGACTTAGATCAAATAAGGGTAGTTATCGATTCATGTTTGTTTTCTTGTTTAATCTATGTTTAACGTCATCCGGTGGACGAGGGCTTAGGTTAAGCTTGATTGTGTGCATGGATTAGTTATCAGCTCTAACTAATTTGGCATCTTAGTTAGATTCATTAAGTTATCAAGATGTTATTTGTCATTTATTGTTTATTTATTAATATAACATCTCTCTGCCCGATCAAGATTGCATAGTATTGACCTTAGATCTACATGAAAAAATGTTCTTTATGTTTCATTCATGTTTATACTTTGTTACGATGTCGCTTGATTCGGCCAGTACTATCGTAGTCTTACTCGTACGTGCTGTGGATGTTTGACAAGAGCCGATCTGAATGAACGCAGAGCCGCCGGTCTTCTAGACCAGCTCTGTATTCCTTCCAGATTTACTTGTGATTATTTTTGGGAATAAATCTAAATTGGTGCAAAGCCGCAGGCCTTCTAGACCAGCTTCGTACCAATATCGGGTTTATACCTGGAACTAATCACCGCCAAGTTTTCTACTTCACGGACCCTGGATCGGCTAATTAGCCGACGCAGATATGCTTTCACGAGAAAAAACAGTTAACCGATCGCATTCTACCCTGTCTGTTTGACGTTCAGACAGCCTAAACTGAATGATTTGACCTGTTTACAACAATCGATTATGCTTGAGTCTATTATAACTATCTGCATAGACTTGTTTAATGTAGATTGTTCTATTTAATTACACGTATCAATCGATAATGTATCAGTTCAGTAATTGTTTCTATGACAAAACATGCATACATGCCGGAATCGACTCTTTAGTCGATTTCCGATTAAATCGGCTCTCAGAGCCACATAGTTGGAGCTACCTGGACACACCGGTTAGTTCCACCCTGTGATTACTGATTATTATCTTTTTCTTGTCAATTGCAGGACAAATTGACTGGCACGCCTGAAGGGTTATCGGTACTCTCTGACCGGGTTTGAAGCTAGCTGGATCTTGAAAGCTCCGACGTTCCTGAGATCATATCCGGCTTTGCTGGTGTGTTGAAGCACAAGGAATCACATTTTGTGCCAACACTCTCTAAGGAAACTAACTAAAGAACAAGTGCAGCCCATCATCGACCGCATTGCAGATCAACTTCCTAGATGGAAAGCAGACTTAATGACAAGCGCCGGAAGAAGAGTACAGGTACAAGCAGTTCTCACTGGAATGATTGTTTATTGGCTATGGCCTTTGATTTTCCTCCATGGGCTATCAAAGCTGTGGATAAAATTCAACGTGGTTTTCTTTGGAGAGGTAAAAGATGGTCACTGTCTTGTGGCTTGGGTCAAAGTTTGCTGTCCACTAGAGCTTGGTGGCCTGGGAATTTCAGAACTCAAAACTCTTGGCTGGTCCCTCCGCATGAGATGGGCTACAGAAAACAGAGCCTCATCGTCCTTAGGCTGCTCTCCCAATCCATGTGCCTGACCAAGTAAGAGCCTTCTTCTCTGTGGCAGTTATTTCTGAAATTGGAGATGGTGCAAATACTCTTTTCTGATCAGACCGGTGGCTCCATGGGCAATGCATTGCTGATCTTGTGCGCCTCGTCTCTTTGCGGCTATTCCCAAAAGGAGGGTCAAATGGCGCACGGTCCGGGATGCCCTCTCTACCCAGGCTTGGACTTGTGATATTTAGGGCGCCCTTACGGTTGGTGTGTTGGTGGAATTTCTTCAATTGTGGGATCTTTTGATGGATTTTCAGCTGCAGCCTGAGGTTGAGGATAGGCATATATGGAGGCTCTCTTTTAATGGAAAATACTTAGCTAAGTCAGCATATGATGGATTCTTTTTGGGTTCTACCGGTAGTACCGATCACACCCTACCGGTAGTACCGGTCTCGGATCGATAGTACCGGTAGTTCGCCAAAACTTCATTAACTGCCGGTAGTACTGGTGGTTCAGACCGGTAGTACCAGTACTGGAGGCGTTTTTCTCTGGAAGCATAACTCTTGCATCTGGACTCCAAATTAAACATTTCATATATGTTTTTTGACCATCTGGACGAGAGAAACATAATGGTGAAGTCCGTTTCACTTTTGACAACTTCACAAAATAGACATTTTTGTTGTTAACAGATGGAACACCAAGACGTCGAGTTGGCTGTAGATGTGGCTGGAAACAGAGAAGGGGAAGAGGTAGAGAGTGAGGAATAGAAAGGAGAGGGAAGGGGGGAGACATCGTGGCATCGATTCTGCCGGTTGGCGCGTCCGCGCGTAAGCTTTTCAAGGAGGGGAATACTGCGAGGACGTGACGATGTACCACACACAGGCTCCCGGGAACAGCACTGAAAACGACGGCATCACGTTTCGCACACTGACGGCGTGCCCATCATAGGGGCTAAGATCAACGACGACTGGGCACAACAAATTGAATGTGGCCCGGGACATGAGGAGATCAGCATCGGGAGCCTCAGCAATAGCAACAGCAACGGCGACGGCAAAGACAAGGCGGAAACATTGAACATAACAACTGACAGGTGGCACTATGTCTTCGTGCTGGAATCAAAACTTACCGGGCGATCAAGTTCCTCAACATGGTGGGTTCGCGACGCACAACATGAAGAACTAAGTTATAAAACGGTTTTGTCTCAGACTTGTTTAGAACATTGTTGTATGGTATTTGCACTTTAATCCCTGTGTGTTGAAGTGGTTTGGTGTAGAATTTAAGCTAAATTTCAAATCAAACCACTTCAACACACATAGATTGAATTGAAGTGATACATAAATATCCAAATTAAGGCAAGGTGATCCGATCATCTTAAAAGCATAAAGTCATATTTTGTTTCTATTCTGTTAAAAAAAATGCCTAGCTCATCAGTCGATCCTACCAGAACTCAAGATCCAATCAAACAACTTCAGAAGAAAAGGGGATAGACGAGAGTTACAGGCGTAAAGATAGTTTAACAAACGGAGATGGAGAATATAAAGTGGGTGGCTGGTGCTAGACAATACACAGAGGAAGCAACTGCAATATGTAATAAAATGGAATTGCTATAATACAGACACCTAAAACTTCTTGAAATTTCAGGCGATGGATTTGAGCCATTGGATCAAGATCCTGATCCAACGTCCCCACCTAACCCACGGCTGATCATCTTCTTCGTCTTCCACCCCCCCCCCCCCCCCCCAGCCAGACGTGCTTGTGGCAGCCGCCTTCCCACCGCCCCACGTCTCACCGGAGCTCCCCCACTCCGACCGTCTCCACCACCACCAGGGCCCCAACCCAAACCGCCATCCACCATCCCCACCACCTATCCTGCCTATCTCCCCGAGGCCCCTCCATTTTCTAATCCTACCGATGTTGGGAGGGAGATAAGTGAGCTCGTCGAAACCCTAAATCCAGGAGGAGGGGCCTACCTTGTGTTAGGGAGGAGCCGCCGCCGAAGCAGGGCACAGGACGTGTCAGGTGCAGGCGTCAACGGATGGAGGGAGGAGCAGCGGCCGCGCGCGCAAGCGCAGGTGTCGCTTGAAGTCTTCTTCAGTTTCAGGCGCCCAATATATAGGAAGTGTGTAAGAATATATGTCTCCCTAGAAATACTAGGGAGAGAGAACAAGTTTGTACTGTCACATTCTTATTACATATCATTGTTATGTACACATCCCCTGTACCATTCTTCAACTGCAACAGCTAGCGTTTAAATATACACTCCGTGATAAACCAAACGAAAGGGAAAACACTGCACAGCAAAGATACATACACATGTACAGGCGAAGACTTCCGGGATGATGAGAAGCTACCTTTCTGGTGCGTGCTTTCCACAGAAAAAGAGAGGAAAGGTACAACTCATCGTGACTTGGCAATGGAACCTACGAAGCAGGGGTCTGTTGTGCTCGCATCACCAGTTCTTCAGTCGTTGTTCCAATGATCTCATTCGCACGCTTCAACGGAACGCACAATATCCTTCCAATCGAGTCCTGCGAGAGAAGGGAAGCCTTACTGGTGCATATGGTGAACCATGCAATTTACTGTGAATATCGACTGTACATATCCATTTGCTATTCAGTTATTAATGCACGTATATCATGCTATCGACACAGTTGTCTACCCAGGACACGAAAAATAGAGTGCCAAGAGCAGTGAAAAAAATAAGTTAAGATAGTAAAAATCACATATTGCTCCTACTGATTCTAGTCATTTCTATTCCGGGGCTTTTGTGTTCATGCCCCAGCTCTAAGAACAAAAGGCTTGATTTTGCCCCTACTTCAACTTAGTGATTTTGCCCTTGCCTTTTCAAATTGAAGATTGAGTTTGCCCCTATACCGTTAGAAGGACCTAATGGTGTCAATTCAATAGTAAAAAAAGACAGCTTCATATTTTTACCCCCTGTTTGACATGAATAATTTGGAGAAATTTTGACATTTAAAAAGATTGACACAACAATTGACATAATTTTGTATATATATTTAAAATTTGACCAAATTTTGACAAGAACCATTGACAGAATCTTCCCAGAGACTACAGAGTTTATCTATTAGCAGCAATAGAGACCATCAGGACAGTGCAGAGTGCTCGGCACGCTCATTTGCCGGAAGGTCCAACTCATGCTGGTATGGGACGAGGAATCAACTCATCCTACCGGCACCCCGCATTCCAGGGCCCCAACACACACTTGAGTCAGCTGAACACACGCATCACGCTCCTGCCCCCACGTAGCCCCCCTACACCTGTCCCCACGCCCTGCACCCCCAGTG
This sequence comes from Eremochloa ophiuroides, assembly GCA_038502445.1. Classification (NCBI taxonomy): domain Eukaryota; kingdom Viridiplantae; phylum Streptophyta; class Magnoliopsida; order Poales; family Poaceae; genus Eremochloa; species Eremochloa ophiuroides. Next base: position 50,675,205 of record JAHLJS010000003.1, read on the forward strand.
CGCCTGGCTGCCGCCTGCGCCGTGCCGTGCATAGCCGAGTCTAACACACCACCCAGCTTCCTTCCCACATCAAGAGGGGGAAAGCAAGGAAGGGTGAAATGGCCATAGCTTCTCATGAGGTAGAGGGGTAGAATGGTCCTTTTTCCAATTTTCTAAAATGTTCTTTTCTTTTTAATTCCTTTATTTCTGCTCTAGCTAATAAATTTAGAATTGGGTTAAACGGAAAAAATATGGGGCAAAATCACGAAACTAAAAAATAGGGGCAAAAACACAATCGAGCTCCATGGGAGAGCAAGCAAAATGTTCTGATCTTAGCCTGCTCCATCAAATCCAAACAGCTTAAATATGTTACATTTAAATAAAAACAGTTAAAATCATATGATAATTATCAGCCGGCTGTAACTAACTGGAATCCCATATAGTAAGTGTTAACCTATAAACTGAAGGTGATGCAGTTTGCAAACAATGATGACTATAACTTAATGTGCGTAAAAGTTAGTAATATATACTTCGGCATTAGAAAGAATTGATTGAGATTTACCCGATGAACAATGCTAAGCTTCTCTAACTTCTTTATAGCATCATGAACATCAAAATTGCACTCTGCACCAAACTCTTCTTTGATTAGGTCTTCACACCGTAAATCAAGATCCTGGTGGGAACAAAAAATGAAAAAAAGTGTAAGCTCCCTAAATTTGCAGTAATTCATCCTAAGACAAGGCAAACAAAAAATATATAGCACAATTAGCTTCTGTAGTCCACTTGCATGGCGTTTGCTGGAACACATTTTGTAACCACAATTACACGATGTGTAATGTGTTTGAGCAAATGACATCCAAGTGGAACCAAATTCTAAAATTTTGTTATTAACAACTCCTGACAACTACAACTACACAGAAATTTCTTATCACAACTATTGTGCACATATCAAAAACAGTGTATTTAATGCAATAGGCCACAACCAAGAATCTGTTATGGATGCCGTTGGGGCTGCGTGGTCGTGAGGGAGCGGCGGCGACGGCGTGAACAGTACCCGCGCTACAGTACCCGTGGGTACTGTTCACAGGCTGGCGCTGAGAGAGAGAGAGAGAGGGGCGGCTAGGGTTTGGGCCGCTGGGAACGCCGCCCGCGGGGCTTCGCCCACGGCCGGCAAGAGAGAAGGGATTTCCTTCTAATCTCTTCATTGATTAGATTGATACTTCTCCTCTCCTTATATAGAGAGGTTTACTTGATTTACAAGCAAGCAACTAATTAACCCTAATGGGCTAAGGCCCAATAGGCTCTTGACTCTCCTAACACTACACCCCACCTGGACATGCGACGAGCTGCAACCTAACAATGACTCGACGCAACACAAACCTAACACCTAAAAACAAGCCTTTTATATCTCGGCTTATTTTATTGTTCTCAACCTGAAATAGACTGGTACTCTTTATTTTTGACTCCTGAACATAAGGTGGACACCATCTGCACACTAGACCTACACATGTACATCCACCTGGATCCCAAGGAGACCATCTGAACGAAATAGGTGCACATGTATGGCCACCTGGAGTTGGTTGCGGCGACGACCAGCGGAGGCGCCCTCGCGGTGGCCGCTGGCGAAATGTGACGGCGCTAGGCAGTGCGCTCCCACCGATGACCCCATGCTTGCTCCCCGCTAGACGGCTACTAGTCTGCATCGCATAGAGTTGTGTGCCCGCGAGAACAGCATGCCCACCGCCAGCAAGGGAAACTTGTACATCCAAGATCCCCGACGTTGTGGACGAGATTGAGGTCCTCCACGTGGCGATGCACAACTTGGAGGAGTTGCGAAGGGGTGGGGGGCTGAATCAGCTGCAGATTGCACATCTCCCGCACCCTCCGGCGCGCTAGGAAGCCACGCACAACAGACTGCAGCCGTACCGCCGCAGACACGGTGAAGGTACTCGCCCGGGCAAGCTCCTTCCTCTTCTCAATCTGCTGCAAGGCGGCTGCTGTTGCAGCTGATCTGCAGGGATGACATGCTGCCGCCGCTTGAAGATGGTGCGCTTCCCCTGCCTGCGCACCAGGAGGCCGCGTGCCGCCTGCAGCTGTGCCGCCGATGCCTGGAAGCCATCCACGCCCGGCATCGCAGTGCTGCTGCGGCACGGGAGGAGGAGGGGACGGCGTCGCTGGTGCCTGCAGCTGCGCCGCCGATGCCTGGATGGCGCTAGGCAGTGTGTCCATGCCGGCGACAAGGAGGGAAATGACTCCCCTACCACCACTGGTCGGCTGCGGCGGCAGCCAACTGATCGGCTGCGGAAAAGGCCCAGGCGCCGACACAGAGAAGGCCTGAAACGCAGCCTCAAACTCCCGCATCTGATACTGCAGGCGGTAGACGGTCGCCGTCAACTCGTCGAAGGCGCCCGTGGAAGGTGCAGTGTGTTGCGCGGGCCAAGGGCGCCACGGTGGCCGTGGCGGTGGTGAACACCGGCAGCGCTGCCACCGGCTGCGCTGCGGAGAACAGGGACGGCGCAGCCCAGGGATGTGCGCCGAGCGGCGTGGGGATGGGCACGGCGACGTAGGATCCAGCCATGGACGGTAGTGGCGCGATGGAGGTGGGCAGCCAGGTCGACATCAAACCCGAGATCTCTGATACCAGATGTTATGAATGTCGTTGGGGCTGCGTGGTTGCGAGGGAGCGGCGGCGACAGCGTGAGCAGTACCCGCGCTACAGTACCCGCGGGTACTGTTCACAGGCTGGCGCTGAGAGAGGGAGGGGCGGCTAGGGTTTGGGTCGCTGGGAACGCCGGCCGCGGGGCTTCGCCCATGGCCGGCAAGAGAGAAGGGATTTCCTTCTAATCTCTTCCTCGATTAGATTGATACTTCTCTCCTTATATAGAGAGGTTTACTTGACTTACAAGCAAGCGACTAATTAACCCTATGGCTAAGGCGCACACACACACGCACAAACAATTGGTAAATAGTACGCACTCTTTTACGATCAGGATAAGATGTACTGCGTTCTCTCTCTCTCTCTTTGGAAAACACTGCGTTTCATTGTATTATAGAGAAGAAAATAGAGGGGGGGGGGGCACCAACAGGATCCTCACTCAGGACCAGATATGAGTGAGTTGATTACACAGATTCCTGGTTTAAACACATAGGGAACAACTTCTACTCGACCTTAGGTAAAAGGACCTAATCTGCGAGCGGCTGTCCTAGCCCTTTTATAGCTTCTTCGCCCTAGCCATGCACCAGAGGCTGTAGGCTGTATTCATTCTTCAGCTCACCCCAAATCATGCTAATCAAATTGAGAAGCCCCCTCAAAAACACAAACATTCCTTTTGTGTGTGTGTGTGTTTGTGGGTGGGGGGAGGGGGGGGGGCTAGCGCCACCGCAACCAAGGGCCCCTCGACGCCGCCCTCTCCGACGTGCGGTGGCGGTGGCCTGTGGTGTAGCTGTTCAAAAGGCAGCTGCCACAGCCTGGTCTCCGCTTCCGCTTCCTCTCCCCCCTCCCTTCGCCCTCCCCGAGCTCCCCCTCTGCCGGCGGCACTCCTCGGCCAACGGCGTGCCTGGGCACTAGATCTAGCTCTGGGCATGCGGTTCCACCTCCCCTGCACGTGCTTGTCGCCGTGGAGTGCCGAGGCTACGGTGGCCGTTGTTGGCAGGCTCTGGCTCGCCGGATCCACCTGGCAGTGGTCGGATCTGGCCGGAGCTAGCCTTGGCGGCCGTAGCCACCTGGCCAATGGCGGCCGGATCTGGCGACCGGCCATCGGTGGCGGCTGGATCCAATGGCCAGGTGTCTGGTGGCCGATGGCGGTCGCCTGCCTAGCTACAGCTGGCCTTCGGTGGCCTAGCCTAGGTGGGCCAATGGCTATGCGCCCAGGCTGGTGGTGGCCGGATCCTGCGCCCAGGCAACAGCTGGCAGCAGCCTGCCAGGCTACGGCTGTGTTACCTCCTTCCTGAAGGCGCCGCTGAAGAATCTCCTATGGCTCGTCGCTCCCCCCACCCCCTTCCTGGTCGCTGCAGCTTTGGACGCTAATTGGACCCTTATAGCGGATGCTTTGCCGCTATTGCTTCTCCATGATGGATACTTGGCCTTCATTGGTTTCTCTCGCGGATACTTTGCCGCCATTGTCGCTGCCTCTGGCAGATGCTTTGCAGCCAAGTGTGTTATGGCAGCCCCCCCTGCGGATACTTTGCCGCAGCGGGCCTCTTCGTAGTCGTTGTTTTGCTGCTGATGCTTGTATCTCTTCGCTGGTTGGATACTTTGCCACCAGGACGTTGTCTAGCTTGTAGGCAACCATCGCGTTGTTGTATCTTCAGTTGGCAGGTTTCGGGTGTTGAGGGCAGTCGGCCAGTCGCTCTTTCTTTTTTTTTAATTTCTTTTGTTGCTCTTCAAGTTGTACCCCAGGTCCTTGACCACTATCTTGGTAGTTTGTAATCTGTGCTACGAGGGTTCTCGTAGTTGCGTCGTGTAATTCACTCCACTTAATGAAAAACGTGCTATATTCCCCGATCGCGAAAAAAAAAGTTTCCAAATAATCCAGGCCCCTAAAAATAATTAAAGAGTTCGCTCCTTTCCTATGCTCCTTGCTAACTCTGCTAATCGTCGTGTGCCACCATTCCGCAAAACTCAGTTCATTTTGTCAGGGGACTGAATCTGTTTGGTTCAATGGATTGAGTAATTTGAACCATACTTGTCTTGCCACCACACATGATGTTAAAAGGTTTTGTATTGTCTCATCTTCTTCATCACAAAGAGGGCATTTATCGGATGAGAGAGGCCCCTCTTAGAGAGCCTGACCGCTGTCCAACATCTATTACGGATTGCTGGCCACAAAAACATTTTGCATTTGCCCACGGTCGAAGTCTTCCAAAGACGACGCCAAGGCTCAAAGGTCACAACACCACTATAGGCAGTTTTGGAAGAGTAGCATCCACTTGCATCTAGCCTCCACGTGTGACAATCCTCTTGGTCAGTCAAAGCAAAACCCAAAAGGCAGTCCCATAGTTGTAGAAATTCTCTTATACCAGCCCAGGATAGGCCTCGTTGAATGTCCCTTGGCCATTCCACATTGGTGACAGCTTCAGCCACAGTTCGGCTTTTGCGAACTCTAGGAGAGACAAGCAAAGAAAGATGGCGCAAGATTTTTCAATCGAACACCCGTGAAGCCACCGATCAGTTCAGAAAAGTCTATTGTGCCCATTCTCTACCTCTGTAGTGACTGCAATGGCAAACAGAGCTAACGAGTTAGGGAGCGATGGAAGTTCCAGATCAGACCATGGACGATCAGGTCTAGTTTTTCTGAACCACTGCCACCTGATTTGCAAAGCCCAGGTCATCACCTCCAAGTTAGAGTGCCCAATCCACCAAGATCCACCTTCTCCCATACCTTTCTCGGCCTTTTGGCTAAGATCAAGTGTAGTATCTCTTCTATCAGTTTAATGTGCTGCATTCTAACAAAAGAAAAAACAAACCTAAACAATGCTACTCAGCTACGGCTGTTAGCACAACACCCAAGAACCTATAGTAAGCAACGGCTGAGTTGCTGAAATGTATAATGAGTGAATCTAAAGAACGAGGTTATCTGGAGGACACAAATGTTCAATATGTTCAAAGCAATACAAACGAAAAAAAAAATGTAGAGTGCAACACCAGTTAGCTATACTTACTTGTGTAGTGGCTTTTCCCTGCTCCATTAAAATGTAGTAACAAATTATGACCTCTTTAACCTACACCAATGATGATGGGATATCAATGAACACAAGGCATATGTAAGAGTTTGTGGTTTGAAGTACTGTTTTCAACTATTTCATACTTCTTGTTGTATCACGTCATCACATAAGTGAAGAAGAGTTCCTTTCCCACTATCAAGCTGTTTGTCATACATTGATTTTGTAATCAAATTCTGATAAATTGTCATATTTTGTTGAAATCTGTATATAAACAAAAAATAAAAATGTGTCATATATCAGCAAAAAGATTAGAATCAGTGCACTAATATGGAAAAGGTAGCAAGATTAACAAGGGGAATTTAAAATTTATTACATAGCACTTGAGTTCAACAATTCATGGAATTACTTTACCAACAGAGAAATAACACTAACAAGTAACAACCCAACGAGGCTCAAGGTAGGAAGGAAAAGAAAGCTGTCAATTAAGCACTTACGTGAAGTATATCTTAGCACAGTATCCAATCACACCAGACAAGATTGCTATTACAACCCATACATCAGCCTTTGGCATTTCAAGAGAGCCAACTAGAGTGACCTGCAAGTCGTAAGCTATTCATATAGTAAACCATCGCTGTAGCTGGATAGCCAAGACATTAGAAACATACCAAACCAATAACAGCAGAAATGAGAAACTTGACCCAATCCATTGGTGTTAGTGATGGATTTTTCTTCTCTGGCTACAAAATAATAATTCTGGTTATCGATAACAACCGTAGATACAACTAAAATGATAATCAAACTGCTATACATCTATTTAACTTCTTGTGATCTATCTTACAAGAACAATTTCCATGTCAGCCATTGGGATATTCTTAAAATGCTTTACAAATATTCCTCGATCAGGCTTAGTCTTTGTACCAGCCCTCCTGTACATATACAGTCAGCCCAGCTAATATAGTGCATCAAGAATAAAAACACCAGAGTCATCATGAATTTGAAGGTTGAGCAATCAGAACATTGACTCTACCTGTAAACCACAATCATCCTATCAAATGTAGGTTCTTGAATTGTCATCTTACTCATCAGATTTTTCAAACTGTCATCACATGGGTAAAGAAACTGCATGTTAGATACTAAGTTTGACAGTAACAAATTTTACTGAGAACATTGAGCAACCTTAGTTCAATTTTTTCTAGTCGAATCCTCTCAACAAACAATTCTGGGCTTTCTTCATCTTCATTAATTTCATCAGTCTTCTTCGTATCATTCTTTGGCTTCAAATGTTGTTTCTTAGAAAACAACCGGTCAATCCTGTATTTAAAAAAAAGAATTCATTGGTATAACCCCACATAGTATTTTGGTAATTGGAGTAGATTGGGTTCAAAAACAAAAGGTTGTTGCAAAAGAGTGCATGTACCTTGTAACCCTGAGCAATGAGCTCCAAATTCGGGATATTATTACATCTACTTTCTCAATGAAAAAGTAGTCAGTTGTTCGATCAATTCCGATGCCCCGACGAAAGATGATATACTACGAGATGTGGACAATGTAGAATGTGACTTAGGAAACCATGATAAAAACAGAGGATGAAAACATCCAGACACTATTGCGGATTTCTATCATCTGCATGAACGAATAATACCTTGTCTGAAAATCCGGGTAGATTGTCATGTGGGTGCTCTTTAAAGTACTTCGTCAACAACTTCTTATCTAGCTACATTTCGAGGTTAGCAAATAGATCGTCAGCAAAATACTAGTTACGTAAAAGTTTACTTTAAAATGTAAAAACAAAAAAACCAAACCTTAGATTCATCAACTTTGATCGGAAGATTCAACAAATATTTTCCAGATTGCGCAATATCGAACTCTTCATCTGATAACAACTTGAAGTTGCTCTTTTCCATCACCTGCTTGATACAGAACACAAATAGAAATGATAAAAAAAAACTAGTTTCGCATGAAATTGCTAGTTGCTTTGGTTGCGGTCGTTATTTTGCTGTATACAAAGGATGTGCATGTATTCTTAGAAATATGAGTGTGTGGGTGTGTGTTGTAATAGTTTTTGCCCCATTTTCTTCTGAATACAAAGATACACGGTTCTCCTGCATGTTCATGGAAAAAAAATGGTAGTTGAACATCTCCCAGTCACCTAAGAAATAGGAATCTTATCTACATCCAAAGGACAAAAGGTAGTTTTATCAGTTATACATCAACACAATGCAAAGCTGATCAGATACAACTGAGTTCATTGGTGTTGCAGGTTTTCTCTTAAAAAGAATCATCTTAATAAATATAAAAGGGTGGATGGTGGCGTTCCAATTTCCTTTTTAGGAATAGTGTGGAAGTCATGTCAAACGAGAATCTAAATCCTTTCTAAAGCACCATATTCAGTGAATTTTAGGTATGAGCTACATGGCAACCACTCAACAGTAAGGCGGTGGAGAATGTAATACGCCAAACAATTAATTTCCTATGAGGATTTAGGCATTGAGTCAAAAGTCCATGTACTCTGGGTCACATAGTCATAGCTCAATGGTATGAATCAACACATGGTAATAAATAAAATAGGAACTATAGTTGCTACCAGGTGGCTCTCACTGGTCCATACAATGGCGTGTATCCATGTTAAATATTTTTTACACATTTTCAATGCTTTTGGCACAAAGTAACAATGAACATAATGTGCTAAGCAATCCAACCATGTACTTAAGGCCAGAAAGTCAAAGCTCAGTGGTGCGAGTCAATGCATGGTACTCCCTCTAGTCCAGTTTATAAGGCATTTCACGTATGTTAAGAGTCAAACTTTACAATCTTTTTACCATTAATTTAGCCAACAATTTTTAATTATTGTACTACAAACTTGATACTATTATATTTGTAATCAAATGTACTATCAATAATCATAATAAGTTTATAATCATACACAATATAACATAAATAAATGAACCGTCAAAATGTAATGTAGGAGACCGTGATATCTCAGACTACGCCATATAACCTGGACCGGAGGGAGTACTAAATAGGAACCATGGTTGCCACTACGTGGCTCTTCTTGGTCCGTACTCTGTAGCCTGGATCAGTTACATCTGTGTATATCCATGTTAAACATTTTTCATGTATTTTATGCATTCGGCATAATGTAATAGGGAACAAGTGTACATGGAGATAAGGAAGACGTTGGTCCATAGTAATAGTGTAAATGCATAACACTAAACAGAGGAACATGTACGTAACCGACCTGAAAAAGATATGTCATGAATTTGAATTCGAGGGTCTCGATTTCGTCTGATGTCAGGTTCTGTTGCTCTAACCTCTTCTCACCAGAAACAGGATCAAACAGTGAGTACAGTTGCTGCATCGAGAACACAGCACAGACAGTTAACCATCTGATCTGAACCAAAGTGCCCCTTGAGCAATCAAACAGAGAACTAAACAAAAAAACCAAACGAAGGCTTGCCATGAGGTCTTCCAACTGGAGGAGGTACCAGGCCCGGATGGTGTACTCCACCTTCTTGCACAGCTTCAGGAACTCGTTTCGATCAACCTCATGCTCTGCGTGCAATTTTCAAACACGAATAGTTAATCAAACGGGAAATCCTGGATACAAGGAACGTTGTTTGCACTAATCCCCTTTTGGCTTTTGCGGCACAAGCCTCCATGGGAGCATCAGAAACCGTCTCCAACAGACGATTAAGCATGACTACTGACTAACAGTCGTGCCGATAGCCAGATAGAGGAAACTCTACTTCTGGGGGGCCAGAACCGATCAAATTGACCGCCGATGCTTCAAGCCGAATGAGTAGCACTAGCACCACGTACAAGTACAACTGAGCAGGCGAAACTCGCGCCCGCTCCCAGACTTCCTGTCAGTCATAGAGCACGAGCGCCCCTCGCAGCACCAGGCAACTGCTGCTGCTGCTACAGAGAGTAAAGAGAGAAATTGGGAGAAACGGCGGTTGTGGTGGCTTACCTATGAGGTCTGCGAGGCGCATGACGAGCTTGGGCTTGAGGATGGGGATGACGGCCTCCCGCTCCATCCGGATGACCTCCCGCGCCACCCCGTCCTTCCGCCCGTCCATCGCCGCCGGCTTCTTCTCCCCCTCCGGCATCCTCCCCTCCGCCGCCATCCGCGCCGGCCACCACCAGTCACCACTCTTTCTCAGGTGTGTAACCGTATCGATCGAATCGATTCAGCTTCGGCTGTGCGCGTTGCAAAAGCCAAAAGGAAACCCCGCTGGCCGCTGCTGGTGGCGGTGCGCGACGGGGTGGCCATAGCGGAATTATTATCTGGGCGGGCCTCGGGGGCGGAGCACGTGGCGACGGCAACTGCTGTCGGCCAGGGTCCGGGGCGGGGCGCGCGGCTCAGTCGCTGACAGGTGGGACTGCGGGGACATGGGACCCAATAGCAGAGACACTTGCCGCGACAGGGGTGCGTCGGCAAGTGTTGGCGTTACCGGTGGAGGATTGGTCGGACGGGGCCGGGGAACAGTCAACCGGAAACCGTTAGCTGGGCTTCCTATTTCAATCGACGAGAAGACGAGCCGCGCGTGTGGGCGCGTGGCGCGGTGGCTTGTTCTTTTGCAGCCTTGCTAGTTGCCTCCTGCCACGCTTTCGTCTTCCTTCCTCTATAGGAAGTACGTGTTGTGTTGAGCTGTAAGGAAACGACCTATATAAAAAGTGAACCAAGCACAGAACTAAGCGAGTAGGATTGCAATTGTAAAATACAGGATTAGAAAAATATAGGAAAGTTGTACAACTAAGTGAGGAATAGTAATCACAGGATTGATAAATGTAACAACGTGTTATTTTATATATAGAGTAAAAACATCGGATACCAAAGAGCAACGACACCTACATGTGGACCAGCACACTAGCAAAAGCATTTGATCTCATCCTTTCACAATAATTTGCCTCGTTCCTAGTGAAACAAAGAGGCTCTGATGATGTTTCTTTTTCATGAAAATCTTGTGAAATCATAGGCTACTAACAATATTTCTTTAGATTTCCTAAGAGTCTTTGGTGTGAACCAAAGACATCTCAGGACCCATTTCATAGTATCGCTCAATCCTTTGTTTTTCCTTTGAAAACCCTCTAATCCAAAGGAGGCACTAATTTTTTAAACACCTTCTCGGGGAGACGGAGCCACTACTAGGGCAAGCAAGGGCGGTCGCCCTAGGTCAATCTGGTCGGACACTCTATCCTCATCTTCGTCGAGCCCTTCTTCCCCAAGGATACTGCTTACTCTCTACGCTCGACTCCTCTTTTTTTCGCACGCAAGCGATGGCGCCACGGCGGAGGTATGATGCTTCTGTCTAACGAGAGCTGGGCCATGTTTGGGCTTAGTGGGTTGTGTATTGAATCTGCTGAGTCTAAGTGGAAGCTGGAAGCTGAACTCTTTTTCCTAGTTCTCAAGCTCTGCTTGATTAGCTAAATAATTTGATGACATATCTATGAAACAGATTCATATCATATATTTAGAAGACTTGATGAAATATCTATGAAACCGTTTCAGGCCATCAAAAGGCGAAGAATGGATTAATAAATTTGCTACATTCTTTCCTACATAGTGTTCAATCTTCAATTACTATATATATGTTTATTCATCATCACTAGAATCACCAAATGCCTTTTAATGTAATTTAGTTATGTTCACAGTCAATAATGAATAGGGAAAAACCATTTTTAGTATAATTGGAACATGATGCGATTGTGGCATTTGTTATAACTATATACTCCCTTCGTCCTGAAAAAAGTTGTTTTCGCTTTCTGAGAAATAACTTTGATCAAATATATATTAAAAACTATTAATATTTACAGTACATTTTTAGTATCACTAGAAAGATATTTGAATCTAGTTTTTTAATAAATTTATTTAGAGAAACAAATGTTGCGCGTATTTTATATAAATCGAGTCAAACTTGTGACACGTACACCAACAACGATATTTTTAAAGGGATGGAGGGAGTATACCCTTATTATTTTATCGTACTAGTATAATGCCCGTGCTAACGCTACAACAACATTCGAGTACAAATTAGAACTAAAATATATGCAAACTAAACCAACCAAATTACATTACAGAAAAAGACAAATATAATTATTTTTTATTCGAACCTCTCTGCATGAGAGGCTTAGAAACTACACAACCCATGCAAATATCATATTTTTCATAACATATTATGATGCATACATTCCTAAAAAATATTCTAAAAGGCAAAGATATATTGTGACATACATTCAACTTATCGAAAAAGGATTATATAAGTCTACGTGAACAAGCTTGATGTCAAAGTACTAATTGTCCTCTTATAACAATGGTTAGCGTGCCTGTGCGTTGCTATGGGATAGCTAAACTTTTGCAATAAAAACATAAAGATCGCACGATGAAATAACAATACGATGTAATTTAATACCAGCCGTAAAGTGACATTTATTGTAAAAGGCAAAGTTCGTGAAACAAAGTTGGTAAAATTAACACAGTAACGCACAACAAAGTTCAAACGGTTAATTGTAACGCTGAATTTGTTGGAATTTCTAGCATCCATTCATATGTTACAACTCAATTTAGTAGATGGTACACTTGAAACAGAGTCCTAATTTTTTATTGAGGCAATATATTTGCCCTATTTCCTAAAATTTTACAGTTTTGATACTGGTATTACCAAATTATGATCTTCTGAATGAATAATGGGGTTCTGCAGGAAGCTTGAACATATGATCATCTGTGAAGGGTATGTGTTTCTTTTACCTTCCAGGTGCCCATATTAAGATGTCCATCAATTAGGAGGGTTCCTGCAGAGTGCAAAGATGCAACCTGCTAAAAATTTTATGTGGTGAAGAATGACATAATGGAGAGAAGTAATAATATGCGAGAAAACACATACAGGCCAAGGCAAAACCAAACATTGGCTAATGTGCTGGCATGCCATCAGGCCAACTATAACAGAACCCTCATGATCTATGGATGTGCTTTGACCTGACTGGTGCCGATTTGAAACTCCCACAATCCCATAAACATGTTGTCTTTGCTAAGCTCGCAATCACAGATTTACAGGTTCTAGTAGAAGAGTAAAAAGGAGATCTCATATCTCTCTACAAATAAGTTGGCTAAGTATCAAATAATTACTTGCTTGGATGAGGGGTAACAAATTGGTACTGACTGAATGGAATTTTCTAAGTTCTCCAATTCCCTTTTTCAATTCAGCAACTCTCTGCACTCTGCTTGTGAAGCTCTTCGAACCATGCACTGCATCAAAGCAAATAGGTAGAACAAGATGCTAAACAGACATGAACAGGTAGGTTGGTCACATGCAGTAGCAACGTAACTTGGTCCTATCTAACCTGAAGTCCATCCCAACAGAAATTGAGGTGCATCTACCGCTGTGTCCGTAAAAAGAGCCAAGGTTGATGGGGTCTTCTTAGCACTTTGTCGGTAAAAGAGCTATTCACATATGGTATATATTTGGATTGTTCGGCACTTGTTGGGATCAGAACCTAGAAGTACCTGGAAATATCAAGCCAATTCTTAGCATGTTGTGAGCATGTACAGACTACAGACTGATAAGTCTTTTTGAGTTTCACAGAAAAAGAATGAAGTCAACCCATCAGAGGACAATTTTCATATACACTAATAATAGTGCCATATTCAAAATTACTTCTTGGTCTGAAGAGTACATTAACTTTGTTTTCCGTGGGAAAGAGGCAGGGTGCTATATATTACCTCTTCATGGAGTTCAGAAACAAGCATCATAGATATGTCCCGAGTGATAGCTTTAACGAAATGAACAACATTAGGGCGTTGAACCTTCTCCAGTGGTCAGTTCATGCCTAAAAGTGTTTCTGAATCAAAAGAAGAGACATTTTTTATACCATCTGTGGACAACTTCATTTGGAACACATAGTAACAAATAATGATCGTCATATATATAGCAAGGCGATTTGATAAAAGCAGGAAACCAGCAGTTATCCCAGAGCAGCAATATTGTCTACCATGTCCATATACAGGCATTTGATTGGATAATGAGATATACAGAAAAATAGCATGTTGCAAGAATCACATGTAACCCTGCAACAGTTTAGAAATTAAGGCCAATTTAGCAGGTTTAGAAATTGAGTCGAAGGTCTGGAGTGTGACCTGACTAAGAACACCATGACTAATGAACTATTGGGAACCAAAAAGTAGCCAAAGAAAATAAAGATAATGCAATCAACACACAGACTATATGACCCATTTCCAGAACAATCAAGACTCACCCATTTCCAGAACAATCATGACTCAACCTGTAACTCTGCAAGGGCACTGATATGTCAACACAAGGAAATGCCAGGTAGATTAAAAATAACAATACAGACCTTGAAATTTCTTTCCCAGACAGAAAAGCATATACCGATCCTTGTGGTTGGTGGGTTATATGTAATCAAAGCATCAGTGAATGTGCATTCAGTTAGGTTCACTAAAAAAATGAGGCGACTACAATTCGTAAGAAAATATAGAGTTACCTGATGGAGCGAAAATGGAGTGGCATAACCACTACTTCGTGGAGTTGAAGAGTAATGCTTTTGCTACCTACAAAGAGGCTTGACATCTTCCCTCTCTGATTTGTGTACGAATGGGCCACAAACTCAACCTCACAAATTGCACGGTAGTTAGTACAAATAAAAGGTTGCACAGTAAGAGCTGAGTATGTATTCATATGCATGTTGTGCCTCTTCTTCATAAAAATTAGACATAGGCAAAGATCCAATCGTTGTTTTCAGGTACCAGGCCTCTTCTTCATTACATCATAAGATGAAAAGGCATAACTGAACCACAGAAGTAACATGTACTAAATCTGCCATGAGGAATCTTCTTCATCACCAGACTACACCAACCGTGTCATAAAAAATGCACCTGGGTGAAACAAAAAAGTTTTTAGCTTGTTTGAATGAAGCTATAATCATCATTAGGCACCAGGGAAGCGGACAAAATCGAGTACCCATGAAGTGAACTATATATACGACACTAAAGAGGCATATGGTCGAACACCTTGAAAGCAACGGCAGAATCAGCATAGATGGAATCTACCTCGTGGTTGTCGCCTCCACTGTGACTCAATAGGGGCTGTGCCGACACGGGGACGCGATGCGGGGGAGGCAGCAGCAGCGGCAACGGCCGAAGGCGAGATGGATGCAGCCACCGCTGCCGCACCTAGGGCTTCAGCGACGAAGAAGTGGGAGGACGGCGGGAGCCGAGCGGGACCCTGGGAGCGCTGCCACCAGCGGGCAGCATGTGGACGCCCTCGCCGCCGACGAGGATCCCAATTAAGGGCGATTAGTGGTGGCGACGGTGTTGGGCTACGGGCCAGAGGCGAGCCATCGAGGTCAAGGAGGACATGGATCGCGGGCCAGTGGCGAGGGTGTCGCGGGCGGTGGCGGCGGCGGAGGAGGCCTGTGAATTAGCGAGCGGGATCGCAGGCACCGACGGAGCAGGCAGGAATCGGGAGGAGGGTGGCACTCCAGGAATTTTTTTAAAAAAAAAATAATATTTTTTAATGATTAATTGCAAATCTAGCATTTGGACCGGAGGTATTGCAAAAATAGTATCCTGTCGGCCGCTAGAGAGCCGATTAGAGCCCTGTCCCTAGACGAGCCGATAGGTCCCTGTCGGCCACTCCACAGCCGACTAGGGTCCCAGACAAGCAGGCTGCCGAACGTCAGGCCTGTCGAGGCGATAGGCCTGTCGGCCGCTGGCAACTCGATAGGGGCCTGTCGGCTATCGAGGAGCCGACAGGTCCCTATATAAAGCCATTGCCTCCTCCTTCCTCTCGACGCCGCACGCGTGCTCTCTCTCTCTTCGCGCGCTCGCCGCCGCCGTCCGCCGTCCCGCCGCTCCCGCCGCCTCCTGTCGCCCCTAGCCGCCGGATCCGGCTGAGGGCCCCCCGCCGCTGCCCTCCACCCTCCCCGCGCGGGCGCGGAGGCCCCGGCCGGCGCCCCCCACCGCGGCTCTACGCTGCGTTCACTCGGTAAGTTTTTTTCTGTTTTTTTTATAAACTTCATTAGTTTAGTTAGTTAGTTTAGATTAAATTAGTTAGTTACGTAGATTAGTTTTAGGGTTAGTTAGATTTAGTTAGTATAGTTAGTTTTAGGGTTAGGGTTAGATTTAGTTTTAGTCGTAGATTAGTTTAGGGTTAGTTTCAGTCGTAGATTAATTTAGAGTTAGTTTTAGTCGTAGATTAGTTTAGGGTTATTTTTAGTTGTAAATTCGTTTAGGGTAACTTTTAGTTGTAGATTATTGTACCGTATATGTTTTTAGGGTTATTTAGTTTTTTTTATTAGGGTTAGGTTAGTTTATTTAGTTTCTTTTGTAGACTAGTTTCTTTTTAGGGTTTAGGAGTTATGGCGATATTGAATTGATCGTGTAATTTTAACGATGGGAGCAGGAATATCGTCCGATGTAGTTCCTTTCAGAGTTTACTATGGCAATGGTGAAATCAGAACTGGGGATAGTGGTGTTGATCTTAGTCAGTTTCAGTTCTTTGACACACAACTGAACTCACTGTTAGATCATAGCCGGAGACAAGTATTAGCCTGACTATATGAATGGTTGGGTTTTTCACCGTCAAAGCAACGTTTGAAAATTAGTATGTTGGTGCTCAGGCGACGGGAGAATGGATGGAGATGAGAGTTGTACAAGACCAGTAATACGAATAAATGGAAGTTTCTCGCCAGTAAGGCTTTGGAACATGGGTATGACAACATTATGCTTGTTCAATTCGTCGATGGTGCCATACAAGGAGAGAGTAGCAGCAATGTTTGAGAAGAAGATAACTTGGAGGCCGCAAACGTAGATGAGAGCTATGTTCGCGATTCTGAAGATGTTGATTTTAGCACAAAGGCTGCAAGAGGACACGAATATAACGCAAATCCTGAGCAAATCTTGGTTTCCAATACTGGGGGAGGGGTTCAGCATAGGACGAAGGAAGAAGACGAACAAGGTTTTGACACACACACATGCAAGCTGATGAGGGCGAGCAGGACGAAAGAATCATCGAGTAGATGGAAGCTGACAATGCGGAGCACGTGGCATTCGTGGATGAACATGTTGGCAAGAGGTTCGAAGATGAGACCGTCATCCCCGAGGATTGGACTGAATTCGCAGCAGATGCCATGACGGTGGACGACAACCATCACTCGTCGTGGGAGTATTCAAGGATGGAGGTGCTGCAAGGGCAGATGTTCCATGACAAGGTCCATCTGCAGTATGCCGTCAGGCGGTGGGCTTTTAGGGAGAAGAAGCAGTTCAGGGTGGTTATTTCGAACCCCAAGACGTGGGACGTTAAGTGCGTCACCCCAGGGTGCACCTGGCGTGCCCATGGTCATATGCCACAAACGGAGAGTAGCTTGATAGCAACTATTGTGCAACCGCATAATTGTTTCTTGGAGGCCACGCTAACTAAGCATCGCAACATGACAGCAGAGTTCGTGGCAAATGAGATGTATGCGGAGGTAGTTGATAAACTTGGTATGTCTCCTTTCCGAATAATGCTTGCTATACAGAACCATTATGGATATGAGATATCTTATGACATGGCTTGGAGGGCAAAACAGTTAGCTTCGGAGAAAAGATTTGGTTCGTACAAGGATTCATATCACCACCTTTCAACTCTCTTAGCTACTATTCAAGCTAGGAACCCAGGCACTATATATAATATTGATGACTGCATCGATGCCAACGGAGACCGCATCCTTAAGCAAGCCTTTTGGTCCTTTGGGTGCATGATAAGGGCCTATTGTCGCCATGCTCTTCGGTCTACCACTGGCTGGTGTTCCCGTAGGCCCTGTTGTCGTTCCGCCTGACTGGGAGGAGCAGCTTCTGTAGCGGTTCTAGGGCACGCTCCACCCTCACGCGGGGGAGGAGCAATTTGGCTTCCACGATCGCCACGGCCCGCCCAAAGTGTGGCTGTCTCAGTTCCGTGCAGAGAGGCTCACAGGCGACGACCCTGAGTAGCGGGTGCAGCGACACCTGGAGGCATACTTGTTGTGGCTGTTTGGTTGGGTTCTCTTCACCAGCTCTCACCTTGCCACCGTCGACAAGCACTTCGTCCACTACACGGTGCAGATAGCGTACGCACCACTTGAGGACATCCCACAATATAGTTGGGGCTCGGCGGTGCTGGCAGTTACGTACCGAGCTCTGTGTGACGCGTGCACTCGGAGGACGTCGACAGGCATGTTGGCAGGGTGTCCGCTGTTGCTGATGCTTTGGTCCTTTGAGCGGTTCGACATTGGGAGGCCGACCCTGTCATCGTACGAGGCGTATGAGGGTTGGATGTACGTGTTCGACGAGTTTGGTGTGCCCGACGAGCTCAATGCGCTGACGAGGGGCACACTTTGGTTGTGTCGTGACATACGTATCCTCCTTTCAGCATATTGTTTTGTGCTGTGGCGACAAAGTCTAATGGTTTTTTGTTTTGCAGCCGAGGTGGACAACTGGCACGGGTAGAGGCACGTACACGGCATACGGAGCCGCAATGGACCAGCTCACACCTGACAGGATTCGATGGACTCTCTACACAGCACACGACGTCCAGCTCGGGCACCAAACGGTGTGTCCGAGTTGTGCTACCGTGACTAGGAGCTGTGGTTGATGAGAAAACGGCTGGTGTTCGACGTCTACGTCGAGCCGTACTGCCCGGACTGGGTGGCTCGTCAGTTTGGTCGTGCGCAGGTGTTCCCTCTTCCTCGGCTTTAGTTTGACGAGTCCCACAGGTAAGTGTTCTGTTACTGCCATCCATTCGATTCGGTTCTACAATTTTATTCGGTTTATGTTTGTTTTGTAGGTGGAGTCGGAAAGGCTAAGGGATAGTGTTCGAGCAGTCCTGAGTGGACAGGGTGGCGCCCTTGGTGGACGCGTGGGCATAGGCGGTGACTGACGTGCACGACCTAGGTGGGCCCTTCGACGAGGACGACTACCCCCCAGTACTTGCGTTGGTTGCACGGAGCTACGCGCAACGCGCTTCCCAGTACCAGTGGACGCCGAGCCACACGAAGCAGAGATCACGGACACCTTCGCGATGGAGCCACCAGCTGCGTTCCATACACTGGTAACACTAATTTGTTAAGTAATTATTTTTACTATTATTACTTGGGTTCTAACTGCGAACAACATTTCAAACAATATATGACTTGTTTGCAAACAGATATATGCACAGACGTTGGCCACGAGCTTCTGTCGTACGCGCAGCGGTACGAGCAGAACCCTCCACAGGTTGGTCGCCTCGAGTTGGTGGCCGCCCTTCGACGACTAGGGCAACGGTGCTTGACAGGCGTACGTCGAGCATCGTGCCGGTACACCATGGACGTCGTTGGCCACGACGACCAGGGCCTGCCTGCAGCTACTCCCATGCCTCCTGGAGAGGGTTCTGTACGACAAACTACACGCCTAGGTACCTCTTCAATGGCCATTTAATAGATTTATATATTACACGTGCACGGCATGCGTTACATGACCACACTTTCGTTGTGCAGGGACACTTGCTTCTGCAATCGAGTACACAGAGGGGATGAGCAGCTTCGGGAGCTTTGACATAGGCGGTACTCCGCCTAGTCATCCGGATGAGGCCGGCCCCTCACAGCTTTTTGGTGCACCGCTGCCGACCCAGCCCACGCAGCCGTCTTAGCCTGTAGACCCGACCCTGCCTTAGCTAATTGTAGCATGCACGACACACATAGATGGACAATCGAAGAGCCTACTAGTAGTGTTGCCACATATTGAGCTGTGTGGCATCTTCCCCATAGTATCCGCCCATTGGCGGAGGTGGTGGCGGTGGCGATGCTGGCGGATTGCCATTGTTCTTGTGATGAGGGTAGCGACAGTATGGGTCTGTGCATATTGTCTCCTGCGTTGTAGCCCCACTGTTGTCTCCTTTCTCATCTTCCTCCTTGTTGTGACTCGAGCTGTAGCTTGGGCCGAGCGAGCCGATGTGGTCCTGCAGTTACCAGATGTACTCCAAATGCGGGGTAATAGGTAGAGGGTCCACCCACTTAGTGAACCCGTAACTGCCTTCTGCCCACGAGGTGTGCGATAAATTTATATGTTAACATGCTTTTATGTTGCGAAATACATTACAGAAATAAATGACAAGAAAACACTACATATGCATAGGGACACTTGAAGAATCACCGGTCCCCATGTATCCCGCCCTCGGTGTACATCTACACAAGGCAGTCCTCACCATGCCTGCATTTCGGCCACACTTCTTTATCCTTCTTCACGTAGTCCCTCAGAGGTTTATCTGGACCATAATCACTCTTGCTCTCTTCTGGAAACCTGTCAATGGGTTCCTTGAACTCATCGGGAACAAGACTACCCCCATCATCCCATATTATTGGCGGGCCCTTGCTCTCAACCGTGCCCTTGAGCTTCCCAACCCCAAACCCCCATTTCTTTGGTCCAGACATCTTGTATTGCTGGTGATGTTCGGCTAGCACCGTCCCATATTTATAGAGGGAGACGAGGGGTGACATTGCGTTTGAATAGAACTGAATTAATGCAGAGTTAATTGAGAACAACATTTTGAAGTACTCTGAAAAGGCTAGATTCTCGGTCTGCCAAAGTCACTGTGCAGTCTCAGTCACTGAAGAGGCCATGAATTGAATTGACAACTCACTGAATCACTGAAAAGCCTATTCACAAGCCCTCTAAATCACTGAAAAGGCTATACACTGAAAAGCCTATTCGCAAGCCCTCTGAATCACTGAAAAGGCTATGCACTGAAAAGCCTATTCGCAAGCCCTCTGAATCACTGAAAAGGCTAATTGCTGTTAAATATGACTGATTGAACATACTACTCTTGATTTGCCAAGCCACTGAAAAGGCTAATCGCCGTGTAATCTGAGGTGGGGAACAGGCTACTCGCACTTATTGCAAAAAAAAAAAACAAACTCTGTATAGCCTATAAAGGACTAAGTTTGAAAAGGCTAGTGTCCATGAATTTACTGCATTACTCCAAGTCTGACCTATTTAAAGACATCCGACGGGTAAGTATACCACACATCTTCTTCTCCAAACCCTCCTCATTCAATTACAATGTCGTCATGGACAACTTGACCTAACTCAGCTACCGTCATGGCATGAGCAGCCAAAGTGTCATTGTGGGTTTGTGACTAGGTTGTGCGTGTGGATGGAGTTGGACCGGCACTATGGGTGCAGGTACTTTGGATGTCCAGATTTGGATGACGACTTCATGGTACTATCAACAACTACTTCTTTCGTTTCTTGTAAACTATTCACACTTTGATCCTTTACATCCACACATGTAGCCTTGCAAGTGGATCCAATGGGTGGATCGGGAGATGCCCGCATGGCCACAGAGGCGCCCGAAGGAGCTTGAAGACAAAGCTCAATATCTTCTGAGGATGAATGAGGCTCGTGAGGTTGACTGCAAAATCAGGGACGACAAAGAGCGACGAATCAGGGCCGATCAAATCCGTCTCAAAGCTAAAGAGGAAGATCTTACCAGGAGGAGGGAGGAGTTAAGCTTGCGTGAAGCATTCATCAAGCGTCAAGAAGAAGAGCTTAAAGCTCGAGAGACAGCACTCAAGAATAAGAGGGATGCAGCAGAACCGTCTCCATGGCACGACAACAAGGGCAAACAACCACACTGCACCCAGTAGAACAATGTAATAGACCCAGCAAGTTCAATTCCCTAAGGCATGTTCACAATAGTCTGTGGCCTCTTAGCAGAGTCGCACACATGCCATTGCAAACCACCATTGCGTTCATTTTTCCTAAGGCATGTTAGGATTAGGCTTGGTATAACCTAGAGTACCACACATGCCACACACCGCTCATTTTATGTATCGCTGGGTTACTCTTCTAAATTGAACATGTGTTCTTTTAATTACTTAACTTTTATTCTATTTCTACTACATCACGTATTCTGCAACACACTTTATAGTCTTCAAAGACGGGATTAAGTTTTCGGATCGAACCGTGTAACGAATATGAAAAAAATAAGAAAAAAACATCAAAATGGAACTTTGAATGGAGCTGTCGCCTCACAGGAAGCCGATAGCCCTATCGGCTGTTGTAACAGAACCGCCTAAATCACATGGCCCACAGGCACCTGTCATTATCACTAATGACCTCTGACAGCCGGGCCTGTGTCCTAGATGATCAAGGCAGCCCTGCCGGGCTACATAAGCGCCCGTATTCTCCGACAGGATCCCATTGCGAAGCCATTACAGGGTTACAATATTTCATAATAAAATACATCAGAATAAAGGTGCGGAAGACTTCATAGTACATAGATTACAAACCAGATGTTCAAATATAAATTCAAGTACAGTTATTACAATCTATACCTAAATAGAAGTAGCATCAGGGTAGCAGATACACATAATAATACGAAACCTGCCCAAGGGTCCAACATCACTCATCATCACTTCCTTCACAAACAAGCATCACGCAGCAGGGAGCAAGACAGACCTCCGGCTGCTGACTTCCTGTAACAGGGTTTAACAAACCCTGAGTACTGGGGTACTCCGCAAGACTTACCCGACGAAAGGTGTAAAATTAGACTCAGGAATGCAGGCTGAGGGGAGTTAAGGTAAGGCTATAGCAAGAGTTCAAGAGTTTTGCAGAAAAGCATTACTATCCTATTTCAATATTTCATCTCAATATTATTTTAATCATAACCATAGTTCCAATATTCATTCTCATATGTCACACTCTTTCAATTACTTAATCATTCTCAAAAACACCTAGTTCCGAACCACTTTTCGGTGTAAGTCAGTGGATCAAGTCTCCATTAACCGAGGAGCAATGTCGATTCGAAACCAGAAAGTACCCAGCTGGGGATCCCTATCCACACTGCATATGTAGCACTTAAGCTTGCATATGCCAACCCCGCCTACCACGGCTTTTCATACCCCGGAACTGGTCCTGCGCCACCCGAGAGCACATTACTCCTCTAGTCTTTAGGCACGCCGGCCACGAGGGTACACGCTACTCTCTCCATCTCTCCACTCCCAGTGCGTGGTTGTCGGTTCCAGCAGTAGAGCCACCGGAGTCAGAGGCTTCCCGTAGTATGTGGCCAGTTGCAAAGTCTCGATCCAGCAGGCCGACAACAAACGGTCCCTAAAGCATTTTTCCGTTGGTTACCATGCATTGGGACTCTAACCCAAGTACAAAATAGCCGAACGGTTCCAAATCCGTGCCCGTCGGTGACAAGACATGGGAACGCCACCACATGTGCACATCCATCCGAACGGACTTTCTTTTTTTTATTTTCATTTTTCCGGCGGCGGCAATGTATCGGGACTCTAACC
This sequence comes from Eremochloa ophiuroides, assembly GCA_038502445.1. Classification (NCBI taxonomy): domain Eukaryota; kingdom Viridiplantae; phylum Streptophyta; class Magnoliopsida; order Poales; family Poaceae; genus Eremochloa; species Eremochloa ophiuroides. Next base: position 50,698,158 of record JAHLJS010000003.1, read on the forward strand.
CAAAGTACAAAGACAACCGAGCGGTTTCCAATCCGTCGATGATAATACATTGGGACTCTAACCCAAGTGCAAGTCACCCGCACAGTTGCAAATTCATATTCATCTTTTGTATATCATCATAGGTCAGAAAATAGCATTTTATGCAAAACTAACTTTAAAGTGCAGGGCTAAGCATTTTCAAACATTTTCATTTTAAAACAGGTTTCGGGGTTATATATCAAGGCAGGTCATGCAGCAAGTAGGTGACAATCAACTCCTATCAACCTAATGCAATTATTTAACTCAAGGTGATAAAATTTTTAAAACACAAGGGAAAAGCTGAATGCACCGGAGCTTGCCTTGGATTGCGTGAAGTGTCGGATCCGGACCAGTACCACAGATGTCAAAATCCAGAACGACCTCGAGAACAATCCCCTCAGTGACTGCCTTCACTTTTACCTCCGGTTCCTCGGTCACTATACGCATGAAATGATGAATGTTTCAATGCGATGCAACATGAAATGACAAATGCAAAATCCCAGAATAAATAATACCTAATTCAAGCATAACTGTACTTCATCACCTAGTCATAACCATACTAGATTAAGGTGCCCTAGGTCATAAGGGTGTTTGACCTAGAATCACAATCAATCCGAAATTCACACCAAACCCTAATCACCAAAGTTTCCTATTTATTTTATTAATCAATTACTCAAGCATATAATTAATACTTATTCAAACTTTTTTCCATTTTATGCCAAACTTCACCAAAAGTTAGCCCTGTATCTAAAACAGTGCCAAATAAAATTTCATGATTTTTGGAATTACAAAGAATTAATTAAAATTGCCTAAAGTTGCATGTTTGATTTAATATGCTGATTTTTAACTACTGCAAAAAGTGTTCAAAACCTATATTTAATATTTTTATAAAATACTACACAATACAGAGAACATTCACAAAAATTTTCATGATTTTAGGCACAGTGAATTTATTCCTACAAAAATACCAAATCGCAACACTATTCATTTGCAATTTCAATTGGAAAACCCTTTGGAAAAATCCTAAGAAGGAAAACGCGAAACCGGCCCGGGTCGGCCCAACAGCACGTAAGCCGGCCCAGCGCGGCCTCCCTCTGCCCCGCGCCACTGACAAATGGGACCTGCCCGTCAGTCGCTCCCTCTCTTCCTCTCTCAACGTCGCCTTCCTCCTCCCCTCTGCCTCCCTCTTGGTACCTGTCAGCTTCGCCTTCCTCCTCCCCTCTGCCTCGGACCAGAGCGCCGGCGAGCGTTGACCGGCGGTCACGCACCGCTTAGGGACTTCTCCGGCGATGGCAAGGCCACCAATATGTTCCCCGGGACCTAGCGCACTCTACAGCATAGATGGTTAAACATTCTAGGGCTGGCGGTGAGCGAGGCCATGGCCGCGGCGGCACGGAGCAAGGCGGCGGCCATGGGCTCACTCCTACGGTGCGATTGAGTTCAAGGGAAAGACTCTGGAGGTACCAAGAGCTCACCCTGGTCCCAAATCGAGAGTCGGTCGAGGCAGAAATGGTGCAGAGTGGCGGTCTTGACGGCGATGGCGGACACCGCCACATGGACACGATGGCGAGGGACGTTCCGGTGGACCCTGAGCTCCAAACAAGAAGCCGTCATGCACATGAGCACCACGGCGAAACACGGGACGTAGAACACACGTGCTATCGGAGAGAGGCTCACCGAGACGAGCTGTTCGCGTCGAGAAGGCCCTCGGCGGCGCTCGGTCGGTACGGAGGAAGAAGAAGCAGCCACGCAGGACTCCGGCAACGGCAAACCTCAACAAGTGGCTCAGGCGGTGTGCAAGGAAGTTGGCTAGATGGCTATGGGATTGAGAGGGTGGAGTTGGTCGGAGCACGACCAATTTCGCCGATCGGTAGGAACGGTTGCCGGTGAACCGAGGATGAGGAAAGCAATGGGGAAGTGCTCGTCGCCATTTAAAGGAGCTGGGAAGGAGAGGATCAGCTCGAGTGGTACCGGCCCCCCCTGCGACCCCCGTGCGGTGGTCTCCAGGCCCTGGCCTGCCGGACGATGGCCGGCGCGGTGCACGGGCACGCGCAGTACGGCGACGCTCCGGACAGGGGACCCCCCGGGTTACTGTAGCTTAGGGAGAAGTCAACAGCTATTCTACTCAATTAAGCCCTACCCAAGTTGAATCAGAGAGTGGTCCCAAAATAAAATTTATGGAGAATTTCGTGTAGAATATTTTGCTTTTTGAAATATATTCAAATTCGGTCAAATTTTCAAACTACGGCAAAGGGGCTACAAAGGGTTTTGAATTTTAAAACTGAAATTCTAAAATTACTTTTGATTTTTCTCAACAACTTGAAAAACGGTCAACATAAAAGTTGTCCTAATTAGAGAGCTTGACAACTTCTATTAAGGGAGTTTTGGAAGATTCTCAATATTTTTGAAATTGAAGTTTCAAATTTAAATATCAACATACTAATTTGAGTTTAATTTGAATTTCCATAATATAACTTCAAAATCTCCAAAAATAAAAGTTGTGCCAATTTAAAAGTTCTACAACTTTTATTAAAACACTTTCATCTGATTCTTTATAAATTTTGAATTAGGGTTTAGGTTAACTCTAGGGCTTAATTTGATTTCTATTTAATTTTTATTTTTGATTTTTGACTGAGGACCTAATTACACAATCGATACTAAATGAAATCAAATCACTCTAGGGGCCCTAAGCACAATTATATGCAGATGATTAATAATGAACCTGATGACATAGCAGATTAATTAAGCAGTAATACCAGAGGTATTACAGCTGTCCAAAGGCCGACTGCCCCTGTCGGCCGCTGGATGGCCGACAAGCCTACTATCAGCGCCGATACCCTCTGTCAATGGTTGTCGGCTGCCACGTAGGTGACACGTCAGCCTGTCGGCCGACGGACGGCCGACAAGCACCCCGTCGGCTACTGGGTAGCTGACAGGGTGCTATTTCTGCAACTTTGTTACGAAGCTTTTAGATTTACAATTAATTATTAAAAAAGTATTATTGAAAAAAAATCGGCACTCGAGTTGGCAGTTGGGACCACAGTCGCCCCGCATCACCGGCCTCGCTCGATCGCGGACAAACGAACGCGGCGGGGCGCGTGAGGGTCGGGATCGCGGAGGGGTGGGGGCTCGTGTGCAGATCGCGGTATCGCAGATCGTGGTCGTAGGGTCCCATGTGCAAACGGGATCAGGGGAAAGAAGGGGGTGAGTTTGTTACAAACTTTGGCTCACAACCTTTGGATCATGATTACATACCTTCGTGGCCTTCGATTTTAATAGAGTCAATTCTTTGTGTACAATTTCTTTGAGCTCTCAGCGGGAGACATTTGTTTGAGTGGACGTAGTTTTGTTTTAGAATCCAATTATAAGAGAGATTATTATTTTCTTATATCAAGACCTGATAATGATATTTTTAAAGGGATGGAGGGAGTATATCCTTATTATTTTATCGTATTATTATTTCTTATATCAAAACCCTTGACGACAATATGTATTGATGTCTTTAAAGCATCTTACGGACACCTTCATCAGAATAGTGGTTCTCGTTACATGGGGCGCATGGAGCTTGTGCGGGCTAGAGTCTCTCTCGGTGCGTGAGCAGGCAAGGCTCGGGACCTGTGGATATGCGCGGTGTAGCGAGGGCACAAAGCCGACAGGGCGCGGGCATGGTGCGGAGCGCAAGGCCGACCGCTTTGAGGAGAGCAGTGGGGCATGCCGCTGGCGAAACACTCGAGGCCAACGAGTTAGTCGTGCAGGTAGGATCAGGAAAAATCTAAGACAGAAAAAACGGATGGAACGGTGGATTGTCTGAAAAAACCGATGAAACACGATGGAGTCGGGTGACGCGGGGATAAGAAAATTAGTTTGGCTTTATTCGGTTGATCTTATCAGCTAGCATCAGTAAATTATTAAGCAGTGTTTTTATCTCACAACAATCAGTCAGCCAACCGTATAATCCAGCCAGCCGAGTAGAGCCTTTGAGTGCGAGAGAAGGCATTGGATTTGTTGCGAGAGCCGGACACTCATTAACCACGGCACACCATGCCTTAAAGCAATCCCTACGGTAGAAACCACGTATAAAGTCTAAGAAACCACATCAGCAAAAATCCGAATACAGAAACTACATGACACAATAAGAGTTTCTTCCCATAGAGTTGGCAAAAACGGATTGCTAAACTTATAATTTAGCCAACGTTAAAAATAGAAAAATGTGTAAAAAAAATTAGAAAACTCCAACAGCCTTTCTATTATGGCAATGCTAGATAACTAGCGACACATGCAAGCTGAAAGGTCCTTGTTTGGTTTTGGTAATTGAGTGACAACTTAAGTGGACTAATATGTGTTTAAGTGTTGATTACACAGGTGATTAGTCCACAGGTACATGTGTGTGAGCATCTATGCCATGGAGGTGAAAATGGCTTGGAGATGATGCTTAGCTCACACATATGGTATGAAGGAGCTAAACGCATGAGACATGACATGGAGTCATGTGGCTAGGTGAAGAAGATTAAGACAAGGCTTCGCGTCGATGGACCGGTTGCAAGTGTGAAGGGCAAGTCAGGTGATGGCTTGGCGCCGATGGACCAACGCAACGGTGAAGAGCAAGCAAGTTAAGGATCGATGAACCAAAAGCCACGTGATGATATGAAGTGGATCATATCATTCATGAGGTGTTGGTGCATGTGTCGCATCGGCATCGATGGTGTCGGAGACGGTGATGAAGACGGTGATCGAAATGGAAAGCGCAAGGCAAAGGTATAACCTAGGGCATTTCCATTTCACCGGTCTAAGGTTAAGTAGAGAAGTGCTTGACCGGATTTAGGATAGACGGCCGTACTATCAAGAGGGGCAAACTTGTTTGCATATCGGTCATCTAGTGCCACTTGAGTGATCTAACTTTGCATACGTGTTAGGATCGAGTGGCGTGGTGAAAAGAGAGAAAAACCTTTGAGAAAATGTTTGTGAAAAGCTAACACACTTGCACTTAAGGTTGAACACTCGTGGTGTTAGCACATTTGCAAAGGTGAAAGGTGGCTTAGATCTCTCTTCCTCCTGCCAAGCTTGCGAGGCAGAATTCAGAGGTTTTTGGCAAAGTAAAAGGAGCGTCGGACTGTGTGGAGGGGCAGCGTCGGACCATTGAGTAGAGTCCGACGCCTAACCCTAGTTCTGGCCAATAGCGAGCGTCGGACACTCGGTTAACGAGCGTCGGACCATTACCCGCTTCGGTCCGACGGTGGCGAGCAGTGTCGGCGTGACGCGTGGCGTTCGGGAAAGCGTCAGACGCTAGAGATTCGTCCGACGGCGAGCGTCGGACTGGAGTCCGACGGTTTTGAGCGCTTGGGGAGCTCTCTGGAAGCGTCGGACCGTGGTGATCATTGGTTCGACGGCTAACCGCGCGAGAGTCCGACGGTGGCCGAGCTGTGGCCCGTCTGTGAGAGTCGGACGGTCCGACGCCTGGAGCTGTGCGCGCGTCAGACCATCGGCTTGAGCGTCCGACGGTTGGAAAAACGGCGCGAGAAATAGCCGTTGAGATCCAGTGGCTACGGTTGAATCAAGCTAACACGTGGCGGCCATCGGGTGCGTCGGACCATAGGCTTTTGTCCGACGGTGGCGCGCTGGTTCGGTCCGACGGTCGGTCCGACGGCCGTTTTCAGTTGGCAACGGCTCTTTTGAGCTGAGGGCTATAAATAGAGGGCTGTGGCCGGCTGTTGGATGGGGCTTGCACCTGGGGAATGTGTTTCCCTTGTTTGTGCATGGCTTAGTGCTCTCCAACTCACTTGTGCTCATAGAATTCACATTCGAGGAGTGAGTAATCGATCGATAGTACGTTGCATTGAGAGATTGCATCGTGTGGCACTAGGTGATCGAGTTGCAAGCCGGTGGTGCTTGTTACTCTTGGAGGTCGCCACCGCCTAGACGGCTTGGTGGCGAGAGGCTTCGTGGAAGCAAGCAAGAAGATTGTGCTTGGCTCCGGAGCAAGCTTGTGTGAGGTTGGAGCTCACCTCGCGGGAGATCGCAAAGAGCATTGCTAGTAGAGCGAGACGTGAAGAGTGACAAGTGGTCCGGCCGGATCAAAGAGCTTGAGCTTGCGGGCGCCCCACGTGGGGGTAGTGACTTGTGGTGGGTCACTCAAGCTAGAGGATCGGCGGCAACCTTGGAGCTTGTCTCAACGGAGGACGTAGCTTGTGGCGACAAGTGAACCTCCGGGAAATAAATCACCGCGTCAACATCTTCCCATCCTTCGCGGTGGTTTGCTCCCTTTTACACAAGTTATTTATATTGTGCATTACTTTATTTGTGTAATTGTAGTTGCTCTTGTGAGACCGGTTAGTTTGTGTAGCTTGCCACTCACCTTCTTAGCTTGTGTAGCTTAGAAGTAGTTCTCACTTAGTTTGTGTAGCTAAAATGAGTTGCGCTCTTTGATTTGGATTGTATATCCTTGTCATTGAGCAAGTAGTGAGCTTAGGTGCTTAGTGCGTTTTTGCTTGCTAGTTAATAGAAGTTTCCCCGGTGCTTAAAGTACTAGTGATTAGGTTTGTGTGACCTTGCACTAGAACGGTTTAGGGAAGCTCAAGCTAGGCTTGCACCTTTGTTTTTGTTAGGATCTTTTATAAGGTGCATAGAGTTATAGTTAGTGGGGTGAATCGTTGCTAGAACCGAATAGGTTTTATTCCGCTGCGATTAGTTGTTATAAAGGACTATTCACCCCCCCTCTAGTCCGCCATCTCGACCCTACACAAGCTATATTTACCATGCGACATTTCAGGAATAGCTCACTTGCTATTTTACAAAACAAGATAGCATAACTGTTGGAGTTCACTTTTTACCGTAAAAATTCTAAATATAGCATACAAAATAAGATAAGGATAGCATGTCTCTTGGAGATGCTCTAAGGCCCTGTTTAGTTCACCAAAAATTTTTAGATTGCTCGTCACATCGATTGTCCTTTACGCATGCATGGCGCATTAAATAAAGTTGCAGCTGTTGCATGTTTGTACTTTTTACCTGATTTTCTCGAGACGAATTTTTTGAGTCTACTTGGGTCATGTGTGGACAAAAGTTATCAAATACAAACGAAAGTGCTGCAAAATTTGCCAAAGTTTTTAAACTGAACGAGTAGTAAATATTAGACTTGTTTTATTCTCTCCCTTATCTCTCATGTAGGAGCAGGCCGACGGCGTGGGCGAGCGCGGAGGCCGTCGGTGTGTCCTCAAGGGGCGCTGATGGCCCATGTCACACCCGATTTTAAGAACAAAATCGAATGCACAATATATGTACGACAGGATCAATAAATCATACATATATCGACGTCATAATAGTATCATCATAATGCTGAATATATAATCGTAACATTATTACAAAAGTACCCGTGAGTCTAAATGAAAAGTACATAGATGATAACTAAATCTCCAGTGGAAAGGGACGTCATCTCCACAGGAGCGTCGACCGGGGGCAGCACCAGCCTAGTACACGTCGTCGGGGTCGAAGTCACCGTCCTCCACGTAGTCCTCCTCGTCAACGCCGACGTCTGGGTGGGGTAGCAGGGGACAAAGAGGAAGGGTGAGTACATCGAAATGTACTCCGTAAGTGTAGGAAAATATGACATGAGGCTTACAATAAGAATAGGCTAACTTGGTTTGATTCAGCACCTAAAGTGACAAAACCCTATTTCCTTATTTCCCTATGCACCTATTTAACTAAGTGAATTCTCATCTCCTCAGAGTAACCAACACTCGAAAAACCAACCGAGCAAAAGCACACCTGGAAATCCATCCAAGCAACCAATACTTGGAAGTCCATCCAAGCACCCGTTCCTTTCCCAAAGGAACCACCCATCCATAGTAACCAGAGTAACCAATTAATCCTGAGGACCTCCAAGCCAGCTCTTTACCGCGAGCACGGCTGATATATCAGTTTTACACTCTGCAGAGGTTGCACACTTTCACCATGAGTCGTGTTGTTCTCCATTACGCCAAACACTGCCTAGGTGAACGGCGGGGTCACACTACAAGCCCGTTACAAAGCCCCCCTAAACCTGTTTTACATGTACCTCTAAGGTTTTACCGCTAAGAGGGGTAACGACCCACTACAGAAGCCCCCTTTTGAGTAAAAAACCGTCCCCGTGTAAAGCCAAAACTTAGAGTGACTAATTAATTAGCCAGGTCCGTTCCATTCCAGCCTCATGGTTGCGCTGTAAAGCCGGGTAACATGCGTCGGGAACAGGGTTCTAGGGATCCAGGCAGGATAACTAGCACAAACCCATTCCACCATCAACAACAGCCGTTACACGGCGCAAACCAAAACCTCCACCAAACGGTCCATCCTGCCGGATTTGCCTAATCACCATGTTTCTAAAAACAATTACCAGTTCCACATGTTGCATAGATCGTTATTCAATATTAAATTATACTCTTCTCAACCCAAGAAAGCAAAGGTAAGCATTGACTTCTACCATTTTCCTAGCCCAAGGTTACAAGGAAGGTAAAATCAAGTTCTAGTAAGCCCTAACATGGGATTCAAAATTAGACTCTGCATGCAACTAATGATTTAACTACTCTAAGTCAAAAGTAAATAAAAGTAAGTGCAAGATGAGTAAGGACACTTGTCTTCGTAAAGAGTAGGATTCGGGGTATCGAACGCTTGATCGGAGAGATCCTCGCTCTCAACTCTTTCTGACGACAATCAACATATATGGCCCACAACAAATAAAATAAAATAAAAATAAGAAACAGTACACCAATAGTGGAAAACTAGTATGAAAATATTATAAAACAATTATATTCGTTTCTACGATCGCTTCGATATAAAGATCACTCGAAACGGATTTAAAATGGTAAATTATGATGTTTCAAAGATTCCCTTTAGAATAATAATTAATATATTATTAACTCAAAATTTAAAAGGGTCAAACCTACTGTTTAGCAGCGAAAACATAAAGAGAAATAAAATACAAATCTAACGCAAGTTGAATGGTTCAAAACGGAATTAAAACGGTGAAATTATAGCCAAAATACTTCTAGTGGCAAATCTTAATTGCTTGAATCTATTTTTAATTATAAATAAACAAATTTCCTGTTAAAATTCTCAACCGAGGACTGTGCGGCAATTAAAGTAACGTATAAGGGCTAGAAGGAAACATTTCCAAGACTCGGTGCACAGTAACGTAAGGACTGCGGGTTTATACTTAAAATAGTGCAGGGGTCCTTTTGCAAAACTGTCCCGCGAAGGGGTACGGGATTAGGATAGCCGTCCGATCTTGGATCTAGGGCTGAGATTAGAAAGGAGAGGGGTGCAGCGGCGCTTTGGCCGGAGTGAAGCGCGGCGTGGCGGTGGCCTCGCCGGAGAGTTGCCGGAGATGACGAAAACGGGGCTCTAGGGAGTCGTTTGCCTCGGGAACGGGTCGGGGAGGTGGAGAAAAGGATGGCGAACACTGATAGAGCCTCGGTTAGGGCCGCGGCGGCTTGGACAGGAAGCAGCTCGCGTGCAGGCGGAGCGAATGGCGACGGCGAGATGGCCGCTACGGCAACGGTGCTCGGAACGTCAAATTAAAGGGCCTAGGAGGTTGTTCACCTTGATGTGGTGCTCGGGGACGAGTCAATTGAAGACAGTGGCCCTCGGAGGTGCGAAGTCCATGGCAGCGGTGGACGGTCGGCGGCTGGAGCTCCTCAGCGCACCTGGGAATTGGGCTTAGAAGCTTTGATTAGAAAAATTGAAGGCTAGAGAAGAGAGGGAGTGGCGCGGGAAGGCTCACCAAGGGCTCGAGTTGGCCGGAGATGGCTCGGTTGCGACGGGCGACGACGCTGGGCGGACAGTCACCGGCGGCTCCTCGGGGACATGGTGTTCGGGGCCCGAATCGGTGACGAAGAGTGGCCTGGCGAGCTTGTGGCGACGTTGTGGCGTCGAAGACGCAGAAGGGAGAACCGGAGGTGGTCTGTAGAGGCCGATTCGCGAGCTCGGCGGAGCTCCTCCAATGGCGATCGAGGCGCTCGGGGTGGCGGCTAGAGAGGGAGAGGCGGCTCAGGTAGGGAACAGGCGTGCAGAGGTGGTGGCGGCACAGCTCGGTGCCCTAGGGGCCCTTTTGTACGCGCGAGAGGAGAGAGTATATCGGATCAGGGGGTTCGACTCTGTGCCGGGAAGGGCGGACGGAGGTTGGGGATGACCCTGACGGGTGGGCCCCACCTGTCAGCAAAGCAGAGAGAGGGAGCCGGGGAGGGAAGCTGGCGGCTGGGCGGTACACCGGCTCTGGGCCGGCCGTGCCACTGGCCCGCGAGAGAGGGAGGAAAGAGGAGGGGCGCGGGTTGGGCCTAGCAGGCCGGCAGAGGGGTGAGGGAGGTTTTCCTTTTCTTTTTCTTTTCTGTTTTTATTTTATTTCATTAATAATTCATTTTGAGAGTTAAATAGGTTCATATATTTTTTATTAAACAAAATTGTATCCTTCCTGGAACTATTCCTATGAGAGAAATATAAGGTTTTTTAATTGTTTTACTTATTTTATAATTAGAGTAAAAATCGCTCGAAGCCTAGACGAGTTATTTAAAACAGTAAATATATATATTCTTTTCACCCAATAAAATATGCAATGGCATGAATGCAACAAAATATTAATAAAATATTTGATTCATCCTAATTTTAATTGGCAATAATATAATTATATCTCTAATAGTATTATACTTTGCAGAAAATAAAAATTAGGGTGTTACAAACCTACCCCCTTAGAAGAATCTCGTCCTCGAGATTAGGAAAGATTGTCGAAGAGATGTGGGAACTCTGCCCTCAAATCATCTTCTTTCTCCCAAGTGGCTTCTTCTTCTGAATAATGCTTCCATTGCACCTTGCACATTTTGATCCGCTTGTTCTGAGTGTCCTTTTCTTGTGTGTCTAAAATTTTCACTAGCTCTGAGAAAGTCAGATCTTCCCTCAAGTCTAGCTCGTCATGGGGGAGTTGCTCTTCAGGAACCCGCAAACATTTCTTCAACTGCAAAACATGGAACAAATCATGTATCACTGAAAACCGTGTAGGTAACTCCAGCTGATACGCCACTTCACCTTTCCTATCAATCATCCTGAACGGTCCAATGTACCTTGGTGCGAGTTTGCCTCTGACATTGAATCTCTTTAGACCCCTGATGGGTGACACCTTGAGATAAACAAAATCTCCAATTTCAAAGACCAGCTCTCTTCTTCCCTTATCTGCATAACTCTTCTGTCTAGACTGAGCTGTCTTCAGGTTGCTTCGGACCTCCTGGACTTGTTCTTCAGCTTCATTTAACGAGTCAGGACCAAACACCTTTCGTTCGCCAACTTGGCTCCAAAACAAAGGAGTCCTACACTTCCTCCCATACAAAGCTTTGAAGGGTGCCATCTTGAGACTTGCCTGATAACTGTTGTTATAAGAAAACTCTGCATAGGGCAGGTTCTTATCCTAACTCTTGCTATTATGGAGCGCACAAGCTCTCAACATATCCTCCAAAATCTGATTCACCCTCTCTGTCTGACTATCTGTCTGAGGGTGATAAGCAGAGCTAAAATGCAATCGAGTGTCCATGGACTCATGCAGTCGCTTCCAGAATCTCGATGTGAACTGTGTACCTCTGTCTGACACTATGATCTTGGGCACTCCATGCAAACACACAATCTGAGACATGTATAACTCTGCAAGCCTGGGTCCCATGTACCTTTCCTTGACCCGAATGAAATGAGCAACCTTGGTCAAGCGATCCACTATGATCCATATTGAATCATAACCTGACTACGTGCGAGGTAGCCCCACAATGAAATCCATGCTTACTTCTTCCCATTTTCACTCAGGAATTTTTCAGCAGTTGTAGCAATCCAGCTGGCCTCTGATGCTCGACCTTGATCCTCTGGAAGGTATCACAAAGTGCTACATACTCAGCCACTTCTCGCTTCATGCCAGACCACCAATAGTACTGCTTCAGGTCATTGTACATTTTGGTACTACCTGGGTGAAGAGAATAAGCTGAATCATGTGCTGCTCTAAAAATCAACTCTTTAAGTTCTTTTATATCAGGCACATAGATCCTTCTCTTGAACCATACAACTCCTTGTTCATATTCTGTGAATCCTAAAGCCTTATCAGTCTTGATTACCTCCTTGATGTCTAGGATCTTCTCATCAGTGAGATGTTCCTTCCGAATATCTTGCTCTAGAGCCACAGCCTCAGTGCTACTCAGAATACCCAAGTTGAGTTTTGCAAACTCCTCATACAACTCAGGCTGACACTCCTGTATCTCTAGCACATTGCAATAGACCTTCCGACTTAGCTCATCTGCAACCACATTAGCCTTGCTTGGATGGTAATTAATATTCAAGTCATAATCCTTGATCAATTCCAACCATCAGCACTGTTGAAGGTTCAAATCTCGCTGTGTGATTGGTATAGATCTCAGTCTTCTTCCCGATCAAGTAATGCCTCCAAATTCAGAGCATGCACAACAGCTGCTACCTCCAAATCATGAGTGGGATAATTAAGCTCATGCTTCTTGAGCTGTCTCGAGGCATAAGCGACAACATGGCCTTCTTGCATCAACACACATCCAAGGCCCTGGCGAGAGGCATCACAATAGACAGAGAACTGCTTCTCAACATCTGGCTTGACTAGGATTGGAGCGGTGGTCAACTTCTTCTTCAGTTCTTCAAAACTGGCCTGATAATCCGGGGACCATACAAACTTGGTTCCCTTCTGCAACAACTGAGTCATGGGCTTTGCTAACTTGGAGAATCCTTCAATGAAACGACGATAATAACCAGCCATTCCCGGGAAACTCCGGATCTCACCCACATTCTGAGGTGCCTGCCAATTCAAAATATCCTTCACCTTCCCCGAATCAATGGACACTCCTCCTTCTGAGATGACATGACCCAAAAAGGAGACTTCCTTCAGCCAGAAATCACATTTGCTAAGCTTAGTGTATAGTTGATGATCTCGTAGCTTTTGAGGCACCAATCTCAAATGCTCTTCATGCTCTTCCTCATTCCTGGAGAATACATATCATCAATGAACACCACTACAAACTTGTCTAGATAATCCATGAAGACCTTGTTCATGAGATACATGAAGTATGCTGGAGCATTAGTCAATCCGAAAGACATCACCGTGTAGTTGTATAAGCCATAGCGAGACACAAAAACTGTCATAGGAATATCAGATTCCCGAATCTTTAGCTGATGATAACCTGATCTGAAATCAATCTTAGAGAACACATATGCACCCTTCAGCTGATCAAACGAGTCATCAATCCGAGGAATAGGATACTTGTTCTTGATAGTAGCTTCATTCAGTGTCCGATAATCGACACACATTCGCTCACCACCATCCTTCTTTGGGACAAAAATCACAGGGGCTTCCCAAGGCGACATACTAGGACATATATACCCTTTTCCCAAGAGCTCCTGGATCTGCTCCTTCAGCTCAGCTAACATATTAGCATCCATTCTATAAGGCCCCTTAGACATAGGTGCAGTGCCAGGTACTAGATTAATTTTAAATTCAATATCTCGATCTGGTGGCATACCTGGTAGCCCCTGGAATACATCGGGAAACTCCTTCACCACTGGGACATCATCAATCACCTCCACTGGGTTAACCTGAGCAGCTCCTGCTGGTACTGATGAGGCCTGATACTCGACCACTGTGCCATCTCGGTGCTTCATCTTGATCATCTGCTAAGAGCAATCGATCACTCCATTGTACTTGGCCAACCAATCCATTGCCAGAATCATATCAAGTCCATTTGAATCCAGCACGATGAGATGAGAAGGAAAAACTACCCCCTTGTGGATAGACTCACATCTGGGCATATATGACATGAGAGCATCTCTCCTCTAGGAGATTTAACTAGCAATTGTTTTTTCATCAAAGCTTTAGGCAGGTTGGTTCTTGTTACACATGATGTGGATATAAAAGAATGTAAAGCTCCAGAATCAAATAATACTGTGACTGGATGAGAATCAACTGAGAACATACCCATCACCACATCGGGAGCCTGCTGAGCTGTCACCATCGCCACATGGTTCACCTTCCCATGCTTCATGATATGTCCACTAGAACGACTCTACTACTATGGACCCTGCGGCTTGTTGGGACACCTCCTGGCGAGATGGCCTATCTGGTTGCACTTGAAACAAGGGCTAATCTGACTAGACCCCTGAGTTGGACGGGTCTACTGTTGAGCTGGGATAGCCTGGCGAGGTGCGTGGGGCTGCTAGCGCTGCTGCTGCTGAGGCTGACTCTGCTGCCTAAAGTTCCTCTGCTGGTGGAACTGACCTCCGTGCCTGTTTGATCCAGGCTGGCTGAAGCGGGCACGAGCATTGCTCCCAGAAGGCTGACCCTGGGAGGACATCTTCCTCTTACGAACTGCATCCATGCCTTGCCTTTCTCTCTCAACAGCGAAGGCCTTATCCACTAGTTTCTGGAATGACGAGTAGTCATTGGAGGCCAGAGCATGGTGGATTCCCTGATTTAGGCCTCTCCTGAAACAGTCCTGCTTCTTCTTATTTGTGTTGACATCATCGGGAGCATAGCGGGATAGTTAAGTGAACTTGGTGAGAAAGTCACGAACCAATGTCCCACCCTACTTGAGCTCCAGAAACTTCTGGCGCTTCACCTTGATCTCTCCGGATGGAACATAGTGGGCCCGAAAGCTGCGATGAAGTTCATCCCATGTAATGGTCTGAGCATCCTCATGAGCGGTGGTGTAGGCAGTCCACCAGTTCTTCGCCTGGCCTTGCAACTGGTGGGCAGCATAGAGGACCTTATCACGGCCCTCGCAATGAGCAATCTCCAGCTTGCTCTCAATGGTCTGGAGCCAGTCATCTGCATCAAGTGGCTCCATCGCATGCTTGAAGACAGGAGGTTAAGTGAGCATGAACCTCCTCAAAGTGTCTTGTGGCCGGGCTGGCTGAGCATCTGGTCCACCCTACTGCATCTGCTGTTGCATCCGCTGCATGCTGGTCATCATCTAGGCCATAGTCTGCATCATCTGTGTCTGCATAATGGCCATCTGCACTGGATCATACACTGGTGGCAGCGGCAGCGGTAGCGGTGGCTAGTTGTTTCCTGCACCGTTCTAACCATTGGTTCTGCCGCCATTCCTGGTGTCCACCATCTGATATTATCAAGGGAAAAATTGAGATAATGAGCAAAGAAAACCCAACTAATATAATTATAATATCATAAATAAAATAATTTATTAACAGCAGATGCCATAGCAGTCAGGTGACTACTACACATCAGCAATCATTACAAAGATCCAAATCAAACATATGCACAAGTACATAGCAATACAACGATCTAACGAGATCAAACTTTTAGGGAGGGCACCTTAAATCTAAAATGATCCTACATTGGAAAACTTTTAACTAAGCATACAAAAGTCCAGAGAAGTGAAAGTAAGGGAAGCTTTTATCAAATCGCTTGCAAAGTTAAAGTAGAAGAGATGGGAATATTTTATGAAAATAATTTTGGTAAACTATTGACGGTAATTATTGTATGATTTTACCCGTCAGCTAGACTTGAAAAGGGTATAAAAGCAAACACCAACATAGGTTTAGGGATTGAACTGACAGAATTCCATGAGTTTTGGTGAATCAGTGTTTTGCTGGGTGTTATCAGGAAAAGAACCAAAGGAGACCCACATGTCGGACTAGAACATCGAATTCCACCGCGAAAGGAAATCTAGAAGAATCTAGAAGACACCAGAGACTCATCAGAGAAGATGGGACCCGTTTGGACTCTGAAGTGGGTTGGCCGACTTGGCCCCTAGGTTGGCCGACCTGTCAGAGACACAAAACCGCCTCCGCTTCGACGTGGACCCACATCCCGATATTTCACGCAATCTCCACCGTCCGTCGAAGTTGGTTTGATCTAAGGGCTACGGTTCATCCCACCGGCCTATATAAGGACCCCCCAGACCCCCAGGGTTCCAGACGAATTCATTCAATCATATGTAAACCCTAATCGAGAGGTGTCCCATGAAAGGATAACTCCTCATTAGGATCTAGGGTTTAGATAGTAGAGAGATGGAGAGCGAGGGAAGAGTTAGGAGGAGATGCCGGCCTGTCGGTGATCCCTCTACGGCTTGTACTTCGGTAGGATCTAGCTCTACTTGAGCTAGCTCTTAAGATGTCTCGGGCAACCAACTTCTGATCTACGTAAGTCTATGTTCATATTGTTTATCTGGTTTATGTCTCACTTTTGAGTACTTTATTCCTGTTCTAGAGGGAGTAGAGTGGTAATCTATAGTGTAGGCGTGGTGCCTAGACTATAGTTACTCATAAATGCGTCCTGTCTGGCCGGATCGGTGGTAGATCGCGGAATGACCTTGCCTGTTGAGTTCTTTGTAGTCCACCTCCCGTTAGAAGGAATAGTAGGATAGCTTTACTAAGGGAAACATCCTCTGTTGATATCTTTCCCTATAGTGATTTCCCCAGATAGATAGTAGAAGACAAAAGCTTGCCCAAGTCAGAAGTAGAAACCCCTAGTTATCCTCTCTACACTCCTATTATCTACAACCTAGATCACCATAGCCATATTATATACACCCTTGATTACTTTACATCTGTTAGCCATCATCATAATTGCTATACCACCATCTTTACTTGCATCACTACACCCATCATTGACTACCACCTTTTTACCTTTACTTATTGACTACCCCTGGTTAAGTTAGATCGTAGTTAACCAAGCCCGTTTCCCTATGGATACGATATTTAAAACCCTCTGGGTGAAAGCTACAACGGTATCCGTGTGCTTGCGGATTTATCTATGTGCACTTTAAAATACCAACAAGCTTTCTGGCGCCGTTATCGGGGAAACGGTTGCTAACTTAGCTACAAGCCTAGCTTAGCCTTTTTATTTATCTTTTACCATGGATTCCACTCCTATCTGCAAGTATGCTGCACCCACTAGCACCAGCCATAGGCCACCAGAATCTTCAAAGCCTATCCTAACACCTGGCTATGAGCTGCACCCGTGCTTCATACAATTGATTCGGGATCAACCCTTCTCGGGAGAAGGCAATGAAATCCCATACTCTCACCTTCGGGAGTTTGACCAAATCTGTGCATGCTTGCATATCGCTGGCATCCATGACGAAACCTTAAGATAGAAGTTTTTTTCGTTCTCTTTGACGGGAATAGCTAAAGAGTGGTACAAACTCACCATACAGAGAATGCACGGAGATTGGGAGAAGCTATGCTCTAACTTTTGTCCACGTTTCCTTCCCATCCGTAAAGTTATTAGCCTTCACTTAGAGGTTCTAACTTTTAGGCAACTAGAAGAAGAATCTCTTGATACATCATGGGATCATTTTAATGTTCTTATCATCACTGGCCCGGACCTTGCTATTCCAGACCCAATACTCATTCATCATTTTTACACGGGTCTTAGTAAGAATTCGAGGGAATCCCTTGATGTAGCCTCTAGAGGATCTTTTCTTTATCTATCTCTTAGTGAAGCAAGGCTTGTCCTTGACAAGATCAGTGGACACATCACCTTCACTAACATTCATGATAAATTCCTAGAGGAAGAAAAGGAACCATGTCCCGAGCAAGAAGAGGATGTTTTGATAGCCAAATCATAACCATTCCAATCCCAAGATTTGGCTATCCATCCGGAATCACTAGTATCCCAAAATCCCCCAAGAGAAAGAGGAATTCCACTTTTGGAAAACCCTTTTGAATTTGAAGGCAACCTCAAGGATTTTGGGAGGACGAAGAATTCTCGTCCACATAAGAGACCTCCAAGTGAATTTATGGAGGAGTCTCTTAGAAAGCATCCTTGCATAGGACATTGGGAGGAGAAACTTGAGGATGGCATGTGTAGTGATGCCATAGAAGGAGAGCCAAGCCAATTAGAAGCCAATCTTATCTTCTCCTCTTCTATGCCCACAGTAGATGACTTATCTGAACCCAGCGGTGAACCCATCCTTAATCCTAATGATTTCTCTTGTGCTCTCTCTCCTAAGACTCATGATGATCCTAGAAACCTACTCAGACATCCAAAGCATAGGAGTCATCAAGACCACAAGGAAGATCAAGAAGAGCTACAACAATGGCAGGACTATGTTGAATGGATGGACAAATACGAAGCCTTATGGATGGAATCCATATTTGGTTCAGATCCAAATGATGAACTTATAGCTCATCCAAGTATGGAGGCCCTAGGCGAGATCAACCTGAGAGACACCACTTCAAGGGAAATCTTGGACAATGAAATACCCAATGAATGTCATAGGCATGGAATGAAAGAGACAATGTTTTTGCCTATAGACATTTATGAAGAAACACCCTTGAAGATTGAAATAGATGATCCGGGCTCACAAGAGCAAATTCCTAAATCAATAGGTCTCTCTATCATTGCCATACATGAGATCTCCAACCCCCTCACTTTACTGGTCCATAGAATCTTGAAAAGGGTGGTTGTAAATGCGTATGTTTATCATAAACATTGCAAATCTTGAGGTATAAATCTTAAGGTAGGTATATAGAATTTGGTGTTGGAGGGGAAACCACTTCACCAACATAGATATAATTAGAAGGTTTCCCAAGAACAAACTTGCACCCTTTTTGCTATGATAGAATAAGCATAAGTGTGAAAATATTCCTTTGGGTATTATTGTCACTAACTATTTCAGGACTGAAGCAAAAAGGATGAAGGATGACAACTCCAAGGTATGTTCAACCAATTACCATGCAACATTGATCACATCCATCCAGACTTGATTTTTGCCTTGCAAAATTCAAGTTTGGGGATGGGCTTTCTCTGAAAAATCCTATACCATGTTGCTAATTCATCTTGGTTGTCGCTACCCTTAAATCATGTTCGCGTATCTCTATTTGAATAAATCCTCATAATGCTTTCATGCTACTTTTGCTTGCTATAGTATATGTTTAGGTTTGAAATATCTTCATACATCTCTTAAATGAAGCATGGTCCTTAGTTTAGGAATGATGATCTTATTTCATTGGCTTTTAAATTAAGCATGGTGCTTAGGTTAAAATACCTTCCTAAATCAAATTAGACGTGGTGTCTAGGTTGATTTTTGAACCGATAGTATAATGTAGTAGACACTAGGATATTTTGTTAGACTAACCCCTGCACGAAACACTCAAATCAGTTTGGGGAAGTCAAAGGATAAACTCAAATTAGAGATGAAGCAGGACACATGAATCACAACTGTTGTGCACAAGGGAGAGGTCCTCCTCAACGGACCTAAGAACCAGGAGCCATCGCTGTCCGGTTGAAGCATAAGGAAGGAAGACCAAATTCCACCAAAGTTGATCTGACCATGGTCTTCCTCCTCTCAACCTCCCGTCGCTCAGGCACACTGGTTTGCAATCCCTCTACTCACCATTACTCTACTTCTATAAGTTTGATTATGTTCTAAAATGCCATATATGAAAATCAAACTTAAGACAACATAACATCAATCCTCCATAGAAGAAGTAATGGTAAATAATAAATGTTGTATACAACTTCTCTACATCATAGAAAGTGACCTTTAGCTTTATGACAACACTATCCCTGTCATTACTTGTATATTCCTTCGGGTATGTGTTGTCCACTAATGCTTTACCGGAATAATAAGAGAAGCAAAAGGTCCAAACACAAGAACAAAAGGATGTCATAGGAGACAAACCATTCATGAACAAGACATTACAAACTCCTGCCCAAGCAGACACATACTGAAGCAGTGAGGATGATCCACTCGGTTCGGGCTGAATACGATCACCTCCTTGCATCATCACACCTGCCAAAGCTAGACGATCCAGTCGTGCCAACGATCGGGTGCACTATTGACGGTAGTTTTACCATGTTTTTACCCCATCAAAACCGTCAACAAGGCATTCTTTCTGGAAGAAAACCACCAAACACATAGTGACTTAGGTACAAATAACTTGGTTCCACATGTACTTGTTATTATTTGGTTGCAGGCACTTAGAACAGGTACTTTTCAATGTCCAGAAGCTCTATATGAAGTTTGGGCAACCAACCAAGTATGGCCAAATGACAAACCAACTTTACAATCATTAATATCATAACTTCTGGAGACGATGTGCAAAAGATGGGCACAATGAGTGGTTCGGCCGAACCACCCATAGGCAAGTTAGCACCACCTTTGTGCTTAGAATTACATGAAGAAGCCACCTGCAGAAGATGGACCTTTGGTTCCACCAAAGGTGGTTCAGCTGAACCACATATGGTGACACTAGGCCATGACAATTCAGCACATGAGTCATATCAGCATATACAAGGAAGATCAGTGCAAATGGAGCACATGCAGGAATCTGGTAATGTGGCATGATCCGTGCAACACTCCATCCAGCTCAATTCCACCTTTGGATCAAAGTTGTGTTTCCAATCAACGGTGGAGAAGCAAAGCACATGGATCAAGGCGTGAACCGACAAGATCAAGGCAAAACAAGTACACAGCCACAGTCTATGACAGGTGGGGACCACGGTGGTGGGCCTACCTTGCCATAGGTGGTTCTGCCGAATCACCCATGGTGGGCCCAGGCCACTGCCACACTCTAGGACAGGTGGGGACACCTTCTAGAAGCCCCTGGCTAGGCCCACCTGCCATAGGGGGGTCGGCCGAACCCCCTGGTGCCCAGCCAGGTCGGTTGCCTCCCCACCGACTTGAGCACACTCCCCACGTGCTGGTTTGCTCACGGCCGTCCATCTCAAAACGGTTCCAAGGCGGTTCATCAAAGGGTGGAGAGGTATGGAGCACACGGATCACTGACGTGACACCTCTCCACTTCCCCCTATATATAGAGGCTACCTCTACCCTCTCAAGACATGATTCATTCAAGATACAAGAGAGAAACAATGTAGTTCCACTTCTAGTAGTAGTGTAGTCTAGTGTGGGAGTTAGAGTTGAGTCGAGCTGCGCTCGGGGTCTCCGGAGTCGTCTGCTGGAGAGTCTAGTATAGCTCTTGTATCTTTCTCTTTCTGTAAGACTTATTTACTTTAATATAATATTCCTACTTTACTTTGCTGAGTATTTACTTTGTTCTATACTTAGTGCATTACTATTCTAATAATAGTATTGTTGTGAGTTATCATATTACTTGGTCGGCTTACACTAGATTGTGATCCTGTAACCAGCTCACGTGTGTAGTTCATCGCCTATCATAGGGTGCTCTAGTTGCCTTGGCCACAGCTAGAGTAGTGAGACTTAGTGTAAACATGGTGCTTAGACTAAATCTTGCCTTTGAATGTCGCTTGTCGCACGGATTGTTTGTGGGTGCTAGCAGGTGGTGACAGCCCTATCTAGTCTTAGTATCCCTCCATGTGTTTTAGACAAGTTCTTAAAAGGTAGGCTCCCATAAGAGAATAGCCGCTTCGGTTAGAGGTTATATCCCCTACTGTCTCGCCTATCCCCTACACACCGGAAGTAAGGTAGCAGTCTTAGTGTATCTCGTCCATTTGATAGGATAGTTCATAGGAGTAAAGCAAGAATCACAGGAACCTTTCTCACTCGTTGTCCTCCCACGTAGCTATACTACACTAGTTATCTTTTAGCAATTCATTTGTTATCTTTGAATCATCACATTCCTATCATACTTCGATTGCCCCTTCTACACTAGTTGTACTAAGTTGAGGTAGATTTCAGGATCTCCTTCTATTAACATTTCTAGCAATCGCTTTCTCTTGGGATAAAATAAATAACATACCTTGGAATACTCCCGGGTGAAATGCTACAACGGTATATTCTGTGCGCTTGCGAAATTATCCAATAGACATAAGAAATACCCTAAGCACTTCTGGCGCCATTATCAGAGATAGCCTAACACCCTCCCTCTGGTGATTGCGCTAAGAAGTGTCAACATGCACCAGAGAAACTTCCACAAGACCTTCTGCAACACTGGATCAAACGTCAACATAATGGAAAAGATGGCAGACCAGATGTTCAGGTTCCTAGAGATGACTCAGAATCACTATGTCCTCTCTGACTTCATGGTCCTAGACATGGGAGAGAAAGAGTATAATCCACCAATTGTACGTGGAAGACCGTTCCTCAACACCACATGAGCAATCAATTATATGTGATCAGGAGAGGTCCACTTCCAATTCCACACAGAAAAGGAACTCCTGCTACTTCAACAACGATACAACTTATGAGCAGCCGAAGAAGAATAGACCAAGGAGTCATTCATCCCAACGTCAAAGGAACCAACCACCCAAGGATGGTTAGGCAGACTATGAAGGAGAAGTTGTAAGGAGAGATGAGACCACTACATCAAAAGACAAGAAAAGTGAAGAAGAAGAGACTATGAAGGATGGGCCCTTAACCTCAACATCAACATTAACTTCACCAACCAGAAAGGATAGAGGAAGGAGGAGTCACCTTCCAACACATCATCAGAGGTGCAACCAGGGTCACCATCTCAACCCGATGATGCACCGAGCGAAGAATGAACAAGACAAGAGGTCCTGTTCGGAGGACTTTAAACCACAGAGCCTTCGCCAAAAGATAAACTTGGTACTTATCCATATTTTTTTTCAGAATTGCATTAGCATCTTAGTAGTTGCATATTTACTTTCCTGCATTAAAAAGAAAATAAAAATATTAATTGCTTTGCATAATAAAATTTAAAAGCCCAATGTGACTAATCTTGTCACATAGCTCATAAAGACTATTCACTGTGGTGGCACAAAAATAGTTTGCATGCATCTAGAATAGGCTATTACATCATATTTACTTTCTGCATTCATAAACTTAAAATACTAAAAAAATGTGGGCACATGAAGGTCCACACCTTTTATGAAAAATCCAAAAATATGTGGGCACATGAAGGTCC
This sequence comes from Eremochloa ophiuroides, assembly GCA_038502445.1. Taxonomy (NCBI): domain Eukaryota; kingdom Viridiplantae; phylum Streptophyta; class Magnoliopsida; order Poales; family Poaceae; genus Eremochloa; species Eremochloa ophiuroides. Next base: position 50,721,006 of record JAHLJS010000003.1, read on the forward strand.
ACTCATTAAGGGAGCTTTCTGCTGGAAATATTGCCACTAACCATGGAGCGGTTCCTAACCCCCCTCCATGAGAATTGGTATTCTTGTTGGCAACTGAGATTTATAGGACAATATATGATCAAAGAGTTAGTCAACCTGACGCCCTTACGCTGCCGGTACACCTGCTCTAAAAAGGATCACTCAACTTCAACATCATGACCATGACATCATCTAGCTTGGGGGAGAGCATCCTCCACTTAAACCAGATAAGTATAAGCTTCCCATCCTATTACTGTACTATATTGCTTTTCGAGTGTGTTAGCTATGAAATAAAATTTAAAAACCAAATAAAGATTTGCTTTAGTTTGATTAGGTTTGCTTAGGTTTGAATAAAATGCTTACAGAAGTTGTTGCCTAGATAAAATGAACTCCATAGATCAATATCATGCGTGAAATTGATAATTAGCACATTCACTAGAATCCCTTTTACCTAGTGTTCAACTTTGAACTATCCCAAGTTTTAAATACAGTTGTTTTGACATGAAGATTTACTTTGAAACCTGAAACTTGTGGGTAGCAAATGCTTGATCTAAGTCTAGGTGATTGAGGGATATGATATGGAAAGTTTGAGCTGCTATTTATCTTGTTCCTAGTGATACTTGAGTCCTAGAGATTTATTTTTTTGAAAATCCTTAAAACCACATGATGAGTTCCTGTATGACATAGCTTAAATTCCCACCACATCCATACATGCTAGAATAGGAAAACCCACACATTTATATGCTACTTGCTTTGCATTGAGTGTTGTCAAGCTTTGTTGATACCTTAGAAACTTGTCATGCTTTCAAAATCAAGATCATGTGCACACCACATACACCTGCTGCTCCTACACAAGGAGTACGCAAAAACATGCCTTCCATATCCACCAGAAAATGTTCTACTCCTACACTAGGAGTAGACACCAAAAATAAGCCTATAGGATATCCTTGAATAAATGCTCCAAGTTCTTGTTGCTATCTCTCAAAAAGAAAAGAAGAGAGGGAAGTTCTGTTGCAGAGAAGAGGCATGTGGCTATGCAAAAGTGTGAGATGAGAGAAAACAATGGGTACAAAGATGTCTGCCTGAGAGGTAAAAATGGATAAGTGTCCGAATTATCAAAAACAATGGGTACTCCGATGCCCGCCTGAAAAAAAGAGATAGCCCATGTTGTCTTACAGCACAATTCCCCAGTGCTTGAAAAAGAGAGAAATATTTTCAAGGAGTAAAAGTAGAATTAGATTAGCCACCATATATCCACCTACCACCACATATCCACACATATGCACATTTTGATTTAATTGCATGACTTGTTTTCTCTGGATCCATTGTTTGACTTTACAATATATGCATTGCAAGTATGTATGAGCTGTCTCCTTACCCATGAACTCCACATAAGCCATTAGTGATAGAGTGAGGGAGAGAAGGCATACATCACTACTGCTTTAGTGAGGATCCACAAATACCACATATTGAGAGACTTGAAAGGGTCATACAAAGGAATCTCTGAGCTTTATTTTTTAAAAAACTTGCAAAAACTCCAGGATAAGAGTTGAACGATAGAGCTTGAGACATAGTACTTAACTTAGACATTCTGTCTTTCAATTACCCAAGACCCAAGAGAAGGCTACAAGCTCCATGGTTAAAGGTAATAAAGGTAAGTTTAAAAGTCAGAATAGTTTACTCTTATCCCAAGGAGAACTCTTGTTTGAATGCAGGTGTGCTTTTGAAGAGTTGCTACTATATTTAAAAATTCTAATGAACTCCTGTATCCATTGCTAAGTTTGACTTTGCTAAGGAACTAGCAAAGGTTAAGCTTGGGGGAGCTTGTTGACGGTAATTATTGTATGATTTTACCCGTCAACTAGACTTGAAAAGGGTATAAAAGCAAACACCAACATTGATTTAGGGGTTGAACTGACAGAATTCCATGAGTTTTGGTGAATCAGTGTTTTACAGGGTGTTATGAGGAAAAGAACCAAAGGAGACCCACATGTCGGACTAGAACATCGAATTCCACCGCGAAAGGAAATCTGGAAGAATCTAGAAGACACTAGAGACTCACCAGAGAAGACGGGACCCGTTTGGACTCCGAAGTGGGTTGGCCGACCTGGCCCCTAGGTTGGGACCTGTCAGAGACACGAAACCGCCTCTGCTTCGACGTGGACCCACATCCCAATATTTCACGCAATCTCCACCGCCCGTCGAAGTCGGTTTGATCCAAGCGCTACGGGTCATCCCACCGGCCTATATAAGGACCCGCAAACCCCCATGGTTTTAGACGAATTCATTGAATCAAATGTAAACCCTAATCGAGAGGTGTCCCATGAAAGGATAACTTCTCATTAGGATCTAAGGACTAGATAGTATAGAGATGGAGAGCGAGGGAAGAGTTAGGAGGAGATTAGTTTACATATGTAAACCCTAGTTATCCTCTCTACACTCCTATTATCTACAACCTAGATCACCATAGCCATATTATATACACCCTTGATTACTTTACATCTATTAGCCATCATCATAATTGCTATACCACCATCTTTACTTGCATTACTACACCCATCATTGACTACCAACTTTTTACCTTTACTTATTTACAACCCCTGGTTAAGTTAGATCATAGTTAACCAAGCCCGTTTCCCTGTGGATACGATATTTAAAACCCTCCGGGTGAAAACTACAACGGTATTCGTGCGCTTGCAGATTTATCTGTGTGCACTTAAAAATACCAACACAAACTGACCATCTAGGTTAGCGTCGTACGGTCGACACGGCTTTGATACCATTCTGTCACACCTGATTTTAACAACAAAATCGAATGCACAATATATGTATGCCAGGATCAATAAATCATACATATATCGACGTCATAATAGTATCATCACAATGCTGAATATATAATCGTGACATTATTACAAAAGGACCCGTGGGTCTAAAAGAAAAGTACATAGATGATAACTAAATCTCCAGCGGAAAGGGACGCCATCTCGACAGGAACATCGACCGGGGGCAGCACCAGCCTAGTACAAGTCATCGGGGTCGAAGTCACCGTCCTCCACGTAGTCCTCCTCGTCAACGCCGACGTCTAGGTGGGGTAGCAGGGGACAAAGAGGAAGGGTGAGTACATAGAAATGTACTCCGCAAGTGTAGGAAAATATGACATGAGGCTTACAACAAGAATAGGCTAACTTGGTTTGATTCAGCACCTAAAGCGACAAAACCCTATTTCCTTATCTCCCTATGCACCTATTTAACTAAGTGAATTCTCATCTCCTCAGAGTAACCAACACTCGGAAAACCAACCGAGCAAAAGCACACCTGGAAATCCATCCAAGCAACCAACACATGGAAGTCCATCCAAGCACCCATTCCTTTCCCAAAGGAACCACCCATCCAGAGTAACCAGAGTAACCAACTAATCCCGAGGACCTCCAAGCCAGCTCTTACGGCGAGCACGGTTGATATATCAGTTTTACACTCTGCAGAGGTTGCACACTTTCACCACGAGTCATGTTGTTCTCCATTATGCCAAACACTGCCTAGGTGAACGGCGGGGTCACACTACAAGGCCGTTACAAAGCCCCTCTAAGCCTGTTTTACACTTACCTCTAAGGTTTCACCGCTAACAGGGGTAACGACCCACTGCAGAAGCCCCTCTTGAGCTACAAAACCGTCCCCGTGTAAAGCCAAAACTTAGTGACTAATTAATTAGTCAGGTCCATCCCATTCTAGCCTCATGGTTGCGCTGTCAAGTGTCACACCCAATTTTAAGGATAAAATTGAATGCATAATCTTATGTGCGCCCAATGATCAGTCACACACATAAGCCGACAACTACAAGGTAATATCAAAGGACAATGCTCAAGTACATAGCGTAATAATTATGTAATACCCCGGGTATTACGGCTAATTAATTTTGCCATGTCATCATATTTATTTCTAAGCATCTGCATATGAGTGTGATTAGGGTCTTTAGAGTGGCTTATTCATTAATGTTATGGATATTACAAATAAATCCTTGATTTGGTAATTAAAAACAATCAAAAGAAAGATTTGAATTTAAGCCCTAATCGGACCCTGAAACCCTAAACCAAAATAAACTTGGAATTTAGTGATGGTCCCTTAATAGAAGTTGTAGATCTTTTTATATAGAACAACTTTTATTTTGGGTGTTTTTGAAGTTCTTTAATAGAAATTCAAATTAAACCCTAATTACTACTTTGAAATTCAAATTTGAAATGCCAATTTAAAAACTATTGAGAATCTGACCAAACTCATTTAATGAAAGTTGTAAAGCTCTTCAAGTAGGACAACTTCTATTTTGACAGTTTTTCAAGTTGTTAAATAAATTTAAAAGTAATTTTAAAATTTCAGTTTGAAATTCAAAACCCTCTTTTACCCATTTTTGAATAGTTTCTAAATTATTCAAAATTTGGAGTTGATCCCTTAATCAAAGTTGTTCAGAATTTGGAACTCTACAATTTTGGTGTTTACACCTTTTCATGTTGTTATACAAAATCTGGCGGTATTGGTCAAAAACCGGTTGAATGGCATTCACAAGAGCTACAGTACTCCGCCTCTGTTCTCTGTTCGCGCACAGTCGCGGCCGCCGCCGTGTCGCGCGCGCGCGCCGCCGTCCGTGCCGGCCAGGATCGTGTCCCCGGGGCCGTTTCCCGTGCTGGAGATCGCGCGCCGCCCTATGCCGCTTCTGTCCCTCCCTCTGGTCGGCTTAAAGGGCGACGACATCCCCCCCGTGCCCTCATCCTTTCCCGACCACCGCCGCACCCGCCTCGGCTTCGAGCCAAAAATCGGCCGCACTCCGACCTCCTCACCCAAATTCCACTCGTCTCTAGCCTCACTGGGTTCTTGAACACGACTTGTGCCTCTGTGGTTCGGCTTCCGTGCGTCGAGGGTCCCGGAACGCTCGCCGTCGTCTTCGGGCCCGGCGGAGCACCGCCGCAGCCACCTCTCTCGCGTCGAGCTCACTGTGGTGAGCCTCTCTACCTTAGACTTCCCGTTTGCGACTCTATGAGTCATACCTTAGCTCATGCTCGCAGCGGCGTTCCATTTTGTCCCCTAGAATCACCGGAACGCGACTTCGCCGTGGAGGCCGAGCCGTTGCACGCCGCCGCCGTCGTCTTGCTCGCTGCTCCGCTCCATCTCAGCCTCGGCCAGCCGTCGGAATAGAGCCGTGGTGAGCTCCTGATCTTCCCCCGGCCTTTTTAGTCACTTCTACCGCATTCTCGCGGCCGGACCAGGGTGGCCGTGTCGCCGCGACCGCCATGGGCGAGTCTGCACTCGTCGGAGGTGCCGGTGTTTGGGCTTAGGGTACTGGGCAGTCCGCGTGGTACTGGGGAGTGGTCGGGCATGGTTGGGCTCGCCGCTAGGGTCGCCGGCGGCGAGGCCCGCGGTCGCTCGTCGCGTGCGCGCGCGTGTCGGGTCGCGGCGGGAGGTAGGGGGAGGAACTGACAGGCGGGGGCCGCCTGTCAGTGCCTCGCCATGGCGCCTGGGGCGCGGGCCGGTGCGGGAGCGGCCGAGTGGGCCGGCCTGCCTGACGTGGGCCGTCCCGGGCCAAAAGTAGTTTTCCATTTTCCCGAGGAATTTCAATTGGATTTCTATTTTAAATTACTATGAATAGTTCCCGTGTTTGTTATTTTTGTAATATTATTTCCGTTGATCTAAAAATCATGAAAATAATTGTGGATACTCTCTGGAGCATGTAGTATTTTATAAAAATATTAGATATAGGGTTTGGACATTGTCTGTGGGAACTAAAAATCAGCATATTAATTAGTAAATGTAACTTTGAGCAATTTTAATAAATTCCAGAATTATCCAAAAATCATGAAAATTTATGTGGTACTATTTTAGAGTAAGATCTAGCTGTTAGCTAAGTTTGAGCTCATTTGGAAACTGTTAGGACACTTGTTTAATAGTTGTGGGGTATTTGATTAGTAGAATTAATCTAAACAAATAATCCCTGTTGTTTGGCGTGATTTTGGATTGATTGGTTTCAAGGGTCTTTCACCATAGTGATCCTTGACAGACGTATTAGGGTCGCTTGTTAGTTGTAGTAAAGCTGTGTAGCGGCTTTCTGTGACCGTTAAAATGGTCAATAAAACAAAAGTAGGAAACATTGTTTTTACCTTCCGTAAATTGTTTACAACTTTACCGTGAAGGAAAGTTGTACTCAAGGTATTAATGGTTTACTTTCAAGCATTTCATTTATTGCCCTCATGACATGCTAAGCATACATCATTGCATACGTGTAGTGCCCGTTCCCGAGGAGGTCCAGGTCGAGACTACTACTGAGGAGGCCACTCCAGAAGTCATCCAAGGGTTCGACATCTGCGGGACTGATCCCGACCCGACGCTGTACACGATTCAAGGTAAGCCCCGGTGCATTCAGCCCCGCCTTGTGTTTTATAAAATTATTTATCACTTGAGTCTATTATTGCATTAGGTTGTTAGGAGTTGTTTGTCTCCTATATTGATGCATTACCTGCCTTGATACATAATATCCCGGAAACCTGTTTAAAAATAAAAATGTTCAAAAATGCTTAGTCCTGCTTAATCAATTTAGATTTGCGTAAAAAGGCTATTTTGACCCATGGGAATGTGACAATTATGAATCATGAGAAAAGGAAACAGGGGTATGAGTCCGTTCAGAAATTGTGTACTTGGGTAGCAGCCCCGATGCACCGTATCCGTCGGAAAGGGGTTTTCCGTTCGTTGGTTGCGAATTTGGGTTAGAGTCCCAATGCTTGACCATCGGCGGAAAGAGGGATTTGAAAACCGTTGGGACACTTGTATTTGGGTTAGAGTCCCAATGCAATGTCGCCGGCGGAAAAAGAATTAGGGACCGTTCGTTGTAGGCCTGCTGTGATCGAGACTTTGCAACTAGCCACATACTACGGAAAGCTCTGACTCCGGTGGCTCTACTACTTGAACCGACAACCACGCACTGGGAGTGGAGAGATGGCGAGAGCAGCGTGTACCCTCGTGGCCGGCGTGCCTGGAGAGGAGAGGAGTACTGTGTTCTCGGGTGGCGCAGGACCGGTTCAGGGGTAGAAAAATCGTGGTAGCCGGAGTTGGTATATGCAAGCTTAAGTGCTACATATACAGTGTGGATAGGGATCCCCAGCTGGGTACTAATCGATTCGAATCGTCGTTGCTCCTCGGATATGGAGACTTGATCCTTTGACCTACAATTGAAAAGTGGTTCGAAACTAGGTGTTTTTGAGAATGAGTAAGAATTTTGAAGGTACAATGATATATGAAAAGGAATTTGGAATTATGGATATGATTAAAATAAGACTGAGTTAAAATATTGAAATAAGATAGTAATGCTTTTCTGCAAAACTCTTGACTCTTGCTCCAGCCTTACCTTGACTCCCCACAGCCTGCATTCCTGAGTCTCAATCCTTTTTCTTAGTCGGGTAAGTCTTGCGGAGTACCCCAGTACTCAGGGTTTGTTAACCCCATGTTGCAGGGACGCAGCAGCCGGAGGTTTGTTTCGCCCCTTGCTGTGTAACAGTGGTACAGGAGGGATGTGAGGAGGAGTAATGTCGAACCCGTGGGCAGGGTTCTTATCGTTAAATACTTAATAATGTTGTATCGTCATTCTACTGCTACTTACCTTATTTATGGTCTGTAATATTCGCACTTCAATCGTATTTGGACAAACGGTTTGTAATCTAAGTACCTTATAATCTTTCCGCATTTTCACTCTGATGTAATTTATTATGAAATGTTGTAATTCTGTAATGACTTCGCAATGGGATCCTGTTGGAGAAAATCGGGCGCTAATGTAGCCCGGCAGAACCTTCTAGATCATTTGGGACGCGGACCCGCTGTCAGAGGTCATGAGTGACAATGACAGGTGTCTGTGGGCCATGTGATTTAGGCGGTTCTGTCACAAATTATCAGAGTAAAACCTTTAAGTAGCAAACAGCGAAAGACACTCCGATCTTCATGTGTAGACACCAACTCCACAGGGACACAACTGACTGGTTGACCACAAGCCTAAACTTCTCCTGAGGTGTGGGGGAAATAGCAAGAGTGAGTCCATGTCGAACTCAGCAAATATAACATGGGGTTTATGAGGCTCAAACAGGATAGACACGGGTTTACAGCGCTTTGCTTTTAATGAAACATCTTTTATGCAATTGGGTAGCAACAAGTTGAATAAGCCCATAATTCATGATCAAAGTAAGCATAATTAATGAATAGCAACAATAAATTAGCAACAAGACAACATCACCCCAAAAAATAACTATTCCATAAGACGTCCAAGGCCGCTCGTGACCGTGAGTTCGGCTCGTATACCAGTTTTACACTCTGCAGAGGTTGTGCACTTTCACTATTAGCCGTGATTCCCATTTGATCGGGGGTACCTAGCCCCATAACACTACCAAGGTGAGTGAGTAGGGTTTCACTATGAAGTTTTTCAAAGTACTCCGTCTAACAAGCTAGGGCCGCTAGAGACCCAGCAAGCAGATGTAGAGCCCCCCTTCATCGTGGCACAAGGTCACGCAGGTTATACACACTCGGACAGGAGCCGCACTATATCCGAGTCGGCAGGTCCCATCACGCCTTTTGGTAACCTCTAACAAGCTAGAAAAAGTGCCCATACTTGACTAAAACCAGAGCCATATAGCCCTCATAGTTGCATGGTAAGTCCCGGTGTCATACTTACAGATCATTACCAAAGGTGAAGGATGTAGAGCATCACAAAAATTATGCTCTAATCCCCTAGTTCCATGTTGCTAAAAAGGCATCTTTTTATCATATTGCATATTCAATTAATCAAGTTTACAAGATCATGATTCCAATAGCGCGCTAGCATCGACTACCCAATGCATAAACCCATAGGTGACAAGGTAGAAGATAACAATTCTAGGTAGCACTTATGGTTATCAAGGTAGACACATGCACATGAATGTAATTGTTACAGTGAATAGGATAACAAGGAAGATCCCATGCTATACTTGCCTTGATTAGCAAACTCCTGGTGATCCGGGTCATCGAAGTACTGATCTTGATCACCCACGTACTGATCACCATCTATACTCGATCAACATATCCACATACACACATCCAGGGCAGTCATGCATAACAAACAAGGCTTACAATTTGAACAGTACACCAACAGAGAGAAAACAAATTAAAAAGTTCATAAAACTAATCTACACATCGCTACGATCACATTGATATAAAGTTTGCACAAATCGGACTTAAAACGGCGAAGTTATGAATTAAACAAGATTTACAATAGATAAATAATACTTTAAATATAATATTGAATTTTAAAAGTGAATATTATATTAAACAATGGTACCATCAGATAGATCTCGAAATTACGAATCTAACGCCATTTGAATCGTTCAAAACGGAGCTAAAACTAGTAAATTATGATCAAATGAAGTTTAGTGGTAAAACTGTAAAATTAGAAAACGTATTTTACCAAATACCGAAGGGAAATACGCTTTTGAAAAGAAAATGCGTAAACTACTAAAGACGCTAGGGACGGCGGGTATACATATTAAAAACATCAGGGGCGTTTTTGTAAAAATGCCGGCCGAAGGGGTATCTTCTTATTTTGGCCGTCTGATCTACGATGGATGGACGAGATTAAATGGGGAGGGGGGGAGGGGGGTTCTCGATGGCACCCGGCCGGAAACAGGGATGGGGGGTTTTCTCGATGGCACCCGGCCGGAAACAGGGACGGCCGCGGCGAATTCGCTCTGTTTGTTTTACGTCGAGCTTCCGGGCGAACAGATGGAACTGGAGGGGAGGTGCTGACGTGTGGGATCCGCGAGTCAGCGGCACAGGGTGTGGGGTCGAGCTGGCAGCCGCAGCGAGAAAGGAGGGGGCACGTGGCATCAGGCGACGACCAGCAGGGACAGCAGCGTAGCTGTATTGGCCTTGCGGCTTGCTAGCTTGTGCATTGTCGACGTGCATGCACGGTGGTAAGTGCTTGCAATCTGCATGTGTTGTAGTAGGAAATCAAAGGATGTGAACTTGACAACAGTATGTACATAGACAATTAGATTACAGAGGCGACCGATCAGGAAGTGGATGCAAAGGAGTAGTATGGTTCTCACCAGGATGGAGGGCAGAAGATGTGGGGTACAAGATCGCAGTGATGCTCCAGAGGCATGCAGGGGAAGTATCCCTGGCCAGAGCCTTGGCTTGCTGTCCGACAGAGGAGGGACACGCGCCCCCGAGCTGAGCCGTGCCTTCGCATAAGACGTCACGGCACCGTAGAAGATGGAAGAGGAAAATTGAATTTGCTACCGGATTCCTAAACTAGGGGTTTTCCTTATGATAGTTTTGGTGTACTTAGTCAAGAGATTGGTGGATATATATAGGGAGAAGAACTCCTCACCTTAACATTAATTAGCAATATGGTACTAATTGGTGTTGCACCATCCACCTTTACTGATGGGTCTAATTAATTATTAAAGCTCGTTAGTAAATAATGCATAGGCTAAAGAGAGTTTTATGATTATAGCACATGGGCTTTGAGGCCTGTAGAAAAATTAGAGATTTTATTATTTTCGGAATAAAATAATTTCGTAACTAAAATAATTCTAGAAAAGTCTAGAATTAGTATTTAGTCCGTGAAAAATATCCCGAAGGCTACAAAAATTATGGAAAAATTCTTGGAGACATTTCCAAGCATTATGAACCCAAATAAAGCATTTGGAGCTCATTAAAAGGTATTTTTGAGCATAAAAAAATTAGATTTTTCTCAAAGAAAATAGGAAAAAGGGCCAGACAAGCCAAGAAAAATTCGCGGAAGGCTTTTAGAGATATGTTGATGAACAATGAGCATCAAAGAGTGATTTGGAGCTGAAAAAAGGCTTTGATATTTTGCTAAAAGGGATGGAGTCGAGAAACACGAAATTTTATTATAGAAAGAGACATAGACATGCCGCAGAAAAGATCGTTATACTAAACGTATTTTAAAACTTTATTCCCTCACATCATAAAATCATTTACAAAAGGATTTGAAATTTTTTTAGTTTTGGCAAAAATCACTCAACCAAAATAAATCATATACAAGGACATAAGTGCACAAACATGTTGCTAAACCCTAGTTGAATTTTAACTTAATATATATTTTTTAACTTCCCTATGTTTTCATGAACACGAAATATAAAATCAAATCAATTTAGCTCTATTTCGAAATTAGCTAAATTTGGGGGTCAGGTTACATGCGTCGGGAACCGGGTCCTAGGGATCCAGGCAGGATAACTAGCACAAACCCATTCCACCATCAACAACAGCCGTTACATGGCACAAACCAAAACCTCCACCAAACAGTCCATGCTGCCGAATTTGCCTAATCACCATGTTTCTAAAAATAATTACCAATTCTACATGTTGCATAGATTGTTATTCAATATTAAATTATACTCTTCTCAACCCAAGACTGTAAGGCTAAGCATTGACTTCTACCATTTTCTCAGCCCAAAGTTACAAGGAAGGTAAAATCGAGTTCTAGTAAACCTTAACATGGGATTCAAAATTAGACTCTCCATGCAACTAATGATCTAATTACTCTAACTCGAAAGTAAATAAAAGTACGTGCAAGATGAGCAAGGACACTTGCCTTCCTAAAGAGTAGAATCCGGGGTATCAAACGCCTGATTGGGGAGATCCTCGCTCTCAACGCCGTCTGACGACAATCAACATAAATGGCCCACAACAAAAAAATAAAATAAAATAAGAAACAGTACACCAATAGTGAAAAAACAGTATGAAAATATTATAAAACAATTATATTCGTTTCTACGATCGTTTCGATATAAAGATCACGCGTAACAGATTTAAAATGCGTAAACTATGATTTTTCAAAGACTCCCTTTAGAATAATAATTAATATATTATTAACTCGAAATTTAAAAGGATCAAACCTACTATTTAGCAGCGAAAACATAAAGATAAAGAAAATACAAATCTAACGCAAGTTGAATGGTTCAAAACGGAATTAAAACGATAAAATTATAGCCAAAATACTTCTAGTGGCAAATCTATAATTGCTTAAATTTATTTTGAATTATAAATAAACAAATTTCCTGTTAAAATTCTCAACCGAGGAATGTGCAGCAATTAAAGTAAAGTATAAGGGCTAGAAAGAAATATTTTCAAGACTCGGTGCACAGTAACGTAAGGACTGTGGGTTTATACTTAAAATAGTGCAGGGGTTCTTTTGCAAAACTGTCCCGCGAAGGGGTACGGGATTAGGATAGCCGTCCGATCTTGGATCTAGAGTGGCCTCACCGGAGAGTTGCCGGAGATGACGGAAACGGGCTCGAGGTAGTCGTTTGCCTCGGGAACGGGTCGGGGAGGTGGAGGAAGGGATGGCGAACACTACTAGAGCCTCGGTTAGGGCCGCGGCGGCTTGGACTGGAAGCAGCTTGCGTGTAGGCGGAGCGAATGGCGACGGAGAGATGACCGGTCGGCGAAGCAGAGAGAGGGAGCCTGTGACGGAAGCTGGCGGCTAGGCTGTACACCGGCTCTGGGCTGGCCGAGCCACTGGCCCGCGAGAGAGGGAGGAAAGAGGAGGGGCGCGGGTTGGGCCTAGTAGACCGGCAGAGGGGTGAGGGAGGTTTTCCTTTTCTTTTTCTTTTCTGTTTTTATTTTGTTTCATTAATAATTCATTTTGAGAGTTAAATAGGTTCATATATTTTATATTAAACAAAATTGTATGCTTCCTGGAACTATTCCTGAGAGAGAAATATAAGGTTTTTTTAGTTGTTTTACTTATTTTATAATTAGAGTAAAAATCGCTTGAAGCCTAAACGAGTTATTTAAAACAATAAATATATTTTTTTTCACCCAATAAAATATTTAATTGCATGAATGCAACAAAACATTAATAAAATATTTGATTCATCCTAATATTAATTGGCAATAATATAATTATATCTCTAATAGTATTATACTTTGCGGAAAATAAAAATTAGGGTGTTACAGCCCGTCTGGATGTCTTCTTCCTCCAGTCTTCTCCCCCATCTCAATTGTGTCGTGCTTGCTCTCGTTCATGGTCAAAGTTTGTGATAGTTAATTTCTCAAGATGCGAAAATTGCATATTCATTAAGACCGAGAGATATTTAGTACACTCATAAGAAAAAAATATATCATAAGAAAAACAATGAACTAATAATCTTGTAACATGTAAAGGAATATTATATGTATGTATATTTACAATAAACCACTGTGCTTAGTGGGGCACGGCCCCTGCTTGCCCCCTAAGCACGGAACGGCGCATGTGGCCTGCACGACGATGCGCAAGTGGCGGACGACAGGACTGGCCTGTGCAACGACAAGTTGCGGCCTGCGCGGCGATGGCACGGACGGCGCGACAAGCTAGAGGGACCGGCAAGGGAGCTCGGCGGGCGGACGGGCTGGCACGCTGCAGCCGGCGAGCATCCATGCGTGGCGGCGCAGGCAAGCAGCCGCGGCGGCTAGGACACACTGCACCCGGCGAGTGCGCATCGGCACGGGCGAGCACTTCATTGCGGTCTCATCTATAGAAATCGATCGTTTTTTCCCAGTACAGAAATAGCAGTTTCTTCCCGCATCGTTTCTAGCGTCGACATCGTTTCTCCTGGAGGAAACAGTTTCTTTAATTTTTTCACTTTTTCCTCATTAAGTATACTATCATGTTATCATTTAACTTATGTGACATCATATTTAATAGAGATAGAAATCATCATTGATTCATTCATCGTTGGGACTGCCCTTACGGACGCACCGCAACACAGTGAGTTGCGTGCCAGGGGACGACCAAGGATTTTCGTGAGCATTTGGTTGGGTACAGTCAGCACCACCAACCCTGGTTGCTTGTCGAGCCATGACAATGACGCTTGTTTTGTCGGGACTACAGCCTTAAGCCCATGTCCGAGTCTCCAGTGCAAACACTGAGATATACCTTGTTGTTGGGGGTGGACTTATCGAGCCCTAGCTCAGACTGTCTCTAACAAGTACATCTAAATCGAAGACCTAAAAAAGATGTTTAGGTCATATACAACGTTTGGGTCCTTCACCTAAAAATCATCCTCTCCAACAAGCACACCCAAACCGGCCCTCTCTCTCCTCACTCTCTCCCTCAACGGCGTAGCCGTCTCTCCCTCTCCACCTCAATCCAGATGGCTGCGCCGGCGCGCCCCGCTCTCCGGCGAGGAGCCGCCTGGCCACGCCGCGCCGGATCCCCGCCTCACCACCCCTGTCCGCGGGCCCGGCTAGCCGAACGCCCCCGTTTGTGGGCCCGCCGCCGCACCAGAGCTCCTCCGGCTCACTGTCGTCGTCTGTGGCCGCCGAGCGCCGAGCCTGCTCCCCTCAATGGATCCGGCCGGAGATCCAGCCGCCGTCTCCTCCCCTCGTTGGCTGAGCAGCACTCGCGGCGTGGCCCTCTCCTCCCCTGGATCCGGACGCCGTCTCCTCCCTCGCCGGCTGAGCAGCATTGGTGGCATGGCCCTCTCCTCCCTTGGATCCGACCGCTGTCTCCTCCCCTCACCGCCCTCAGCTCCGGTCCGCCCCGATGCGGCGAGCCCAAGGCGCGGCTCTGGCCGTCCTCTTCGGTGGGCCCTGCTGCGTGGAGACGCAGCAACGACGGAAGGGGATGCATCTTTGGGTTGCGCGTGAGCTTCCTACCCAAAATGGGTCACCGGTTTGCCAACCCTGTTGGAGGTTATTTTTGCAACCCAAATCCACTATAAGCAACTCATTTTGGGTTTGGGTCACCCTTTGCCTACCCTATTGGAGTTAGTCTAACATAACCTCTAAGAAGGCTAACTCTACAAATACAATACAAATAATGCATGCATACATATAATCTGTGTGCTATTTCAAACTAAATAAAATAAAGTAGATGAAAATTCCGTCCATACATAGTTATTACTTGTACTATATAAGAAACCGAATCAGAATTCATAACAGAAAAAAAAACCGAACTACTCCTATCTTTTTTTTTTTTATCAACCGAGCTACTCTTATCCTAACCATATATAAAACCGAAAAGAAGACAACCACAGTTCCAACGGAAACAAACTGAACTCATCCTGAGTTTTTTTAAAGAACCGAGTAGAACCTAAATAAACACAAAAAAAAATAACCAAACAGATTTATCTTATTGTTTTCTACTTGGATTTTTAATTAGAGTACTGGGATAAAAAAGTATAGGATATGATTCTAACGGAGACCGTCTCCACATTCACAACGTTAGTTAGGAAGAGGTCATAAAAATAGGAAGAAATTTTGGCTCTTTATTATTATTAGCAAAGATGCTCGTACGTTGCAAAGGAAGAAAAAACGTTAATAAAACATAATGATAGGATTGTTGTTTATTTATTTATATTTGTAATTCTATTTTTGGTCCAAATATATGGTCTTTTAAAGTTCTATCATAGGAGTCTACGACGGTCCATTGCTATTTTTTCCTTTTCTTCCCCATAAACCAGTGGAGTTCGTGACAGAGGGCCTGCTTGGTTCATTTCCAGAATTTTGGATTGCTAAAGATTTGGCAAGCCAAAAGTTAGGCAAAATTTTTACCATGGATTAGGCAAGCTATATGTGAGAGTTTGGCAAACTTTTGGTAGCAAACCAATTAATAGCCAAAATTAGGGTTTGCCAAATCTTTGGCTGGGCAAATTTTAAAAATGAACTAAGCAAGCCCGGAGTCTATTAGTTACTATTCTTTTTTATTCCTATTTTTTCTATATGCGTTATTGTTTTTTCTATTTTTTCCTTACACATATAAGTAATTGCCCCCGCGTCCCCTTTTCTATTTGTATCTTTGTTACTTAGTTTTTTCATTTACTATTTGCCTCCTGCATTCCCTTCTATATCGATTTTTATTTTTTTTATAAAAATATTTTTTATTATTTTAAAATATTTATAAGAAAAGGGATATTCTTTGATAAAAAAGATAACAACAATTGTTAGGGACGTTCTAGATTAGAACACGAACTCAAAAAAAAGGTATGGACTCATGAACAAGCTATGAGGCAATCATGCGCAGGCTCTGTGAGAATTGGACTCTATATTAAGACACAATCTATTCAAACTCTTATAAGCACAAGTCATATAAATCCGGACACAATAAACTCTCCATTACATGTTAGTTAAGGGAGGCCATAAAAAATGGGAAGAAATTTTTGCCGATCATTAGGTATAGACTAGAAAATCTGCTTGTGTGTTACAACGGGTCACATATAGGATATTTCCTTCCATTCCAAAAAAAGAGTGATGATTTTTACTTTTAAATTCCTTTTTTAACCGTTCGCCTTATTTAATTTTTATTTAAATAATAAAAATAAATAAATAGTTATTAAAGTATCTTAAATATAAAATAAGTAATTACAAAATAAATAATATTCATGTACAAAATTTGAAGACGAACGGTCAAAGAGGACGTCTAAAAAGGAATATTTCACCCTTTATAGAAAAGAGGGAGTACATATCAAATGTATGGTCCTATACATATTAGAATTGGATCTTGTTTTAACTTGCAGGATTATGAGTTACAAAATCCGGTTCAAATAAAGAACGGGACGAAAGACGAAAGAAATTCTCTTTAAAATCGGATCTTGTATCTATTATCATAGGTTGTTCTAACTTGCAGGATTATGAGTTATAAAATCTGGTTCAAATAAAGAACTGGACAAAAGACGAAAGAAACTCTCTATTGTTTTGTGTAGTTAGAGCATCTTCAAGGGTTCCTCAAATCAACTTGCTATCTCTCTATTTTTG
Organism: Eremochloa ophiuroides; assembly: GCA_038502445.1. Taxonomy (NCBI): domain Eukaryota; kingdom Viridiplantae; phylum Streptophyta; class Magnoliopsida; order Poales; family Poaceae; genus Eremochloa; species Eremochloa ophiuroides. The sequence continues at coordinate 50,737,785 of JAHLJS010000003.1, forward strand.
ATAAAATAAGAAAAATTCTCTTTCAACAGTTTGACAAGTGAACTTGCTAAATGGAAACTTGCCATCTGCTACCTCCGCACGCGGATATATGCGCGCGCGGCTAGGTTGGCATCGCGAATTCTCGACTGTTCCGTGCAGTCCGCTGATGGACTGGACAGTGTGCTCCTGTGCTAGTGCTGTGCTTGCCGATGGATTGGAAGGTGTGCTACACTAGTGCTGTGCTTGCCGATGGATTGGAAGGTGTGCTACACCTGTGCTGATGGATTGGACTGTGCTGCTTGAATGGATATATTTCTTGGAAAAGTATTCAAGTTAGTTGATCTCAAATTTGATTCAATTTAAAAAAGTTTACCTCGATTACTTAAATCTGTCCAAAATCTAAAATCTGAGTTGGCTGAGACGAAAGCCTTGTTTGAGAGATCAAATCTTATTGGATTGGCTTGAAATTTGATATACATGCTCTATACTTATATTATAAGTTGCTGTACAAGTTTCATTAGTATTGGATAAGCATTGCCTTGATTTTGGAGTAGTTCTTGCCAACTATAGTGCAGCAGTTTTCAGCATGTAGCAGAGCGAAGAAAAATGATGGCTAGCAGCACATACTTGGTCAAATGAAGCTCAAATTTTTGTGGCTGCTAGTTGGCTCATTGAAGGTCACCTCCACAAAATTTCATGGTAATTGAAAAAGTAGAATTTTTAGAAATATTTGGTATCTCTTGCATTGAAAGGCTGTCAAGTTGGAAATATAATTACAAGTGGTTGAGAGTCATTTGCTTGGTTTTGGATCAAGAAAGAAGCATGATTTGGCACATATAAAAAAACATCTTCAATACTCAAAGGAAAGATCAAGACCAAGCAAAGTAAAGATGAAGCTTAAGTTCTAAAGATGATTGAAAATCAATTGGATAGAAAGAAAAAGATTTAAAAAAAGGAATTCATTTGATCATCATGTTAAGTCCTTGGATCAATCAATCAATGGCAATTCAAGTGAGTATCAAAATGTTTCTTTGGAGAGAGATCAGTTCTCCCGATTGTCGGGGCGTGCCGCCTTTTGTAGGTAAATCAAGTGGGTGATGCTTGGATGGCTAACATGGAAGTGGTGATTTGGAGAATTATTGAAAATGCTTAGTTGAAGCAATCAAAAGGATTGATGTAGGAAGCAAGCAACATCCAAATGAAAAGAATTCACATACATACACATAGTAATCTCCAATAATAGCAAATGTATCATTGTATGGCATATGCATTCATTTTTGCTAAGGACATGTTTAGAGCATATAGTCATATATAGACGAGCATTCATGAAAAATCAAATGATTTTGAGTTCATATTATGCCACTATTGCTTCTATGTCCTGTTTGATCTAGTGGCTAAATATGACTTGTTCATGAGCATGTGAACCTAGTGTTTATCTAGTTAAATGAGCAAAAAGGATCTAATTCAATATAGACAAGATAACCCTTAGTCTAAGGTGTAAAGAAGCTTGTCTTTAGTTAAAACCGAGTTAGATTACTTGTGCAAGTTTGCTAGATTAAACTATTCAGGAAAGAAGCTCATGACAACAATATAAGTTCAAGAAACATAAGACAACAATGAAAATGGATATCAAGTTATCCTTTCCATGTGGTATATATATCTATACTCACCAAAGTACTGGTAGTATGCACATGTTTATTTCAACAAGTGGTATCACTATTTTTCAAGTGGTATTACTACACATGGTGTATGTCTACAAGTGGTTCAACATTAAGTGGTACTATGATCATCATGACGGCATTCATGCGAATGGTATAAGTCCAACCCAAATGGTACTCATAAATGGTGTCTAGATCAAGCATACAAAGGGTATCCAACATTTGTGCAAGTGATCCTCAACTTTAAGTGATCATCTAAGATGAAGACTTTCCACACCAACAAGGGCTCAAATTCAAGTGGATGACCGATCATATGACATAGGGGAGATACTTATTCTTTCGGTATCAAGAGATGCAAGGTCCAAACATGTGGTATCTCATTTTATGGATGGTTTTCAAGTTGTGTCATTCCAACTCAAAATTGGTGGTGTCCATCAAATGTGCAAGTATCTACCCTCAACATCCCTACCACACACCTTTGTCACAATAGAGAGATTACCTTGAAGCATCTAGGCCCTAGTGGTTTCGGTAATTAATGACAACAAAGAGGTTATTATGACTAACGTGTGTTTTGCAGGATAACCTAGAGGTTAGGTCATAGTAACATGTAGGTTCAAGCCCCTAGCGATGGAAATCAATTCGATTCAAAATATGGAAGATAAAACGGTGATAGGCTAGTACCAAGTGTCGATTGGAGTTGAGAGACACTTGGAGTCCTAGGTTTTGTTTTTCTCTTTAACCGTACTATAAAGAGGGGTTTGGATGGGTAGCTTGACTTAGGGCAAGGTTAGAGAGTGTAGATGTGATGCACACTTGTCCAACATAGCTCTAGACAGCCCAGGGAGACTCTTGAGAGAGAGAGGATCAAACTTCGTTGTGGAAAGTTTTCGATTCGGCGAAGTTTGGTCTGAGTTTGGAGCGTCGGGCCCTGAGCAGTATGGTCGTCGGACCAATGCTCAGAGTCCGACAGGTACATGGCAGCCCCTGATGGCTTCTCAGTTCACCAAGGAGCGTCAGACTCTGGCTAGATGGGCGTCGGACCATCAGCCAGCGTCCGACGGTGCCTGGAGGTTCACGGGCGAGCATCGGACCGTGGATAGTGAGGGGGTCGGACCATTGATTTGTGGTGTCCGACACTTTCAGGGAGGTCTAGAGAGCGCTGTTGGGCATCAGACTGAGTCTGACGACCAGCGTCGGACTATTGCCCAGTGTTTTAGCCGTTGTTCGTTACTATGCCGAGCCCCTCCGAGAGTTCAAGGGCGTCGGACTGTGGTCCGACGGCGGTTGTCGGACTATTGGTCTGAGTCCGATGGCCTTCCGACACAGTACTGCTTGCAGGACGCCTGTGAGAGTCGGACTGGTGGGGATTAGTCCGATAGTTGCACTGTTCACTTGGTCCGACGGTTTGCAGAAAGCTAAAAATAGTACAAAGGGCTAGTTTTGGAGAGGGAAAGTATTTATACTTCACCATTGGCTTCATTCTAACTCTCTTGCCCATTTGTTCAGCTGAAGCATCCATTGTGACCTTGTGAGAGTGTAAGAGCCCTAGGGAGGATTGAGTGAACTCTATTGGTTGTGAGCTTCTTCCCTAGAGAGATCAAGAGTGACTTGTGTGCATCCATCACCCTCTTTGGCCTTATTCTTGATCAAGTGAGAGTCTAGACTTGTTACTCTTGGTGATCGGCATCACCTAGAGGGTTCGGTAGCGATCGGAGGCTTGGTGACCGATTGGAGTGCTTGTGGGCGGTCCAAGCCAAGCTTGTGAGCGGTTGTGGGCGATCCACCACACCGGAGAGGCAAAGGATCAGACCGTAGAGAGCACTTGGTCTTTGCGAGGATCAAGGGGAGCAACACCCTTGCGTGGGTGCTCCAACGAGGACTAGTGGAGAGTGCCGACTCTCCGATACCTTGGGAAAAACTCGGATTGCAATCTCTTACTGTTTACATTCCCGTATTTACTTTGTGTTCTTTACTTTCCTAGAGTAGTATACTTGTGATAGGATTTGGCTCTAGGTTGCATGTTTTAGGATTAGAATTACACACAAGCACTTGTGGGGTGAGATTGGGCATATGGTGATAGGTTGATTTGATTTGCGAAAAATTTATTAGTTGCCCAATTCACCCCCCTCTTGGGCATCCTCGATCCTTTCAATTGGTATCAGAGCCTTGTGCTCACTAATTTGACATAACCGCTAAGAGAAGGATGTCTGGTGGTCAGGATGGTCCCCTTTACGTCTTTGACGGTAGCGATTTTCCTTATTGGAAAATTCGTGTGGAGGCATACCTTGAGGCGGTGGACCTTGGTGTTCACAAAGCCGCCACACAAGGGTACCCCACTCCCAAACCGGCGCAACCCTCACACCCGTTGAGGAAGAGCACGAAAAGTGGAATGCTAAGGCTCAAACATCATCTTTGGAGGCCTTAGCAAACAGGTGTTCAACCGTGTGAGGAACCAGAAAAACGCCCATGCACTATGGTCGGATATTTGTGCACTCCATGAGGGAACTAAGAATGAGCGAGAGGAACGATATTATCTTATCATTGATAAGCTCAATTCTTTCAAAATGTTTCCTAACAAAAATGCTAATAACATGTATTCTCGATTGAATATCATTGTAGAGGAAGTCAATGGCCTTGGGCTCACTCAAATCACTCCGGCCAAAGTTGCAAGGAGGATTCTCAATGCTCTCCCTATTGACAAGTATGGTCACATTGTGACCGTGCTTCACCAAGGAGATCTCTCCAATGCAACTTCTACTCAAATCTTGAGAAAAGTCAATGCTCATGAGATGTACATGAAGATCACTCCACAAGATGGCTCATCATCCAAGAAGGAAGAGAAGAAGGACTTAGCTCTCAAGGCCGACAAGAAAGGCAAATCTCAAGTCAAGTATTCTTCTCTTGAGTCCACAAGTGATGATGATGATGATGTGGAGATTGCTCTCATGGTGAGGATGACCACCAAGATGCTCAAAATGCTCAACAACAAGGGAATCAAGTTTGATTCCAACAAGAACAAGTTCTTCACTAGCAACAAAAGAAAGCCCATCTCCGAGATGGATTGTTACAATTATGGAGAGCTTAGGCATCTTGCTCATCAATGCCCAAAGCCCAAGAAAGACAAGTTCAAGAACAAGAACAAGGGCAAAAGGCAAGACTCAAGTGATGAGAGTGATGATGAGAAGAAGAAGGCCAAGCCATTGAAGAAGAAAGAATTCAAGAAGAAGCAATTCCACAAGAACAAGAAGAATGGCAAGGCCTACATTGTTGGTGACTGGCTCACCGACATTGAATCTTCAAGTGGCTCCTCTGGTGAACAAAGTGATGATGAAAAAGAGAAGGTGGCCGCTCTTATGATTGGGACTTCACTTCCTCCACCGCCATCACCGCCCTCATCTCCAACACACTTTCACCTCATGGCTAAGGACAATAAGGTACAAAGTGATGATGAGAGTAGTGATAGTGACAATGAGTATGATTCACCCACCTATGATGAACTTGCTAGCTTACTAAATGACTACACCAAAGTGATAAGAAAGCTAACAAGTAAAAATGAGAAGCTAAAACTTGAGAATGGCAACCTCTTAGCTCAAAATGAACAATTCACTAAAGCTAGTGATGAGCTTAAAGTTGAAAATCAAAATGTGTCATCTAAGCTCAAGGAGCTCAAAGCTAACATAAAGGAGCTCAAAGAAAAATATGATAAACTTGAGAGGATACACATTGAGCTTACCACTAGCTATAACAAGCTAAAAGAGGACTACACTCAAGTAAAAGTGAATCATGACAATCTTGCTATGGCTTATGACTTGCTTTCCAATGAAACACATGATGCTCCTAACCTTGTTGTTAAGTGTGACATAGCTACATCATGTGATGACTTAGTTGATGAGATCATTGAACAAGGTGCTAGTAGAAAAGGCAAGGAAGTGGTGATGGCCAATTGCCATGATGACTATATAAAGCTCAAGATTGAAAATGACAAATTGAAGAAAGAGCTAGAGAAGCAATCAACCACCAACACCATTGTCATTGAGACGGTGCAAGAAGATGATGAGGTTGAAGTGCTAAGAGAAGAAAACAAGATTGAGAAGTGCCAACTTGCAAGTCTATTGGAAGACAACAAGAAGTTGAAGTAAGAGAAGAGTCAACTCACTGTTGGCTTGCAAAAGTTCACAAGAGGCCAATATCTTCAAAGTGATCTCCTCATGAACATCATGATGAAATTTGATAGAAGTGGGAGTGGCTACATGGGTGAGAAGGTCCAAAACATTAGAGCCCAAAATAGACTCAACAAAGCAAAGAACAAGCCCAAACCCAAGCCGAAGAGATGCTTTGAATGTGGTCAAGAAGGTCACTTTGCTCATGAGTGCAAGACACCACCACCATAACCTTTGCATAAGCATGCTAGGCCCTTTGCCTTTAATGCTCACTACATGCTAAGAAAATATTCTAATGGCAAAGTGAAAGTGATGTTCCTAGGTTCCCCTAACAAGAATAGGTCTAGGCAATTGTGGGTGGCAAAAGCTTTGATTGAAAAAGTATGGAGCCCTTCTCAAGTATGGGTTCCTAAACATCAAGTTTGATTTGTTATGTGTAGGTGAACTACAAGACCGGTGGCTCTCATTGGATAATTGATAGTGGATGCACTCAACATATGACCGATAATGCTCGTATGTTCACCTCACTTGAAGGGAATGTGGAAGACCAAGGAAGATTACATTTGGTGATAATTCCAAGAGCAAAGTGCAAGGGCTTGGCAAAGTGGCTATATCAAATGATCATTCTATTTCAAATGTGCTTCTAGTGGCTTCTTTGAACTTTAACTTGCTATCCGTTGGTCAATTGTGTGATCTTGGCCTCCAATGCCTATTTATAAGTGAAGAAGTGGTTATTTCCAAGAAAGATGACAATGAAGTGATATTCAAGGGTTTTCGGTACAATCACCTCTATCTAGTGGACTTCAACTCGGAAGATGCAAATTTGAAGACTTATCTATTCACCAAACAATCTCTTGGGTGGCTTTGGCATAGAAGGCTTGCACATGTTGGAATGAGCACACTCAAGAAGCTATTAAAGAAAGAGATGGTGAGAGGATTGAAAGATGTTGTATTTGAGAAGGACAAATTATATAGTGCTTGTCAAGCCGGCAAGCAAGTGGCAAATACACATCCATCCAAGTCATTTGTGTCAACTTCAAGACCTTTAGAGCTACTTCACATGGATTTATTTAGGCCAACAACTTATGCAAGTATTGGTGGCAAGCTCTATTGCCTTGTGATTGTTTATGATTTTTCAAGATACACTTGGGTGTTCTTTCTTCATGACAAGACCGAAGTTGCCGCATCTTCCAAGAAGTTTGCCAAGAGAGCACAAAATGAATTTGAAGTGAAGATCAAGAAGATTAGAAGTGACAATGGCTGAACACCCCTGGTGTTACGATAACTAAAACCGGTCATGTCATCATGATTGCATGTAAATCATCCCGTATAAACTCATCTTTAATGTGCATCACTAAAATAATTTTTGATTCTCCATGTGATTGTGCATAAGTGCTTTAGAGTGATTCTATGACTTAACTGCTTGTTTGTTTGTGATTATCTAAATCCGATTGGAAAATAAATAGAAAATAACTTATAAAACCCTAATTCGGACCCTAAAACCCTAAATCAAAAACTAAACATAATTAGGGGTTAGGCCTTAAACAAAAGTTGTAAATCTTGAAAAGTTGAGCAACTTCTATTTTGGGTAATTTTGAAGTATTAAAAATAATTTCAAACAAAACCTTAATCCATGCTTTAAAGTTTGAGTTGAAACTCAATTTCAAAAAAAAAACAAAAAGGAATCTGAGGAAAGTGATTTAATAAAAGTTGTAGATATTTTAAAATAAAACAACTTTCATTTTTGGAGAGTTTGAAGTTTACCAGTGTAAATTCAAATTAAACCCCAATCAGTGTTTGTTAATCCAAATTTAAAATGCCATTTCAAAAACTATCAAGAAATTGGAGAAACTCTTTTAATAAAAATTGTAAGGCTTTCCAAATTGAACAACTTTTATATTTGGGTATTTTGAGGTTATGCATTGGAAATTTAAATTAACCTCAAAACAGTGTTTTAAAATTTAAATTTGAAATGCTGTTTCAAAAATTAGCAAGAATCTGACCAAACTCTATTAATGAAAGTTGTAGGAATTGACAAGTAGAACAACTTCTATTTTTGCAGATTTACAACTTATTGAGTGAAATCTTGAGAATTTGGTTGGGTTAGGATTGAAATTCAAAATCCCTATTTACCCCCTTTTTCATATTTCAAAATCCGTTCAAAATTTAAAAATGGCTCAAAAACCAAAGTTGTTCAGAATTAAATTTACTACAACTCTAATTAAAACAATTTTTCAAGTTGTTACACAAAGTATAGAATAATTTGGCAAAAAGTCAAAAAGCGAGGTATGGCAACAGTGTCTGGCAGGGGGGTCCGGGCCGCTACTCTGTTCACAGGCGCGCGTGCGCGCGTCACGTGCCGGCGATGCCTGGGGCCGCCCGGGCGTGTTGCCTGCGTGTCGAAGTCGTGGGGGAGGGGCCGGCCACATCTGTAGTACATCACAGCCCTTTAAAACGTACCGCCGCCGCCCATGTCCTCTTCCCTCCTTCATTGCCGCCGCCACGGAGCTTCGGCTCGTTGGGAGATTGGCCATCGTTCTTGAGCCATCGTCCAATTCCTCGAGCCAACTCATCCGTCTCATCATTGTGCACAGTTAGAGCCTCTTCTTGCTGCTCGAGGTCGTCGGAGGTCCTCGGACGCCGGTCTTCTTCCTCACGGTGGTCGGAGCACGCCGTGAGCAGCCTCATCGCGGCTAACCTGCCTCGGTGAGCCTCTTCTTTGCCCGTGAAGTGTCCTAGGGCCCTTGTGTCCCTCTGCAACTCATGCGCTCGACCTTTTCACTGTTGGTGCCCAGACCTCGCCGGAACGAATCTCTTCTCTTCGGAGCGCGTCGCCGTGACCACGGTGAACATCGACAAGGCATTTCCGAGCCGCTTCCGACCCAACCGGCCCGAGAAATAGCTCTGGTGAGCAGTCGGATCTTTCTGTTCCAAAATTTTGAACTCTGCCGAGCCCCAGTCCCGGAACGCGGCACGCTGCTGCTTCCGACCTAGCCGAGTCGCCATGGCCACCCCTGGGCCTTGCTCCAGCCGTCCTACCGCCCAACCTAGCATGAAATCGTGCCCGTGAGGTCGCAAGGATCATGGAAGGCACACAGATTGAGGTATGAAACGAAGCGATCAAGACAGAACCAAAACACAGGAAGAGTCTATGACAGATAGGGACCACGGTGGTAGGACCCACCCACCAGGGGTGGGTCGGCCGAACCACCAAAAGGGGAACCAAGCCATCTACACACTCAGTGACAAGTGGGGACTCCTTCTAGAAGTTCCTGGCTGGGCCCACCAGTCATAGAGGGGTCGGCCGAACCCCCCCTGGTGCCCAGCCAGGTCGGTTGGCCTCCACCGACTCCAAGCATGTTTCCCATGTGCTCAAATCACCAAAGCCGTCCATCTTGAAGCGGTTACAAGGCGGTGGATCCAAGGGTGGAGAGGCAATGAGCACGCGGATCGCAGACGTGGCACCCCCTCATCCTCCACTATAAATAGAGGCTGCCCACTCCTCTCCAAGACACACCTGTCACACCCAATTTTAAGGATAAAATGGGATGCATAATCTTATGTGCGCCCAGAGATCAGTCACACACATAAGCCAACAAATTGCATAAATTGTATCATAACCAATGTTTAACACATATCGAATAATTTCAAAGTCATTACACAGCGGAAAATAAAGATAACTCTCGCGGTAGCTCCATAGCACAGGGACGTCGACTGGTGAAGCACAAGTCTAGTAACCCTCTGGGTAGTCCTCATCACTATCACCATCTGTTACCCATCCGGGATTTTTAACCAAGTAATGAAAAATAAACAAGCGTAAGTACATGTCGTACTCAACAAGACTAGCATGGGTTCATGAGGCTCAAAAGGTTGACACGGTTTAACAGCAGGTTGCTTTTAATTAATCATCTTTTATGCAGTTAGATAGCAACAATTTAATATGCCCATTCTCATGATCATAGTAAACACAATTAATGAGTAGCAATAAATAGATTAGCAACAAGTAAACATCACCCTGTAAGATAACTACTCCGTGAGTTTTCCAGGCCACTCGTGATCGTGAGCGCGGCTAGTATACCAGTTTTACACTCTGCAGAGGTTGTGCACTTTCACTATGAGCCGTGATTCCCCTTTGCTCGGGTTAATTACTCCCATAACACTACCAAGGTGAGAGAGCAGGGTTTCACTATGAAGCCTTTCAAAGGTTCGTCTAACATGTTAGGGCCGCGAGGTTTCCTCGGCAAGCAGATGTAGAGCCCCCCTTCCATATGGCACAAGGTCACGCAGGTTATACACATATGGACAGAGGCCGCACTATACCCGAGTCGTCAAAGCCCCTCTTGCGCCTTTCGGTAACCTCTAACAAGCTAGAAAAGGTCCTCATACTGAGCTAAAACCAGAGCCATATAGCCCTCATAGTTGCACTGTAAGTCCCAGCTTTTGCTGACAGATCATTACCAAGGGGGAAGGATATGGAGCACCACAAAACTATGCCCCAATCCGCTAGTTCCATGTTGCTAAAAAGGCATCTTTTAATCCTTATTGTATATTCAATTAATCAGTTTACATGATCATGATATCAATAACGCACTAGCATCAATTACCACATGCATAATCCCATTGGTTGCAAGGAACAGGATAACAAAACTAGGAAGTAACTATGGTTAACAAGGAAGACACATGCAAATGCAATTATTTATTTGGTGAATAGGACAACAAGGATGATCCATGCTAATACTTGCCTTGATCAGCAAACTCCTGGTGATCCAGGTTGTCGCAGTACTGATCTTGATCACCCACGTATGGCTCACCGTCTATACTCGATCCATCATAACAACACACACGCATACAGGGGCAATCATGCATACAATAAGAGTTTTCATTAGAACAGTACACCAACAGAGAGAAAATAAATTGAAAAGGCTATAAAACAAATCTACGCGTTGCTACGATCACATCGATATAAAGTTTGCGCAAATCGGATTTAAAATGAGGAAGATATGAATTTTACAAGATTTATAATAGAATAATAATAGATTAAATATAATCTCAAATTTTAAGAGTGGAAAATATATGAAACAGTGGTAGCATCAGATAGATTATGAAATTACGAATCTAACGCAATTTGAATCGTTCAAATCGGAGCTAAAACGTGGAAATTATAAATGAAACCATTTTGAATTCAAATCTGAAAACACATTTTCATATATACCGAGAATAAATAAACCTTCAAACGTAATCTACTGAATATGCTGAGGGCTGCGGCTAAGCCTTAAAACTGCAGGGGGTTATTCGCAAAAACGCCGGCCGAATCGGTATGGGCTGCTCTGCGGCCGTCCGATTCAAAATCGGCGGATCAGATTAAAAGAGAGGAGGGGTGGCGGTGCTCTCGGCCGGAAAACAGAGGCCGACGGCGGCGCCATGGCCAGAGGGCCGCCGTAGAAGGAGAACTCGTCCTTCGGTGCATGAAATAGGTCGGGAAGGGTACCCATAGATCGGGAAGAGCGTCGCAAGCTCACCTAGGGTAATGGGAAGGTCGGAAATCGACTCGGTGATAGCTCGCGGCGTGATCCGGCGGACGGTGGGATCTCTGCAACGGCGGCGGAGGCGGTCAGTGCACAAATCGAAGGGGGAAAGTGCTCGGGAACTTCACAAGATCACAGCGAAGCTCCTCAAAGGCTTACCGAGAGGAAATTGGTGGCGAACCGAGCTAATTGCTCGCGGCGGCGGCTGCTCGGTTCTCGCGGGAGCTCGGCAATGGCAGCGAGAAGAGGCGGCTAGGGTTAGATGATGGCTACGGGGGGTGTGGCGCTGCTTAAATACTCTCAAGGTGTGGCGTCAATCTCAGAGATTGAAACAAACTCGGCGAGCGGAGAAATCGGCTTCGGCCGTTTCTCCTCCGCTTCGGACTCTCGGCGCGGCGATGAACTCGGCTTCGGCCGTTTCTTTCTTGCCCGCGTCAGGACTCTCGGTGAGCAGCAGAGGGAAACAGGGGAGGGGCTGTTCTGTGGGTCCACAGGTCGGTAGCACCGAGCGCTGGGGTCGGGCTGGCAGTCACGGCAGAGGGACGCTTCGGGCGCGTTCGGCCGCGGGAGATGAACACGGCAGCGGCGTCTCTGTTCGCGCGGCGGGGGAGGTGGAGAAGGAAGGGCTGACCCGTGGGTCCCACTGGTCAGTCAGATGGGGTAAGGGGAAAGGAAGGGAGCAGGTCGGCCGAGCTGTCCTCGGGCCATCCGACCTGGGTCTGCTGGCCAGGGAGTGGAAAACAGGCCAAGCTGCTGCTCGGGCCAGAAAGGAGAGGGGAAGGGCTCTGCTCTATTTCCTTTCCATTTTCCAAAAGGATTTTCAAATTGGGTTTTGAAATATTTGAGAAATTCAATAATCTACAACAGTACAAAGAAGAAATGCTCCAGCATGAATGCATCATACATGTGTATGACCTAGGTTTGATTTTATATTCGAGAAAAATTATTATTTCCCTATATTGGAATGATCAACTGATTGAATAATTAAATAAATTCCCACTATTTAAAAGAATGTAATTTTTCGGGTGTTACATACAACACAAGAAGCAAGCTAGAGTGAAGTTCTACTCTTTAGTAGTAGTATTAGTCTAGTGTGCGAGTTAGAGTCGAGTCGAGCTACGCTCGGAGTCTCCGGAGTCGTCTACTGGAAGTCTGGTATAGCTCTTGTACCTTTCCTTCTATAAGACTTTATCCTTTTCAATATATATTATCTTTACTTTACTTCACTAAGTTCTTACTTAGTCTTTACTATTCTTTATAGTATTGTTGTGTCTTGTCTTATTTTATAGTTGTTTTATACTTGACAGTGATTTTGTCCAAACTCAACGTGTGTTAGTTCATCGTCTGTCATAGGGTGTTCTAATTGTTGGTACGCAGCTAGAATAGTGAGACTAGTGTAAGCGTGGTGCTTAGACTAGATCTTGCCTTTGATTACCGCTTGTCGCACGGATTGTTTATTGGTGCTAGCAGGTGGTGACAGCCCTGTCTAGTCTTAGTATCCCTCCACGTGTTTTAGGCAAGTTCTTAAAAGGTAGGCTCCCATAAGAGTGTAGGCGCTTCGGGTAGAGGTTTTGTCCTCTATTGTCTCTCACTACCCCCTACACATCGGTAGTAAGGTAACTATCTTAGTATAAGTCATCTATTTGATAGGGTAAGTCACAAGAGTAAAGTAAGTGTCATAGGAGTCTTATACTCACTCGTTGTCCTCCCACCTAGCTATACTCGACTAGTTATCTTTTAGTTATCTTAATACTTCTTGTGTGTTGGTATCATTACCCTTTCCTTTACCTACCGATTTACCCCCCTACCACTAGCTGGTACTAAGTTGGTATGCACTTAAGGATCTCTCTATCTTTTTATTAATTATTCCTAGCAACCGCTTTCCCTTAGGATAAAAATAAATAACGATACCTTGGAGTACTCCCGGGTGAAGTGCTACAGCGGTATATTCTGTGCGCTTGCGGAATTATCCAATAGACATAAGAAATACCCTCAGGCACTTATGGCACCGTTATCAGAGATAGCCTAACACCCTGTCTCTGATGGTTACGCTAAGAAGTGTCAACAAGCATTTCTGGCGCCGTTACCGGGGAAAGCATTAGTCTAGGAATATTAATAAAAAAATTGAATCTGGAGTCTACTATCAATTTAGTTATCGATTAGAGTTAGGGGCTTACCCCTGTTTGTGTTTCTCGTTATCGTGAAGCTAGACAGTGCATGAACGGTTTCCAATTGCCGTCAAATTTCATTGAAGACCCTGAGCAATTGTTGAGGAGATCTAGACGCCGTCAAGTTACACCTCAAAGGTTCATCTCAATCCTGAATCCATTCGAGGAAAGAGGCTCCGCACTATCAACCGAGGAAGCTATGGCCCAAAAGACCATCTCCGAGTTCTCTGCACCGTCAGCTGACAACATTGCCACCGGTCCGCAGCTCAACTTGGGGGATGCTACCTCTGAGCTCAAGCCAGCTCTGATCAACATGGTGCAAGCCAATCCATTCTGTGGGAAGCCACATGAAGACGCCAATGCCCATCTCCAGCACTTTCTGGAGGTGTGTGGGACTTTCACCATCAAGAATGTCTCAGCTGACGCCATCCGTCTTCGCCTGTTCCCATTCTCACTGCTTGGGAAGGCGAAGCAATGGTTCTATGACAACAAGAGTGAAGTCACCACTTGGAAGAAGTGTGCCAACACTTTTCTTAAGAAGTTCTTCCCAATGGGCAAAACAAGCGCTCTCCGTGGCAAAATTTCAAGCTTCCAACAACAAGCGGACGAGACGATTCCCGAAGCATGGGAACATCTCTAGGAGTACATTCGTGACTGTCCTCATCATGGGATTGAAGAATGGCTCCTAATCCAAGGTTTCTACCATGGGCTAACTGGATTAGCCCGTAGTCACCTTGATGCTGCAGCCGGAGGAGCATTCTTGCAACATAATGTCAAGGATGCTAAGGACCTCATTGAGAAAATGGTTATCAACCAAATATGGAATGGGAAACATCTCTAGCCCAAGAAAAGGGGTATGCACACCGTTCATGAGGTGGACATGCTCTCAGCAAAAATGGACCTCTTGATGAAAAAGATCGAGGAAAGTTCCAAGAAGGAACAAGAGGCCATTAGACCCACTGCCACTGCACGAGCAATTGAAGCTGATCCATGGTGCGAGGTATGTGGTGGAGAAGATCATTCAGGCAACAACTGTCCCGAGACGAAGGAGGAAATGAGCTTCATCAACAACAGCAACAACAATGGTTATCGACCCCAGCAACAAGGAGGATGGAACTCGCGCCCCTTCTACCAAAGAAATCAAGGTAATGGTTACAGTAATAATTTCAATAATTCTTATGGTAACCAACCTTCTCTTAAAGATCTTGTCTTAGGGCAATCTAAAATTAATGATAGCATAAACAAGAAAATAATGGCTAATGATAAGAATCTTGAAAATCTTAGTGAGAAAATGGATAGCTTTAACACTGCTATGAAAAACCAATTGAGCTTTAATAAAATGCTAGAAACCCAATTAGCTCAAATAGCAGCAGTTGTCCCATCATTCGAACAAGGCAAGTTCCCAGGGAAACCTGAGGAACCAATTGAGGGTGTTAAGTTAATTTCCACGAGGTTTGGTAAGCCTCCGGTTAGGCAAAACCCGGGTTGTCTTCTTGATCCGCCATTCATGGCCAAGAAGAGTGGCCCCGGCCATCCTTCCATCACCTGCGAGATCGGGCCACACACCTTCAACAACGCTTTCTGTAACCTTGGATCTGGAGTGAACATCATGTCCAAGGTAATGTACGAGAATTTGCTAGGGGGACCATTGTACCCCACTTTTGTCAAATTGCAGATGGCCGATCAATCAATCCGGTTCCCCGAGGGAGTGGCAAGGGACATCCTTGTCAAAGTTCAAGATAAGTATATCCCCGCCGACTTCATCATTCTTGACATAGGGGTCGATGACGAAATCCCTGTCATCCTAGGAAGGCCGTTCCTCAACACCGTGAATGCCATCATTTATGTGGGATCCGGCCAAGTCCACTTCCAACTCCTAGGTAAGAGAATTAAATGTCCTTTCAATGGTTATAAATCGATGCAACAGGCAAGGAAGAATCTGTGGAGAAACAAGCCACAATATGCACCCCGCCGAAAGAATCAACTGCCAAGGTCCAAAATGGCCGAACTGGTAAGTAAGGCTGAGGTGGTAAACAAGGCTGACTCCACTGAATCACAAACATCAACCAAGAAGGAATGGTGGAAGAAAGAGGTGCGATCATCACGGTCTCCATCTCCAGGACCGATCGAAGCACCCGAAGAATAAACCCGAAATGGAGAGGTCCTGCTCTACGGACCTAAAACATGGAGCCCTTTCTGGTAAGGTAAATCAGTACTTTTCTCATATTTAATTCCTGTATTTCAATTTTTGCATTTTCTTCGTTGCATTTCATGTTTAATTCTGGCAACAATTTATTTCGACAAAATAAAATAAGTAGATGAATAAAACTTGAAAAAGATCATTTCTGCTCACACCGGAGGTGGTGGACCACCTAGGTGGGGTTGGCCGATCCCACCATGGGGCCCACCCACCTATGGTGGTGTTGGCCTGGTGTCCTGATCATACTCCTAAAATTTGAACACCAGCTTCTTTTGAATTTTGGTCGACCATTCTTTTGACATGACCATTCTTATATGTTTCAAGGAGAATCCAACACCCACATCCATCCAAATTTTGAAAAGTGGACACTTTGGCATGCATGAGTGCTCCCATGGTCCATGGGAATCACTTTAAACATGTCCCCACTTTTGTCATACACCCCTTTACCTTCACAAAACACTAGACAAGGGAATCTTTGAAAATTTCAAAAATTTTGGTCCACCACTAGTCTCTACTTTCCTGGACACACTGTTTAGAGCTAAAAGGGGACAAAACCTGGTTTGGCCGAACCATGTTCTAGCTCCCCTCAAGAAAGTGGAGTTTGAATTCAAATAGATTCCCTATCCCAAGGTAAAAGCAATGCTCATCATGTCATAATGGGTTCGGCCGACCCATCAATAAAGCCCTGTCGGCAAATTTGAATTTGAGATCACCTAGATTCCATGTCCAAAGGTGAAAACAACAAAAACCTGGCCATGGGGGGGGGGGTCGGCCGAACTGGGCCTAGTGGCCTGGCCACCAGCTCTTCTCCCCCTATTAATATCCCTTCCAATGTGTGCTCATTTCCACACCCAATCCAGCGGAATCCTCTCGAGCACACAATCTCCCTTTTTCTCTCCATTTGAGTAAGGTCTTTCTCGAGTTTAGTTTAAGTTTAGCCACTCAAACCAAAAACCCAAACATATTGTAGTAGTAGAAGCTTGTCTCACTCTCATCTTTGCTCTCAAAATCTTGTTTGTGGAGGTAACCATACCCCGCAAGGACTACTAACAGTGGGATAGCTAATGCTAACGCTAACGCTAATCCTTGTTGTTGTAGTGTGTTCTTGTGTTAGCTCATTGTTGCAGGATGAAGAAGTTCTCCTCCGCACTCAAGAAGGCCAAGAGTGTCATAGGGAGTTCCTCCCGACGACCCTGCCATGATGAAGATGAAGGAAGAGAAGCTCCACCAAGAAGAAGCTTCGGAATGCAATCCGAGAGGACGTTCGACCCCGAGAGCGGCCTCATGCTAAATCAAGAAGAGTACCAAAGGTACACCTCCGTCCGACACCAAGGGTATGAACATACCGGCATCATCGACCCTGTCCTTTTGGACAGCACAGGTATGACCGTGGAATTTAATACTATTTTCAATACAATTGGTTGGGGAAGTTTTTGGGAAGTGTAAGAACTTGGAATAGAAAAGCTCACCATTGAATTTCTATGCTCTTTACAAGCCACTGAAAATAATGTCTATTTTCGCATGTTCAGCCAAGAGTATAATCTAACACGGGGAGTTTTTAGCATGGCACTTGGTTTTGATAATGACTGTCATCTAGACCTTGTTAATGCAACAAGAAGATTTGATAAAAATGAATTTTGGAAAGCTATAACAGGATCTAATGATTGCTCTGACGCTAAAACCGATGAAATTCATAATACTACTTTGCGCTTGATCCGCTATAGGATGGCTATAACTTTTCTTCCTGGCTCTAATGTGCAAGTTCTTTATAATGATGAATTAAGACTGCTCTATGCCATGACAAAGAAAATAAAAGTTTCACCTGCTAAGATGTTGGTCCACTTTTGGCTTGGTATTTTCCATAGAAGCGAGCCCATATTCTTTACTTCTTTTATCACGCGCATTGCTGAAACAATGGACTTGCTAGATGGAAAGCATTACTTTGAATACATTGCCACTCCTAGACATATTGTGACCAAAGATTTCTTCATAAGCACTCAAGTCCTAAAAAGAGATAAAAATGGTGATATAAAAATGATTTATCCCGGCCATACAGCCGAAATCTCTCTCCCTTGTGAGAGGCGTCGGTGCGCACGCTAACCATCAATTGGGACCGAGAGGCAAGAAGCCAAAATGTTGCAGGACCAAGAAGGGTGACAAGGAGCATGTCACAAGCCGCTCAATTTGAGCAAGGTGGCACATCACGAGCTGCAGGGAGATATGAAGAAGAAGGCGATGAGGCAAGTTCCATGGACATTTCAAGGTCCACGGAACGGCCTCAACAACACACTCCAAGAGTGCGCACTCCCCGTCTGTCCGAATGGGCGAGGGGTCGTCGAAGCCAAGGATCGGAAATGGACCAACTTATCAATGACATGAGCGCAATGCAAGTTGAGCAAGATGCAACTTTGAATATGGCACAACAAAATGCTCAACTATTGCAAGATATCCAAGACGAAGAAGCACAACATTGGGCGGGATGGTTCCAATACTACCCACCACCACAATGAGCAAAGGGACAAGCTTGGGGGAGATCCTTTCCCCTACCAAGGTAAGTATTCTATCCTAGCTATTTACATTATTTTATTGCATATATAAAAAAATGCATAAGATAAAAATACCAAAAATATTTCCCTTATTTCCATATGTCTCATGAATATTTATCTTCCTCATGGAAATGATGAATAGTTGCTCTGTTAATGTTTCTTTAATGTCTAGTTTACAACTTAGTATTTCTTTGAGTATGGATCACTTGGCTCATTTAAATCATCATGAACCTGAAAACTTTATTGATGCTAAGTGCTAGAACTAAGTCTAAGTTGTTGTGAGATATGATATAGTGAAACAAGAGCTACTATAATATTGTTCTAAGCATGCATGATTGCTGAAGATTTATTTCTTAAACAAACAAAACCTTATTTTTTCCTCAATGGTGATAAATTCCTACCACAGCCATATATGTTACACATGTCTAAAACCTTCCACTTAAGCTATTTGCTTTCTATTGAGTGTTGTCAAGTCTTGTTGACCCTTATTGAGAGTCTTATCATGCTCCCAAGATCAAGATCACGTACACACCATATATACATGCTGCTTCTACACTGGAAGTACGCAACCACATGCCTTTCATTTCCACCAAATAAATACTCCATGTGTTAAAGTCATAGAAAATCTCTCTTAGTCATTATGGTAGTAGAGACAAAAGGCTATGCAAAATGAAAAGAAGAGATGGACACAAGAAAGTCCATAGAAAAGAAAAGAAAAATATTTGAGCAAATTTAGGCTCATAAATAAAAGAGAAAAAATGATAGCCATGTCTCTAAAATTTATTAGAGAGAGATACAATTCAAATAGAGGAGCATTATATTCCATCGTCATCCACACACTTGCACATCTTGATCTAAGGGCGTGACATTTATCTCTTTGGATCCAAACTTTGACTCTACAACATATGTAAAGTAAGTATGCTATATTCTTTCATTCCTACCTTAAGCTCCACATAAGCCATTTTTTAGAAGTACGATGATAAAGAGAAGGCAACATTTACTTTATGCCTTGGTAATGAATCATACACCATTCGAGCGACATGAGAGAACCATATGAGGAACATTAAGTTTTCTTTTGCAAAACATTGCTAAAACCTCCAGTATGAAACTTGCAAAGAATGAGAAAAGTAGTGCTCAAGTTAAATTGTTCTGTCTCCCAATCACCTAAGGCAAAGGGAAGTCATTAGCCCCATAAAGGACTAAGGTAAAATGGGTGAATTTCTATAGACAATTTTTTCATTCAAAAGAGAAGTATTTAGTTGTACATATGGTATTATTGAAATATGAACATAGTAGCAACTCCTGATCCACCGAGGCTAAGTTTAATTATTTGCTTGGGACGAGCAAAGGTTAAGCTTGGGGATCTTGTTGACGGTGGATATACCCTAAAATTCCACATTCAAACACCGTCAATAGGCCTCGGATTCAAGGGAAGATAAACATATCATGAGCATATTTTATCAATAATTAGTTCTACATGTACTCTTAAGCTTGTGATTGCAAGGAACACCAAAACAGTACAAAAGTGAGCAGCTAGGGGCTAACTACATGGTTCGGCCGAACCATGTCATGTTGCCCCAGGCCACCACCTTTCAACACAGTGCATACAACATCAAATGGAAGAGATCAGAGCCAAGGGTGGGCCCACCCATGGGTCGGCCGAACTTCCCATGGGGCCCACCTAGCTCTAGTGACGTGGCAGCATCCGTGTGACACACCAACCAAGTCATTTCATCCATCGGATCAACTTGTGCTTTCATTCAGCGGTGGAGATCAAAGGCACACGGATTGAGGCATGAAACGAAGCAATCTAGACAGAACCGACACATAGGAAGAGTCTATGAAAGATGAGGACCACGGTGGTGGGACCCACCCACCAGGGGTGGGTCGGCCGAACCACCAAAAGGGGAACCAAGCCATCTACACACTCAGTGACAAGTGGGGACTCCTTCTAGAAGCTCCTGGCTGGGCCCATAGGTGGGTCGGTCGAACCCCCCTGGTGCCCAGCCAGGTCGGTTGGCCTCCACCGACTCCAAGCATGTTTCCCATGTGCTCAAATTACCAAAGCCGTCCATCTTGAGGCGGTTACAAGGCGGTGGATCCAAGGGTGGAAAGGCAAGGAGTACGCGGATCGCTGACGTGGCACCCCCTCATCCTCCACTATAAATAGAGGCTGCCCACTCCTCTCCAAGACACACCATACAACACAAGAAGCAAGCTAGAGTGAAGTTCTACTCTTTAGTAGTAGTATTAGTCTAGTGTGGAAGTTAGAGTCGAGTCGAGCTACGCTCGCAGTCTCCGGAGTCGTCTACTGGAGAGTCTGGTATAGCTCTTGTACCTTTCCTTCGGTAAGACTTTATCCTTTTCAATATATATTATCTTTACTTTACTTCACTAAGTTCTTACTTAGTCTTTACTATTCTTTATAGTATTGTTGTGTCTTGTCTTATTTTATAGTTGTTTTATACTTGATAGTGATCTTGTCCCAACTCAACGTGTGTTAGTTCATCGCCTGTCATAGGGTGTTCTAGTTGTTGGTGCGCAGGTAGAATAGTGAGACTTAGTGTAAGCGTGGTGCTTAGACTAGATCTTGCCTTTGATTACCGCTTGTCGCACGGATTGTTTGTGGGTGCTAGCAGGTGGTGACAACCCTGTCTAGTCTTAGTATCCCTCCACGTGTTTTAGGCAAGTTCTTAAAAGGTAGGCTCCCATAAGAGTGTAGGCGCTTCGGGTAGAGGTTTTGTCCTCTATTGTCTCTCACTACCCCCTACACACCGGTAGTAAGGTAACTATCTTAGTATAAGTCATCTATTTGATAGGGTAAGTCACAAGAGTAAAGTAAGTGTCGTACGAGTTTTATACTCACTCATTGTCCTCCCACCTAGCTATACTCTACTAATTATCTTTTAGTTATCTTAATACTTGTTGTGTGTTGGTGTCATTACCCTTTCCTCTAACCCCCTACCACTAGCTGGTACTAAGTTGGTATAGACTTAAGGATCTCTCTCTTTTTATTAATTATTCCTAGCAACCGCTTTTCCATAGGATAAAAATAAATAACGATACCTTGGAATACTCCCGGATGAAGTGCTACAGCGGTATATTCTGTGCGCTTGCGGAATTATCCAATAGACATAAGAAATACCCTCAGGCACTTCTGGCACCGTTATCAGAGATAGCCTAACACCCTGTCTCTGGTGGTTGCGTTAAGAAGTGTCAACATGCATTACCAACCTTGACCAATGAAACACCTTCCTTGAAACCTGATTTAAAATGAAAATGTTTGAAAAATGCTTAGCCCTACTTAAATAAATTAGTTTTGCACAAAAATGCTATTTTTGAGCTATTGTGATAAACTATTGATTAATTCATGAAAAAGGAATATGGTAATGTTCTCGTTCGGTGGCTGTGCACCTGATCAGTACATCGTCACCGATGGGAAGGGTTTTTCTGTTCGGTGGTCATGTACTTGGGTTAGAGTCCCAATGCATCGTCACCGGCGGAAAAATGGATTTAAAAACTGATGGGAAACTTGTACTTGGGATAGAGTCCCAATGCATTATTGCCAATGGAAAAATGAATTAGGGACCGTTCGTTGTCGGCCTGCTGTGATCGAGACTTTGCAACTAGCCACATACTTCGGGAAGCTCTGACTCCAGTGGCTCTACTGCTTGAACCGACGACCACGCACTGGGAGTGGAGAGATGGCGAGAGTAGCATGTACCCTCGTGGGTTAGAGTCCCAGATTAGAGGTGTACTGTACTATTGGGTGGCACAGGACTGGTTCAGGGCTGGAAAAGCCGTGGTAGACGGGGTTGGTATATGCAAGCTTAGGTGCTACATATGCAGTGTGGTTAGGGATCCCCAGCTGGGTAGTTAATCGATTCGAATCGTCGTTGCTCCTCGGTTATGGAGACTTGACCCTCACACGTACATCGAAAAGTGGTTCAGAACTAGGTTTTCTGAATGGATTAGTAATTGGAATTTGGAGGATACATGTGAAACAACTTTGTTCAGGACTACTGATTAATACTGATATAAAATGATAAAAGTATAAATTAAAAATAGAGATGCTTTTCTGCAAAATACTTTGCTTCTTGCTAAAGCCTCACCTTGATTCCCCTCAGCCTGCATTCCAGAGTCTCATTCCCTTTTCTTAGTCGGGTAAGTCTTGCGGAGTACCCCATGTACTCAGGGTTTGTTAACCCCCTGTTGCAGGAAGGTCAAGCTTATGGTTTTACCTGGAACCGTGCCGGTTGGCGAATCAGGATAGATGATGATGTGTATATGATATAACCCTTGGGCAGGGTGTCTAGTTGTATGATGCTATGTCATTACGAAACTCTGGTTTGGGATAATGTAATTTATATCTGTAATCTATGTTATGTATTACTTCCGCACCCTGTACTCTGATACAAACTATTGTGTAAACTATTGTAATACTTGCAAGGTCTTTACAATGAGATCCTCGGGGAAATCAGGGTTTCCAAGGAAACCCGGTAGGCCACCTAGGTTGCGGGGAACTTGTGCACAGTAACCGGATGTCCTTAGGAATGATGATGGTGCACGTGGGCCTGGTGATTTAGGCGGTTCTGCCACAGAATGGTATCAGAGCATCTCATTGTAAAGAACTTGTAGTATTACTTTACAAAACTTCAAAATGTTTTGGATCAAATAAAATCAATGGGGTAGTTTGGTCCGAGTTGCTTCTGAACTTTCCTCATTCATTCTATAGGATCTTTCCTTATTGTTTCCATAGGTCTATAGTTAGGTCTGAGTGTGGTAGTGGACTAGCACTTTTGGTATGCCCTATATTGCAAAACATTGAATGCATGTCACTCTACTAACTAATTTATCTAGTATGACACGTATATATTAGAGTATTCTAATTTGCGTTGGAATGCTCATGCATCATGACATTACAACTATTAATAATCCCCCATTATGGAGTATATCTCTACTTTTCTAAGTAAAAATTATTTCAAAATATATTTTGGTTAAAAATATAAAATCCCACCTTTCTTCTAAACAGATGGATCCACAAGACCCTGCTACTGGGATTGATGAGTGTCTGGCTATGTTCAGAACCCCTGCAGTGTTGTGGCAGCTACTGCAGGAAGTGGGCTACTCAAAACCATCGAAGTACCGTTGGTCCCGCATTGTCCTTCTTGGTCGGTCGTGGTACGAAGTGTCCCTTCAGATCTCAGCTTGTACCACTGCTCCATATTGGCCAGCTTAGGAAGCACAGGCTGAAGGTATGAGTCCCGGAAAGAGCCCAGGCAATAGCTTTGGAAGTTCTGAGAAAGATCTGCTGTAGGTGTCAGAAGGAAGTGAGAGTCTCGTCCCTGAGAATGTTTCCGTCAGAAGTACCTGGAAATTTGGACGGTCTTCAACGACAAGCCAAGCAACTGGGAGAAAGTTTTGATAAACAGAATCCCATTTTGGTCACCACTACTCAAGCCATGCTAGCCATCCTTAACTTGCACCTGACCCGAGAACAAGGACGAGAGGAATGACAAGAGCTCTACTCCGAGTGTTATGAAGCCCTCAAGAGTACAGAACTAAAAGAAAAGAAGGCAAATAAGAAAGCTCTAAAGTGGCAAGAGTCCACCCAGGTCGGCACAATCAGAAGATCGGTCTAGATGTTCAGATAGAAGCACTTAAAGCACAACAACAAGCGGATCAGCACCGCATAGAAAAACTAGAGAGCCTGGTGGATAGTTTTCATCTTCAGACAGGACTTCTTATCCAGTAGCGTGAAGAAGCTCATTCTGATGCCGTGATGGCAAGAAGAGGTCTGAGTGAGACCATTGGATACTTGCAGCATCCGGACGCGATGTTTTGGGGTCTGCACAATATCTATCAGCAACAACTCCAGGCATCCCATCAACAAATCACCGAACTACAACAAGAAGTGTAAATGCTTCATGCCATGAATGATCCAATTCCAACAATGGGTGCTGCAGCAGCTGACAATCAAGAAGAGCCGGGTTCGGCAGAGAATGCCGATGAAGAATTGGAAGTAGCAAATGACTTGGAATCTGAAATAGTGAGTGGTTAGGTCGATTAGCTATGAAGGTAGCTAGTTCCTAGACCCAGTGTCAGATCAGGTCTAACATAATGTCGAACCTCCTTGTAATAAAACCATGGGTGTGTTGGAAGATGATGTGAGGATAGCAGATCTACGTAAGGTAGTGTTTCAAGTTAACCGATGTGTAAACCATGTGTAATCCTTGCATCACTTTTGTCAAACTCTTCCTACTTAAGTTTATGGGAAAAATGGGTGTTTATGAAGTGGTGAATAACCAAAACTGAAGTTTTAAAAATCATTTTGGTTTGAGGGACTTGATTTGGGCCTATTTGATAACGGTTCCCTATGTTGGTGCCATAACCAGTGACCACGGTGCCGTGACGGAACCTAGGGTCTCTTGTATGCCGAGTCATGTGTGATTCTGCCGGGTGCACGTAGGTATCGAGGTTCAAGGTTGTGGTCTACTATAGTTTCACAAATCTTAAGCTCCATTTCGTTTGTACCTTTCATGAAAACGAATCCATCTAACTATGATGTATAATGATCTACGAACACGATGTATGGTTGAAACTTGAAATATCTTGTGGATCGCTACCACATGAAATTTGGCAAAGTATTTGCTTACATCGAGATCCGTAGTCATTATCTATCATAGTTCTAATTGTTATATCTTCATTCCTGTGACTCGTTTTGACCGAGCTACTTTAATTGTGACCTTATAACGGTGATCGGCCGTGACTATGGTGCCTCACGGAACTGAGAATCTTTTGTGTCATGCGAACACACAAGTTTTTCTCAGGGCACACCCTAATATCATAGTCGGTGCTCCTCACCTATGAAGGTCACGATTAATGTGCTCTCTTCCATCGATAATCTTTGCTCCATAAGTTTCCAGTCGTTTGGCAACTTCTGGATGCACTCACTTCAATATAAGAACTTATAAAATCCTTGACTTGACTGTGTATGTGTCAATCTTTATCTTCTCCTTTCACGACACATACTATTTTCTCGAAATTAATAACCAACATGTTAGGTGTTGGTTGAAAGCTATTGTAATTGTAGCATATGGGATATCATGATCCATGACCATGATGCAGCGTCGAAATTTAGGGTCTCTTATCGATCGCAACCATAAGAAGTTACTGCTGGACGCTCGCTGTTATCAGAGTTAGTGGTCATGATCCTAGCCTGCAATTAATGAGCTTTCCATCTCTTTGAAATCTCTTTTGGAAATTCATATCCGTGTTTTTCCTGAATTTCAAAATTCCCTGTTATTTATAACCATCTTGGAACCTACTTTAAGAATCCATTCTTCAGAAAACACCAGGATGCCCTTTTATTTCCCTCACTGACCTAGTATAAAAATCTAGCGCTAGACCTAGACCTTCCGCCAGTGTATGTGTCATGCCTTGATTCGACACGTACCATTCTTTTAAATTTCACACATCATTCACGGGTCATTATGGTGGTGCCGCGACGAAACCGAGGGCTCCCCGTGTCATGCACGCAGGGGCTACCTACCCGTCACGCGCTGGTATCGTCATTCACGACTCTGACTCGTTTTCAAAACATACTTAAATGATATTTCCCCTCTACGTTTATTCTTAAGAGAAAAGTTTAGGGTTTTTAGCATTGAGAGATAACTGACTGTGCTAAATAAGAATCCTCATCATATTGGTTAGGTTGCTAAGTCTGGACTAGTAGCTTGTCGGCTCAAGTTGTCTGAACGATTATCGGCTGTGCAGAATTGATCCCATATATCTCAGACTTAAAAAGTGACTTCAAGTACCAGATTGAATTGTTGACTTATAAGGGATTAGACTCAAAAACCAGGTTTGATTACTCTGAGTATCAAAGTGAGAGTTATATACAAAAGACCGTGTTATCCGAAGAACCACAACAAATGATCCACGGCACAATGGGTTCAGCACTCAGAAGAAGTCACCTAAGGATCAGAGAATTTTTCTATCTAAAGATTTTCCTAAGATTCTTTGCTTCTCTGTAGACGTAACTTGTCCTTTTCAAGGCCTGAAATAAGTAAACCCCTACTTGCTCTATAGTCAAGTTTAAAAAAATTTTACTTGACACATTTTCTTTTTCACTACTAGACCTAAGGCTTTAGCCGTTCCTTTGATAACTAAAACCGGTCATGTCATCATGATTGCATGTAAATCATCCCGCATAAACTAATATTTAATATGCATCACTAAAATAATTTTTAATTCTCCATGTGATTGTGCATAAGTGCTTTAGACTGATTCTATGACTTAAATGTTTGTTTGTGATTATCTAAATCCGATTGGAAAATAAATAGAAAATAACTTATAAAACCCTAATTCGGACCCTAAAACCCTAAATCAAAAAATAAACATAATTAGGGGTTAGGCCTTAAATAAAAGTTGTAAATCTTTAAAAGTTGAGCAACTTCTATTTTCGGTAATTTTGAAGTATTAAAAATAATTTTAAACAAAACCTTAATCCATGCTTTAAAGTTTAAGTTGAAACTCAATTTCAAAAAAAAAACTAAAAGGAATCTGAGGAAAGTGATTTAATAAAAGTTATAGATATTTTCAAATGAAACAACTTTCATTTTTGGAGAGTTTGAAGTTTATCAGTGTAAATTCAAATTAAACCCCAATCAGTGTTTGTTAATCCAAATTTAAAATACCATTTCAAAAACTATCAAGAAATTGGAGAAACTCCTTTAATGAAAATTGTAAGGCTTTCCAAATTGAGCAACCTTTATATTTGGGTATTTTGAGGTTATGCATTGGAAATTTAAATTAACCTCAAAACAGTGTTTTAAAATTTAAATTTAAAATGCTATTTCAAAAATTATCAAGAATCTGACTAAACTCTATTAATGAAAGTTGTAGGACTTGAGAAGTAGAACAACTTTATTTTTGCAGATTTTTAACTTATTGAGTGAAATCTTGAGAATTTGGTTGGGTTTGGATTGAAATTCAAAATCCCTATTTGCCCCCTTTTTCATATTTCAAAATCCGTTCAAAATTTAAAAATGGTTCAAAAACCAAAGTTGTTCAGAATTAAATTTACTGCAACTCTTATTAAGGCAGTTTTTCAAGTTGTTACACAAAGTATGGAATAATTTGGCAAAAAGTCAAAAAGCGAGGTATGGCTATAGTGTCTGGCAGGGGGGTCCGGGTCGCTGCTCTGTTCACAGGCGGGCGTGCGTGCGTCGCGCGCCGACGACGCCCGGGGCCACCCGGGGCATGTCGCCTGCGTGTCGAAGTCGTGGGGGAGGGGCCGGCCACATCTGTAGTACGCCACAGCCCTTTAAAATGCACCGCCGCCGCCCATGTCCTCTTCCCTCCTTCATTGCCGCTGCCGCGGAGCTTCGTCTCGTCGGGAGATTGGCCGTCGTTCTTGAGCCATCATCCAATTCCTTGAGCCAACTCATCCGCCTCATCATTGTGCATAGTTAGAGCCTCTTCTTGCTGCTCGAGGTCGTCGGAGGTCCTCGGACGCCGGTCTTCTTCCTCACGGTGGTCGGAGCACGCCGTGAGCAGCCTCATCGCGGCTAGCCTGCCTCGGTGTGCCTCTTCTTTGCCCGTGAAGTGTCCTAGGGCCCTTGTGTCCCTCTGCAACTCATGCGCTCGACCTTTTCACTGTTGGTGCCCAGACCTCGCCGGAACGAATCTCTTCTCTTCGGAGCGCGTCGCCGTGACCACGGTGAACATCGACAAGGCATTTCCGAGCCGCTTCCGACCCAACCAGCCCGAGAAATAGCTCCATGGCGAGCAGTCGGATCTTTCTGTTCCATAATCTCAAACTCTACCGAGCCCTAGTCGCCGGAACGCGGCATGCCGCTGCTTCCGATCTAGCCGAGCCGCCATGGCCACCCCTAGGCCTTGCTCCGGCCGTCCTACCGCCCAACCTAGCATGAAGTCATGCCTATGAGGTCGCAGGGATCATGGAAGTGCTCTCCCTATCACCGGTGAGCTCGCCGTCGGCGAGACCAAGCCGTTCGCGCGCTCTGCCGGACGACAGCGCGGGGAAGAAGAGAGGAGAGGGAGAGGGCCAGCTGGGCCGCGCTCGGCTGTCCTGGGCCGGCCCAGGAGCGCGGGGTGGTGAGTGAGTGCGGGTGAGAAGGAGACAGGCCATGCGTGGGCTGAGTTAGCTGGCCCAATAACTCAGTGGAATTATAAAATGAGTTTTCCATAGTAGTGCTATTTGTTAATTTTGTAGGAATTTTTGTGTAGTTCCATAAATTATGAAATAAATTGTGTAGCCTCTCTGTATAGTGTGTTATTTGTTAAAAATATGAAACTTCAAACAATATTTTCTGTATGCTATAAAAATTAGCCTTTTAATTGATAAATGCAACTTTGCTGAATTTTAATAAATTCTATGTTAATTCAAAAATTATGAAATTTGTGTTGGCACCGTTTTGAGTCAAAATCTATCTGTAGGAAAAGTTTGGGCTTAAATGAAAATAGTTTACTTAATTACTATTTAATACTCTATAAATCGATGAATAAAATAAATAGAAACCTTAATCAATTTTGGGATTGTGTGATTTTGGGATTGTATGTTAACCTTGGGTCATTATTGAAACGACCTCGATTTCCGTGAAGGGAAATCCACAGGCTCGAATTGTAATTCAACAGATTGCTTGGGACAATCCATGAAATTACCCATATCTCAGTTGATACCAGGATCCATACAACGGTAATTAAGTCTTACATAAACATTTATTACATCGCCACATTGGCGGAATCAGCATTCAAAGAAGCTTAGGAGATGCGGAAGCGATTCATCCTTCACGGCCAACTTGAGTGTAGCACGTGACCCTATTCCTCGTCATCATCTCCCTCGAAGTCGTACTCATTCTCGTCACCTGACAGCAAATTTATCAGTACGATTTGTACTGGCCACGGAGCCCACCTATGCAGCATTTGCTTTGTGGAAAGTGGATGCAAGGCTTATTCAAACAGACCTATAGGCTGAGGTTTCCTATGCAGCTATAATCAATGTTTAAGTAGTCAAGTTTTATCTCCAATTAACACCATCATCCCCTTCCTATCACCACATCTCACATACCCACACCTCACGCTCATTCGACAGGCCCAACTCCCTCTCAGGCCTATCTCAGCGGCACACTACCACAGCGGGTACACTGCCGGAAGGCATTATCCAGGGGGAGAAAAGAATAATCACTCAATACACCAGTAGAAGGCTATAGGAAAGGTCCATAGCCGACGAGTCGGCGTATGTATCGATCGATCAACCAAACACTCTGCAGAGGTTCTACCGCTCACTAGATTAGCCATCATAGGTGTCGCGCAAACACCTAGGTAGAATTCCAGGTGCTTGCTTGTCTAGGTCGATGCCACCCTACCACTCAGCCCTGGGATATTCCGGATCCAACACCTTCACGCTGAGACTGGGAGACGCAGTACCGGGCCCCATCAGTGGTACTGCGCATCTAGGACGTTACGGGAATTCCACCATCCGTCCCCGTCCACCCTTATCACCTCACAACCTAGTAGGAGTGGCACCGCCCTATCAAGTAGTCCAGCCGTCTCTCGCCCATCAGAAGCGAGTGAGAAGTAGAGGATTCCTATCGTCTGAGTACCAGCAGATCCTAGGGTGACCAAGCAGGCATCTTCACTTAGGGGATACTCTCCCCGTGCCATCACAGCACCTCCGCTCACGGGTTTCAAACCACAAAGGCTATCCCACCCGGAACCACCTCGTACACCATTTACCCACCACAGGTATCTCACGTGGGGATGCCTAGGTTGCACCCCCGGCACAACTTGCCCCTAGGGCTCGTCTCATATCCCACTTGGTCGACTTGACTCCCTCACCACGCACCCAAGACTCACGCAGCACGCTCTCCCTGTGGTTATAATCAAGTTCTCATATAAACCGTTCCAATTCCACCACTTAGCAAACAGTAAATAGCAGTAGTGGAAGAGTAACAGAATAAAGCAGCAGCTAACCTATCAGCGGGTAGCAGGATAAAGTTTAATCAAGGTAGGGAAAAACAATAATTCTACCATGCAACCTATGCAGATATACATGTGATCATAACGCAATGGCATAAATAATCATTTAGCAAATGCGTAATAGGAGCTAAGGTTTTGGTGGGATGTGGCACCTTCGTAGTCGTCTCCTAGCTCCGGAAGGTACTCATGGTCATCTTCCTCAGTCAGATTCTCCTCCGGCTCTGAAAACAGGATCGAAATAGTCGCGTTAGCGACTTCTATAGATCATTCAGAAAATCCAATAAATAAAGATCCAAATGCACTCAAACATAGGCTCAGGTTGTAGATCTCATTTTTCTGAGAATTTTGATATATGGTGCGCAATTTTTGGACAACGTATGAATAAGTTATGAATTTCTGAAGATTATCCTATTTTCTGAAAATGGAAAATGGCCGATTAATCAGGGGGTGACACGTGGCAGCACGGGATTGGTCGAGGCACTGTTCACAATGACCAAGTCAACGGTCTGGTTGGCAACGGCTCTGCTGACGTCAGCATGACGTCACTGCTGACGTCAGCGTTGACCGAGTCAACATCTTACCGACGGTGGGTTGGGTGACGTCACGGTGACGTCATCACGACATCACCTGCCCGAACACGTGTCAGCACGTGGTCGTGCCGCGCGGCGCGCCTGGCCCGCGGTGCGGCTCGGCGCACAGCACCTGGTCCACGGTGGACCCGCGGCTTGGTGTCCAGTGCACCGTTCTCACGGGTGCACGTGGACCACGTCCATTCCTCTCTCTTCTCTCTTCGGCTTACGGTGGACCGGGTCTGTGGAGGTGGCGCTGCGGGTGAGTTGTGCACCTAGCTGACGCCTGTGCCCACATCAGCGCGCGCCAAGTGTTCGACATGAGTTCCCAGAGGGTCGCCGGCGGCGGTCGAGATTGGCGGTGGCGCTAGTTCCCATATTGCGATCGGGTAGGGCTTTTACAACTCGCCGGAGGGTTTGCGGGTCGGTCTTCAGTTAAAAGGGAGTGGCTTGTGTCCTTGGCCGACCACTCGGTGTGCCATGGCGGCTGACGGCGAGCTGCCGCAGGGCTACAGCTCCGGTGGGTTGCGATGTGGTCCACAGCGAGGCAGTTTTTCCCTTCCGAGCTCTAATATTTGATGCAAAGGGACCCAATTTGACCGGTAGTGCTCCGGCGAAGGTGGTCCGCGTGGCTTGCACGGCGGCGGCTTGGAGCTGGCGGCAGTGGATTCCGGCGCGGAGGTAGCGGTCGCGATTACGTGCAATTGGGCGCGGTTATCTTTGATTGGGCTTGCCAGAAGAGCCTACGACCCTACGGCGACGGTCGAGAATCACGGTGATGTCCTCTATACGGCAAGGTCAAGTGGTGGCGCTCCGGTGACGACGCCGTGCCTGCGGATGGAGCAAGCGGGGCTTCCTCCAGTAGCGGCGACTGCGTAGACGGCTCGAGGGTGGTCGTGGCATTGCTCCACGACGAGTTACCCTGTTCGGATGTCAGCCGGAGATGTCCGGAACGCGTGCGGCACGGCGGCGCTCCGGCGAGACTTGGCATGAGCGGGGCCAAGGCATTCCAGGGTCTTACCTCGGTATGGTTCGGTCATACTCGGCCTCGGGAAGGGTTACGGTCCCCTTGGTGTAGTAGTAGGAGTCCTCCTTGTGTGGGAACGCCGGCGAGTCGGCGGCGCTCTGAGAGCTCGATGTTCGACGGCGGTGCCCGTCGCTCTGTTCCTACTCGTTCGATCCGTTTGGCTTGGTTTCGTCTCATGTGTGTGTGTGTGTGGTGTACTAGGGTCGGAAAAAACCCGTGGCCTACGCGCTCGACGATCTGAGCGCCATGGCCGAGAAGCACGACGGGGTTGGCAAGTTGCTCGGGTGGCTCACCGCGGTGTCGGTGAAGATGGGATGGCGATGCAGTGGAGGGTCGTTGCCGTGCCGAGGGTTCGCAGTGCCTTGCCGATCCGCGACGGTTGCACCAGCTCCGTCTCCGACGTGCTTCGCGGCAGCAGCTCTCCGGCGGCACCTCCTTCTCTCCTCCTTCTTTTCCCTTTTCTCACGGTGGTGTAGGAGGTTGCGGTGGTCTATGCCACAACGTGGCGGTGGCGTGTGGGATCAAGACGAGGGCTTCAGGTGGCTCTCCTTTTATACGCGAGCTCGTGTCATTTCATGGCGAGTGGCCGTGATCCATCATGGAGAATCGGGCGGCTACGGCCTCTCAGGCTAGGGTTGTGGTCGCGGCTGCGGTGATTCCTTGGCTGCCAAGGGTTGGCGACAAGCGGGGAACAGGCGGGTCAGAGCGTGGGCTGGTCGGCCGCGTGGGGTCGGGGTCATGCATTTCGCGTGACCCTGCCGGCCATTGCACTCGCGGAGAAGAAGAACAGGAGCGGTGGAAGGCGGCTGACAAGCGGGCCCGGTTTGGCAGCGAGCGAGGGCACGGGGTAGGCGTGCGTCCGGCTGAGACGACAGCGCGCGCGCGGTTGGGCCAGCCCAGCTGCGGGGAGGCGGGGTGGAGCACGCGGGAAAGGGGAAGAAAAGGCCGGTTTGGGCTAGGCCGGTCCAGTAGCAGGCAGGCTGGTGTCGGGCCGGTTCTGCTCTTCCTCTTTTCTCTTCTTCTTTTTCTTTTTTTTCGATTTTCACTCAAGTGTATAAATACATATATTACCTGCTTTTAAATATTATGTAAATACAAACATGAATTGCAATAAATCCCAAATGTGATGCATAAGTTATTATTCTATGTGAATGGAATAAAAATGCAAGCTATACTCCTTTATTTACCAAATTCATAATGAAACCTATATGCTTGCACAAGAAAAATGGGTTTTCATAATAAATGAATGAAAAATTTAAATTGGTTGGGATTTTTTTTGGTGTTTGGATTTTAGGGTTGTTACAATTATCATGTGCTAACCCTTGGTATCCTGTTAACTTGTTAAAGTTTATGCTAATCATATCAATTAAGATGTTTAAATTAACTTCAAGTAAGTAGATCATTTGTTAATTAAGAACATTAGTAGTTTATGTTACACACATATGATAATAGGATTTTATGAGTCACTTAAGTGAGTTTTGGCCATGGTTATAGGACAACTAGTTCAGCTTTCAACAACTGCTAAGATGGTCAATAAACCAAAGTAGTTAATACTCGATAGTAATTAGTTTCGTTGGCTTGCAACTTTATCGTGAAGGAAAGTTGCACTCAACTTTCTAATTAAGTTTACTTTCTATTGATCCATAATTTTGTGCATCTCCTACATCATGGCATATATTTCATCATGTTAAGCATCGTATTATTATTTCGTGTAGTGATCGGGTTTTCGGGAGAATTGCTTGATTGATTCCCGACGGAAGGCATAATCATCAGAAGAAGTCAAGTGGGTTTCCTCTGGCTATCTGGTAGAAGTGATAGACCTGCAACACAGGCAAGCCCCGATGCATTTAAACCCTTCCTTGTAATTTATAAAATGTTTATCACTTTGAGTGAAACTATCGCATTAACTTGGTAGGAGTTGAGTGATAACCCAATTGATGCATTACCAACCTTGACCACTGAAACACCATCCTTGAAACCTGATTTAAAATGAAAATGTTTGAAAAATGCTTAGCCCTGCTTAAATAAATTAGTTTTGCACAAAAATGCTATTTTTGAGCTATTGTGATAAACTATTGATTAATTCATGAAAAAGGGATATGATAATGTTCTCGTTCGGTGGCTGTGCACCTGATCAGTACATCGTCACCGACGGGAAGGGATTTTCTATTCAGTGGTCATGTACTTGGGTTAGAGTCCCAATGCATCGTCACCGGCCGAAAAAAGGATTTGAAAACCGATGGGACACTTGTACTTAGGTTAGAGTCCCAATGCATTGTCGCCAACGGAAAAAATGAATTAGCGACCGTTCGTTGTCGGCCTGCTGTGATCGAGACTTTGCAACTAGCCACAAACTTCGGAAAGCTCTGACTCCGGTGGCTCTACTACTTGAACCGATGACCACGCACTGGGAGTGGAGAGATGGCGAGAGTAGCATGTACTCTCGTGGGTTAGATTCCCGAATTGGAGGTGTACTGTACTCTAGGGTGGCGCAGGACCGGTTCAGGGGTGGAAAAGCCATGGTAGACAGGGTTGGTATATGCAAGCTTATGTGCTACATATACAGTGTGGTTAGGGATCCCCAGCTGGGTACTTAATCGATTCGAATCGTCGTTGCTCCTCGGTTGCGGAGACTGTTAGCGGTCCTTAGCAACATAAATATAACATCATTTTAATACTAAAACAAATAGAGAATATGGCTTTATCTAACCTTTCCACGAGTTTTGTTGTGCACCTAACTTACAGAGATAGCACGTGCAAATGCATCAAAATATCAAGGAAAGCGCACCTCCAGGAAACGCATTCAAAAAAGGCGCAAATCAAGAATAAAAGAGAAAAGCCCATCAAAGCATCAAACGGAATCCATCCGTAACCGCGGGGGAGGCCCAGGCCCAGAGAGCAACCGACCACCCGAAGGCGGTGGCCAGTTGTCGCCTCCCAGGGACCGACCGCCCCCGGGGGCGGCCGCCCCCTAGATGGCACTTCCCGGGCCCAGTTTTTAGCCACATGCTCAAGGCGGTTCCCTGAAGGCGGTTTCACCTCCTACCATACTTAAAACGCCCAAACCACCCTTGATCAACTATAAATAGATGTGCTTCACCCCCTCCAAAACACACACCAACATTTGGAGCATTACACCTCATATTTCTTACTTGTTCTCTAGTTTAGTAGTAGTAGTAGAGCAAGGCAAAGCTATCAAGGAGAGCTTGTCTCCTTGGAGGAATCAAGAACATCTTGGTATGAATACACATCGGTTCTCCTCTATAAGCAAGCTCTTATCTTATTTATATAGCAATGCATCTGAATTAGAGTATAGTCTTATCCATATTATGATCATAACATGTAAACTAGTCCATAGTCTATGTGTTATGTTCTTGATATGTTCATCAAAGTTCTTCATCGTTCATCAAATTAATATGAATAGAGGAAGAACTAAGGATGGGATAATAGTCCGTTGTGCTGTCGTGGTTGCTCCTAGCCGAGCCTGCCAATCCGAAGGGTTGGGGTCCCGGGGGGCTAGGAGTTGTTTCCAATTATACGGGCGTGGTGCTCGGGAATGCGGGAATCAGCGGATATGTCTGTACCCCACGGGCAGAGGGGTAGGTGGGCAGGTGGTGACAGTCCTGTCCATCCCTAGCATTCCCCACGTTCGGGTATCGAGTAGGAGTTCGTAAAGTCTCTATCGGCTGGCAGACCAGCTGCAGGGATCTCCCTATCATCCCAGACTTAGTCCCGATCCTAGTCTTATTAATTCGATGTAATTACTATTCGTTGCATAGCTGTATATGACCAATGCCTACTCTCGCAGTTATTCTTTATTCTTTATTTTATATTTTATCCTTGAGGTTGCTCCGATATGTGTGTCCACTATCTTATAAACATGTTTTAACCCCTGCCTATGCTATGCCTATCTATGCATCCAATAAGTGATCATGTTTATACCAAAAGCTAGATGGAATTCATCATGCCCTCCTACAGGAAATTATAAATACGACACCCTTGAATACTCACGGGTTGAAATGCTACAATGATAGTTCTGTGCGCTTGCAGAGTAATCTTATTCCTTATTGAGGTATCGATTGGCATACCTAAGTACCATTACGTAAGGATTGTAATTCTTGTGCACCCACCGGCGCCGTGTCACAGTTTTGCATATCGTAAGTAATGATGGTTAGGAAGGCCAATCCGGCACTTCTAACTGCTATTACCAGACTGCATTACCTAGGCCAGCGCAACTAAGGGCCAAGGATTATCTTTCTGAAGTAATGGTGGTTGGGAATGCCAACAAGCATTTCTAGCGCCGTTGCCAGGGATGGACTTTTAGCCTATCTTTTGTAATGACGTTAAGAATTGCCAACAGAGACTTGATCCTCACACCTACATCGAAAAGTGGTTCGGAACTAGGTTTTCTGAATGGATAAGTAATTGGAATTTGGAGGATACATGTGAATCAACTTCATTCAGGACTACTGATTAATACTGACATAAAATGATAAAAGTAGAAATTAAAAATAGATATGCTTTTCTGCAAAATACTTTGCTTCTTGCGAAAGCCTCACCTTGATTCCCCTCAGCCTGCATTTCTGAGTCTCATTCCTTTTTCTTAGTCGGGTAAGTCTTGCGGAGTACCCCATGTACTTAGGGTTTGTTAACCCCCTGTTGCAGGAAGGTCGAGCTTATGGTTTTACCTGGAACCGTGCCGGTTGGCGGGTCAGGATGGATGATGATGTGTATATGATATAACCCTAACGCAATCACCAAGGCTAGAGATATCGTTGGCAATGGCGTCAGAAAACTTGTTGAAACTAAATATGGCAAGGGGTAAAACCGCAAGCGCACGGTTGTCAAAGTAGCTTTCACCTAGGAGTATTCCAAGGTATCGATTTACACAAGGAACATAAGTGTTCTACTAAGAATCAAGGTCATCCTAAGATAACTAGATGTTTGGGATAAATAGGGTAGAGAGGGTCTTAATGGAAAAGGTTCTAGATCAAGGTAAGGTCTACAATGATTGTTCACTTCGGAGCTCTGTTTCGGTCAAGCACCGCAAAAGATAACTTGTGCCGTTACAGCTTCGGGCCCTACGCTTTAAGAACTTGCACAAACACGTGGTAGACTACAGAGACTAGATGGGGCGGTCACCACCCACTAGCTACCACACTTCCGAGGAGCAAGCCGCACACACTGGTAAACGATTGCCTAAGCACCACGCTTACACTATAGCTTAGTACTCTAATCTAGGTATACCAAAGATAGACTAGAGCACTCAAGTAAATGAACAATGTACCAATGAACAATAGAAGTAGAATACTTACAGAGCCAAGTACCTTAACCAAGAAGAATCCCGGAGCGGCTCACTTGAAGGAGACCCGCATCCGCAGAGATACACGCCGAAGATGGTGCCGACAAGTCCGGCACTCCTCCAGCTTCTCCTCACTCTCTCCCTCTCTTCTACTCCTCACTAGGATAGCTCTAAGGCTATGACTCTCATGTGGAGAGTGTGTATCTAGTGGTTGTTCCTTCACAAGTGAGGAAACCAGTCCTATTTATAGTGCTAGAGTACTCAAGAGGTATTTGTTGGCATGGTGGAGGTCGGTGGCCACCAGAGGTAGGGCGGGCGCCCTACTAGGAGGGCGGGTGCC
This sequence comes from Eremochloa ophiuroides, assembly GCA_038502445.1. Taxonomy (NCBI): domain Eukaryota; kingdom Viridiplantae; phylum Streptophyta; class Magnoliopsida; order Poales; family Poaceae; genus Eremochloa; species Eremochloa ophiuroides. The sequence continues at coordinate 50,775,265 of JAHLJS010000003.1, forward strand.
CTGTTGATTTCACCGACTTGCGATCCAACGGCCTTGGTTCCTCTCCAAAGGCGGTTGCAAGGTTGGTTGATGCCCGTTTTGCGGTTGTAGAGTCATTTTGTGACCCTTGGAGGATGACATGTGGGTCCATGGATCCTTGACACCTCCATCTTGCACCATTGGTTGAAAATCGACTTTGACTGATGGCTAGGATGGCTTCTAGGGAGCTTCACACAGATTATGAACGTGGTAGGCGACAGAGGCAGGGCGGGCGCCCTGTTGACAGGGCCACCGGACCGTAGATCTTGTACCGACCTTGGATCAACGGAGGACAAACTTTATTTGGCATCTTCCACGGATTGCTGACATGGAACGAGACTGGGACAGGGTGGGCACCCTCCAACTTGGGCCAAATGTGCTCATATTTGGTGAGCATGTAGGCCACTCAGTTAGCTTTCCAACGCCTAGTCGTTTGCCAGATTCCGAGTCCGGATGCATCCTGGGTGCTCATTTTACCCGGGACTGCACCTGCAGCCCGTTCTCCACTCTCCAGAAAGCGTAACCTTATCGTCCGTCCTCCGATTTGGGTGAACCAAAATGTTATTTCAAACTCCATGAATTGGTGTAGTCACAAGAAGCATGGATGAAGCCTTTTCTCCTTATATATCGCCTTTTTGTACTTACCTTGCACCTACACTCACATAGCCATCACAACTTGTGGAAATGGTTAGAAATAAAAACCTATGACTATGGTTTGTATCATTTTTATGACCAAATTAGGTGCTGTTGATGGTATAAAATGGGGTGTTAAGGACCGTCAACAAGCTCTCCCACACTTGCTTTTTACTCGTCCTCGAGTAATGGTTAAAGACAAATGTATTCATGATCATAGCATCTTAAGACATACAACTAACACAAATGTTATTCCAAGACAAATCTTATACTAGTGGGATATGTGGCATTGGCTAACATATATCCTTCAGTGGTTGAAAAGTGGAATAGTTCTCGAAACAAAGTTATCTTCCCAAATTATCATCTTGGTGACCTGGAGTTTTTAAATTTTCACAAAAAAGCATAGTTCACTTATACTCCTCAAATGGTACTCTCAAGTCACTCAATGGTATATGATTCCTTACCAAAGCATAGTAATGAGTTTCTTTCTTATCCTTTCCTACTTCTAAAAAGCTTATGTGGAGTTCTAAGTATGGAAAGGATATAGCATACTTACCTTGCATGTGTTGTCGAGTCAATACTTGGATCCAAGGAGAGAAGTACCATACTCTTAGATCAAGATGTGCATGTGTATGGATATTTGGTGGCTAAACCTAATTCTACTATACTCCTTTATTTGATATGATCTCTCTCTAACTTTATTTCTTTAGAGACATGACTATCATCATCATTTTTTCTCTTTTTTTCATGAGCTTTTGCTCCTCTCTATTTTTTTTCTCAGGCTGGCATCTTTGTACCCATTTTTGCATAGCCCATGTCTCTTCTACTATAAACTCATATTAGAGAGAGACCACACCTTTAAAACATGGAGTATTTACTTGATGGAATCCTAATCGGCTTCCTTTTTTCGTCTATTCCTAGTGTAGGAGTAGAGCATTTTTGGGTGGATCTACATGGAAGGCATGTTTTTGCTCCCACTCCAGTGTAGAGTAGTGCTTATTTAGGTGGGTGAATATGATCTTGATCTTGGGAGCATGATAAATCTCTCAACAAGGATCAACGAGACTTGACAAGACTCAACACAAAGCAAGCAGCTTATGTAGAAAATTTAATCATGAAAAGCATATATGGCTATGGTAGGTATTTATCACCATTAAGGAGTATGTGATACTATGGTTTTAAGATTTTATCAAAAGAAAGTTCTCCAAGTACTTAGATTCGAATGGTAGGATTTCTAAGCCAGAACTATATCACACTCCACAACATCTTAGTCAATATGATTATCCTATAAGTATTTTCCCACAAGTATAAGAATATGTAAATGGAACAATCTTTATGCAAGCTTCTATCTTAACAATGCCATAAACATGTCACTTTTCACAATTTTAATCATAGTGTGGTTTTGGTTTATTTAATTTGCAGGATTAAACATGTGTATTTCGATCGTGATAAGAATGCATGAAGAAGGTGTAAATAGATCATACCATGGTATTGGAGCTATGGAGAAGTGGAAACCATGGTAGTAGGTGTCATGTATGACATGTTGATGATGAGCTTTGATGAATTTGTGCACAATGGGGTCGCAAGACCCCCACACTTCAATGAGACGGTACCTGGCTCTTATTCATAGACAGAAATGGTGAAAACATAGGGGACTCCACTGGTGGAAAACACCAGAGAGTCAAATTATTCAAATAAAGAAATTATTTAAACTAAATAAGATGAAAGGAAAAACATAAAAGGTAAATTTTATTATTATTATTATTATTATTATTATTATTATTATTATTATTATTATTATTATTATTATTATTATTATTATTATTATTATTGCTAAACAAACTTTATTGAATTGAAACAGCAAGCAAACGGGTTATCTCCCAGTAGTGCTTTGTTTTATGTCAAAAGCTCGACTTTTGCAGTTTCAGCTGCAAGAACTTGTGCCAAGGCAACTACGAGCTTTGGAATACTTATGGTAAACAAAAGCATATGCAACCATCCTTTTGAAGGTTTCGTGAAGGAGGAACTTAAGATGGTTGCAACTCTCATAAGCTCTAATGGTAGAGGGGAAGATTGACTCCAGAGATTTCTCATGAAAGTGCGGATCTGGTGGCTCTTCCAAGATATAACTTTCATGCTCATCCACCTGATCCTCCTTTTTGGACTTCAAAGTTGAATCCTCGAGAATGTCAATAGACCAAACATTATCCATCATCTCTTGGCTATGACATTCTACGAGTAGATTTCCATGCTCTTCCTCCTTTGGGACGGGGATCCACGCCTCTGATGATTTTTGCTCCCTTTCAACCAAAAGATTTTGATTGCCTCCATAGTTTGAATTATCGATAAAGAAACAAGGAGGGACATATAGGGGATCAAAGTTAGAGATTGATTTGAGGGGCTCTTGGACTACCAAATCTTTAGATGAATAGAGAAGATGATGAGATGGGACCAAGGATGCTAAAGATCTCTCATGAATTGGATGGTTGAAGGTGTTCCCAACATCAGGATAAAGATCCTCCTCAAATTCAAAAGGAAATTCCAGAGGTGGAATTTCTTCCACTTTCAATGGTTCGGGTGTTTGGTTGACAACAGGCTCTATGGTTTGAATAGGCAAGGAATCAGTTGTCAGAACTTCTCGCTTGGGGGTCGGCTCATCGTATTCCTCAGGGAATTCTTCATGAATTCTGATGTAGGGAGTGTTTTCAAGGATTTTGTCTAAAATGATCTTCCCTTCACTTGCGAAAACTTGTAAGGAAGCTCCTCCCAAGGCAATGTCAAGGAATTGTGCAGATTCTTTGTTAAGCCCCATATAAAAATGTTGCAAAAGCATAGAATCATGTATAGCTAAATTGGGTCCCGATATAGATAAATCTGAAAGACGGGCCCAAGCTACATCTAAAGGTTCCTTGGGTTTTTGTTCGAAGTTGAGCACTTTCTTACGAAGATGAACAACTCGAGAGGTAGGGAAGAAAGCTAAACAAAAATTGCTCCATAGTTCTTCCCACTCTCCTTGCACACTACCTACAGATCGAGCATACCAGTGTTTAGCTACTCCCATCAAAGAGAACGGAAATAACTTCCACTTTAAGGTTTCTTGTGACATGCCAGGAATGTTCAGGCAAGAGCACAGTTGCTCAAATTCCCGAAGGTGGTTGTAAGGATTTTCATCTTCCTGCCCTGAGAAGGATTGCTCCCGAACCATGGCTACAAAGCCAGGACAGAGTTCATAGCCAGAAGCTGTGATTTGCTTTGATGATTGTGGTGGCTCTAAGAACTCGCCCCTTAGAGTGGAGAATTTATGCATAGGAGTGTAATCCATATGACAAGTGTGGTATTTTTTTTTGTAAGGTGATGGTTGATGGTCGTGAGGTGGATGTGATGGCAGTAAAAGAAAGGTTGTGGTTGATTGTTGTGAAATAGATGTGGGGGTGGTAAGAAGAAAAAGGAAAAAGGATACACAGACGACTTGGTTCGATTCGAGAACAACTACGGTTCCCCAGCAGCGGCGCCAGAAAGCTTGTTGATAATTCCTAATGTAATCACCAAGGCTAGAGATATCCCTGGCAATGGCATCAGAAAACTTGTTGACACTAAATATGGCAAGGGGGTAAAACTGCAAGCGCACGGTTGTCAAAGTAGCTTTCACCTAGGAGTATTCCAAGGTATCGATTTCCACAGGGAACATAGGTGTTCTACTAAGAATCAAGGTCGTTCTAAGATAACTAGATGTTTGGGATAAATAGGGTAGAGAGGGTCTTAATGGTAAAGGTTCTAGATCAAGGTAAAGTCTACAATGATTGTTCACTTCGGAGCTCTGTTTCGGTCAAGCACCGCAAAAGATAACTTGTGCCGTTACAGCTTCGGGCCCTATGCTTTAAGAACTTGCACAAACACGTGGTGGACTAAAGAGACTAGATGGGGCGGTCACCACTCACTAGCTACCACACATCCGAGGAGCTAGCCTCACATACTGGTAAACGATTGCCTAAGCACCACGCTCACACTATAGCTTAGTACTCTAATCTAGGTATACCAAAGATAGACTAGAGCACTTAAGTAAATGAACAATGTACCAATGAACAATAGAAGTAGAACACTTACAGAGCCAAGTACCTTAACCAAGAAGAATCCCGGAGCGGCTCACTTGAATGAGACCCGCATCCGCAGAGATACACGCCGAAGATGGTGCCGACAAGCCTGGCACTCCTCCAGCTTCTCCTCACTCTCTCCCTCTCTTCTACTCCTCACTAGGATAGCTCTAAGGCTATGACTCTCATGTGGAGAGTGTGTATCTAGTGGTTGTTCCTTCACAAGTGAGGAAACCAGTCCTATTTATAGTGCTAGAGTACTCCAGGGGTATTTGTAGGCGTGCTGGAGGTCGGTGGCCGCCAGAGGTAGGGCGGGCGCCCGGTTGATTTCACCGACTTGCGATCCAATGGCCGTGGTTTCTCCCCAAAGGCAGTTGCAAGGTCAGTTGATTCCCGTTTTGCGGTTGTAGAGTCGGTTTGTGACCCTTGGAGGATGACATGTGGGTCCATGGGGATCTTTGACACCTCCATCTTGCACCATTGGTTGAAAACCGACTTTAATTAATGGCTAGGATGGCTTCTAGGAACCTTCACACGGATTGTGGACGTGGCAGGTGACAGAGGTAGGGCAGGCGCCCTGTTGACAGGGCCACCGGACCATAGATCTTATACCGACCTTGGATCAACGGAGGACAAACTTTATTTGGCATCTCCCACGGATTGCTGAGATGGAACGAGACAGGGACAGGGCGGGCACCCTGTGGATAGGGTGGGCATCCTGCAACTTGGGCCAAATGTGCTCATATTTGGTGAGCACATAGACCTCTCAGTTATCTTTCCAACGCCTGGTCGTTTGCCGGTTTCCAAGTCCGGATGCATCCTGGGTGCTCATTTTTCCTAGGACTGCTCCTGCAGCCCGTTCTCCACTCTCCGGAAAGCGTAACCTTATCGTCCGTCCTCCGATTTGGGTGAACCAAAATGTTATTTCAAACTCCTTGAATTGGTGTAGTCACAAGAAGCATGGATGAAGCCTTTTCTCCTTATATATCGCCATTTTCTACTTACCTTGCACCTACACTCACATAGCCATCACAACTTGTGGAAATGATTAGAAATAAAAACCTATGACTATGGTTTGTATCATTTTTATGACCAAGTTAGGCACTATTGACTGTATAAAATGGGGTGTTAAGGACCGTCAACAGTACCTAAAGCACACCCCAAGTATTGGCCTTTGGTATCCCAAAGGAGCTAACTTTACTCTTGTCGGCTATTCCGATTCGGATTATGCCGGTTGCGAGATTGACTGGAATCGCACATCCGGAGGGTGCCATTTGCTTGAAAGATCACTAGTTTCTTGGTCCTGCAAGAAATAAAATAGTGTTGCCTTGTCAACAACCGAAGTGGAATACATTGCCGCGGGTGCTTGTTGTGCTCAAATTCTTTACATGAAACAAACCCTACTTAATTATGGAATTAACTTAAAAAGGTGTTCACACTTCTTAGCGCAACCATCAGAGACAGGGTGTTAAGCTATCTCTGATAACGGCGCCAGAAGTGCCATGAGGGTATTTCTTGTGTCTATTGGATAATTCCACAAGCGCACAGAATATACCGCTGTAGCACTTCACCTGGGAGTATTCTAAGGTATCGTTATTTATTTTATCCCAAGGGAAAGTGCTTATTCTCCCTTGAATCCGAGGCCTGTTGACGGTGTTTAAATGTGGATTTTCATGGTATATCCACCGTCAACAAGATCCCCCAAGCTTAACCTTTTCTCGTCCCGAGCAAATAATTAAACTTAACCTCGGTGGATCAGGAGTTGCTACAATGTTCATGTTTCAATAGTACCAAGTGCACAACAAAATATTTCTCTTTTGAATGGAAAAATTGGCTATGAAAATTCACCCATATTACCTTAGTCCTTTACGGGGCTAATGACCTTTCCTTTGCCTTAGGTGGTTGAGAGACAGAACAGTTTAACTTGAGCACTAATTTTCTCATTCTTTGCAAGTTTCATACTGGAGGTTTTAGCAATGTTTTGCAAAAGAAAACTTAATGTTCCTCATATGGTTCTCTCATGTCACTCAAATGGTGTATGATTCCTTACCAAGGCACAAAGTAAATGTTGCCTTCTCTTTATCATCCTACTTCTAAGAATGGCTTATGTGGAGCTTAAGGTAGGAATGAAAGAGTATAGCATACTTACTTTGCATGTGTTGTAGAGTCAAAGCTTAGATCCAAAGAGAGAAGTGTCATACCCTTAGATCAAGATGTGCAAGTGTGTGGACAAGGTGGACTATAATGCTCCTCTATTTGAAATTGTATCTCTCTCTAATGAATTTCTAAAGACATGGCTATCTTTTTTCCTTTTTTTCTTCATGAGCCTAGACTTTGCTCATATATTTTTCTTTTCTTTTCTATGGACTTCCCTTGTCCATCTTTCTTATTTTTCTTTTCATTTTACATAGCCTTTTGTCTCTTCTACTATAATAACTAAGAGAGATTTTCTATGACTTTAATACATGGAGCATTTATTTCGTGGAAATGAAAGGCATGTGGTTGCGTACTTCCAGTGTAGAAGCAGCATATATATGTGGTGTGTACATGATCTTGATCTTGGGAGCATGATAAAACTCTCAATAAGGGTCAACAAGACTTGACAAAACTCAATGCAAAGCAAATAGCTTATGTGGAAGGGCTAAAACAAGTGTAGCATATTTGGCTGTGGTAGGAATTTATCACTATTGAGGAACAATAAGGTTTTGATTGTTTAAGAAATAAATCTCCAGTAATCATGCATGCTTAAAATAATATTATAGTAGCTCTTATTTCACTTTGTCATATCTCACAACAACTTAGCCTTAGTTCTAGCACTTAGCATCCATAAAGTTTTCAGGTTCATGATGATTTTAAATGAGCCAAGTGATCCATACTCAAAGAAATACTAAGTTGTAGACTTGGTATTAAAGAAACATTAACAGAGCAACTATTCATCATTTCCATGAGGAAGATAAACATTCATGAAACATAAGGGAATAAGGAAAATATTTTTGATATTTTTATCTTATGCATTTTTTTTAAAGTGCAATAAATTAAAATAATGTAAATAGCTAGGATAGAATACTTACCTTGGTGGGGGAGAGGATCTCCCCCAAGCTTGCCTTTTTGCTCATTGTGGCGGCGGATAGTATTGGAACCATCCCGCCCAGCGTTGTGCTTCTTCATCTTGTATGGCTTGCAATAATTGGGCACTTTGTTGTGCCATAATTAGAGTTGCATCTTGTTCAACTTGCATATTGCCCATGTCGTTGATGAGTTGATCCATTTCCGATCCTTGGTTCCGATGACCCCTCGCTCGTGTGGACGGACGGGGAGTGCGTATTCTTGGAGTGTGCTGTTGAGGCCGTTCCGTGTATCCTGAAATGTCCATGGAACTTGCCTCATCGCCTTCTTCTTCATATCCCCCTGCAGCTCATGATGCGCCGCCTTGCTCAAATTGAGCGGCTTGTGACATACTCCTTGTCACCCTTCTTGTTGCTGCAATATTTTGGCTTCTTGCCTCTCAGTCCCAATTTATGGTTAGTGTACGCAGCACATACAATCGACGCCTCTCACATGGGAGAGAGATTTCGGCTTTATGGCTTGGATAAATCATTTTAAGATCACCATTTTTATCTCTTTTTAGGACCTGAGCACTTATGAAGAAATCTTCAGTTATAATGTCTCTAGAAGAAGCAATATATTCAAAGTAGTATTTTCCATTTAGCAAGTCCATTGTTTCAGCAGTGCAAGTGATAAAAGAGGTAAAGAATATAGACTCGCTTCTATGGAAAATACCAAGCCAAAAGCGGACTAAAATTTTAGCAGGTGAAACTTTTATTTTCTTGGTCATGGCGTAAAGCAGTCTTAGTTCATCATTAAGAAGGATTTGCACATTGGAGCTAGGAAGAAGAGTTATGGCCATCCAATAGCGGGGCAAGCACAAAGTGAGATTATGGATTTCATCAGTTTTAGGCACAGAGCAATCATTGGATCCAGTTATGGCTTTTCAGAAATTAGTTTTATCAAATTTTCTTGTGGCATTAACTAGATCTAGATGGCAGTTGTTATCAAAGCCAAGTGCCATACTAAAAACTCCCCAAGTTAAATTATACTCTTGATTGAACATGCGAAAGTAGACATTATCATCAGTGGCTTATAAAGAGCATAGAAATTCCATGGTGAGCATTTTAATATCAAGTTCTTGCACTCCCCAAAAGTTTCCCCAACCGATTGTATTGAAAACAGTATTAAACTCTGTGGTCATACCTATGTTGTCCAAAAGGACAGAGTCGATGATGCCGGTATGTTCATAACCGCAGTGTCGGATGGAGAGGTACCTTTGGTACTCTTCTTGGTCCAGCATGACGCCGCTCTCGGGGTCGAGCGTTCTCTCAGGAGGCACTCCAAAGCTTTGTCTCGGTGGAGCTTCTCTTCCTTCATCTTCGTCATGGCGGGGTCACCGGGAGCAACTCCCTACGACACCCTTGGCCTTCTTGAATGCGGAGGAGAACTTCTTCATCTTCCTGCAGCACTGAGACAACACAAGAACACACTAGGACAACAGGGATTAGCGTTAGCGTTAGCGTTAGTTATCCCAATGTTAGTAGTTCTTGCGGGGTATGGTTACCTCCACAAACAAGATGTTGAGAGCAAATATGAGAGTAAGACAAGCTTCTACTACAATATTTTTAGATTTTTGTTTTGAGTCGGCTAACTACAACTAAACTTAAGAAAGAACTTGCTCAACTAGAGAGAAGAAGAGAGATTGTGTGTTTGAGATGATTCAGCTGGTTTGGGGGTGGGATTGAGCACACAATGCAAGGGTATTTATAGGAGGTGAAGGGCTGGTGACCAGGGCACAAGGGCCAGGTCGGCCGACCCCACCTGCACAGTGTCAGGGTTGCTTTCACCTTTGGACAGGGAATCTATTTGAATTCAAACACAATTTTGCAGACAGGGCTTTAAACATGGGTCGGCCAACCCATGTTTGGCCCCCTTTTCAGCTTTAAACAATGTGTTTCACTTTGTCCAGTAAAGTAAAGACTAGTGGTGGACCAAAAGTGGAGAAGTTTTCAGAGATTTCCTTGTCTAGTGCTTTGTAAAAGAGAAAGGTGTATGACAAAAGTGGAGACATGCTTTAAAGTGATTCCCATGGACCATGGGAGCACTAATGCATGCCAAAGTTTCCACTTTTCAGAATTTGGTGGATGTTAAATTCTCATTGGAGCATGTGAAAGTGGTCATGACCAAAATTTATCGACCAAATTCAAAATTAACTGGTGATTAAAGTTGAGACAGTGATCAGGACACCAGACCAACATCACCAGAGGTGAGTGGGCCCCATGGTAGGGTCGGCCGACCCCACCTTGGGTGGTCCCACCACCTCAGGCGTGAGCACTACAGTTCTTTTCAAGTTTTATTTATCTAAGTTCTTTATTTTGTCGAAATAAAATATTGCAAAATTTAAATATGAAATGCAATGCAAAAATGCAGGAATTGAAATGCGAAAAGTAAATATGAGATAAATACTGATTTACCTTACCAGTAAGGGCTCCATGTTTTAGGTCCATAGAGCAGGACCTCTCCTTTTCGGGTTCATTCTTTGGGTGCTTCGGTCGGTCCCGAAGATGGGGATCATGATGATCGCACCTCTTTCTTCTGCCATTCCTTCTTGGTTGATGCTTGTGACTCAGCAGAGTCAGCCTTGTTCACCGCCATAGCTTTACTTACCAGTTCGGCCTTTTTGGCCTTCGGTGGTTGATTCTTTCGGCGGGATGCATATTATGGCTTGTTTTTCCACAGGTTCTTCCTTTCCTGTTGCATAGATTTATATCCATTGAAAGGGCATTTAATTCTCTTACCTGGGAGTTGGAAGTGGACTTGTCCAGATCCCACGTAGATGATGGCGTTCACGGTGTTGAGGAACGGTCTTCCCAGGATGACGGGGACTTCGTCATCGGCCCCCATAGCAAGAATGTTGAAGTCGGCGGGGATGTATTCGTCTTGAACTTTGACAAGGATATTCCTTGCCAATCCCTCGGGGAACCGGATGGATTGGTCGATCATCTGCAATTTGACAAAAGTGGGTTACAAGGGTCCCCTAGCAGATTTTCATACATTACCTTGGACATGATGTTGACTCTAGATCCAAGGTCGCAGAAGGCGTTGTTGAAGGTGTGCGGCCCGATCTCACAAGTGATGGTTGGATGGCCGGGGTCACTCTTCTTGGCCATGAATGGCGGGTCAAGAAGGCAACCCGGATTTGGCCTGACTGGAGGCTTACCAAACCTCGTGGAAATTAACTTGACACCCTCAATTGGTTCCTCAGGTTTCTCTGGGATCTTACCTTGTTCGAAAGATGGGACAGCTGCTGCTATTTGAGCTAATTGTGTTTCTAGCATTTTATTAAAGCTCAATTGATTTTTTATAACAGTGTTAAAGCTATCCATTTTCTCACTAAGATTTTCAGGAATCTTATCAGTAGCCAATATTTTCTTGTTTATGCTATCATTGATTTTAAATTGGCCTAAGACAAAGATCTTTAAGAGAGGGTTGGTTACTGTTGACGGTGGATAACGTCAACTTTTATTAGAACTTTAGACACCAACGGATACATGAATACACACTAGTCTAGGATTTTAACTGACAGTTTCCACGAGTTTTGCATGTTCTATATTTTCTAGGGGCTATTCCAGAAAAGCATAAAAGAAGGGTTAAAGAGCATAATTACCATGAAACTTAACTGTCAAGGAAACATCATCACGAAGACCCTGAAAGAGTCTAGAACACACCCGAAGCGACCGGGGCCCGAATCCCACCAGGTGGGGCCGGCCGGCGCCAGGGTAGGGCCAGCCGGTGCCCTCCCTAGGGTTTTAGCCCGCCTTCTGGAGTCTTCTTTCGCCACCTTTATGGAGTCATCTAGGTCCTTGTTTCAAGTCGGTTTGATCCTACGGCGCACGTGCATCCCACCGGGCTATAAATAGAGGGGCAGACCCCCCTGGAGGAGGAACCCAATCATTCATTTAAGGCATCAAGTCCTCAAGCCATCAAGAGCCTCCTAGTTCATCATGAAAATGTTTTCTCCTACACTAGGAGTAAACACCCAAAAGTATACCCCGTAGGACAGCCTCGATATAATTGCTCTAAGTTCTTATTATTATCTCTCCAGTTATTTATACTCAAAGGATACATGTGGCTATGCAAAAATATAAAAAGGGAGTAAAAGATGGACAAGTGTCCCAGTATTAAAACAATGGGTACTAGATGCCCACCTCCCGAATGAAAAAAAGGAGAAAGAATAAAGATAGCCCATGTGTTCCTCCAGGTTACAAAGGAGAGTGAATCATTTTCAAAGAGCAAAAGTAGAACTAGGAATAGCCACTAAATACCACATATACACCTATCCACCATATTCCATACACATGCACATCTTGGTTTGATTGTATGCCTCGATTCTCTATGGATCCATTGTTTGACTTTACAACATATGAATTGCAAATATGCGTAAACTTTGTTATTGCCACTCCTATGAGCTCCACTATAATCTTTAGTTATGGGAAGGCATAACATCATTAATGCCTTAAGTTAGATCCACAAATACCATATATATTAAGAGACATGAGGGTGTCATACAATTAAGCTCTGAGTTTTATTTTGAAAACTTGCAAAACTCCAGAATATTGGTACTGTGAAGAATTTGCTACATAGTGCATGACTTGATTGTTCTTTCTTTCAATTACTCAAGACTAAGGCAAGAGCTGTAAAGCCCCATAGTTAAAGGCAAAATGGGTAAGTTTAAAAGTTAGAGCAATTTTGTCTAATCCGGAGGAGAATCTATGTTTG